>JAVJGJ010000057.1:15822528-15860346 GCA_035590215.1 Microhierax caerulescens
GCGCGCAGAAATCGGAGAGCGTGAAACTGAGCAGACAGAGGGACGGGGGAAGCCGCCTGCACGCCTCAAGATGCCGCCGAGGTACGAGCCCGTGCCAGGTGCTGCCGCTGGGGGTCCTCGGCCCGGTGGTCGCGGTGCCCGCTGGCCGAGCTGCTCGGGGGTAAAGGTGTCCCCCAGGGACGCGAGGTCTTGCTCGGCGAAGATGCGGAAAAGCGGGAATGTATGCAGCATGCCTGCGTGCGGATTTCTGATGTGGCACACAGGTTTGCTGTCTGCTCTGCAGCCCTCCGTACTGCGCTCCCGAGCCGGCCGCCCAGATTGTTCTGGGGGAGCATGTGCTCCAAGTGCAACCTTGCTGCACAGCCTGAGTTACCAGAAATATCTCCTGTTAGGCAGTACAATTGTGCATTTCTCCTCTAAGCGTATCCTTTGGCCATTTTATACCATTCAGGTGTCCACTTTTAGTCTTTTATTTCTTATCCTCTCCATTTCCAAGTAAAAATGTTTAAACAGAATTAACATGGATATTGTGCAGCCTGCGAAGAGGCAGACAATATGGTAGCTTTGTAACCCACATGATAAAACCAGATGCTTTTCTTAAGCACGTTCTTGAGTGACTTTTTTCCTGACAATAAAGTGTCTTTCTAGAAAATTCAAAGTCTGCTGGAGATAACAGATGTTAGCTCTGTAAATGCTCTTGTAAAACAATGTTTCAGTATTGTAGGTTTCTGACATTCTTCATTGTTTATTGTATGAATGGCTAATGCTTTTCAGTGTCTTGGTGTGCTGCTGCAAACAAATTGTCTACAATGCAGGATCTATTTATGTTACCATTTCTCAAGCAGTTTCAAATATTTGTCTTCACATTTTTTTGGTGTTTCATTACTAATGATGCTGTTAAAGACTGGCTAGAGCTTGATAGATGCATACATTAGATAAGGGATAGTATGTAGACAGATTGTCCCCAAAATGCCAGTATTAGGAGCAGACAGCCACATCTTTATCATTCATTTGAACTGTATTCAAGATTTATAGCATACAGCAATAATGATGTTTAAGTTTTTCTGTTTTAAGATCTCAGTTTTTTGATACTAGATTTGTGGTGTTCCTGTGTTAGTATTGCACCCCAACTTCATATTGGCAGATTGTTAAATATCCTCAGCTAACCTCAGTTAACCAGCAGGCTGGGCACAATATAGCTAATACATCAGTTGGCAATAGCTTAGTTTTGGTGGCTATATAGTTGGCTGTGGAAAGCCAGCTTGCATAATCATATTTGATTTGCTATGAATATAGCAACATCAGACTAGGGCTCTTGGGACCCTGGCTGAGGCTGATGGCAGGGAACTGTCCACTTAAAAAGTTACTGGCACGGCTTGCTACAGGAGGATTTACCAACAGTCAACGTGAAAGAGGGAATAGGAAGGTTGAGAACTGGAGCACCAAACCTAAAGGTACAGTGTTGTGTGGAGGAGCTGGGGGAACAGCCCTGGGATCAAAATAGATGCCATAGTATTTTACTTGCCAGGAAAGGCAATACTGAAGTCTGGAGGAATCTGATACCCTTGTCATGGGAGTAGGCTCTGGACAGTAATAATGCCTGCAAGCTTCACCTTTAGGTAGCCTGAAGTCTACAGAGACCCTTGGAACTTATTTTGTCAGCTGATCCTATGTGGCTTACAGCTCAGTACCTTATTTAGGGCTTCTAAATCAATTATCAAAGGGTCTACTGACTACGAACAGGCATTTCAGTAGAAATTAGGCTGCCCTAATATGGTTCCCATTGATTTAGCCAAGGTCATGCAGGAAGTCTCCAACAAAACCAGAAATCAAATCCAGAACCCTAAACACCTCTGTGTTTCCTTAACTACATATTCATCATACATCTACTACTGCCTCTCATAACATTGACAAAGATTTTTGTGTTTACTGAACCTAATGAGAATTTTGATAGCGTTGCTGTCATCAAAAGAAGTATGTTTACAAAATAGATTTAATGCACAAATTATATTTGGGGTGAAATATTTTGGGTTTTTTTGGTAATCTTTAAAGGTAAAACATGGTTGGAACTCTTTATCTAGTTTCTGGTAATAAAATAAATTTGAACAAAATTTCAAGAATATTTCTGATAGAATTTTAGGAAAATGAAACATGCACCAATGTCAGACAGGTTCAATGGAAAACTTCTGTTGTTATCTAAGGAAGTCTGTTTTGTTCAGTGTTTCACCACTGATGGTGAAAGCTGGAGAAAGCTGATGGTGAAAGATGGAGAAAGCTCTCCATCTGCTCAGACTGTGGAGAAGATACAAGTCTGTCTACTAGCAGCGTGAAAGGCCAGAGCCTGTAGCTCTTAGGAGCCCTGTGCTAGAGTCTAATAGGAGGAGGCTCCATCAGTAGCTGTTGTGACCATATGCTGGTTTATCTGGCGTACAAATTACACAAGTGGCTTATAGGATCAGGACTGCTTCAGTAATCCTAGGAACTGATGAAGCAGTATGTATGCCATTTTGAAGACGTGATACTTAGCGAGACTACACAATACAGCTCTAAATGTGAAATGGAGATAGTGCATGGAAATAGTTACAGATACTGGTAAATTGGGAGTGACCCAGGAAAAAGCTGGTCCAATAATGATAGAAAATTGAATGTACCAGTGGCCTTACTGGGAATAACGTAATAAGCCTAATGGGAAATGGCTCGAATTTAGTGTGATTTCCAGTGATGGATGGCTAAATAATGATACTCCTCATATCTTAATTATCCTTAACACCTGTGTCCAATCAATGGTAACAGCATTTGGGAGTGCTGAACTAAACCCGGAGACTCATTTAGACATGTAAATATGTGAATGTACTTATATACTTCTGTGTATGCATACAGTAGAACTGCAATTACAGAAAACTTTATCATGATGTATAATTTTAAATTAGGTGTGCTACTGCTCTTGAAGAAATGGAAGTCACAAGTTGCATCTTTCATGTAACTTTGTAGTACAGAATGGGCAGGCTGAATGGGATGCACTGAGATTTACAGTAGCTATAAGTGTAAAATGGAATACTACTTTAAAATTAAATAATTCGACCTCACACAACAGGTTGCTTCACAAGTAAGATACAAATGCAGTGTTCATAGGAAACACTGTACACTGTACCTCTATCACAGCTTTGCTTGGGTCCTTTCATACTGTGTGCTTTTTGTACCCTACATGAAAATCAAAATTCTACTCTGTGAACTTAAACTGCAGAATCAATGAATAAGCAAAATTTTTTCAGTATTTGCTCAGTCACCATGCCAAGAACTAGATTAGCTGTCTTTTAAGGTCAGTAATTTCAGTGGAATTAAATCTGTTCCTGAAGTATAGCATTAAGTCCAGGTTCGCTTACTATTTTACTGTATCTTACGATGTTACTGTACATGATCTGTCCGTTTGCTTTACTCCTAAGTGGTGTACGATAGCTCTCAACACCATCCTGCATCTCTTCTGAATGAATGTGCATTTTGCATTCTTGGGTCAAAGCACGCAAATTAATGTCTTTTGTATAACCGGTAATTTGAGAAAGTGAACTATTTACATTAATAATTAAGCTGTCTCTCCCATGTTGTTTATTTTGCCAAATAATCTTCTGGGATTCTGTGTGGGAAAATGTCAGTTGTTGAGCAAGTATCAGCTTCAAGTCCAGCTACTTCATGAGAACTCTTGCATTTAGCGCCAGACAACAGGTCAGAAGAGCAAATGCTGGATATGGTCTTTATCTGCCTGGAGGTGTGTTTTTGTTTTTTTTTATAGACAGCATTTTGAGTTTTGCTTGCAGCTGGATTCCTATAACAACCCATTAGCACGTAGGGAATATAATGGCTGACTCTAGGCCTTTGGCTTAATGAAGTGCCAACACTGAATTTGCAGATCAGTTCAAGGACAGCTTTTGTGTGTGTACATTCATTGAGTTCTCCTCTTTCAAATTCTTTAACGCTTACCTCTGGTGTTAGATGAAATCAACCAGAGAAGGTTAAATTGAGCTGTCCATTATTTTATTTGCTTAAAACATTCTCTATGTGCAGAAGAAGGTCATGCTTCTCATTGCAACTGTTGGTTGAGTGGATTGCCTGCATTGTGGGTTTTCTGTCTCCTCGTGTTTTGTGTGCCTCTCCCACTGCATGCATACCACTATTTTTATCCTCTTCTATTTCCAGCACTTCTGAATTCAACACCTCCTCTTGCTGGGACACTGGTATGCCCTGATCCCTTCCCTGTCTGATGGGAGAATTGCTGTCCTTCCTCTGTCTCTACCAGAGGCTCTATCTGCATTCTTCCATGGCCCATTTCCCTGGTACTATAATCCCTGTTAATTTTTCCATGCCAGGGACACTATGTGGTGCCCCAGGGTTTTCTTCTGTTGTGGGGAAACAGTTGTTTGATCCATTGACCATTACAGCAGTGACAATCACATCTGCTGGGCTGTGAACCAGATACAGAGGCCACAATGAAAACCTCACTTTTCTTGTTTGTCTCATTCTCCAGTAAAATTAACAGACTTCTGCTTATCAACATCTAGAATATTCTTTGATCAGACACAGCACTTAAGTTATTACACTTAAGGCAGAGGGAGGCTTGAACCATTGGGGATTTAGACACATGTAGTTTTTATTTGGCTGTGGAATTGGTATAAGGACTTTTTATCTCTGGCCTCTTGTTTCTTCCCCTTCACCTTTCAATAGCCTTAGCTGTCTGTGGGACCATGTTATAAAAACATACTGGCAAAATGTCTTGATTTAAGAAAAACACCATAAACAAAATGTACCAAACTACTATGTCTTGTATGAAGTCTTGCTTTGTCTTGTGCAATCCTACCCTTCATGGTTTTCTGCAGACTATTAAATATAATCTCTTGGCAGTGAGGTTACATGTACCAGGAAAATTGGTTTCTGGTTCTTTAAGCATTATTGTACTGCACAATAATACTTATTATTCAATATAAAGAGTATTAATTGCTTGACTAAGATTATGTGGCTACACATGACCTGTGCTTGAAGGGTCATTCTGCAGTCTATGGACATCTAACCCACCCGCTAACATACCTGCAGTTCTCTGCCATAGCAGTCAGTGAGTAGGTGACAGGTCTGTATGGAGGTGTGTCAATTGAATATTGTGTCAGGGAATTGCTGTGCCAGTGTTACCTGCCTGTAAGCATACCCCATTATGGCTTTGTAAGTTGTACTTCTTCAGTGCCCTGGCTTGCTGCATGACTAGCCAACATGTAGTAGTGGCCTCTGCATGATGGGACAGACTGATAAGCCTAAGCACAAGGAATCAAATTCTCACCTACCCAGCTATGCATAGGTCTGACACTGCTGACAGTCAGTCCTGATTTGCAGTCATAAATGTGAGGAGAATTGGACTGAAAGGTTGCCCAAGGACGTGCCCAAGTTGTGGGAGTCCCTAGGCTGGGAGCTGTCAGACGCAGTGACATGAGGCTGCTGTGGTGGATTGCAGGGGTTTACCCTGGTAATGGGAAGTCTGAGATGGCCTTACGCAGTTGTAGGTAAGGCTCCTTGGGTAACATGGGCATCCACATGGAGATTTGTGTGTTAAATCAGTTGATTTGCCTTAATTTCTACTGTTCTCATATGGAACTCCCAAGAGTTTTGTTGGTATTTTGTAACAGCCGTTTTGCAGTTGCAAAAGAGCTAGATTCTGCTATTCCGGATTTATAGTCCTGTTCTTTCTGCAGGATTTTGGTGCCTTGAGCTTAATCCATTTTCATTTAAAGAATGTATGCAAATATTACTGGCCTGGAGGCATGGTGCAAGAAGTTATGGAGCTGGTGTAAAAATCAAAACGCTTTTACATAAAATACATTTGGGATTAGTTTCCTTTGACCTCTGTTTTTTGAGGCAATATTACACACACTTAAAAGCTCTTCCCTGTGACATGAAATGGTGGGAAACCTTAGTTTCATTAATGTGGATGAAAAAGTTAAGTGTCTTTAAAATCAGAATATGGTATTTAACTTCTTTCTTTTACAGCAACATCACAGTTACTTGTAAGTTACAAAGTAACTTCTAAAGCTCAGATACCATTACATTTTAATGTGATAAGGTTGTACATCAGTTCTGATACCAACTAGCCAGAAAGTATAGACTTGGGCAAATAAAAAAGGGAGCAGCAAGCTGCATTGGGTGATGGAGATATGTTTTTGTGAGCTGTCCTTTTAGGGACTGATGTACAGGGTCCATTTAATCTGATTTCATGCATTTGCTGACTTAAGTCATGTTCCTTCCATCAATTAGAAAAGTAAATACTCTGCTGCATAAACTCACTTCATTGAGGACTACTCAGATGCAGAAAGTAGCACCTGTACGTGTTTCTGGGGGTTAGAGCCACTGGGTTCCTGTACTTTGAAAATCCCTTTGAATTGGGTCTATCTTCTGTTTTATTTGTTTAGTTTAAAATACCTTCTGGTATTGACTCAGTCTTAAATACTTCTAGGCAAAGAAACGATAAATAAAACCATCAAATAATAGGTAATTGAAGGCAGTGTTAAGTTTGCCACTGATACATTTGACTTAATCTCAGTGGGAGTAGAATTGAATAGGTCCTTAAGTGCCTCAAACAGGAAATAAAGGTGAAAAAACAAAAATAAATTTTCCTTAACAACAGATTTTTGTATCTGCTAGCAGTGTTTCTCTCATAAGCCTTTTATCAAACCAGCAAGGAGATGTTACTAGAGACAGGACAAATGGTTCAGAAGAATTCTCCAGCTAACTAATAGGTTTTGCTGGGTCTTTTGCAAGTGTAGCATAATTGCTTCCCTGCTGTGACGTACTGCAAAACTCAAGCAACTTGTTTTGCAAGCTGGGGAGGGGTGGGGGTGGGCATGCAGGAAGGTTTTACCCTGTGTGAAAAGTGTATTCAGGACATGCGAAATCACTGTTGACTGGATTAGAAACAGCCTAACCCAACAGCCAGTCATTCTGACTTCATAGTAATGTTCATCTTTTATAATGAAGATATTAATGAAAGGATGCAAAATGCTTGAACGTTGGACTGAATTAATTAAGCACACTTAATTTTTTCATTCTTACTATGCAGTCTTTTATTAAATGCAGATGTTTTTCTTGTTGGGTATAGTAGGGATTCATACACCCTGTGCTGCAGGGAGAGAAATACCCCCATATTGTGCCATCATTGATGCAAGGTTTGGTATGCTGGGCATGTGATAATTGGATAGAGATTCAGTGACCTTGGTTAAGTCATATAATCTTTTTGTCTGCATTTTCCACTGGAGGCATGTGGAGGTATTTCTCCTCTATCAGAATTTTTCATGTACAATGACAAGAAATTTCTCTTGGACAAAGGATGTCATCTACTATCTATATATTCATAGAGAAGTTAGCAAGTTACGGCTGTGAAATTGAATTAAGCATCTAAGTATTAAAGCTGAGGATGTAATGTTAGTATGTAGGAATGTATTTTTCCCCTCAGCGGGATGGAGCAATGAACAGAGGGTTAATCATGTGAAGCACCCAGCATTCATCATTTCAACCCTATTCAGAATTTCTATAACACCTTGGAGGATCCAGGAAGGTGGGGTACTACAGCTGCAATAATTATGGCTCTGTCTACCAAAGTCTTTCATAGACTCTTACAAATAAATAAACCATTTATGTCACGTGTTAATCCTGTGATAATATTGCAAATTCAGAAGCAAGAGAAGTGTTGTGCTCTGTGTGTGTGTGCAGACAAGACAACATGGCAGAGGAATGTCTATCATTATGACACTGTGGCCAAATTGGGCTCTAGGCTTAGGAAAGCCCTTGTGAGGGGAGTGAAGGGGTACTGAGCAATGTCAGGAAGGATGAAAAGTAAACCAAAGAGTGCTGGAGAAACAACTGAGGGAATTTTGTCACTACATGCCAAAATCTATCTATAATTTAAAAATGCATGCTGATTTCATATGCTTTTACCTACCTGCTTTTTATAGTACAGGATGTGAAGGCCATCATCCTTTATAAGGCTGCAAGTTCTTAGATGATGTATAATGACATTAGAGTACCATATGCTGTATAGAGAACGGTGCTGAATTAGGCCTTCACTGCACTCATTGCATGAGTAATAAATCTAAGGCAACAAAATGAGACAAGTGTGAAGCAGGTGAGATGAGAATTATGTTTAGAAGATGCACTGACTATACATACAGCAGTCCAGATTTGGCAGTACGTTGGTTGCTTTGCAGTGTCTTGTTGATTCAAGGCAATCATAAACCCAGGTTAACCATCCAGGTAAAGGCATGTTTACTGCTGATCAGGGTTGCCAAAGTAGTACAGAACAGCTACAGACTTTGCTAAAATTGGATTGCTCTATGCATATATAGCTGAAGTGCACATTAATAATGATCAATGTCAGTGCTTCTGTTGGATCACTGGTGCTTTCTATTGGAGATAGTGTGTTCTCTTCAAGGATTTTGCTGCAGTACTGAGAAAACCCATGGTGATATAGATTGGCTGATCCCCTTTTATATTTCCAATTAGATCTATTTCCATTACTAATTCTGAAGAGCAGCAATAGAAATAGACTGGAAATGTCTTTAGTTGGCCTAAAACTGCGATTTAGCAGACGGAGGGAATGATTGTATGCTAAATATGAGTGGGGGTATAGGTACGTTGCTAAGAATGGTTTTGCTGAAGGCAGCTATAATTTGAGGGAGATTTTATTTGCCACACAATGCTTTATTCCCTGACCTTAGACAAGCAATAGCTGCCTGACCAGGCTGCATAGTTTCATGCATAGAGGGTAAACAGTGTTTCTTGAAATTCTGAAACAAAAATTTGCTGCTTCATTTTAATACTTAACACTTATCTGCAGTGGTTTCACATTATACTATTGGTGTACTGCTTTCTTGCAATTTAACTACCTAATATATGCAAATGTACATTAATGCGTAGGCAGGTTTTGCCTAACAATTTTCTTGGAAAGGATTGAAACTGAGGCATAGAATTGCATTTACAGTAGTGACAGACATCTTCTGAAATCTGCTTACCATATGGGGTGAGGAACTTGTTCACAACAAAGGGTACGAGAACTACTTCAACACAAGTTTCTAACATGGGTGCCCTGTTGTCTCCTGCCTTCTGATTCTGCTTCAACTAGCAGAGCTCACTGAGGCTCTGCATTTAGCCACAGACTATATTACAACTCTGTAGAACAGAACACAAAGTGATAGTTGTCCTAAAAATCAGTGGCACTAAGGGTAATGATGCACTTCCCTTCCATGTAAAATCCTTGAGTGATTTTAAAAAACAACGACTTGCCATTACAGCAAAGTTCTCTTCTGCATCATTATCCTTGGTACAGTGTTGTGTCACTTACATGAAAAGGAAGGGAAATTAGACATGGTGGGCAGACTTTGTTAGAAATTATGAGCTCCTCGTGGGGTAATGTGTGATGCAGTTTAGGCATATGTTTTGTATAGGCTGTAAAAGGTTTGGAGAATAGCACTGCTGGAGGAAGAAGAAGGGCAGGATACGACTGAGGTAAGACTGGGATAAAAGGGCATGTGCCACGTTACGTATGCTCCTTAGAGGTGGTGAGATTTGAAAACTTGCCAATATACCTTTTGTCCATCAGTGTGAGGAGTTAGATTACATGGCCAAAGTTTGCCAAATAATTTTCAGATGTTTGAGACAGAATCTGCCCTGTAGCATATATTTGCCAATAAAAGTGTTCTTCCCCTGCGAATTACTGTCCAGTTGAACAACCCTTTGGTATGACTGTATGACCCTACGTTCTTGCAGTGTTGTCATGAAAGGTGTGGTATTGCTGAACTGGGTCATAAGGCTGTCCTTCAAAAGGAGGAACCTGGGGAAAGGAGGTAACAACTGAATGTAGTGGGTTGACTTTAGACCTGGTCAACCTTGAATATGTGTGGGAAGGGTGAAAAGGAATGTCGTTCTGTCATAGTTGGTAGCAGGGCAAGCAGTCTTATCTGTTATTTTCATGTTCCTGGTATACTCTACATTCTTTCTTTCTGTTTCAGCATGATAGGTGTTGTGCTCTTATGCCACAGGAACATGCTTGGTGAATAGGAACTGAAAGATAAACAGTCGAAGGGTATCGTAGATGTCCTCTTCTAAAAGCTCTGTGCTAGTGTGGGATGTGGGTGTCCTTAGCCTGCTGTTTGTAATTTCTCTTAAGGAACCACCTGCAGAGTATTTTGTAACTTCACTCAAATTGCTCCGTTGGTGATAACATCTGATGCAGACATGATGAGCATCCATAGACATGGACATATTTTACCAGCCCAGCTAAAGCTTAGAGAGTGAAATACTTTTTCCCTTTGAATATGAGATACCAAGAAATATCAGTTACCAACAAATACCAGCTGTCAATGAAGGACTTCTAAGATAATCTGGGACACCTAGGTACGATGAAATCATGGACGTGGAGACAAGGATGAAAACACAAATCATGACTTATCAATCAGAAGGCAAATAAAGACAAACTTGGGGCTTGTTCTTAATCCTAGGTTTTGAGTAATCTGTGAACTGACTCATAGTTCTGAAGAGCTATTAGTATACTACATACCTTGCTGCAGTGCATGTGAGGATGTTGTGGTTTATTAAGAGGGGTAGAAAAACACTTTTTGCCCTAGTTGTCCTCAACAAGAGGCCTTTGTCTTGTGGATCTCTGCCTGCTGGGAACAGATTGGGGTAGCCATGGGTTAGATGCAATAGTTAAGGGAGTATGTGACTCTTGAGTTACTTCTGGTTTTATGAAGTCTAAAGTAGGCAACACAGACATTCCAGTTACTTGCTTCAGTATGGCTACACTAGTAAAGTAGTTCACTAGACAGAGGCTCTGACAGGATGTCATCCATGTGGTTTCCTTGCTAGCACGTTCCATGACAGTTTTGCTCTTTCCTAGATAGTGCACTCCCCAGCACGGTGTGGGAGATAGCTTCCTAGGAACAGTCCCTGGCTCCAGCTATGGATGAGGCTGCCTTGTTTTGGGAAATCAATCTCTGTGGATGTGGGTTCAGCTGTCCCCCGTGTCCTTCCAGAGAACAGGCCCTGGTGTGTTCTGTTTACTAGTGTTGCTCTAGCTTTAGCATCCAGCATGGTCAGAAGTGTCAGCAGGCCTTCTTCTCCAAGCTGCTTCTGCTGGTGTTAGGTATGAAACATACTGCATCACCTGCATTGCTGCATGGGAGTGAAGATGCCTCAACAGTCAGTGTGTGATCTCAGATGCACTGTGGTCGATTCTACACTTTTTATTCTGCCCTCTATTGAGTAGTTGGTGTGCTAATGTAAGGGAGAATTAGGACTCAGGCCATTTTTTAAAAATAGTACTAATGCATTAGCTGAAAATTACACTGTTTTGTAACCTGTTCACTAAAGCGGTGCTTTAGGATAATGTATTATCTGTAGTAGCAATAATTCTATGGATAATACATGTATTTAAACAGTTCAGTGACAGCTTTTTTCATCAAATGGAAAGTACATTTTAGTCCTAAATAGAATATGGTTTTCATAGTTTGCTGTTTAGTCTCTGGTGGAAAACATTCAAAATGCAACTCAGACCTAATGGTCTGCATTCTTTGATGTAAGTCTAGTGCAAGACAAGCAGAATTTAGCCTGTTGGTTTAGTTTTAAAGCTAGTAGCTGCAAGTGGAAAAATAAACTGATTAATATGCTTACTGAATGTTGCTGGAAATCACGCAGTTAACACTTGTTTTAAATCCAGTCTTATTTAAGCTGTTGCCATCAGTTTCAGATCTGGATTCTGTTTCCTCATGTTCCACAGAGTCCCTTGACAAGTCACTATTGAACTTAGGGGCATTTAGGCCATGTAAAAGAGGCATTAATCTTACAGAGTGAGTATTCAGTCCTTTCTGAAAATCAGACCCTCTAACACATATTTAATAGGTTAGTCAAAAATATTGGCAGTGTAACATCACAATTTCAGCTTTCATTCTGAGTTATGAGTCTCATCTAGGAATAGAAGAATTGGAAGATACAGTATCAATGTATAAAAATACATTATTATTAAAACTCTTAATGATAATGAAAATCCGTATTCTTAAGCAAGTTGGAATTCCAAGATATAGGAGAAATTGAACATATGGACTTCAGAGATATTTTTATGGTTTGGAGATTGTTTTCTAATGGAAAAGACTCATTTTCCCTTCACTGTTGCAAGGTGAAGATTAATCTGTCATACTTACCTGGAGATACACACTGAAATTAGTTAAAGGGGAATGAGCTTGTAGGCAATTAGAACAACAATGTGGGGAATCGCCTTACAGTGCTTGCTAGGCCAATCCGACAGCTTTAGCAACCTTCATTTTTAATAAGTACTTGCATCTACCAATGCTATAAAAAAATTATGAGTCATAATGGTTCCATTGCATTGTATTAGCTGACACTTGATCAAGCATTGGTAGGTCAAACAAAGTGCAACTAACTTGAAGCACTAGAAGATTGTTAATACTAACATTAGTATTTCTTTATTTTATTTTTCCATGAGTTTTCCAGACAAGGGATGTATAAAAGGAATATACCAAAGACCCTTGCATCCTTGAGCTGTGGGTTTGTCCCATGTTAGCTGATATGGAGGGGAGAAAACTGAAACTACATTAAGAACCATGCAGGGAAGCAAAATTTCACAGGAAGTCTTATGTTTCCATATCTGGCACTTCACTTTGAACAAATTTGTGAGGTTCAGTGGCTACAGGGGAGTGTGTCAGTGGCCAGAAAGTAGTAAGAGGAGCTAGTGAACAGTTGCACTAAGGAATATTTCTCCCTCCTACAGAGACTAAATTTGATGTCAAAAGACATCTAACACATAGAAGCATAAAGGAGTAGTTGTGGTGTTTCAGAGTTCCAGCTGTCTTGTTCTGCTGCCTGGTTGCTGCTGCAGCAGAATACTTACCCGTTAAGTAGAGGCAGTATGGCCATGAACTGACTTCCAGCTATTGTTGCTGAGGCATTGGCTGTGAAAAAGGGTACAAATGAAGGATTCCCAGTCATCTTAGGGGCTGCTGTAGACATGATAGGATTCTTAATGAGTCCTGATTTCTGTGCATCGTTAGGCTCCACAGAAAAGGACAGTGCAGCCCTAACACACTGTCAAACTGCTGTGACTGGGCTGTTTTTGTACATAGTGTTATGCAGAGTAGAAATACAGGTTCACAGATAATTTGAAAGGCTTCCCTAAAAACCTGCAAATTCTGGCAGTAGCTTATCACAGCTGTTTCCCATTCTGTCTCTTTGGAGATATTGTGATAAACTGGAACACTGTGTGTTCTCCTGAGGTGTTGTATTGACGTAACAGAAGAGCTTGTCAGGGAAAAGCATTTCTCAGGTACAGTGCACTGAAGTTGCACAGATGCTGACTGACTCCATTTTAGTTGGAACTAGATAAGCATAGATGAATTCCACGTTTGTTTTGGCAATGTAACCTTGGAGGTAGCAAGACCAACAGTCTTCCTGCAGGATGAAATGTGGATCTGTCACAGCTGGAAGAAGGAAAGGTAGAATTGCTGGGTCCTTATGCCTGTTGCATCTGGTGCCTCGCGTCCAAAGGCTGACAAATTAATCCTGTTTTTCAGTGACTGTTTACTCATTCTGAATCATCCCAAGAGAGGCATGTATGTACATGCACACACATTCAGCAATGCAAGGAGGAAACAACGGAAAATAGTAGAGATGCATAAGATCCACTGTCTCCAAGAAAAAACTTGGGTTTATATGCATGCATGCTAGCTTTTCCACTTAGTGACCTAATCCTTTACTTTCACTTAAGTGAGTAACCCTCAAGTGACAATGTCATTGTTGGCAGAGAGGCCAAAAATCTAGGGAATATTAAAAAAAAAAAGATGCAGAGCTTATTTTTCTTTCACTTCCTTTATCTTTTCCTTCTCTCCAACAGGTATTTTCCCTTTTACTAAGAGAGTTTTTGTGCTATTTAGATCTGGCCAAGGTTTGTCATAGACTGGGATTATTGGAGGTTGTTCCTGTAATATTTGAAAATCTTGGTTTCAGCAATTTACTCTAGCTTCCACCCATAACATCTCCATAGACATTGATTTAAGTCAGTTGGTTCAAATGGCAAATTTCTGTGTGTTTTATACGCAGATGGAGAATCAGGGGCTGCAGCAGAAGACTTGCATTCACCTCCCAGGCAAATTTGGTAAATTCTGCTAGCCCCAGTCTAGGCTTGGGCCTCTCATCACGTGCATAGGTACAGTATCCCAGTTTTGTTTGCAGCTAGGTCTGGAATTTGGGCTGCTGTTTGTCTGCTGCTAGGTTAAGCCATCATTTCTAAACCCGAAAAGCATTCAGCTCAGATACCTGTCACTTAACTTGAGTTGGTTTTAATCCTAATAGAGATGTGAGGAGGTTTATATGTAAAAGCTTTTAGCTTTTTTTCTTTTAAGCAAATAAGCATCTGGTGGTTTAGTTTTCTTTAAAACAGTAGATCAGGTCAGTTATAATTTTTTTTTGGGGGGGGCTCTTGGGATTGTGTGTGTGGGATAAATGATAATTGATTAAGGGTGACAAGTTAAAGAAATCACAGTTCCCTCAAAACTCAAATCTCTAGTTTTCATTTGCAATAAGACTTTGGAAATCCTAAGCAGAGTAACTTGAGTGTAAATGTAGGAAAAAATCAGCTAATATAGTGAGTGACAAAAGTGAAGGCTAGAACAGAGTTCATGGGTGGGAGAAATCAGGATCAGTGGCCCTACTGCAGGTATAGGGAGGAGAAACTCTAACCTGCTGGATGGCCAGGAGCCAGACATCTACGATCTGCTTGCAGTCGTCTTTGTTGAAGAAATACTGCACAAATGCTGCTGCTTGTGTAGATTGGAATAGGGCACTGCAATATGTGCAGCATTACGTACATAACTACAGTAAACTGTGTAGTGTGCGCTAATAATTAGCACTGAGGTTCACAGATTTAAAGCACTGTTTTAAAGAGCCTGTACTTGATGGAGATTTTTTATTTTTCTGCCATGTGCCCAGTATTAATCTTTCAGTGATTCACTGTTTTTGATGGAAGTACATTTAGTTGAAGACTTCTGAGCTCCCAAGGGCCCACTTCCTTCTGAATCAGAACTCATCTTCCCTATCAATATGCCTTTTCCTATCTCTGCAGTGCTCCATGGATCTGCTGGCGATCAAGCCAAGTCTAGCACATGGCCACGGGTCTGAGCAGAACTAGGTAAGGCCATGGGTGCTGTGCTCCCTGGCTCTTACCTCCTACTTAACTGGTTGACTCTGTGGAGAGCTATTAGGGAACCTGCTGCTCTTCAGAAGTTTCAGCGTAGTTCTGCCTCAGCCCTGTGGCCCTTCTGTATTCAGAGGCACAATGGAGATGGCTGCTTCAGCTGAGTAATGAAAAATTAGAAAATCCTGGTGGTGGTGTTTATCTCCATGCAGTTATTCCTTTTCTTTTTATGGAACAGGGTTGCTGTAATAGCATTTTTCTTTGCAGGTAGATTTGGAAATACAGAAATAAATTACGGAAACCAGGGTGTCTCCTGTCAGAATAAATGTTTAATGAGGACAAGGGTTGTGCTTATTCAGAGTCACAAAGACTGATACTGAAGTACTATATGTATGTTAATTTTAATGTATAAAATATATGCTTGGACTTCAAAATGCAGAGCGAACAGCCTCAGGGGCAAGTGTGTATTAAAACTATGACATCTGTCTCTGTGAGTGATGGTAATGTAAAAGTGTCTTGTCTTTTCTTTTTTTTTTTTTTTTTCTGTAACCCATTTTAATTTATCCACTAATCAGTCAGGAAACAGAGGAATCGTGAAGTATTTGCTCTCCAGAGCAATTTTTGGAGGTGTGTGTTCTTTGACATTGCATCCAGACTGTGTTCACTCTTAACTAGCTTCTGAAGTACATCAGCTTTTTTTAACTCTTCCTAGCTCAGATTAAAAAAAATATCTGAATAATGGTACACTAGTTTCCTTTGTGTTGGAACAGCTTACAGAATTTTTACAAAACATGTCTGCTAGTGTGTACAGTCATGCTAGTTAACATGAATTAACTAGTGACTGTTACAAATGACAAAACTTTTAAGTTATTTTCAAGTTAAAATGGGAACAAAAGTGTGATCGCAGAATTTGCAGCTCATCTTTGCAAGGACATTGGATGTTGAGGTGGGCTTGGGCTTTGTAAAGAGTTCTGGAACAATTACTGGTTCCTTTAGGCGACATGAGAGAGAGAATAAATCCTGGTCTCATTTTCCTTACTGCTCAAAACTCTTAAGTAATTAGTCTGTCACATGTGTCACAGTAGCCAGGATGTCCCATGCCCATATGACTTGCCATCTAAACTGTGGAGTCTCTTCCCTGCTAGCTTGCTTTTTCTCTTATCTTTCTGTTCCTCTGTCTCGCCAAAAGCCTCTGCCTTTCTCTTCATAAGCCTCTGTTGGGTATTTTTGAACCTTTGCCTGTTCTAAAAGATTCCTACCTGCCTGAAGGTAAAGTCATTTGAAATAGTTTCCCTGTTCAAATTTCTATTTGGAATAACTGTACTTTGGAAAATTAATAGGTATTAAGGCTGTAATAGCTAATGGTTGCTTTGTAAATGTCATCGGACTGGACAGAGATGTAATTGGGGGCTCTAAAGATTATGACTAACTCACTATGCATTGATGCATTCAGTGGTTTATCCAGTCCATAATGTGGAGGTATAAATAGACTTTGAAATCATTGCATAACAGCAGCATCGACTACAATTTAGAATAGATGGCACTGGCAGTCTCCCAGTATGGCCACTAATGGCATTTTGTGAACTTGTATAATTTGTCTGCCTCATTTTTTTCATTTCTAAAATGGAAATAGTAGTATTTTGCCTAGCTAATATTCACAGGGGAAAAACTTTTTAAAAATGCTTTCCAATTCACAAGTAAAATTATTTGGAGACAACAACATATTTAAGTTATTACTGAAGAAAAATCTCAGGTCTTCTATGTGAAAGGAGATCTTAATGTGTTTTAAAACAAAACTAAGGGTGCAGACATGCTGTGTTAAAACAGTAGTTACAGACTGAGCTCACAGCAGATGTTAAGGTCAAAACTTACCATTATTTCTATGTCTAGGTCTCCCTTCATATGCTTCTGTTTAGATAAGAACTGTAATACAATCTGTTCTCTTTCATTGTTTGGTTTATGCAGGCACAGGCTTGCTACAGGAAGTGGTATATCTAGTGAGTCAGGGAGCTGATCCAGATGAGATTGGACTAATGAATATAGATGAACAACTTCCAGTCCTAGAGTACCCTCAGCCTGGTCTGGACATCATCAAGGTACAATTTATTGCAAAGAAAGTCTTTCAGCATTTGGATATCTTTTTCCTTTGTTCCATATTTAGCATTTCATTTCATCCTTTGTCCTTGGCCTTTTCATCACTGGACTTGCTTGGTTTGTTGGAATGATGCAAAGTATTATTAGGTTATTTTAAAATTGCTTTTATCAAGCTTTGTTATAATCTGTGTAATGCTCTAGTTGTTTCTCAGTGTCCTAAATATATTGCCAGTGGGTTTTCTGAGTAAAAGTTCAAGGCCTCCCTTGCTTATGTAAACAGAAGCTGTCCAAATGAGGCAAATTTGCTTTGATTCCTTCCCTGAATTTGCAAAAGAACTACAAATACAGAGATCTATGGATCTCTAGACCCACTGCTCTGAATTTATACATCTAAATCCTTAGAGACCCATGATCTGTGGATCTACAGAATCTGTAGATGTAGTTTGAGGAGTCTGGGATGTTCTGCATGAAATGATTTCCACACTATTAAGAACCACTTAGAGACTAGTGGCATGGCATGCAAGTGTGATTATTTTTTTTTTCATTGCTGTAACTACTTCTGATATAGGCGTATCTTGGAATGATTAGGCAAAATACTGGGCTCTATCCTGTTAACAGCTAACTAAGGCTGGCATGAATAGATTTAAGCTGCTTCTGGTCAATGATAACTGCAGCTTCGAGAGTATTTAGGGGTCAGAAGTTGCTTTTCTTTTTCATCTGTGTGATGCCTAGTCCAATGAGATGTCAGTGCTACCCTGATGCAAAGAAGTGGTGGCAATAGTGAGAGGTTTAGTCTGAGATTGCATGTTGCTGCCTATGCTGTGTGCTAGCAACTTGATCCAATGTGGATTTATGCAGTTTTTAGCTACTAGAAGATGATTTGTGTCATAAGACAATTTTGTTTCGAAATACATAAAAATAACTCTGAAAGATGTTCATGCACTCAGATAAACCTTTGGATTATCTGGGCCAAATTCTGAGGATAAAATAAATTGCAAGAGTAAAATTTTGAAGTGAAGTAGTTAGGGGTGGGGGTTTCAGAGCTTCTGATATTTCTCAAGAAATTTTAGTGGAAGTATCAGTGGAAACAAAGTTAGTTTGACACTAAGAGTCCTCAACTATTTACTCTTTCCCTGAAAAGGTCCTACAAATGGAAGTACCTTGAAAAAAAACCAAAAGGGAAGAAAAACCCCAACACACCCACACACACACAATTGTCCAGCCTTCTGATGTTTAAAATGGGTGTAACTCCCCAACCAAATTTCTAGTTCCAGTCCCCTATTAATTTAAGAAGTTAATTTGTAAATGTGACTCACTATATTAAAGAGCCTCAAGTATGACAGTTCAGGACAGCTCAGGATGTGCCAAAACCTAATGCACAGTAAGAAATGTTTCATGTCTGCTTTATTTTAGGAACTGACATCTCCTCGCCTCATAAAAAGCCATCTACCATATCGTTTTTTGCCTTCGGACCTCCATAATGGCAATTCAAAGGTAAAAATGAAACTAAATCATGTTTCTTTAACTATATTGGCAGCAATTGTTTAAGTGCTTTGGGAAACAGGGTGGGGGAAAAGTTTTTGATAAGATAATTATTTTTCTTTTACACCCCACCCCATCATAGGTAATATACATGGCTCGCAACCCCAAAGACCTGGTGGTGTCTTATTACCAGTTTCACCGCTCCCTAAGGACCATGAGCTACAGAGGAACGTTTCAGGAGTTCTGCAGAAGGTTTATGAATGACAAGTGTAAGGAGCTGTTCTCTCTGCACACGCTGTTACACATTTATTTTCATCTCTGCATTCCTTCTGCAAGTACAGAAATGAACTGGATAAAGGTGCATTTGTTTTGCATATACAGCAAGGAGGTTGCTACAGATAGTGCTGCGTGGACTTGTCCATGCAAACTATGGCCATGCCTTGTAAATAAAAAATAATCACCTTACAATATTTGATCCCATGGGCTCAGCAGTGTTCCTTACTTAGCTCAGGCAAAACTCTGGTCTATGCTTCTAAAATTCAGTTTGCAAGTTACCAGGTACCTTGTGAGAAGTGGTATCCCAGCATCATTTGATTTTAGTTGTACCACACTGTTAGCTACTTCTCAGGAGTCTTTCTGTTCCTCAGGTGTTGGTTGTTTTTTTTTTCCTGGTATCCCTTTAATATTTTGATTTCATCCAAAATCTCAGGATTTGTCCCTTGCAAGATACCAGTTAACACACAAACCCCTCTACTTTGCATGAGATTGATCTGGAGTTCATCCGTAAGTTGAAGTGAGCCCCTGTAAGGAGGCAGTTGCAGGCTGTATGAGAATACAGTAACCTGCTTTACAACAGCAGCTGCTCACCCAGGAGCTCCTCTGAGCGAGGGCTGTTTGATGACCCACCCACCCACGGTGACCCCACTCAGGCTGCACTGCCTTAAGGAGCTCCATTGCACTAGCTCAGTAACCTTAGAGGGAGGGCAAGCCCCATGGTCTCACATAACTGGCTGCCACTGGGCTTTTTGCCAATGGATTGCCACACTTTCTAGCTAGGAAGAGAAAATTTCTCCTGCCTTCTATTTCTCTACAAAATCTTCCCTGTAATACCGTAATTTGACAGTAAGAATTCACCAGGTGCCTTGTGCTCTGAGAGCAGGATTTCCTCTACATCCAGTGCAGCAAACGCTACTTCATCCTGGAATTTGGAGGACTTGATGCTAAAGGAGCTGTATAATACTGAAGGGAAGAAAAATGTAAAAGCCTACCAATAGAGGTTATTTAACAGGCCTTAAAAACCATTGCTACTTTCTCCTGCAAGTTTGTGCAGGGAAAGTTAATACTCTCCTTCCATTCTAGTCCACTTCCAGATTTTTCTTTTGCATTACCTAAGAATGGGATGTTTGTAGCCCATGATCAGGAAATTCTAGACCAGAGATATAAAAAAGACACATTAAAAGGTCTTCTAAGATAGGAGAAAGGTTCTCTACTCTTTTTCATATAAGTATCCCAAGAATTGTTTATATCTTGTAGCAGCTGGTTTATCACAACCTCCTAGAGTCAGTAAAACATCACAGCATGTTCTGTGTCCATAATTGTGCAAATCGAGTGTTGTGTAATGCAGTAAATGTAGCATTTAGCTAAAAGTTTTCATCTCACGGAAGCAATGCAGTAGCAAAAAAAACTTCGTAAGAAGTCAAAGTACTGTTGGAGGAAGAAGCACTGAGCTCAAATAATGCAATCCCACTCTTTACCCCTCCTTATACCTGACCATCTTGAAACAAATCCAGTGCATATTAGCTGTTTTTTTTGAAAGCATACGGTTGGATAGGGATTAGTCTTGAATGTGCTAATTCTTTGGTATTATCCTCCAAAGCTTAAGGGAATGTCTTATATAAAGCATAGGTAAACTGTGCTAACATCTAAATAGATTCTCCCCTGCACCAGTAAGAGCAGCTAGGAACACTTCTTGCTTGACTGGTGTGTTAGCTTTATGTGTGAATTTCTTTAGGGATGTATGGAATAGGAATAACAAAAATGGAATTTTCCCAATACATTTAACAATTGAAACTGAGTCAGCTGATTAAAATAATTTTCCTATGAAACTGACCTCTTTGTCTGTTGAAAATGTTCCACTTGCCAAAATTAAACAATTATTTTTCAAAGGGGAAAGGTGGCTTCAAAATGCAAAACTAAAAAGTCTAATATTTTTTCTATAGCCACTTTGCTGAAAAGAAAATTGACCAAAAAATATTGGGAAAGAATGTGAGGAACTGCTCACCATATTTGCTTAACTCCTGTCTTGATTATCTGAAGTACTTTGGCGAAATTTGTCACTGGTAACAAAGAAATCTGCAGAATGCATATTTGTGTTTGTGTTGTCTTTCTGGCAACATTGGCAGCAAAAGATGGTTTCTAGATAATAAATACCAGTGTCTGAACCTCTGCTAGACACACGTATATTGACTGAAATCAGTGCAAAGTGGATTTTATCAGAGAAGTGAAAAACAAGTAGGAAAGTTTTGGGGGAGGAGTTAAGACTTCCAGTAACCACTGCCTCAGTGGTGCTGGGAGCACAGGCTCTCCCAGCATAACACCTCAGCTTCTCTTGAAGTCTTAAACCTCATGCAACAGTACGGGCAACTGAAGACAAGCTGCTGGTGGCATGCAGGGGGTAGAAGGCATAAGCTTTTCATCATTGGTGATCCTGCATGCTGGGCCTGCTCATGACTTGTGATTACCCCATCACATCCCTTTGGGTTTTCGGGAGCACTGAACACCTCGTTGGCATCTGGTTGTAGCCTGGATTTATTGTGTAATAGAGATAACTGAAACTGTGTTCTGGCATGTCTACAGAAGTTGTGTGGAAGTGTTCAGAAACTCCCAATAGAAGGGAACAGGTCTTAGATTTTAGCAAGATGTAATGATAAACAGGATATTTTGTCAGTACATCCTCCATTTTTTTGAATGACCATGAAGCATTTGTATAGGTCTGTGTCCTCAATACTACTTTAATTGAGAAAGGAAATGACTGTTAGCCATTCTTTGTCCATAACAGAGGATGCACTATGGAACTTTCCACAAATGCTGTGTCTAGCTTCTAAGTGAAAGAAGCTGCAGTTAATTGCGGGAATTCATACAGGTTGGAGCCACTGGAAATTTGCCTTGTGCAAATCTATCTGTGTAATTTTTATTTTGGCTCAATTTCCATTCAGTAGTCATGTGGTGTTGATACTGAGCTCCAAGAGGTTCATCATGAAGTATGGTGGCATCTTCTGTTGAACATTTTATCTTTATGGTAAATCAGTTCCTTTGAATATTCCAAACTGATAGAAAAACTTTTTTAATTAAGTTCCTTGCTGTGTGTGGCAATGTGTCAAAACCAGATACTGTTCTCCTGGGGCTATGAAACACTCCTATTTATTTATTTAATTATTTGAAAAAGGCTTAATAACAAAAATGTTCATTTTCCTCATGCTAATCAATGTCTTTGTAGTAGGATATGGTTCATGGTTTGAACACGTGCAAGAGTTTTGGGAGCATCACATGGATGCCAATGTACTTTTTCTCAAGTATGAAGATATGCATAAGGTATGTTGGATGTAGGAAAAAGGTATTTTAATTGTCTAGCGTCGTACTGTTTAAAATAACATAAAATACAAAATTTGCTGCTTATGTCCTTATTTGTGCTCCCTAATGTCTGATACCATGTATAAAGTACTGGTATTCAATAGCTTCTGTGGACTTTCAGCACTTTCATAAACTTAGTAATTTCCTTGGGAATCTGCCTGCATCCCATAGGCACTGAAGCACTCACGGAGGAGGCAGAGGTACATAACTTCTTAGTGCTTGCTGCATTCAGCCCTGGGCATTTATTTAAAAGAAATGTCTTGCTGTGTGTGCTGTATTGATGAGAAAAAAATATATCATCAGTATTTTGTCCTATATATTTGGCATTTATTCTGACAGTTTGGTTTTGTGAAACAAGGTTGAAAACAATTAGGGATGATTGTGTAACATAAGGTGACCATAATTATTGGGTCCTTACAGTATGCTGGCTAATAAATCCACTTCTTTTTAATCAGAAATTTGGTGGAAATACTACATAGAACATTAGTTTCTATTTCCTATTGCAATCATGTATTTTTAAGAATTAATGAAAATACTTCAAAGTGTTTATTCGATGGGAAATTTAATGCTAACATAGGAACATCCCAGCTCCTATCTCTAAACCTACGAAAAGGCAAAAACACAGTAGAACTCCATGAAGCTGGGTGAATTATAATTTCAGCTTTACTGAGCCTTCTGATGGAGTGGGATGCTAAAAGATGTAATACAATCAGAATGATTTTTTAAAGTTTAGTAGAAATTATTTCAAACCCATGCATTTGAATAAAGATATATTCCTAGCTGTGCTCATTGATGGATACTGCTGAAAGCTGGTAGCATCACAGTATCTTTCTGCTTCCTGATAAATATTGCTATTTTGTTCTTACAATTCCACAAGTCTTACTCATACTTGAGGAACCCTGGAGTTTGGATATATAAATTAATGACTGTTTATTCTCAGAGGCCACCTCACTAGATCCTTTCCATCTACATGAATGCAGTCCCAGAAGCTAACGATGAAGGAAGGGCTGTTCAAACATTTGTGGTAATTTATTTTACCAAAATAAAAATCAAAGTAACTTAATTCCTCCAAAATAGACTAGTATTCCAAAGTCATCAGCTAAGGGTGTGGTGTTGTCTGAGTGGGAAGCATCACCATTACTTTGCAGTTCTCAATTCTGATAATTGAAGGGACGAGCTTATATGACCATGTTCTCTGCTGACCTTACCCTAATTACTTGGTATCTATTTATTTTCTTCAGATTGGAAAGTGGCAAAATTTTAAGACAGTGGTGTTTCTGCAACTTCTGCGTTTGTACTTTTCACACTCATCAGGATATAACATTTTCAAATACTTAAACTCATTGAAAAAGGTCATTTAAAATATTGTAAAATAAATTGTTTTTAAATACTCTCTTACAGGACCTAGCAACAATGGTTGAGCAACTGGTGAGGTTCTTAGGAGTTTCTTATGACAAAGCACAGTTGGAATCCATGGTGGAACACTGCCATCAACTCATTGATCAGTGCTGTAATGCAGAAGCACTTCCCGTTGGCAGGGGTATGTTTAAAACCCGCAGTAACACTCTTATTGTGGATGTTGCAAGAAGCAGATGACAACTTAGTAACCTTCGGGGTGTGTTTAGGTGTTGGCAAAATATTGCTATGTAAATGATGGGAGGTAAACTGACTGTTGGTGCTATTTGGGGGGTTGTTTGTTTTGAAATAAAGTTAGGTAGAAGTGACTGAAAAGGATGGAAACATCCAAGATCAACAGTCTGTGTTCAACACTATGCAAACCACTCTGTAGGAGAGTCTTTGGCTTTCTTAAACAGGTTGAGCTGTTCATGCTGAGAAGACCGCACCGCTCCTGACCTTTGGCATGTCAAAGCCCACGCAATTTCATACAGTTTAACCTGGCCTAAGCCCTTGTTTTTAAATAGATCAGATTTTCTAGAACAGCAGATAATTCTAATTTGAAGACATGAAACAACAAGGACCTGTAGTTTTCCTTATGAGCTTTTCACTTTCATTGTCTACCTCAGCTGTGCAAAATGTGTTTAGCTTCTAGATGTTTATGCTGGTGAGGCCTTTCTCTAGGAACTTGAAGTGTCCTTTGATCTCTCGATACATATGTCCTCTAATAATGTCAAGAAATCAAGTCCTTTCTCAGTTGTCTTTCCGATGAGCCTAAAAGAGGGAACTCAGTAAGTCTCCCTCAAATTAGTTTCTGTAGGCTGCTTTATAGCATTTAACAGCTCTTTTTTTAAAATGAGGGAATAAGATCAAAATGGTCAGTTCCTATGTCAGCCTCACAAATGCTTTACCCAGGCATAAAATCACTATCCGCCAGTTTAATCCAGCGTTAATCAGAAGGTTTTCTCTCCCTCTTCCTTTTTTGTCCATCTGTAGCCATGTTAGAACTTTTTTTGATACAGCATCATACATGAAGCATGTGTTTATCATGACCACAAAGTCTTTTCAAAGGAATTGATTTACAGCTTATTTTATCTTACTTGGGGATCATGACCCGAGTACTCTGTGTGGGAGCCTTTTCCATGCTACCTCTCAGCCAACCTTCGTGTGATCTGCAAATTATATCAGCTCCAATTTTTGTAATTATTTTCAAATCTCTGATAAAAATACTAAGTATTGGCAGTCCTTCTTCACTACTAATTCTGAGTTAGCCAGCTGTTTGTTTATCATACATTTTGTTGACACTATATGGTTCTGTTAAAAAAACCTAAAATTGCATGCCTTACAAAAGTCTATTGTATCTTTGCATTCACCTTTGCTCAGTCAAACAGAAATCTTACCAACACTCAGTCAGGTTTGCTTGAAAGAAGGTTTGCTTTCCCATGAAAGCAAGTTCACTGGTATTCTATACTACCTTTGTATCTTTCTTGGCAGACCCTTATGCCAGTTTTCCATTCCTTGCCTCAGACTATCATCAGAATAATTGACCCGGTATGATTTGTCCTGTTTGTATGTTGGCACAAACATTTCAGAACGTCATAACATGGAAAAAAGCCATTGCTTGCACCTCCCTTCTTTTATATGTGACTTTGCACACCTGGTATGGAAAGGCTTTTGGTATGTTCTGTAGGGGCTATACACTCCAGTTATTACAGTAGGACCTGGAAACCAGACTGCATCATAACTGTGACGTCGCACATCTTTTTGCCCCAGTTCACTAATGTTATTGTAATGATGAGTTCTTGAAATAAGTATCTCAAGTTTGGTGGCTTGAGGTAAAATTCCAAAGACTACAGAGGAGTTTATAGTTTCGCTGAAAGACCAAATATATTCCCTATATTTCTGGTAGATTCTCCACTGACTGGTGTCTTTTCCTGCTCTTCGTTAGCTTGCTTTCAACTCCCATCCTAACCTCCCCTTACTGCTTCCAACTAAAAATTCATCATGTAGCACAACTTGTATCTTGTGTGAAAACAACACACCGTCTCATTTGCCGTGGGATGTTACAGCACGTTGCCTAGCTGATTACCAACCCACTTCTCTGCTATGAATACAAGATAATGAGTTTGGTAAAACGTCCTGAGGGCCTTGGATGAAGTGTTCTATGTCAGTGCAAGATTTTACAAGCAACAGAGCTGCTTTCTCCTCCATTGACTTGCATGTAACACAAAAACCTAGGTTTGTCCGAACTTCCATGATCTGGAGGTCTATGGAGCAGCAGTGCTGCCACATGCACAGTCGAAATCCCCTCTCCTTGCCCAGTGAAAGCCAGAAAGGTGGTTGTAAAAGACAGATGAGGTTGTAATACAAGAGAAGAGAGAACAGAGCTGCTGGTGAGACCTTCCACAGGCAGAGAGGCTAACTGCTGTCTCTGCTGGCCAGTTCATCTCCATCCAGATAAACAGGGTGATGCCAACTTTTGCTGCATGTGCCGTTCTGTACATGGTGTTAGTTCATTGTTCTGTAGGGGAGCCTGCAACCTCCCAGTCAAGGGGCACAGCCTCTTACTTACACCGCCTACAAATCTTTCACAAATCTTTCAGAAAGAAGCCCCTGCTGTGCAATAGAGAAAGAAGGGAGCAGTTAATGTAATATTTTAATGTAATATTTTGTCATTTGTTCACTGTGTGCTTTTTATTAAAAATATCCTTATTTTGAATTTCTTTTTTTTTTTTTTTGCTGTCTGGCTTTTACAACAAACTGTTACTTCAGAATGCAGCTTCATTAACAGTGCTTTGTTTGTTCTGTTAGTTTCTGTGACAAAGAATGGTGGCAATAACATGACAGCTTACTGTAATTTGTTTTAAATATTTTTAATTTGTCATTAGTTACATTTACTTTATTTTGCTTTATTTTAGTTCTTCATTTTTTTTCCTTTTAGCACATTGATCTTTACTCTGAAGATAACCCTGAGCTGCTGTGAAAGCAGAACAATGATTAGATATGTTACTTATATTTGACTTATCACATCATAATTTACACAGTTGCATGATACAAATCATAAACCAGGTGGGTGACTTTTTGACAAGCTATCAGTTCATGTGGTTAAAAAAATAAAATGCTACAAATAATCCACTGCATATGTCCTTCACAAAACTTGTCGTTTGTCCACGCATGTTGTTAGGGAGACTCAGAAATAAAAGGCTTATCTTCTGTAAGCAGAGGAAGAAAATGTTTTATTATCGTTATTGAAAGGGAAATACAGGCTTTTATGTTTTCTGCTGTACTTTATACAATTATAGTTCCCAGAGCAAAATGGAAATCAGTATCAGATGTTTATGATTGCAAGTGCTTCCTTAATGTTTTCTTATACAGGAGAAATTTGGTGAAAACAATAAATGTTGTGTTTTCAGTCAGTTTAAGGTTCTTTTGATCTTTGGATCCTGAAAACAAATCAGAACACTATCGTACCTTCCGGAGTTATAGGAAAATCCTGTTTTCATATAACGGGCCTTGCCACACGTACTACACCATCATGTTAATATGTAATTTGTAGATGTTTCAGACAGTTTTGTCTTTGGACGCAATTATAGAGTTGCTGCATAAAAGCAATGGTAATTAAATTAAATGGGTATTCTTCTTATGCATCAAATGCATAATTAAGCTCCCTGCATGTAGTTTTGTTCTTGCTGTTATGATTAAACTCTCTGATAGCACAGTCCCAATTCTCATTTCATTTATTCCAGTTGAACAAGCCTGGATTTTGTCTTTATTTGTGTCCAACATAAATGAGAAGAGAATTGGGCCTCTCAGCCTGGTTATTCCATGAGGCTTATTCACCAACAAGTAACCCTGGATGACTCAGAGTTAAACAAATTTTGCACTGCAGTGAAACAGTGGTTAAGGGGGCCACAACCTTTGTTTGGCGGGTTCAGCAGTGTCATCAGGTTATGTTACTAATTGGGTTCAGTAAAGTAAAAGAATACTCCATACAAGGATAAAGTGTTCAGTGTCCATATTTCATCCACTGAAAGCTTCCTATTGTGTATAAAATCAGAATTTAAATGGCACAAACTCTGTGCATAGCACTCTTTTTCTCTAGATACAATCCAGGCACTCATATTTAACCATGAATTCTCTCCATATTGAGAAATGTAAATTCATGTCTTAACTTACCTGTAAACATAAAATAGTAGAAACTAGTAATGATAATATTAGATCTCAATAATCAGAATAAAATAATCAGTTTAATGCCTTGCATTCCATGTGCCTTTGCAATAGTTCTCTAACCAGTGTATGCTGGAGGCACAGCAATTTTGAAATCTATTATTGTTAGATGTTGGAATTATTAAACAGCCATGGCTTGCACTGAAACCAGAAACCCACTTTTAAATGAATACCCAAATAAAAATCTGTATTCATTTCTGATTAAGGCTAGAGCAAAATCTCACAGAAATCTGAATTCTTCCTGTATAATACTCAGCTGATACACATGACAAGGTGAATGGTACTCACTTTAAGGCTATTTTAAGGCTTTGCAAGGGTTGTAGCAGGGCAATTGGGTAAGACAATGAACAGCCTTAGGTCTTGCTGAGCTTTCAGTGAAAACTAAGACTGATTAGTGGATACTTCATGCTCTTCATGATTAGACTGCAGATATTTGGTGTCCCATTATGTCCACTCTCTGACTTGTGTTCCTTGTCTGTGTTTCAGGACGAGTTGGGCTATGGAAAGACATCTTCACTGTTTCAATGAATGAGAAATTTGATTTAGTTTATAAACAGAAGATGGGAAAATGTGACCTCACATTTGATTTTTATTTATAAAAAATGCATGCATATGATACCCAAATAGAGCTAGAAGTGCTTTATGCATTCATTTATTACCTGCTGGACAAACTACTGTAGCTATTATGTGTAACGAGATTTAAAGAAAGAAAAACAATCTAAGTAAACCATATGAGATACAATTATCTTTGATCCTAAACAGCTGTTTATCTTCTAGTATTTTAATCCTTTGTCCACATGCAAGAACTTCTTAGACAATACTAGAATATTCAGCTGTTATGGAATGTATTATATACGTATAAGGTATGTATCATATATGCAACTAGAATGTACACCTTTTCAGCCCCACATTATTTAATGTGTTTTATAAAACCTTTTCACTAGAACCTAAATAAATCCGTAAACCAAATAAAAAATTATTTCAGAGGGAAACAAGTAACAGGCCAAAACTATGCTAGAATGATCTCAGGGGTTAATCGTCACATTTATTTTTATAACAGGTATATCAAGTATAAATAAATTCCATTCCAAAAGAGTAACTGATCCAAGTGGGGTTCACTTTAGGTTCTGCACACCCTCATCTGTATGATTTGAGTAGGTTCTGTGCACTGGCATACTCCGCAAGAGGTCTTGTTATGAAATACCGTTGTGATTGTCACTGTAATCCCAAAACCCACCTCTGCTTTCATGGAAGACAGCACACAGCTGTCTTCATGATGGATGGAGTTCCGCTCCATGCTGAAGGTCAGCAAACAGAAGCTTCTTAAGCCCCTGACTCTAATTCAGTCCTCAAAATGGGGTTTAAAAAGCAAGGTATCTGGTGCAGGGTGTTTCTTGAGGAATCACTGACCCATGTCACCTTCCTGCGTAGATGTGAATTCTACGCAATAGCTACGGTAAGAGCAGATAAGGTGCTGGATGTCCTCTAGTTCCACTGAAAGTTAGGGGTGCTCAGCAGTGTTTGCAGTTTGTGCTACTGGACTCCAAACCGAAGTGGAAGATGAATATGCATGTGAGTGTAAGCAGGCAAACTGCAGCACTGAAGGAAGGGAGTTTAAAAATGTGCCACCAGGTGGGAGTATTGCACAAATAGTCACGCAGAATAGAGTTTCCGTAATTGCAGCTACGACTGGTCTGGATTATAATCAGGATTCAAGTTTTTTTCTGTAATTTTTTTTTTTTATTCTCTACGACAGGTACACAAACAGCCTGAAGCAGGCTACTATCGCTATAAAATTATCCAGAATTATTTTGTTGTTCCGTTAGGTAATGACATCTATGCTTTTTAGGTTCTCAGCTGCAGGAGGCCCATTTTTGCTAGTCAAATATTCAGGCTCACCAAAAGTTGTGAGGAAGGACTAGCAGATTTTTAGTGTTGCAGTTCTGTTGGGAAACTAACTGTCAGTTCAGCAACTGGCAAGTGGTGTAGCATGATGTGGCTTGACAGCACTTTTCCTTGTATATTTGTGAGTGAAAATGCTTTTGGTGAAATTTTATTTCTATTTTTATATTTTTAGTACTGTATGAATATTAAGCACTACACATTATACTTCTGTGCTTGCTTGCTTATTGAATAAAAGATGTGTTCCATGCATTGTGGTTTGCTGATTTTCTAGACCTCCTGGTCAGGCCAGGTAGTCTTTGTACAAGCCACAGATCCTCTCCCCTACCCTCATCTCCTAACTTAAGACAAAATAACCACAGAAAATGGCATCAACTCAAACAACCATCTGACCCAATGAGCTGTCTCTAATGCCTGTGCCAGAATACAGTAGAGAGCACAGGACTCTGTGAGCATCTTTGGTTTAATAGCCCTCTACAGGCTTTTCTTCCCCTCATGCTGGTATTAACAGCATCCCATGGCAATGAGTTCTTCATCTAAATACACAATGTATGAAAAAGGACTCATTTCCTTAGAGACTGTTGCCAGATAGTGTAATTTGGTGTTCCTGTGTTCCTGCATTATGACACACGACAGTCACTGTTCACTCCATGCAAGGTTTTACACACTCTCTTACACCTCTTGGGCAACTCCATGCTGAGGAGTCCTACTAGTCTGTGTCATACAGGAAACCAAAACCCACAAACTGCAACAAGCTGCAAGAAGACAGGAGTAGGAGAAATCTTTCTTACTACAGAGAAGACAAAATCTCCCCACAGTTCCTGCAGATCAGAGTCAGAAGAAAATTTCATTAGTACCAAAAATCTACTTAAATCACTTAATCCCGAGGATGTATGAGCAATACATCCTTACTGGCTGCCTAAAAGGCTTCTTGTATTTTATTTCTGAAGACACCAGGGAATCCTACTCCTGTTCCCAGGCACAGCCGGCCTCCCTTGCTACAGCAGGAGACCACCCCCAGCCCCCAAAGCCAAAAATGTTCTAAGGCCGCATTTTTAACACCCAGGTGTGTACACATGCCATCGCCAAACTGAGCTGGTGCAGAGGGCCACCAGCTACCAGGCTGGAGGGGGAACAGCTAATTTGGCCAAAAAATACTTATCATAGAGAGTAATAACCTCTGTGTCAATCCACTGTGCACCTACTGCTATGCCGGTGCTCCTTGTTTTAGACAAGAAAGTTGCCGTGTGCTAGGAATCTGCTTTCTATGACCAGAAAGACTCTCCTTAGCCAGAGCTATTCTTTCCTGCCCCTTGACTGTTGCTTTCCGTGCTAGCAGGTGAAATCTATCCAAGAGTAGAAAGTCTGGTCAAAGCCATTCCCACATAAGCTGTGCTGAAATTCCACCTTTCCTTGGTAGAAAGGACCTACCTGGTCCTTGAAAGCATTTCAGTCTGTTAAAGTCCATAGGTAGTAAGCGCCTTCCTAGTTTGACAACCTGAACTTGCAGGACTTGGCCAAATGACTTTCTGTACAAACACAGGCACCCCCTGGCCAAGTGCCCCAAATTGTCTCTGGAGAGAACGCCTCATTGATGCAAATGCACTGCAAATGAAGCACAAAAATACCATAAAACCAAGAGATTTTCTTTCTCCTCTCAGCATTCAAATTTGGTAAACTTCTGCTGCTAACTGCCACAAAGCATGCTAGCAAGATTTATCATAGTTATGCAGCTGGTAGCCCACGTAGTGATACAAATCTGCCAGATACTGGGAGGATTCAGATGGCTTCATTGCAATGGTATTTCAGATCACCAAGAGGTATCCCCCTTCCTTATGAAGCACTGGGTACTCTCTGTGTTTGTTCAAACCAGCATCACTGGCCATGTACCTTCGTGGAAACACCAAATATACCACTTCACTGGATGAGCCCATCACCAAGCAGACACACGTTGCACTGTACTGGGAAGCCTCGGCTGTAAGGCCCCCAGGCAGCCCCCCCGCTGTGCTGAGCACCGCTGTGACTGCTGCCTCTCCACCTCAGCAGCTTCGGTTGGTGAGGCACCTCAAATGCCAGCACCGTTAAGTGGCTTGCCTCATTAAGAGCCCTCCAAAGCATTAACATGAAGGAACTGAGAGGAAACTAATCTAGGTAAGAAATTTCTGCATGGCTTTCTATACAAAAGGTTTAAGTGTTCATTTCAGTGAAGTTGGGCAGTAAAGAGGAAAGAAGGAAAGCTAATGCGTAACCATTAAAGATTCTCAGCACTTTTGTGTAAGCATCACAACATAACATGGCACCAGTAGTTCTTGCAATAATTATAAAGATTTATAGGCTTGAGTCACCATTATTATAAGCCATTCAGTCTTGCCTGGGCTATAAATAACACCACTTAGTAGCTACCAGCAAAGCTTTAGAGGAGGATTAAGGAACAGCATTTGCCTCTTCAGTCAAAGGAAAGAGGCTAAACAGAGATTCAGCTGAATCAAATAATAACAAAAAAAATGCCAAACCAGTGACCACACCCATAGGAAGGACACAGTACAGAAATAATGATGTGTAATCTCACTACATAATCCATTTGATGCCTTTACGGCAGGATCTGCAGACTGGTGTCCTCTTGTGTTTGAATCATAAAACATGCAGATTAATATTTTCTGCTACCTGTCATGGTGTGTATTACACAGATAGAAATAACTGCAACCAATAATCAGCTTCATTCTGGCAATGGAAAAAGAGTGCAAAAGTGAGCATCTTGATTTAAAAATAAAACTTACTCAGATTTTGGCATAATGAGGTTTAGACCTCGAATGCCGAGTCATATTCCAGTAAAAACTGCTGTTCTATCTTCAGGGAGTGGCGAGGAAGTCAACAGTACTGAGGCCTCTGCCCTGGTCCAGCTGCACATAAATCACCCCTCTAAAAGATGGGAGAGGGATGGCAAGTTCTGCAGGCAGACTGGAACCATGCCTCTTTCCAGCTCTCAGGCTTGAATCATCCATAGAAGCATGTAAATCCAGTGTCCTCCTGAAAGCATCTGAGCTGTGTGGTCTTTAAAAATGAATGTGTGAAAAGCTGACAAAAATGCAGGGCAAATTTCTGTGCTTTGGGACGCCAGCATGCAGGAATTACTGTTAGCAGTGTAGGACTCCTCACCATAAATTGGTTTTAGAAACAGTGAAGCCGTCTATACCAATGAAACAGATTAAAGAAAGGAGAAGCCTTTGTACTCCCTGCTAATGCAGGAACCTATGTGAGGTTCTTTTGGTGAGCGGTGCTGTGCCAGTATAATTTTTCTGGATTTTACCATTTGATCAATGGATAAAATTGTAAAGCCACGCAACAACTTTTGCTGGAGTTCTCACTGTGCACAGATGACAAGCCCTGGCAATGCACACGAGTAGTTTTAGAAGCTACCACCTCCAGCTGTCCACTCTGCCTCTGTGCCAGAAATGGCCACCATAGAGGAGAGACAGCACAAGCAAATGTGTGCTGGCTCCTCAGCTGCTGCAATTTACAGGCTGACATATTAACTTAAACTGATATGGATAGTGGTTTCAGATAATAGGCTGATTTGTGAACTGCAGCTGCAAGGAGCCAAAGCGTGTCCTTGGGTGCTGCCCTGGCTTGGAGGTGATCTCCCAAAGCCTTGTCAGAGCTCTTCAGAAAGAGCTCGGCAAGCGGCTCAATGCAGTCTCCACTTGGCAACAGTCTATTTCACATATGGACCAAGTTTAACCTGGGAAAGATGGTCTACAAAGGTGGACTCATGTCCTTTGGCAAGAAGGGGAGACAGATCCACACTGCCACGTGGAATGAATTAATGAAAACCCACTTTTGGAAGGAGTATTGTTTTGTAGGAGGGAGTGCTGCAGTGAGACATGCTGTGTGACAGCATGCAAGATGCAGAAAGAACGGTAAAGTAATGGCAGCTGACTGCTCAGACCGATTCCAATCACAGTCACTAATACGCTGACTTGCTTGATATGTGTGGTACGAGCGATATTCAAAGTAACTGCCACCCAGACGTTAAATCCACTGTCACCATCTCTGTCACATACTCAGCTTTTGCCAGCACTGAACGTAAGATGACAATTTAATCCTCGCATGCAGATAACAGTAACACAGCTGGTGTAACAGTGTGCTAAGGCTTCAGCCCTCGCAGGCCTTACATCTGCTTTCGTACGGCTTTGGAAAAGAGTCACATAAAATATGTGAGAGCTCTAAGGACTCAGCATGAAGGAAACAATTAGAACAAAATAAGAACCAAGGAAAATGTTTAGATTTCAAACTCCACTGGGAAGGCAGTATTTTATTTTCGCCCATACATCACACAATCAAATGGTTGGGGCTTAATAAATACTGAGGAAATACCAGAGGAAACAAAGGCAATTAGAAATACTCCCTACTCAAAGCTTGCACCACTCTGGATTTTAACTTTTCCCAGGTTATTCACGTACCATTCTTGTTTGCTTCTGCACCTTGTTTCTGGTGCTGCAACCCCTGAAAAAAGGCACTTCTAACCCTATTGAAACAGGTAATACTGGGAATGCTGCAGAAGATTTTCAGTTCCTGGGAATGCCACCACTCCATAGTCGGCAAGATTTAAACACACAGCGGAAGATCCAAAGTGGGTTTCCAGTTCAGTTGTTTAACCACCCTGCTTCAGCCACCCCTGCTTAGGGGTTAGTCTCTCTTAATAGCCAGACCCTTTTGGACACATTCCTTGTTCCCTCAGCAAATCCCAGTGAGGTTAAAGACTGAAACTAGTTCTGACTTTGTTTATAGTACTAAATATACGGGTAAGATTGTGTATTCTGAACAGGATGAAAAAAAAATGAACAAAAATATGATAGAGGCCAATTCAAGCTGTAAACATTTGGTTTTGAACCATGCAAGTATGGACCATTTGGTCACTTTCATACCCAGTAATCTGCAGCAGATTTACATGAAGTCTTTGGAATGAAGAAATAATTTCAGAACTATTCCTTTATTTTCCTAGCAATAACTATGATGCTATGTACAGCCATTACATTGCTGCAAACTTACATACTTCTGCTCAAGTTATTGTCTCTAAATTACTGCCACTGAATTCAAAGGGACCACGTGAAAGTTACATACACAAGTAATTGTGGGAACCAGAGCTTTAACATGTCCTGTAGGGCATTAGTCTGTATCAAGAGCTACTGAAATACTAAACTTGTTTGTGGAATTTTGAAAACAGAAAGCGTTATTGCTTAATTGCTGATGCATGGCCAGTGTGTCTGGACTCTGCAAGATAACTGTCCTTTTTCGAGACAATGGCTACAATATAATTTCCAACATATCTCATTCATCGTATTGGGGGGGGGGAAGAAAGAAAGAAAAAAAAAAGACACCAAAGCTAAGGGAATGTCATAGAATAAGGCCTCTTTACTTATGGTGGACTGCAGTAATTTACGCAGTCCTTTCAGAATTAACAAAAAGGGCTTAAATCGAAACAGTACACCCTACCATGAAAAGGTCTGTATTTTTTACTGAATCAAGCCTTAAAGAGCTCAATTTCTCACAGAAATGCTCCATGGAATCTTAACCAAAGGCACTCATGCACCGACTGGGGCAAGCAGGTACAAGCACCCCCTCAGCTGCTCCTCAGTTCAGGGCCTGGCCAGTGGGCACACCACAGCCACCCGCACAGGCACAGCACAGCCACGGGCACGGGCACGGGCACACCACGGTCACGGGCATACTACGGTCACGGGCACACAGCACAGCCATGGGCACACCACAGCCATGGGCACACTACGGCCACAGCCATGGGCACACCACGGGCACGGGCACACCACGGCCACACACACAGCACAGCCATGGGCACACCACGGCCACAGGCACACCACAGCCACGGACAAAGCATGGGCATGGGCACACCACAGGCATGGGCAGCAACGTCATGGCACACCATGGCCACAGCCACGTGCTCAGCCACAGGCACACCACGGCCACAGGCAGCAACGGTCACGGGCACACCACGGCCACGGGCACACCACGGCCACGGGCACGGCCGCCTGTGCCGCGCTCGGACCGATCCCCGGTTCCCTACGAGCGGCTCCGGGCCCGGGCCCTGGGCCAGCCCTCTCCCGAGGGCGGCGGCGCCCCTAACCTGCCGGGAGCCGGGGGTGGTTCTAACGACTGCTGGGGCTCCGGGGGACGGCACAGCGCGGCCCCGCGGCTCCCTACCGGCTGCCGGCGGTACCAGGGGCGGGCCGGGCTGGCGCGGCGAGCCTCAGCGCGACCCCAGCCCCGCACCCAATAGGGACCCGCCTTACTGTTGCCGCGCGAACGGCGGCGCCTCTGCCCAATCAGGTGCGCAGACTGGTGTTACTACGGCAACAGCGTCCCGGCACTGGCGGGCCTGGAAGAGGTGCGGCGCCGGGCCGGCACCGGTGGGCGCCGCGCTGCCGCCCCGGGCCGCAGGTAACGACCCGGGGCTGGGGAGCCCGGAGGCCGCCGCAGCTCTGCGTGGGGACGTGGCCGGGAGCAGCGGGGGCCGTCCGGGGCGGAACGGGCGCGTTGCACCGCCGTAGCGCCGAGCGGGGCCTGGCGCAGCGGCAGAAGGCCCGTGTCAGGGCCCTGTTCGTGAGGGCCGCTGGCCGCCCGCCTCCCTATGTGAGGGATGGCTTTAATCACTTATTAATGAATCACTTTATTTTTCTGTCGTCTAATAATAAGCACAGACTGAATCAAGGCAGAAGTTGCGTGTGGTTTTCGTGCACCAAACTGCTTTGGAGGTTGGAGTCAGGGACTCTGCTGGCACAAGGGCTTGCTGCAAGGGTGGAGGGAAAGGCGCCTCTGAGCTTCTTGCTCTGTCAGGGTGAGGCTGCAGGTTTGGTCTGAAGAAAATACAGTGTGGCTGTTGAAATTCTCTGCTGTCATGTTCAAGGGGAGTAAAGAAAGAAAAATTATCTTAGGAGGGAGGCCATCCCTAACTGCCCCTGAAAAAAAGTATCTGGTTTACATGTGGTTTATTCCACAGTTCTGTTTGCCAGCAGTGCTTTTACCTTTTCTCTGAAGTACCTGAAACAGAGAGGCTTTATAGTGCAGTACCTTTACAGGCCAGTAGTCTGTCACTATAGCTCAACTTAGAGCATGTTCTGATAATCAGAATGACCTGCTCCACACTGAGGAAGTATAGAGCAGACTGCGTGCTATTGAACTTCCTTGTTTGATGTGTTGCAGGTTGGCTTTAACTTTGGGGAAAATTCTGCTTTTGGGACACAGAATTACACACTCCCTGAGCTCATAATATATAATTTTCTCTTTGCAAAATAAATGCACATCCTGTAGGTTATCTCAGTCTTGAGCTATTTTATCAAATCTTGGAGTGGAAATTTCTATATTTGCTGAAAAGCCTCATCTGCCATAGCAAGAAGGCTATTGCTACAGATTAGAGTGGCGCCAGGCCCCTGCCTGATTTGTCGGAGGTATGTTTCTGGCTGTACACCTTGTTGGATAAACACAGGAACAAAGGAACATGCTCAGCCACTTAAATAACAGACCTTTTAAGGGGCAGGGCCCTTGGAGGTTGTTTGTCCATGTGAAAGATACACATGCTGGCATCCAGAAAGCTCTGCCTTAGTGTGTAGCACAGGACAGCTTACATACAGGAGAGGATATCATAAGTAAGTGATTGCTCATTCTTTCTAGAGAGAGCTTTCATGCTTATTTGCTTCTGGTTTGCTTTTCCCATAAAGCAAGTGCTACTACAGTTTTCCCTGGATTGAATGGAGTAAGGAGAAAACTTCTTTGGTCGTCCACTGAGTAGGGTGAAGACTGGCTCTAAGTAGTTGATTCTTCTAGCATCCGGGGGGGGGGGGGGCGGGGGC
>JAVJGJ010000057.1:15860446-15874084 GCA_035590215.1 Microhierax caerulescens
GCATCAGCCTCCCCCCCCCCCCCTCCCCCCTGGCCATGGAATGAAAATAGGAAGAAATAATAACTGCAAACTGAGAATATATTAATTAAGGATTTCATAACTGGAATTAGGGAAGTAAGAAAAGGAAGGCAATCAAAAGACACCATCTTTATAGTGGATAGTCTGTGATCTGACACCAGAATTTTTCCTGTGGCTAACAAACATTGGTGAAGGTGCCAAGGTGACTGACCCTGTGTATTGGGTGTAGGCATCAAGCTGTTGGTAGCGGGAGCTGCAGAGGCAGCCTCTGTGAGGAGAGGCAAGGGGCTGCCCCTTGCCAGATACAGCTGCTTCCCACCAGCTCCAACAGACCCACTGCAGGGCAAGGTGAGCCCATCAGCTGGGGTGCATCTGTGAAAGCATCTTTAAGAAAGGGTGGAAAAAAAAAAAAGTGCAAAACAGCTCTGTTGAGAGGGAAAGAGAGAAGGGAAGAAGTGTGAGAAACTGTCCTGCAGATACCAAAGTTGGAGAAGGAGGGGAGAAGGAGATGTTCCAAGCAGCAGAGTGGAGTTGCCTGCAGCCCCTGGAGGAGGTCATGGTGAAGCAGGTATTTTACTGCAGCCCACGAAGAGAAACATGCCAGAGCAGATATCTATACTGCAGGCCACAGAGGACTCCATATCAGAGCAGGTGGGCATGCGCTGAAGGAAGCTACACCCTGTGAAGAGCCCATGCTGGAGCAGGCTCCCAGCAGGAGCTGTGACCTGTGGAGAGGAGCCCATGCAGGTGCAGTTTGTGAAGGACTGTAGCCAGCGGGAAAGGCCCAGACTGGAGCAGGGGAAAAGAGCGCGGAAGAAGGAGTGGCAGAGAGGAACTATTATGGACTGACTGCAACCCACCATCACCACCCCCTATGCTGCTCCAGGGAGGGGAATAGAAGAGTTGGGAGTGAAGGAGTGAAGTTGAACCTGTAAATAAGGGGAGGGTGGCAGGAAGGTGTTCTAGGTTTTTTGTCCTTGTTTCTCACCATCCTATTCTATTTTTAATTTGCAACAAATTAGTATTCCCCAAATCAAGTCTATCTTGCCTGTGATGATAATTGGTGAGTGATTTTTCATGTCTTTATCTCAACCTGTGAACTTTTCCACACTGTTACCACCCCCTGTTCTGTTGAGGAGAGGGAATGAGAGAGCAGATGTGTGGGCATCTGGCAGCCAGTCTAGGTCAACCTACCACACCATGGAAGCCTCTGGTAGCTCATTTTAGATCATGCAGGAACTTAGTCTGATGTGGCTCTGCTGCAGGTTGTTCGCTATAACCCCATCACGAGAACAACAAATTGTGTTAGAGCCATAAACTGTTCACCCTTCATCTGCATGGGGGATTTCATAGCTTTAATTGTTCCGACAATTGCAGAGACTGGCACTCTTTCAAGGGGAATAAAATGAAATAAAGGACAAGGTTACAGCGATCCTTTTACTTTAGGTTACATAAAATAAAATGTATTAGGCTTTAAAAAAAAAAGAGCTAAGAGAAGATGAAGGTGAGACTTGCTATCTGTCTTGCCAAACACAATACAAAATAGTGAAGCTTTCAGAAAAAAATAGAAAAAGTATTCTATTCTAAAGCTTTATTTATTCTTCCAAGAAAATAAAACAATGTGGTTCCATGGTTCTGACTGAAACACTGTAAGACATCCTCATTATTCCGTTAGAAACTGCCTTCTACATTTCTATCTAAACTGGCCAGAAATATGTTTATACCATTTGCAAGAACATCCATCTTGTAACTATAGAGAAACATGCCTCAGATGCAAGAACTTGGTATATAGACACTTGGGAAACTCTTATCAATTAAATTATTGAAATGAGAAGAAATGAGGGGCAAATCCCATAGTGGCTATAAATGCTGTAATTCTTCTGAAGATGGGAAAGCAAGCAGAGCTGTTCTGATTTATGGTAACTGAGGATCTTGCCCTCATACTAGTAGTAGTGTACTTAAAAATATAAGCATTGTATCTGATTTATGACTTTTTATGCACCAGCGTGAATTCCAAGTGAAATATAAATCAGGAGCTATTCAGTGCAGGTAAGTTATTCTTGATACAGGCACTGATATTTTGCAGGTGTAAATGCAGTGTAAGTGGGAAGAGAACCAGGCTCAGTATCTGATGAAAGTTCAAATTTAATTATATCAGTAATGTTTGACTTTGAGTGTATGGACTTCTTATGGGCCATGGACTATTTCTGCAGGGTCTGTGAGAGATAGCTAAGAAAGGCAAGCTGACTGTTAATAGACCAGATGGACATATATTTCTACCAGAAAATGTCTAGAGTCCATAAAAATACCAGTTGCACTTGGTTTTTATGAGTACTTCAGAGCTCCATCCCAATTTTCTGAAGTCAAAGAAAGCTTTGTTAATGAAGTCATCAGCAGCAGGACGTGCTTCTACTTACCATATTCTTTTTGTAGCCTAGCTACCGAGCTGCATAGCTGTTGCTGCCTTAGAATTTGCAATGGTCCTTTTGCCAACAAATTGATTTAAATATGTCTGCTGAACCTGCAAAAAGGGAATAGTAGTAGTGAAAGGTCTGTGAATTTCCCTCTGGCTTGGGCATGATACAAATAGCTGGTGCAACCCCCCAGTACCTGAGATAGAGCTTGGTGGTCCCTGAGGAGGCAACAGCAGAATCGGCTTGCATTTGTTTGTTTCAAATACGCTTATTGTCTGCCTGTATTTATGATAAGGTAGAACTTGCAGCCAGAACCCATTCATTTGAGCTCTTGGCCTCTGAGGAATGGACCCTCCCTGTTTATTGTTTCTAGGGATCCAAACTTGCATGGTTGCCACTGCAAGTGTTTCAGCCAAGTGACTGTAGTAATGGTGACGCTTAGCCATGCATCAGATGAAAAAGAAAAGGTTGTTTTCCACCTGAGTGGTGGAGAAAGAATGCTTGGAGGCTAATTTCTTTTAATGGATTACTACAGAGCTAGGACATCCGCCAGGGGTTACTACTGTAGAAGGGCTATGCTAGTAAATTAAGTGTGCTTGTGACTGTTTCTTGGCACTGAGGCCAACTAGCATGGCATAGCCCATGTCCAGACTGTTAAACACTTCTCAGCCTTTGAAACAGGATGGCTGCATGCAGACTGCCTATTGGGAATGGTTCCTGACCAAGCTAACTCCTGAAATGCACCCAAGAAGCTGGTTGACTCAAGCTTGGGTCAAAACCCAGCCAGAGATTATTCTAACAATTTGAGCATACAGAGGATGAAGATGCAGTGCAGTACCTAGCAACTGCTTAATTTGCTGTGTGTTACACAGTGGGGATGTTCTGCTCAGATCTACTTAATTTCTGTTTGATAACATGAAGATGGCTTAAGTTATCAGAAAGGTGGTGTTCTCCCCTCCCCGCCCTGCATTCTCCCTAGTAGTCCAAAGCACAAAGCTAGGTAATGACAACTCTGAGTGTTTGAACTGTGGTGGGTTTTTTTATTCATTTTGGAAGGGCTTGGTTTGGGGCTTTTTTATGTGGGGGGAAGATGAAGAAGGCCTTGTCTACCTGTGTAAAATGCTGCACAGTGCTGCATTTTTGCTAGATGACTAGTAAGTCTTGCTCTTGTCCTGTTGTTTTTCACTTGGCCTTGCAATGTCTGCTTTATTTTACTTCTCAACTCCCTTTACAGAGAATTGAACAAACCTCCTTATATAAGTTTTGTCATTTGTACATAGCATGCTGGATTTTCAGAAGGCTACAGAACTCATAGAATTCCCTGTGCTAACATTTGCTTTTTATACTGTGGTAATTGAATGGCAGGAGCACGGTGCAATTGATTGGCACATGTCAGAGAGAAGAGGAAATACATTCTACTATCTGACTGCCATACAGTTTGGGGAGAAACCAAGTTTCTAATTATGTTTGTAACAGAGGAAACAGGGCCTTTCAAAATCTTTCCTTTGAGATGTCTGATTGGGTTAACTACCTAAGTATCCACAGAATTACCCTGTGATCCTGTGCATAAGACTGCCAATATTTGAAAGAATTTTTGTGACTAATGACTGTTAAAATGGCATGGAAAAGATTGGGTGATAGTACCATTGCCTGGATCACCCTTAATGTATTACAATTATTTGAGTTCCATGTGGAACTCAAAACATGTTCCACATGGGCAAAGACAAATGCCCCATCAGACCTGAATAAGCCCTAGAGTGGCATCTCCCATCGGCTTGAGTGGTAGAGCATAGTCGGCTCTCAGCGTTCCTACCGGGAGCTCACATAGTGGCGTTTGCAATCGCAGGCGCTGTTCAAGCTGTATGGTTGCACAGAGCAGATGCAGACCGTTTAACATTGCCTAGCAGGTCACCAGTGAGCCACACTTATGGAACTGTTGCATATGCCATGCAACGCTATCTTTGTCTGATTGTTATTTTCCCAGTTAGCTCTTCTGTTTACACTTACAGTATAGTTTGCCTCAGATTTCCTGGTGCAGAAAATTAATAATAGCTCTTCATAAAACAGACTAATTAGTGTAATGAGCTGGTGTCTGGTATATGTATTTTTCTCCTGCAAAAGCCTAAAAGTCTAAACAAACAACTAAGCAACTGTACTGTTTAATAAAATAGCAGGCTTTTTTTAACTAAACGGTTGTGGTTTTAAAGATTTGTGGACTACTTTAATGTGCAAAGCCTTCAGATAACGGCCAAAATAATTTCCAGAGATAATTCCATGTTATTTGGTAGAAGAGTTAGTCTACCACTCTAGTCTTCTACTCTGAACTACTATCTGAAAGTGCTGACGAGGAGATAGTATCCAGCACAACCGCAGAAATTGTGAACTCCACTCATCTGGTCACTGTTGGTGAGCAAGAGTTATCTCATTCAATATTTTTACCAGCAAATTAGATCTCATATCAAGAAATCAGGTTTTGTCTCTCTTGTTGCTGTTTGCCAGCCACGCTGCTTCTTTTTGTGTCCCATATTCTTGCGTATTTTTGTAGTCCTGTTTTAAATCCAGGGGAGACCATGGCCAAAGTGACAACTGCAGAAGACCTCAGTGCCTTGCACCCCTCCTCTCAAGGCATGACATTTACCCCAGGACCTCATTCTACACAAAACTGAGCATAATTGCGTGGCAGCCGGCAGCGCTCAAATCAGCTGCAGATTTGTACTGAAATCTAGGCGTTTGCAGTCTTGGGACTTTAAATCAAAACCCTTCTATTGCTCAGAGGACGAGCACTGTGTAACTTGTAGGTGGCATCAACCTATGAGTTCCTTCTGTCTGTGATGGTTTCAGCTGGGATGAGTTAACTTTCTTCTTAGTAGTTAGTACAGTGCTGTGTTTTGGCTCTGATGTGAGAACAATGTTGATAACTGTGCTGATGTTTTTAGTTGTTGCTGGATGATGTTTATACTAAATCAAGGACCTTTCAGTTCCTTGGGCCCTGCCAGCAAGAGGGCTGGAGGGGCACTGGGAATTGGGAGGGGGCACAGCCAGGACAGGTGACCCAAACTAGCCAAAGGGCTATTCCATACCATATGATGTCATGCTGAGTATATAAACTGGGGGAAGGAGAAGGAAGGGGGGATATTTGGCATTATGGCGTTTGTCTTCCCGAGTAACCATTACACGTGATGGAGCCCGGCTTTCCTGGGGATGGGTGAGCACCTGCCTGTCCATGGGAAGTCGTGAACGAATTCCTTGCTTTGCTTGTGTGTGCAGCTTTTGCTTTCCCTATTAATTAAATTGTTCTTATCTCAACCCCTGAGTTTCACGTTCCTTTCCAATCCTCCTCCCCATCCCTCTGGGTGAGGGAAGAGTGAACAAACGGCTGTGTGGTGCTGGGTTGCTGGCTGGGGTTAAACCATGACACTGTCCTATTGCTTTCTTGGGGTTCAGTGGTGCCTTTCAATGTAGCGAGCTCTAGCAGGCAAGAAGCCCTTGCGCTATTTAGAATTTGGGGTCTATTTCCCTTGATACTTGGAGAGAAGTCATCTGTCACAGATACACCATGTTTGCTGGATCCTGTGGACATGAACAAAATCAGTATAGTTCTACTAATGGAGAAAGGGTGGAGGAGGGAGCCACGGCCCTTCTCACCCAACTCTCGTTCCTCCTGCTTGCAGGAATGAGGAAACAGGGTCTTTACCTTCCCTTCTCTGCAGTCCACTGGAACTTGAGAGATGGCCTTCTTTGGCCTACTGTCTCACTTATGTTCTGAAGTCACTATAAGATCACTGTTTCCAATTATAACACATTACCAGATTTGATATACATCTTATCCTTTGGGAGCTCATTTGAAATGATTTACCAGAGAAAGCTCATTTTCAGGAGCAGGAAGATTTATAGTTTATTCCAATCAAGTAAGAATTCACTGTTAATCCCAATGTGGACATTCCTCTTGCAAGTAATTTTTAATTATTATCATGCGAGGCTTCTTCCATCATGGTTCCTGTCACTTTTTCTCTTCTCCCTGCCATGTAGGTTTAGATTTAGGGTCAGATTCATTGTAGGAGTAAGCTGTGACAGCTCTATTGATTTCACCAAAGCTGTATCCAGCTGTGAATTTGAATGCTTTCTTTTGTCAGAATGGCTTGAAGTTGAAATGAAATGTGCAAGGCATCCATGATTGTATACTTTCATTGTAAGGAAGAGATGAGCATAAGAAAAAATTTGGCTCTCATAAAACTGCAGCAAAGCTGTAAATAACAAAAAGCTGTATTTTGCCATCTTGTTTTTTGTAAACAAAGCTGCTTCTGAAGGCAGTTACATTTTGTTTAAGAGCAGATCCTAGATTAAAGTTTGGAAAAAATGCCTATGAACTAGCCCTAGTGTTCAGATTTGTGTACAAAACCTCCTTTGATTCAAGTAGAAGGTAATTAAATGCTCATAGCTGTGGCTGAATTTGGCTCGTTATGAATCCAAAAGAAACATCAGGCCAAATCTTTTGGTCCATGTTTAGTTCTTATTCAAGTCTAATGAGAGTCAGAGGTGTCTTAAGTAATATAAAACATCCCTGTACACTACATTGCACTGTCAGGTACTTCCACTCCCCATTGCTGGTTATGTCTTTAGTGGGAAAGGGGCTGGCATATGCAAAAAATACTTACCAGCTATAGACTCCATATATAGACAGTGAACACTAACCCCACTACTTCTTGGTACCTCTAACCAAAGCTCAATAACTGAAAAAAGTCTCTAAATTTTACAGGGCAAAGAGATCCTCTCTGTATTTTGAAGTGGGAGGTCTGCTGTGACTGAACACATCTATGCGCTGTAACTTTATTTATTGTCTTTCAACTGTTAGATCTTAAGTGTGTATTCCAACTTGCTGTTTTGCCTGTAGTAGCAGAAAGAGAAACCCTGGAATATTTTATTTAAATACTTACCATTGTGTTTGGTTATTTATTGCTTTCAAATCAGTGGACGAACAATAACCAATTTACTTGAATATTTTTGGGAATGAACTGATCTGTATTGAATTCTAAGAAAAAATATGTGATTTTGCCAGACTTAGGAGTATCTGATGCCTAATATATTTTACAGCTATGCCTATGAGCTCTGTCCCAGATCCAGCATTATTCTCCTGGGACATTGGGCAGATCTTGCTTCAAAAGACAGCTGAGAAAGGTGAACTGAAGAAAGCATTTCAGGTGCTTGATGTTGGTCAGACCCTGAGAGTCACAAAGGGTGGATTCTGGGGAGTGATTGAAATCTTTCATCTAATAGAAGCAGAATTTGATGCTGTGTTGGCAGAGGTATGCTACATCATTGCTGTTTATAATCATTTAGAGGTTGTTCCTATGTATGTCAAGAGTAAAATTTCAATGGGAGCAGGTTCCAGACCAATATTATCAAAAAGATGCTAGACATGGTCAAAACCTTCTGTTCAAGTGAAAGTCATAGAAAACTCACAAAAGTAAAGAGCTAAATTTGACAGTTTAGATGTCTATATAAGGATTTTGCCTGTGTAGTGTCTCACTATTTGAAAGAATTGCCATTTACTAGCAGTTTTTCTGATTAAAACAAAAAGATCTGACAGCTTCAATTCATATACATGGTGGTGTTATAAATATGCATACAAAGGTTGTGAACTCTGAGTTAGAGATCAGCTGGTTTTTGTCTGCCTGGGGAGTTTATCAGCTCACTTTATAAGGTATCTGCTACCTTATAAACCATCATCAGATTGGACTTGAAGGAACATAGGGTGTTTATATGATATCAAGACTGACATTTACCAAAACTAGGGGAGGATTCTGACGTGCAATCTGCACTGGCATTATTGCACACTTAAATTTCTGTCCTGAAAGTGTAGGTTACTAAGTTCTTTAACTGTTTTGTTTTGGTTTTTTTTTTCTAATGTACTTGAGTCTTGTTTGCCTGTTTAATTTGGGTGAGCCTACCTGTTACATTTTCATTTTAAACTGTAATGAGTTAAGCCCATTTCAGCTATGATTGTTGTTAAATTCTTTGCTAATACTGAAGTATCATTAGGGGGACACATATACACCTGAAACACATGAAGTAGTCTTTTGGAACAAGAGAAGGATGCATCAGAGAATGAATATACTTTCATATATACGTGTGAGAGATCATAGAGCTAGAGAGCTGAGAAATCTTTATCTTGCAGGATGGAAAGACTTGTAGGTTATAACTTTTTTGGGGGGAAGGGATTTACCAGATATTAAATTAATGTTCTGCTTAATTCTAGACAAGTTGTTGAGAATACACAAAACAAACCCCAAATTATAAGATAAATCTTTTTTTGCTTTTTAAGAGAAGAGTAAGTAATGCAAATGAAGTATTTAAAAAATCTGGTATCACTCTAGGACTTAATCATGTATATTGAAATACAGATCCCAAATATTGACACAGTTACTGGGCCGTACCTTGACTTCCTGTCAAAGTTCACTAAAATTGCCAGAAGTGCCAACGTGCTCAGAAGGTAAGTGTTCCCTCTTATGTAGTCAAATTGCTCCTAAATTGTAGGCAGTCATGAATCACTTGTGAATTATCTAGCTCTCAAGGCAGAATCTAGCTGCTAATGTGAGCTTCTAGTGACATAGAGATACAATATGCTTTCTTCTAAAATCACTTCTTCTTTATGTGTAATTGGCATAGTTGCCATAGGAATATTACCTGATTGCCAAAGGGAAGGGAATGGTCTGCTAAGCCACTGATCTGCTACTGAAAAAATACGAATCTTGAAGACTAATCAGTCTGTTCTCTAAGTTAACAATGGAAGTTGTTGAAACTTGAAATGAAAGAAATTATAAGTGATTGTTTAACAGGGATTTGAAAACATGCCACTTGGCTTGACATGTCTTTAAGTGAAATGCAGAAGCTAAGCCAAGGGACCCAGTAATGGGAAAGTTATAATGTTTCAGGATTCAGTCCTTTAGGATTAAATAAATGGCATTCATCTTGGTTTCCAGTGCAGGTAATTTTTCAAAAGCAAAGTTGAGAAGACACCAGCTGTGTGTGAACTGGGATTAATTTGGATTCTTACCTTCAGTGAAGTAAAATGGAAAATGGAGCCATACTCTATGTAGAAATAATGATAATATCTACAAACATGCAGACATGCAACCCCCACACCCACCCCCCAAAATCTGTGCTCTCACAGTAGCTTTCTTAGTGGAGCACTAAATATTTTTCACACTACACACCTTCCCCCTCTCCCTCAATAAAATATAAAGGGTGAAATTCAGCAGGGAAATTCCTTTTTCTGCAGTTTGTCCTGTGGGTTTGTATGATCTGGCCTTCAATAAAGAGTTGCCTTAAAAAATATTCTGTAAATTCCAGACCCACTTTGTTCCCAGCAAGTGCAAAGCTAAGAAAACTCCCAGACAAAGAGAGAATGAGGGAGTGTAATACCGAGGATACAAAAATGGGATTAGGACTTTGAAAGGAAGCAGGAGGAAGAAGAGGAGCAGCAAAAGAAAAGAAGAAAAAGGGAGGCACCTAAGCCACTTTCTCCCAGAGAGACAGGGGAGCTTAAAAAATTCTAATTAATTAGTGAAAACTAATTAAATAACAAATGAGGGATCTTTCCTGGAATAAAAGGTTAATCTTTTCTTTATTACATGCAATATAATAAAATGGTAAAGCTTTTTGTTCGCTTGGGGTTGGATTTTCTTGTGTTCAAAGAGAATATATAAAACGTTACTCTTGATTTCCTTTTTAAACTCACTAAAATGTGGAAAGTAAGCACCGCGCCTAGGCCGTGCTGTCCTTTGGCCGGCCGGTTTGTTGGAGAACTTCTCTGAGAGCATCTGCGATGTATGTACAGGAGCAGAAGTGCCGGTGGGTCGGTCGGAGCTCCCGGGCACCGGCGGTGTGACTGCACCACCGGAGGGCAGTGCAAGTGCTGTTTTCTGGCAGCTTCGGCGGGAGGCGTTATCAGAGCTGCTTTCCCTCTTTAAAACTCGAGCAATTCCACTAAATTCAGAGGCTGAAATGATGGCAGAGCATGGCTTCTAAGACTTGATCCCACAAATACAGCTATGAATAAAATTGCACAAAGCTTTTCAGAAGCAGTTAGTTAAGGCTGAAAGCAGAGAAGGATGTGCAGAGTGGAATTTGGCACCTGCAGAAACCACTAGTGAAAGTAAATTTGTCCAGTAGATAACTCTGAAAATGACCTGCTCTGGTGCTTGATGCAAACCAATAGGATAAAATAACAAAAGTAAAAGCGAGGGAATTTTTTCTAATTTTAAAAATAATTTTAGAAGTTACCGGTGACAAACGCATCTCAGATTTGTGCTGGGGGAGAAGGGGACAAGGAGACATGCCTGTTGTTCTCTGAAGAACATCTGATAGGAGCAGAGGAAGGGGGACTGCTCTGTCATCCCAAGGGCCAGATCAAGTTGCTAACATCCCTTTGTATCCCTTATGGCAGCCAAAATAGGAATCCTTCAAGAAAACAGTATTTTACTCTAGCAGTCATCATGGTTGTGGCAGAGGAGCAGCTGCTACATCTCTGTTCTGCTCAGAGATCCAGATCTGTGATGATTTTCTCTAAAAGCAGTGCAGGACTGTGAAGAATAGCCACAATGAAGGCAGGATCAAGCCACCTTGCATTTGTAGTTGTTCAGATGCTAAAACAAGACTCTCCCATTGATGTCCTTACAGTGGTCTTCAATGGTACTGTGATGTACTTGTGGTTTCTGTTCATCAATACACTCGTGTTTTATGTTCATCTAATCTTTTTAATTATATTTATTATAAGATCGAACAGCCACAGCTGCCAAACAATGACATTGTTAGCTGGAATCCCTGCTCAGGAAGAAAGCATGTTGGCTTTCTTTTGAAAGGGTCATAACAGAAACCACAGTCTGGGGTAGTAATTCATTTCAGGTAAGTTGAAGATGCTCTTGGTGTACTGATATCAATTTAGTAACATGTTTAAAAGGATGTTGCACTGTTGTTGTATCATCAATATTTGGCCATACTTGTATGCTTAGGGTTTTTTGTTGTTGTTGTTTTGCTTTTTTAAATTATGCTGAAGTACTAAGTAGTATTTTGAAAGCCTCTCTAATCCACAATGTGAACCACTTTTTAGCATCAAAACCATAAGCACTCTTTCAAGCAGTCTTGCAACAAATCTCTGATGTAGGACTGCCACAGTCCCACTGTGATTTTACTTCCTAGTTACTAGATGCTTGTGGCTTGAGTAACAATGTTTGACTTATTTAAGAAAATAGACTCTCCAAGGCAGTACAATTTCTGTTATGGCTTAGTCCTTTGCAAGACTGGTGTAAAAAATTCTGTCACATTAGAAGGATGGTATTTTAAGCATTTTGTTCTCTTTTACTTAGAAGTGTCCAGACACCTGAGAGCTCAGTCTACTTAAATCTCAGCACAATTTTTTTTTTTTTTAAATAGAGGAGGAAGTGGTAGTGTGACTCTGGGAAAACTGGATTGTTACTGTTTTATTTTTGCACAAACTGAGCCATGAAAATTTTTTTATCAACATCATGATACTTTATTATATTTGGGCATTTGCAAGTTAACCTAATGTCACATATCATGGCTAATAGTAATTATTATTTACAAGGACACAGAAGAGTATTCCAGGTCTTCTAGAGTACTGTGTGACAGTCTGTTGGCTCTACCCTAAGACTCTTCATAGAAGAAGAAATACATTAAACATAACCTGATATAAATTCCAAGGAAAATCCAACCTCCTGCTGTGCTTGGCATGGGCTTGGCCTGTAATTTGGGAGGGGGAAATAAAATCTTTCTGATTTCACAGCTGTTATTGCACCTCAGGGCTGCAGTAGTATTTGCAACGCATTTGCTTCCCTTCCACTGAGTAGGACATCTGAATATATCCTCACTCTAGTCTGAATAAAATATTAACATATCGCAAGGCTGTTAGGACAGATTGTATCCAAGACAATCTTTTCTCGCTGTAGAAAAGCCTATCAATCATGACTTGGTATAGTTGTTATTAATGTCATAGCTTTTATTCATTTGGCTATATGCAGCTAACTGAAGAATAGCATTTACATTTTCATGTTAAGCATTTCCTATCACAAAAGAAATGGCTGCAATATCTTCTTATTATAGAATTTATAAATTGAAAATATCCTCCAAAGTCCTAATTAGAGGTATATTTAATTTACAAGGTTCTTTGTTATTTTTTAACAGCATTGTGAAATAGAGCTGTTACGTAAATTTTATTATATTAACAGAAAAAAAATCATTAACTTAAGGCAAGGTTACTGCTACATATATATCCCAGGAACAATTCAGTTAAAGAAGCACTGCAAGATACATAAGTGCATGATGTACACACATAATTATTCAGATACACTTAAGAGTTCATATATTCCTTTACATATTTATCTGCAATATCTCAATGGCTATTCCCAAGCCAAACCTTATTCTGCTTCAGTTTGGATGCACATGATCAGTCAAGGATACATTTTTATTCATAACTCTGATTGGGTTTTGAATTTGTACGTGCATGTTTGGAAAAAAAAAAAAGAAAAAAAAAAGAAAAAGTTCCTAATGTCCTCAGTATAATACGGAGTATAATTTTTCTCCTTGTATAGGCAGAAAACCACATTTGGACCACCAAACACACATAGCTGTATTTAGACAACGTAACTACTATAATGCCCAAGATCAGTGTGGTGGGTTGACCCTGGCTGGACACCAGGTGCCTTAAAGCTGCTTTATCACTACCCTCTTCAACTGGACAGGGGAGGAAAAAATATGATGAAAGGCTCATAAGTCAAGATAGGGACAGGGAGAGATCACTCAGAAATTACCATCACAGGCAAAACAGACTTGACTTGGGGAAATTAGCTTAATTTATTACCAATCAAATCAGAGCAGGATAATGAGAAAAAAACAGCTAAAGCTTAAACTACCTTCCCTCCACCCCTCCCTTCTTCCTGGGCTTAACTTCACTCCCAATTTCTCTACCTCCTCCCCTATGAGTGACAGGGAATGAGGGTTACAGTCAGTTCATCACGGTTTCTCTGCCGCTCCTTCCTCCTCAGGGGGAGGACTCCTCACACTCTTTCCCTGCTCCAGCGTGGGTCCCTTCCACGGGGTGCCATTCTTCAGGAACAGGCTGCTCCCATGTGAGGCCCCCACAGGGGTCACAACTCCTGCCAGCGGACCTGCTTCAGCGTGGGCTCCTGTC
>JAVJGJ010000057.1:15888699-15903756 GCA_035590215.1 Microhierax caerulescens
TGGGCAACCCTCATTGTAAAAAATTTCTTCCTTTTATCTAGTCTAAATCTATCCTCTTTTAGTTTAAACCCGCTACCTTTTATCCTATTACAACAGGCTTTATTAAAATGTCTGTCTCCATCTTTCTTATAAGATCCACAAGATCTGGTAAGCTTGTTAGTGTAACAGTCTTATCAGCACTGAGACATGTGCTAGCCCTTTAGATTTTAAGCAAAACTTGTGCAAAGGTCTCCCATTGTGGGTCTGGGTAGTCCAGCTGTATTCATGGCACTGATTCAAGAATATTATCGCTGCACAGGGCTGGATGCTTCAGCCTATCAGAGCTAAAACTACTCGTAAAGTTAATGTAGTTGGGATCTATGTGCTCTGAAAGACTGTGTGTTTGCAAGAACACAGCTTTAGAGAGGGTTTGAACCAGTATCCCTTGAATGTAGCAAACACTGTTTTCAACTGGTTTCAACTCAATCCTTCCATCTTGGGTGTGGAGAGGAAACAGCGATCAAATATAAGCAGGTGTAGAACATAAGCAGGTACTGGAATATTTTTTTCAAGTGATAACCTATGGATTGGTTTAGGTTATATAAATAAAGAAATTATTAGGAAAGTCATAGAAATAAATAGGGAAGTCATTTATTGACAGGAAGGGCAAGGCAATCCAAAGGCTAACTTAAAATACTCGAGGCCTGTTGCCCTTTCCAGTAATTGAAAAAATATTAACATATCCAGAGAGCAAGCAGATGAGGACCATAAGTTAGGATTTCTGAATCACCCTGTGGTAGTACTTGTTTTACTCCTTCCCATATATAGAGGAGGATGGAAGAGATCACTATCATTATTTAAAGCTAGTCTTTGGGAATACATTCTTTGGTCAGTAAATTTATGAAAGCAAACTAACTAATCATTGTAATGATTGGGACCAATAATTTATTTTTTAAGGCATATTAACATAGATCAATCAAGAATGATGCTACATAATTTGTGTTCTCTTCTTATGCCCAGATGAGGGCAATAGGAAGTCTCCTATTGATTTTGATCATGAAATAATATGTCTGCTGCAAAGACCAACTCAGCCGCCATTCATTACACATCCAGATTTTATCCTGCCCCTTCTGTAAGGATGTGGTTAACAGTGATCCTTGCCTATTCATGGGGATCCTGTGTAAGAAGCTGGAGGGTAAAGAACTGAGGGCAAAGTGCAATTCTGAACCAGTAATCAGTTCTGTATTTCTGTTTGTTTATTAAATGGGATTGACTTTCCAGCCTTGATATATGCAGATCCATAATAAGCCATTTGGTTCAAACCAGCAGAAATTGCCTGAAAGTAACAGTAGAAAGTTCCTCGGGGAAGGAATGCAACTGTTTTCATGTGACAGAAAGCAGAGTACCCTGTGGGTTGCTGAAAACAGTCACGAATGTAGGATAATGACTGAAGAGTGTTCCTTACTATAGTAAGGCCATGGTAATTTGTGTATGTATCTGGTTTTTGTTGTAGATTGGGGTTTTTTTGGCAGATCAAAAACTGAGCTGTAAACAAGGCAGAGTTTCACACACTACTAAAATGTGCCAAAGTATTTTTCCTGATGCTGAGGTTTACTATTAACCTGATCTTTCTCATGGCATTTTCATGAAATAGAATCATCAATCCCCAAATAATCCAATCACACAAATGTCTTTTAATATTCCTTTTAGAATGTATGCGTGAAAAGTTTGTTCAAAGTGGAACTGAATCAATCCATTTTCTTATATATGTTTCTACTGCATTTCACATATGTCAGAGCTCTGTCTGTATATTCATTCTCTATTTCCATATGTACAATTCACAGCTAACATAATCTTAATCCCTTTAAAATTTCCTTTAAAACAAATTCACAGATAATCCTCGCCCTCTAGTAAGATGTAAAGAGAAGACTCAAGGGGAAATAGGATGTGATGTGGGGGAATTGCTGGGGAAAAGAAGTGAAGTCCTGATGAATTATGCATATACCCATGGCTGGCATGCATCAGAAACAGATGTGTGGCTTACTGTGATAAGCAGGATAGCCCCATGGGTTGGGCAGGTTTATAACTCAATTGGTACAAATGGGAAACTGAGGCAAGAGACGAGTCAATGATTTCCCAAATTTTTAAAGTAAATTTAGTATTGTGATAGGGAATACCTGTCTTTCAGTACCCCACAAAAGTGATGGTATTATGATGATTTTAGCAACTAATCATACCTTCACACTTTGTCGTACAACCTAAGAATAGAGAGGAAAAGAGTTATTGTTGCAGTGCAGCTCTTGTCTTTCCCTAAATAGAATTTGCCAAATATCTAACCAGGTTCTTTTCTCTTTATCACCTAAATGGTCTCAGAGATGGCAAATGGAATTTCCCAGCCTCACCCCTCATGTTGATGCAATGAGTGGGTTATAAATGGGTGATATTTGTCTTTTTTTCGTAAGGTCTTGGCTTCTACTATGAGGATCTCTGACTATTAATGTCCCAAAAGTGACTGGAGAAAGTACTGAGCAGAAATAGGATTTTTATTTTCATATATTGTCAAAGTCAAAACCAGAACACAATTTCACATCACGTACTTTCATTCTCACGATGCTGGGAAATTGTGGGGAAAAAAAAAAAACCAAACCGAAACAAAAAACCACAATCATGATTCAAGGGATGGTGTGGATGCTTTACAGCTTGATTTCAGCAGACAATCTATTTAGCCTTTGAGAAAGGGAGTTTAAGAAGTGACTACATCATATGGTGTAGTATCTTCACTGGATTGACAAATTCAAATGAAAAATAAGGCAATCAATTCTTCTTTCATTAGCCCTTGGAACAAATTCATCAGGACTAACTAGATGCATTTTTGTCAGACACGCTTTAATCAAACACAAGTTTTATTGTATTTAGAGACTAATTATGAGACTAAATGCAAAGGAAGTTGAGAGAAATTTAGTTGCCTATGATACACAAGATGTTTTAATGGTACCATTTTAGCTTTAGACTTTATGCAACAGAATTTTAATTTTCATTTTAGAAACTATGTCTTTCTAGGTTTCATGATTAGGAAGATAAAACATGCACATGAGTCACAGCCATATTTTCTGAAGGGAATTGGAGATAAATCCCACAGCAACTTGTGATAAACTGGTCCTGGATTCTCTAACAAACTGTTGTTCTGAAAGGTGAGAACTGCTCATTTTTTCCAAATATTCAGATGCAGTATGAGGAGGGTAAGTGTATACAGTATTAACATCTTCACTTCCAATCAGGAGAAATACCTAAAAAATAAACACTTGCAATCAAAGATTAATTTCCAAGCTGTGGAAGTTAATACCATGTAGAAATGAGTTCTAATTGCAAAGTGAGATTCCCGTTTAATCCAGAGGAAGCTGCTGCAAATTTTTTAGCCTGCTGTAAAATCCAGACAATTTACTACAGAGTTGGGGTATGACTTATCATAAGTTATGCTGGAATTTATTTAAGAGTATCATAATATTCTTATATTATTAGAAGATAAATGTCCTTATGTGATTATATTAAAATTCATGTTCATGTAGATGGCCAAGAAAATGGCACTGTATATAGGATTTGAATCATATTATGCAGACAACTCATATACTATAGACAATCTTGGGCAGAAGAAAGAGACCAGAGAAAAATGTAGTGGGAAGGTAGAAAAAAGTAATTCACTGCTTGTTTGTTTTCCAGAGTCTTGTACATATTGTGTTTCTAAAGATTTCATAAATTTCCTATTTCTTTAATTCACTGCAAGTATGATCTAGAATAGCTGTGTTCTCTAAAAAGTGGCTCTTTTTCTCTAGGCTGTGAAACTGTTACTGTTTTAGAGATTCTAATGTGATGGGTTACAAAGAATTTCTGAAGAATTTTGGCATAAGTACAGACACTATTAAAGGAAAAAGCACAGAACACAAAATTTGAAGTATGTGCTCAGAAAAGGAGTTGAAACTTGGGTACTTTTCCTCTTTCCATTTATATCTATAGAAGTATTTCTGTTGGCCTTGATGGATCTGGTTTGCAATTTTGTAGAACGCTGATAGCCTCTGATTCTCAGCAGATACAACTTGGACACGTTAGGGAGGTCAAGGGTGACAGTAAGACATTTTTTGTCAGCATGACAGTAGTTTCAAGCGTAGCAGCAACCTAACTTATTGGAGTGTTGGGAGTGTCTTTGTAGGCATCAACTTAAAGAAAGATGTTTAGGAAGGATTGATGGTCAGTAATTAAGTCAGTTTGGGCAGGTCCTCTCAAATATAAGGATCAGCATAGAAGTAGATGCAAAGTGTATCTGTTTGAAATTGCAAGAACCAAACAGTCCAAGGTGGCATGAGGGGTCATTCCTGAGTGAAAGGTGATTGCCATGGAGGACATGGGGTGTGGAGACCCTTAAAATGAAGGCGTTAACTTATGTTTGCCATCTAGGGAAGGAAGAGTCATTCATAAGAGCAGGATATAGTTGTTTTCCTCAAAGACAGAAATTCGGTAATTCAGTTGTTGGAGGCAGTGAAGAGATTTAGCCCTGTTTGTGGATTAAAAAGGTTGTGTTTGAGAGGTTAAACAGCAAAAATCTGCCAGATTTACCTGTGAGTGTGAGGATCAATGGAGAGGTGGATTTAAGGTGTTCAAGTTCAGATAGTGAGAAAGGCCCTTCCAGTACATTTATAAATAATAGAAATCTGTTTGCCTATCTTGGAATTTAATTTAGTGAATTTAACAAGGTATTTTCTTCATCACATATGTACACATATGATATTTTGGCAGTAGGTTTTTTCATGAGTGTGAGGCTAACTGCTAATTATTTTTAAATTTCTTTTTGTTTAAAAAGAAGCATTTAAACTCACTTTGGAATCCTTTTCCATACAGAACAGCATTTTGTTTCCTATGTAGTTCCACTGGAATAACCTTTGAGTTTGGTGCACATACTCCTTGTGCATAAAGTTCACGTGGCATGTGCAGGACAACCCAGGGACCAGGCCCAACCAGCATGGGTTTATGAAAGACAGGTTCAGCTTGGCTAACCTGAGCTTCTATGACAAGATGACCCGCCTAGTGGATGGGGGAAAAGCTGTGGATGTTGTCTACCTAGACTTTAGTAAAGCCTTTGACGCCACCTCCCACAGCATTCTCCTGGAGAAACATGCTGCTCACGGCTGGGACAGGTGTGCTCTATGCTGGGTAAAATACTGGCTGGATGACCAGGTCCAAAGAGTTGTGGCGAATGGAGTTACATCCAGCTGGCAGCAGTCGCAAGTGATGTTCCCCAGGGCTCAGTATTGGGGCCAGCCTTGTTTCATATGTTTATTGACAATAAGGTTGAGGGGATCAAGTGCACTCTCAGTAAGTCTGCAGGTGACACCAAGCTGGGCAGGAGTGTTGATCTGCTTAAGGGTAGGAAGGCTCTGCAGAGGGATCTGGACAGGCTGGATTGATGGGCCAGGGCCAGTTGTATGAGGTTTAACAAGGAGAAATGCCTCCTCTGGCACCTGAGTCACAACAACCCCACACAATGCTACAGGCTTGGAAGAGCAGCTGGAAAGATGCCTGGCAGAATAGGACCTGGGTTGATGGCTGGCTGGACATGAGCCAGCAGAAGGCAAATAGCATCCTGGGTTGTATCAGAAATAGTGTGGGCAGCAGGACTAGGGAAGTGATTGTCCCCCTGTCTGTGCACAGATGAGGCTGCACCTCAAATACTATGTTCAGTTTTGGGCCCCTCACTACAAGAAAGACGCTGAGATGCTAGAGCATGTCCAAGGGCAACAAAGCTGGTGAAGGGTCTGGAGCACAAGTCCTATGAGGAACAGGTGAGGAAACTGGGGATGTTTAGTCTGGAGAAGAGGAGGCTCAGGGGGGACCTTATTGCTCTCTATAGCTACCTGAGAAGAGCTTGTAGGCAGGTGAGGGTAGGTCTTTTCTCCCAGATAACAAGCAACAGGACAAGAGGAAATGGGTTCAAGCTGCACCAGGGGAGGTTTAGATTGGATATTAGGAAAAATTTCTTCACTGAAAGGGTGGCCAAACATTGGAACTGGCTGCCCAGGGAGTTAAATAACATCCCTGGAGGTATTTAAAAAATATGTAGAAGTGGTGCTTGGCAACATCATTTAGTGGTGGACTTGGCAGTGCTGGGTTAATGGTTGGACTTGATGATCTTAAAGGTTTTTTTCCAACCTAAATGATTCTGTAATTCTATGGGACACTGAGACGGGAATATTTGAAGGAAAGGGAAAAGAGAACAGCCTTTTCAAGGTCAATAGGCATCTTTATTATCAAAGGCCTGTAAGGACACTGTCTTCCAGTTCCTGAAAATACATTTTTGGTAATGGATAACTCTGAAAACATACTGACAAAGAGAGGCAGTTAGTTTTCTCGTAGCACCTTCTGATATTAAATGTAGTTAAATGCTAAGTTTCTAAGTTATGTATATTATGTTTTAAAAGACACATGAAATGAAAAGCTACTACAACAAATTCACAGATTAGTGTAATTTTGAATTACTGATCAGCTTTGAAATACAAGAAAGTTATATTTTATGTTTGTACATAAAGATTTGTCCAGTTATCAAAAACAGTCTTTAAGAGTTGTCAATGGCATTGTTTCTCTGATGCTGACAAAGATGTGGACTTTGCTAGAACAGTTTTCTTAACAGCACTGACCTGCCAGAAAGTAAAAGAGAAGGAATAAAAGCTGAAAAAACTTTTTCCAGTCTTCACCAGCTGAGCGTGTTGTGGAAGAGTGCAGTCTGGATAGCACTGAGAAGGCATTTCAAGAAAAGGTAAGGGAGTTCCATTAATACTTCAGAATACTTTGACAGGTGGAAAAGCTGACCCAGGCACCACAGGAAAAAAACCTGCCAAGCTTTGAGGCCAGTTAATTATACCAACTTCTTTTATGAACAGATTCCATGCACAAGGTTTCTTGTTTGCTTTTACAGCTGGTTAGCAGAAACAGCAGTTCTGTTTTATTTTGTGTGTTGCAGTCTTGCTTATTAGCTTCGCAGCATTAGAAATGTGTGTATTAGAACTCCAGATTCCTTAGGCTAAAACAAAATGAGAGCGCATCGAAGCTTGATGGCTAAGGTATTTCATAATGTGAATTGCTAGATCACTCTGTCAGATCAAAGTAAGTGATGACTTACACCGAGTAATGACTAGTTGTCATTGTATAAAAATTGTTTTCTGACCTGCATGGAGTAAATTATTAGTGGATAGGTGCTACTGCAGAAACACATTTTTTTGTGTGTGTGATGGCAAGCTTAGAACAGAGAGTAGAGCTGGAATAGACAATGACAAATGAACTCTCCACATGCCCTTAAATGTGATCTTAACTGAAGAGGGCTGGGGAGCACGATGGTGGAATGTAACTGTGTTCCACCTGCTTTATGGGAAGGTGAAAAGAAAAATTTCCAACACTCACCCTTGTGCCTTCATGTCACGAAAATCCCAACTCTCTAAGAAAACAGGAGCTGATTCTGTGCATCAAGACTGCATATTCTACTACAAACTCAATTACACAGGCCTGTAACTGTGCTTTCTCAGCCTTGAAAAGACAAGAGAGGAGGGACAAACAGGGCTACAGGAACATCCAACATCTTGATCCTTTTTAATCTTGTATATCTTTGATATGGAGGTCAAGGCCTGGACTGGAAGCACAGTACAGCTCACCTTACAAGTCCTCACAGTCCTTGATGTTTATTTTGGGCTTTCTAAAGTCTCTCTATACATTATCTTTACACTGTGATTTTGGCAGTTTTGAATGAACAATAATCAGCTTAGAAGCAGATGGGGTACTTGTCAAAAAATGGCAGGGGGAGAAAAGCCTCAGGGATGCTTGCAGTATTCAACAACCCAGTGTGAGCTAACATTTCAGAAAAACAGACCAGTCTTCCTACTGTTTCATGAACCTTTTTAAAATCTGCAGTAAGTCAACTTTCAGGCATTTTACAAGTCCCATAAGCAAAACCACATCCACATAGCTCCTTTGCAACAACCAATGAATTAAAAAAACCTGAAGAAATGTGATATGTTTATACAACAGCTATATTAACTGTTCCATGTCTTCTTACATTTTCCAGTATTCATTGTGCTAACAACCCATTTTAATAAAGGAAACTTTAATACTAGGTTATGCCATGAATGCTTTTAAAGTTACATTAAGACAGGTGTTATGAAGCAGACTGATCCACCAAGTATTTTTAGCTCTGAATTTTGAGGAGAGTTATTATTTGAGAAACTTGTCTGACTTGTCATTTGAGAGTGTGTGATTGGGAATACTGTTTTGTAGTGAGCTTATTAATTAAACATCTGACGGTCAGAGCATGCCAGGGTAACCTATTTGATCAGTTCACAGAGAAGAACATTTGAAAAGATCTTGTAAAAAATATATTATTGTTCTAAAAGCTTCATGAACTTGATTTTTCTGAACAAAACACTATAAATTGTATTCATTACAACTGTGTTCAGCCTATCAGGACATTGAAAAAGCCTTCAGAGCAATTGATGTCAGTCAGAGTGGATTTGTGTCTTTGGATTACTTGAAGTCAGTCATAAATGGCTTTATATTTCCTTTGCTGAATGAAACTTTTCAAGAGCTAATGAATAGGTAAGAATCATATTATTTTCTTAGGTGACATTTTTTAGAGCTGCTGCCTTATAGCTTTATTATTGCTTTTTGTCACTACCATCATTAATTCATCTTACTTGTGCCTGTGTTGCAGTATGCATGGCACTGATATAGCTGGGTATAAACCCAAGTTTTTTTGCAGTAAGGCATATAGGCTTAATGGAGTAGAAGCTTTAAGTTACTGCTTTCTTACTTCAATTTGCTCACAAAATTGTATTTAATTGCCTAAATGGAGCATTACTGTCTTGCATTCAAATGACTAGCGATGTGGGATGGTGTGAATTTGCTGGAAGAGCAGCTTCATGACTGTTAGCACCGTGTTTGCATGGTGACAGCATGACTATACAAGCCTCTCCTTTTTAAATGTGCTAGTGTGGCAAGGAAAAGAAAGGAAGAAGTGAAACTAAAGTGGATGAATGAACTAATGTTGAATGCTTTCACTCTGCACTGCTCATTGTCAGTCACTGAAAAAGAAAACTGAAGGGATACTTCGGTGCTGTGTAATAAAGCAATTCCATACCGAGAAATATGAATTTAAACTAAAATAAGGCAAAAATCTTTTGAAATTAGGTTTTTACATTGTAAATATTTTTATTAAAAGTGCTGTGAAGGTTGAGAAATCATGCCAACTACTGGATTCAAGTCAATGTACTATTTTACTTTAACCAGGCAACTTTGTAGTCTTATAACCAAAACTCAAATCATCTTCTGAGCAGTATAGTGTACAGAAGATAAATGGATAAAGAACATTTTCCAGCCCAGCCTCAAGGATATCAGCAGACAGAGTTTAAGCTACAGGACATTTTCCAAAATACTATATCCTGGACATGACCACTTCAGCATACACTGACTATCTTCCTGAATTCATATTTCCTTTTTAAAGCCAAAATATTATAGGAATGGATGTTTTTTGTGGCTTTTGGTTAAATCTAGGCCAAGATCTTTTATGATTAATCTTTTGTACTCAGAAACCAAAAACTGTGAGAAGAAAACTGCCAGGATATACTTTATACTTGTTGGCAACAGTGCCAAGGGCATATGGCCAGTCAAAGAGAAAGAAAGAACAACTTAACTCTTACACAGCATTTTTACTCCAAAATACTGCTTAAGCTTGTAACAACAGGACAAGTCACCCAAATCATACTGTGTGAGGAGGTCAGTAACCAGACTATGCAACTGCTTAACGATTCCACAATTTATAGTTTATCTGTTTAAACTGTTGGAAGAATAGAATCATCCATGTAAATAATCAGTTGAGTGAGTTCTTTCTTTATGTGCACCAGTTAGCTGTAAAGACCTCAGTGCAGATATATGTTTTACAGCAGCAGGTGCTGTATGAGAATGTCATCTGCAGTAACCATATTGCTTTGTGCATTCAGCAGATAAATCTGATTTGCTTCTAGTCATTCACAGTGTGATATAACAATGATCAACTATTAGTTTGTCAAAAAATTGCTATTATAGTTTTTTTTCAATTAATGTCACTTGCTAGTTTAAATCTTAAAGTAAATCTTGCTCTTAAGAGCAGTTGCATAATGGAGAGATTTCTGCATGTATTCTTCCACTGGAGCTTTCTCTAGCATTTGAAAAATATAGTGACATTTTAATGATGCCGTAAACAGAAATGTTCGAGCCTATGTATGCCATATCTCTTAGGTGATATTTCTCAGATAATGTAATTCAAAAGCTCCACCAGGTGAATGGAACAACAGCAAAAGTTCCTCATAGTCATCTAATTCTAATAATAAAGTAACTTCATTGCAACTGATAATAAATTTAATAGTAATTGATGGGCAAGCAACCTGATTTCAAGGTTTTTAAGATTCTATTTAAATAATCTGACATGAGATGTGCCAAGAAGCTGTTTATAAGAAATAATACATGACAGCATTTTATGATTGTTAGAGGTATTTACATCTCATGGGCTCCTGATATAAAATTCAGGGCCCATTGAAGTTGATGCAGTTTTGCCTTAGACTTCAGCTAGGATTTCATCCTTGACTGGTTTAGGACCAGATTACCCATGCACTTATCTCTCAATATATGTCCCCACTGCAGCAAGATCAAATACATCAGAGGCAGACCATTGAGGTGTACTTCATTCAAAGGACATCACTCATCCAAGTCCTGAATTCCTTCTACTCTTGAAAATTCTTTCTCTTAGAAGTAAAACATCATGAACTTGAAGTTATATAAAGAATTTCTTAAACTGAAGGAATTAATTTCACAGAATTTCAGCATTCCCATGTAAGAAATATTTTGGTTATGTTTTGGAGCTTTGCTGTGGATTGTGTCCCTTCACAAGTTGAGGGTATGAGTGAAGAGTATTCTTGTTGATGGTTGGGAGCAAATCATACATGACTAATGTGAAGGCTTTGCCAATGGAGGGTCTAAATTCTAAGACTTTTCTGGTGGCTGCTGGGATTTCTAATTGGTGACTTTTTTGTGATATGAGGTGTATCATTGTGCTCACTTGGTCAGGACTTGCATGAACACTTGCATCAGTTAAAAAACTTGCATCAGTTAAAAAACACAAGGACAGTTCAGCAGCAGAGTTAGTTTTAAACTTTTTATGTTACCCTCATGTTTTAGGTTCTTTAATTTATGATTTGTATAAAAGTCACAGTGCTAAGACACTGATGGTTAAAAATTTCTCAGTGGGTATTTTCTAAAGTATCACTGTGAGGTGATAATCACATGGTTTTACCAGGTATCCATGTTGTTACACTCTAATCAGTCAATTCTTTTGGAAGTATACTCCTTTGTACTTGGACATAACCATAAGCATACTTCCAAAAAGCCATGCAGAATTTATTTTTATTACTTTAATAAATTAGCTGGCCTACTATATTAGATTAAAATCTGGATTACCGCTTACAAGAGATGTGCATTTTTTTGTGGCTCTACTGTGGAATGATCTTTCTATGCTTCAGTTATTCAACCTACAGCATCTAAATATTGTACTTACAGCCCTTCTACCACAGCTTGAAATCTGAGAGCCAATATAACTATAAAGAAGGATTGTTTTAAAATTAAAATACAGAAGTCTTTCCTCAGTTTTTATTCCCACTGATTTAGCTTTGTCTAAATAGGGCTTTATTCAATTTGATCCACAAAACTTAATACTGGGGAGTTCCTCCCTGGCCCCCATGAGGGCCTGATTTGTCCCTTTCCATGATGAAACCTGCAGGAGAGACATGCTGTGTTGGCCAGCCACAGGCAGAAATGGAAGAACTCCAAAATCCTTCACCCATCTGTAGAATGGGAGAAAACCACTGCACCTTGTGGACTGATCAGTGTCACCACAAATCATAGCTAGTAATGCCAGACCTTCACACACCCGCATTAGTATTTCTCCTAAGTTCCCTTCCACTTCCAGGATTTTGGCAATTGTTGCTGCTAAAGTCTGAGAGGCAATTGTAAGGCTTTTGAACGAGGAGGTGGAAGTGGAGAGGTCTGTTGCTCCGATTGACGCAGCTTTGTCTGGTTGCTCATTTTCTGTGCGGAATTGCTCTCTACAGTGTGATTTGAGTGATTTAGTAGACCATAGATATTTGAGTGTGAAGGGAACTCAGTTGGGGGCTCAAAATAACAGTTGTTATCTTGGCCTTAATTTTAAAGATCATCTGTTATTTCGTACTGTTTGTTTCATATTCATTTATCCAAGACAATAATCAGATATGAAATATCTATCCTTCCCACAGCTTTTTTTAATAACCCATTCCTCAATAGTATTGTTGGCAAAGCCCTTCCCTGCAGGGAATGAAATGGCTCCACTGGTGAAATTCGAATGCCAGCACTGCCTCTGTCTTCATTTACCTTGAGTCTTTGGTGCTTGGTCCTTCCCAGCCCCTCTTCTGGGTTCTGGTGCAATTGTGCTGCTCGTGCTGCGGGAGATGCTCAGCCCTTGAGCCACTGAACCATGGTGCGTGTGTGCTACTCTCAGCCAGGACCACTGTAAAAAATCAGGTTCCCTCCCCACCCATGCTGTCAGGTTGTAGTCCACCAAAGTCTGAACACTGTGATTCTTGTAACTTTTGATTTTTAGCTTTGTTGGCTGAGCTTAAGGAACTGCTGGATAGTCTGAAAACTGGAGGGTTTTTTTAAAAGATCCAGGAAGGCTTGCATACCTCTGACTACATTTGGTAAATTTTTAGCCTTGTCCTGTGCATCCTGGGTTCGTAAATGCTCTAAACACCATCTGCCACCATTTTAAGGAGCATTAGGAGTTTTAAAAGCTTTTCCGAGATGACTACAGTAGCGAGGCAGCACGTTTCTGATAATACGTGAGAGATGTAATTGCCTGCAAAGCACCCTCCGAAGTAGGAGTGTGTTTAGCCATACCCATTGCAGCCTTCTGCTGTACCATTGAACCTGAATAGGAGATAGGCCAATGGTCTGGGGGGTCATGGGATTAGGTCCTTATTGATTTTAAAGTAATTATTCATGGAATATGATACTGGTGAATCCCAGGGTTTTTAACGTAGTTTAACATTTCCAGTACTTTTGAAGTTTTCAAATTTGGATACAATGAGCATCATAACATTTAAAAAAACCAACATACTATTCCCCTTAGTTATTTTCTCTACTGTTATGTGTAAATAATGAGAAGGGATGCATTAAATACTATCTTATTCTAGACATCTGTAATGTGAATGTCTATGCCTGAACTGCTCCTCCCAGACTCCATTTTATAGTCACTGGAGAGAAACAACAGGCAGGATTCATCTAATCAGTTTTAGATGTCTACTTTAGGATGAGATGAATCCTGTCCTGAAAGTGCCTGTTTCTCCCCAATGACTATAAAGGGAACTTAGAGTGACTCGTTCAGGTGCAGGCATGTACATTTGGTTAGATAAATTCTCACTTGGGGTCTAGTTCTTCCACAGCTAGACATTTGGAATTGAAAAAAACAAGTTGGCTCAGTTTATGTATTTAGTAACAAATAAAATCTATGCAAGCTTACTCTAATTATGAATGTTGCACACATTGATATTATTAACAATGATGTGATGTTCTAATTCAAAATTCTTCTTGGAGTGTGGAGTGTTTTTATAAGAAAACCTTTTAAAATTGTTTTGTTTTTTAAAAATCAAATTTGGAGTGAAAGCCACAGGTAAAATTGCTTGGCAACAATTTTAGAAAAAATCCAGGATTTTTTGCTGGGAGCATCTTTGAAAACATGTAGACAATTCCTATGAGAAAAAAAAAACAAACATAAGCCAGTAGGAAGTTAATTTTTTATGTGAGTAACCTGTGGTATATGTAATTGACGAAAGTGTATCCACTCAATGGTCAGTCTTGTTTAAACTCAGTTAAAAAAATCTTTTGGCAATGGTTTGTCTCGTATTTTGAATCCTATCTAACCCTGATTCTTAATGAAGTGATTTATTCTTTCTGCTCTGAGAAGAAAATAGCAAGCAAGAGGCTGAGACATGAAAGCGTTGCAAAGGTTGTCTTTTTCCCTCTTGCAGAGTAAATCCAGCTAGAGGAGATGAAGCTTTTCCCAGTATCACTGTTCTTTAGAATCCAAGGTGATTATCCCTCTTTAAAGCAGGCATTACTTATGCTTGATGAAGTAAGAGCAATTATTTTTAGGTGTTGCCTTGGTTAATTACTCTTACAGCTAAACATTCGTGTCTCATATCTGCTTCAAAGTAATCTGGTGGTTGCCAGTCTTTGTTTTCTGTTACAGCAGCACACGGAGTCTGTTTTTCAAGTTTCTTTAACATCGATATGTGCAACTGGGGACTAAATAATCTGTAACAACCTCTCTAATAAACAAAAATTATTGACCTCCTACAATTTCACTGGAAGTCACGTTGACCAGTTCTTTAATCATCCCTGTGGCTGCCTTTGAACCCCTGCTAGCTTTTCTGTATATTTCATGAAATGTTATGACAGAAATGAGAATTGGTGCTTTCATAGAAGTTACACTGATACCAACAAAAAAAAAATATATATAACTTCTCAGCTAAGTGTTCCCCTGCTTCTAAATCCAAGGATTGCCTTGTGCTTAACATCATACTGGCATTTTATTTATGCTTCGATTATATATTATGACCTGCAAATCTTTAAGAGTAACTGCTCCTTATCATTAAGATTCCTCTTCTATTCTGGCATATTTTCTCCATTTCTCATTGTAGGACTTCATTAAAAAGCTTATTTTTGTGCTTATTCTTCCCAGTCATACTGTATCATTGATTTGTTCTCTTCATCATTTTACCATTCCATTTGTCTTTCAGTTATCTGTGGTCATCTAATGTTTTAAAGTTTTGTGGTTTTTTTCCCAGGTTATTTGTACATATGTGCATGTACCTCTGTATATATGCATATATATATATATATATATAGAGGTCTTTGTATGTATGTGTGTATGTACACACACATAAACATATGTAGTGTGTGCTGTAGTCATGGGCCAAGTTT
>JAVJGJ010000057.1:15903856-15926061 GCA_035590215.1 Microhierax caerulescens
TATATAGACAGAGAACTGTGTTTACTCTGTACACACACACAGAGACACATATATATACGTGTGTGCATAAAAAGGATGTATAGCACAGGGTGAAAAATCAGCCCCAGCAAGACCTTGTTTGCAACAGACCTACTGGAGAATGGATTGTTACCTACAATTCCATTTGAAGATGTCTGTTATCTGGCTCTGTTATCTATCACGCTTGTTTGATATCTGCCATTTCTCATTTCTTAGTCAGAACAGCATGCCACTGGTCATAAGTAAGGTAAACCACTGCCTCGGGCTGCAGGCTGCCCCAGGACAGCAGTGGTGCAGGGCCCTAATGCCTATTTTGCCTGTGCCAGAGTGCTGGACATCCCTGTTAGCTGCTGCTTCCACGAGAGGGATCCAGATGTGTTAATGTGCAGCTGTTGACATCCCTATGGTGACTGGTACCATTGGTTATGTCAGTGTTGGGTATTATATTCTGATTATGGAGGTTCATTATCCAGGTTCATCTCCGAATCTGGCTCTGCATTCCCTCTCCCCACTCTTTCTCCTGCTCAGGGCTGTCTCTAGGCCCAAGTGGATCACCTCCTCTCGTCTACCGGTTGATCGTGAACTGTGGTAGCCCCAGAAAAGCCGATTTCCTTATAGGTAGGACAAAATGCCATACCTACAGGCTTTGACATTTAATGAAGAAGGAATGCTATGAAAAATACTCACTTTCATGATCAACACAAGAAAAATATTCTTGGATGTCTTATTTCATTTTCACACTAATATCTACATCATAATATTTAGCAAATACTATTCTCCTGCTCAGCTGCAGTATGCGATAGTTCAACAAAGCAGTGATCTCACCAGTGAGCTCATTATTAATGTCTAAATGTGTGAATTTGTAAAATTTCTAAATAGTTTTGTAACTGTGTGAGTGAGTTTTCAGCTATTGTGAAAAATCCGTGTAAAATAGGTAAGACGTTTTCTCATGTCTTAGAGTTAACAAAAGTAAGTTTCTTGCTCTTTTTTTTTTTTTTTTTAGGAGATAGAAATAGATTTGAACTTGAATGTCTTCTGTTCCAGGACTTAAATACATTCATGTTCTTATCTAAAAGTTTTTAATAGGTTCATGCAGCATGCTTCTGATTCTTCACCACATCACTGCTCAGCCCACAACCAGCTGCCTGCTCCCTTTTTCTTCCAACTGATGTTTTTTCTGAATTGTTCTCAGTGTGTTGGAGTCTAAAATGCTACTGGTCCCTACTTGTTAATCTATATCCTGAAAACAAAATCCAAACCTAGTAGCAGTACTTTCTAATGTACAAGCTAGAAATATAATGTTCCCTGAAACTATACCACAAATTTGACTTTAAAATATTGTATCAGATTGATGTTTTATAAAAGGATGAGTGAAGCACCCTTTAATGTTCTTTTGTGTGTCCTCAGGATTTTGTGATTTACTTTTAAAACTTGGATCCTAGAAAAAAATATACAAGTGTGTCAAAACCAAAAATTAAAAAGAAAACATCTCTAGCCTCCTAGAATGTTTTCAGTTCCTCCATATATTCTGAAACACAGAAACAAAAAGACATTACAAATAATGTGTGAAATATTCAGTATAAATTAGTTGAGCTTTTTTAAAAATTAAATATATATGTATGCTATTTTTATACATTCCACTATATGGAGTGCATTGTGTAATTGTTCTTTTCTTGATCACATGCAGTGTCCCAGTCACCTAGAGCATTGGCGTTTGTGTCATTTGAAGATGTGACATTGTGTTTTTTATGACTTTCAGAGTCATATTGTTGGATCTCCTGCAAATTTAGAATTGCAGTATCAAGTTGTAATCTTTCACCTGCATTATTTATTTTTTTTATTTTAGTCTCTTTTAAAAGGAGATAGTTCACTTCAGGGCAACAAAATCAAGTAGTATTGAAAAGGCTTCTAAATCAAATTATTAAACGCATCAGATTCATAAGAGAAACTAAACTGTTTTCTCTCCTGTTCTGAAACATGACATCAGGTAAACTTTAGAGTGTTCCCAGCATTATTAAGTGTTTAAAGGAACATAGTGGGTTTACTATTATATCTTAATACTACAGAACATGAATACCTATTTAACATTACATGTTGAAGGAGACCAATCGGTTGTAATTGACATTTAAATTAAAGATAGCCATTAATATGTGCGAGATAAGGCTACACCTTAATCTGAAATACAGCATTTTGGAGAAGGGAAGCGTGTACACCCAAATACACTGCTTAACAATGAATATAAATCCCCATATGGTCCCTGTGCACACAGGAGAAATTACAGAGAAGGTGTATCTCTTTTGATGAAGGGATAAGATCAGTTTGATAAAGTTAATGAGAATCAGAACTATGTAGTAATGATTATAAGCTCGTATTATATAATATAAACACAGCACGCTATTGTGTAGTTGTAAAAGGTTTGTGTTTGCAGTTTGTCATCTGGCAGGTGGGCTGTAACTCAGGTGTTACACTGACAACGTTGAGCCTACTTGCATAGTTCACTCCAGTTTCAAAAGTACCTTCATCTGACTTTTTGTAGACTTTGGATTGCCTTTCTGTGTTTAGCTGTGGAGTATGATCTTTTGATAAGAATTGTCTATCCTTACCAGTTCTGTGGCACTCACAATTTACAGAACTATGCTAAAATGCCTTTCTGTCAGTTTTGATGGAATGTCATGATATGTATGTCCCATACACTGGATTGTGTGATCATCCTTTTAGTGGACAAGCTAGTTTTTTTTATTACTTTGATTTGCTACATATTGCACTTCTTAAATTGTAGACTCTCTATTTCAGAATTGAATGAGCAAATAATAGACTGAAAAAATTAAAGCTCTCAGTCTGGTTGACACAAGCAAGGAGCACTGGGCATATCTTCAGAAGTACTATTGGCATTTTTTATTAGATGGTTTTATATAGATGATGTATCGCAATTCTTTTCTAATATGATTACATAAACCCAGTTCTTTTTAGCTCTGCAGTATTTCATCTATATACATATATATATGACCACAAAGAAGAAAGAATTCACCTAGCAATTTATAGGAAAAGAAATCAGTTTCATACACTGCAGTAGATAATAATAACGCCTACAGCATTCAGGCCGTGATTCAGTAAGGCACTTTACGACATTATTTTAATTCATATACTGAACTGGAGCATTACTGAATGAAATTGTTAACAAAGGCAGAGGTATTGGGGTTGGTGGAAAGACAGGCTGAAGAAAGAACTATTTAAACCCCAGCATGTGGAGGCTTCCACGGTGAAATACATACATGTAAAAATGGTTTATATTTATAAATAACATTTAATTTTTTTTGTTGGAATAGACCAGTACGTCCCCAGTTACATTACTGATGCTGGACTGACTTAGATAATGATCTGAGCAATACAATTAAATCCTTTTGAATAAATAAAATTGAACTTGCAAGGTGGCCAAATAAACAAATGCACTCTGCTTATAAATCCTGATGTAGTATATCTTAACTTTCCCATATTATCTAAGGTTTGAACAAAATTTAATTTATTTTTATTGTAACAGATATTTCATCTTCATGGGTAAGACCCAGTCATTCTGTGCAATTGTTTCTTGTGAAGTACAAGCTATCTTTGTAGCTTCAGTACCAGATTCCCTAACTTATTTACTGGGGGAAGTAGGTATATTATCAGGTTTTGTTCCATATGATTTAATGCAGTGACAGCAGTCTCTAAAGAAAATTCAAATACCAGATAGTAGTTTCACAAGACCATTATCTTTTGATTGCCAAACTTTAAAGTATTTCCCAGACCAACTGATGAAGTAAGTAATTGCTCATCCTCTATATTATTACTGCCACCCTGGATCTCTGTGGGGGACTAAAGGGAAACAGAATTTTCTTAGGGTGAATTTTATGAACAGAAAGATATTTGTTTAGTGCTTAGCCAGGAAAACTGAATCACTGAAGGAAATATTTAATCCTAATTTTTCTGTTATTGTTCCAAAGCCTTTATTCTACTCTTTCTTCTTTCCCCATTATCTTTTCTCAGGTTTCTTTAGAGAAAATGAAGAAACAATTTAAAAAAAAAAAAAAAGTTCAGAGACAAATTTAAAACTATAAAATGAAGTAGACAGTCATAGAAAGGAATTGGTACAAACCCATATTTAAAACGCACCTACGTAAATTATGGCTATTACTTGCCGTGGGAACTGAGAGAAGAACTATGCCTTAAGCACAGAAAAGTAACAGTATCCTGATTCTGTTGCATGAAGACATTTCTATTTATTTCCGTTGCCTATTACCTTAAAGTCCAGATGAGTATCCATTGGCATGACAATGTGACTGGATGTCAGGCCCTGGAAAAAGATTCTCCCTGAGAGCTGATTCACCCTCAGTAACCAGATAAAGAATTCCAGTAGACCCAGCCTAACGGCGTTGCTGATTTAAAGGATACGTAAAAAAGATGTAAAACAAACATGAGAAAAGAAGAGGAGGTCCAACAACGGTACGCCTCAGATTAACACACCACTATCACTGTCAGAATTTCTCAAGGCTCACCGCGTACTTATAATTGCATTTTTAACTGAAATCTCTGTAATGACCCACGTGTTTGCATATGCTCTGGCATTAAGGACTGCTGTGGCCGCAAACAGTATCTGAAAACTGCAGCCCTAGAAAAAGCTGTGCTCAAATGTAAAATTAGTTGAGTTTTTGGTTTTGTGCTGAAGCTAATCATGAAGAAAATCCTGCCACAGATGAGTGAGCACTGATAAATTTAGGCTCTTGTGCTGTCTATGAATATGCTGAGAGTTATGTTAGGATCTAATAGAAAGCATCACTTGATGAACTCTTGTATGAACTTAAGGCAATGGTTGAGGTGCGTAGTAGCAGCAACTTAAGATTCGACTTGTCTCAACTGAGTCAAGTTCACTTAGATCCAGCCAGTATTCAGTCAGACACAACTTTGTGTAAACTTTGATTCCAGACCAGGTAAGGAATGAAATGCGGCTGATAAACTGAGCAGAATGTGAGCTGGTCTGGGCAAAGCAAGTTTACATATCCGTTTGCTTGTGGCACAGTTTACCAGCAAACTAAATAATCTATCCCGAAGTCATGGAAAGGTCACTGCAGTTTCATTCCTGTAGATTTAGTCTTCCATGCAGTGAATATTCCCATTGTATGTTCACTGGCAGCTGGAGTATATACAGGCTATTGAAACAGCTACAGAGCTCTCTGTTATTGTAGGTCAGAATGATCTAGCAGTGTAGAAAGGTGTGATGGAACCAGCATTGCTTTAGTAAATGTTTGTGGGGTTTTATGCATGCTTTCTTTTTTTGTCTAGGAAACAAGATGGAAAGATCACAAGAAATTACCTTCATCATGTTTTACATAACTTGGTATTTCAAATGAAACATAAAGACTTCCCGAAGCTAATTGATATAATTGATCCAGAACAGATGGGATACCTTGACTACCACAGATTTTTAGACTTGTTTGAATAAAAAGAATCAGTAGTAAGCGTTTACTTTTAATTCTCTAATCATGACCTCTTTTATAATGGCTGTGGCAAAATGCTGGATTGTGTTTTGGTAAAATGTTATGCTCTGCATACATTTTTTATCTAAGTTAGTATGTTCACATTCATTCCAGTAACGGAATAATCATAATCAGCACTTCTAGACTTTTTTTCTGAAGCATCAATTTGAAAGCGATCTCACGGTTACTAGAGGTTTTTGAAACCTACAGCAGAATCACTAGCTCATGCATGTGTGTACAGCAGAGGAGGAATAGTAGTTATACTTCTTAGATTTCAGTGTCAGATCTGTTTTGCTGGTTTTATCTATTATTCTTTATAATATACATTGGTTCAAAATGTATGCTATATACTACACAGGCAATGCATATTTTCCTGGGTACAGCTTGGACACCTTCTGAATTTGCAGTCATCTTATAGTATTTTCCTTTAGAACCATTCACCAAAGGTATAGAGGGGTTATATGCTGAAACCCACAGTCAATACTTCTGTGCAGTATGTCTGTTTCCTTTTACAGAAATGTCAATAGTTTTTTCTTACCAAATCATTCCAAGAAATAACCTAAGTTGCAGTTTGCAAATCTCCTTCCTAATATTAAGAAGCCATTCCTAATTTTCGATATCAACTCTCTTTAGTTTTGCATTAGTACTTCAACTGACTATTTAGCTTTGTCTTAGGTAGTCTGGATAGTGTTTTTGAGGGATATCAAAGGAGCACAGTAGTGTCAAGAGAGATACTAGATGCACAAACAGAAGGTCCCATTGAACAGCCCTGAATGGTGTGCATTGCTTTGAAATGCTTTGATGTTAGGAGCTGAAACAGACTACTTTCCACTCTGATGGTTCCAACAATAGCAACATTTGATGCAGCAGCTCAAGTCCCTTCCATCTGGTTTTGAGTGGAATAATGGTCAGGCTGAAATTCTGGGGCAAACTTTAGTGGCTGCAAAATTAGCATGCTGGGGAAAATGTAAATGCTGTAAACAGTGCCTACATGTGCAACTGATGTGCACACTAAGTGGGATTTACAATTTAAGCTGGTTAGACTCTAATTAGAGATGTGGATAGATAACTAGCCATTTTTGTCATTTAAAATAAGCATTCCAAATGAAGTAAATGCTAGCATGAGGGAAGGCAGGTAAAGGAAATGTTTTATGTCATAGAACATTGTCATCTTGGCATGAAATAACCACCAGGGATGGCGCTGTAGCCACACATGACCCTGGTAGCTGTGGTTTCACACTTGGAGAGTGATTCTGCCTGGAAGAGTAGGTCTGGATTCTGTGGCTGGGTTTGTACCTAGGTCTTGATGAAAAACAGCTGCAAGGAAGCCTGAGTGTCTTTTGGTTTGTGTCCTGAGTGGTGATGCCAGCTCCATCAACATGGCTCATCTGTAGAAAAGTCAAATTATGGGTTGTACAAATAAAAAAGGACACCTTTTTCAAGAAAACTCTTCATTTTTATCTTTCCTGTAGGAAATGATTCAGTCAGAGGAATCTTAAAAGCAGCAATGGGCAGAACCAGAACCTGGTACCAATCTGGGTCCCCAGCCAGCTAAGACAACCCAAGGGGCATCTCAACCTCCTTCCTTCCACCTGAAATCTGGAGCACAAGTCTTATGAGGAGCAGCTAGGGGAACTCAGGTTGTTTAGTTTGGAGAAGAAGACTCAGGGGGGACCTTATTGGTCTCTACAGTTCCCTGAAAGGAGGCTGTAGCAAGGTGGGGGTAGGTCTTTTCTCCCAGCTAACAAGTGACAGAACAAGAGGAAATGGCCTCAAGTTACACCAGGTGAGGTTTAGATTGGATATTAGGAAAAATTTCTTCACTCAAAGGGTGGCCAAGCATTGGAACTGACTGCCCAGGAAGGTGGTGGAATCACCATCCCTGGAGGTAGTTAAAAAATACGTAAATGTGGTGCTTAGGGACACACAAGTGCTTGGGGGACTTGGCAGTCCTAGGTTAATGGTTGGACTTGATGATCTTAAAGGTGTTTTCCAACCTAAATGACTCTATGATTATATGAAATTTTGCATAGTACAGTGTTTGGTCAGATCTACAGTTACACTGAGATTTTTTGTTGAAATATAGTCCTGTTTTTCTTCTTAGAACCTTCTGTTTTTCATGTACTCAATTTACAAGTGAAAAACACTTTTATTCTAACTGCTAGTGCTACAGACAGATTCTAAAGCAGTTTCAGTAAGCCAGATTTTGTCATTATTTTCCCCTGTGCAAGCCCATTGTCTTCAAATTATGCCCTGAGTAAGTTGAGTGCCACTTACAATTCATTCAGTCTTAGTGGATTTTGTTTTACAAGGCTGAGGGGAGGAACAGACAGCAAAAGCTCAATGTTGTTACCAGTCAGTAGACATGTCTCTTCAGTCACTTAAAGAAGCAGACCTATGAAGTGAGGTATACACTTCCTTGCAGTCACTTTTCAGTTAGTTTTGAGAATAAACATTTTCCAGGGTTAATTTGGGGCCTGATGTTGCATTATGCTTTGAAATGCTTTTAGTGAACATAACTTTGTTTTAAATTTGATGGTTCATGAATAGCTTAATGGAACAAACAAAATAAAGTAGCCTGCTCTTCTTGCTCTAGCATGCAATACTGTAAGTAATAACATAGTTAATTTTCAGTAACTGTTGGTCTTCCAACGTTAGATTTGTCATTTTAGTACAATTTTTCATGTGGTAATGGTATCATAGTTTAACCTCAGGGGGCGCTTGTTTTTCTTTCCTGCATTATTAATTGATTTGATTGTTAGGTGGAGGACATCCTTTCAGATAAAATCGCAGAAAATTGGAAAAATTTTCATAAGACTTTGCAAGTCCTATGATCCCAATGCACTGGCAGTATTAACAGAAGTCATCTAAGAAAAGTCGTACAGCTGTGTTGTCCCTCTTTGTCAGATCAACGGTTTATGAAGTAAGTTGATGATGTGTGAGTTAAGAACAGATTTAATGTAATTTCTTTTCTTACTGTATCTTTCTTTCTGTCTTTTAATTTGACAGCTATAGCCAGAGGCATTAAGTATTTTGGTCTGCCTTACACATATAGAAAAGAAAAGGTCGGTGGAAGAGATGCCCCATTCCTCGTGTGATCAGCTTCTAAACCCCTTATTTATTTTCATAACAATTCCAACTTGGAAACTCTTGTGTTTGACATTATTTCAGCGTTTCAAAGATGAGACAAGCCTCTTCAACAAAGCAACAACTGATCTGCTGGAGATCCAGGGCATTATTGAACATTATTTAGTATTTCCAAACACAATGTAATACAAAATTTATTAAATTAATGTTATGTCTTTCCTCAGTAGACTGTTGTTTTAAAGAACAAGGAATTGAAATTTAATATTGTCAACATGAAATCTCATTTTCAATACAAGCAGGATCCTCAAAGTGGAGAGTCAAAAGAGCTTCAAGCATGGGGAGCATGGGGTCAAAATACCTGTGTCCAAAGAAGAGAGAATTTTATTGGGCATTTTATTGCAATAACATTTCAGTCAGGTTATAATCAGGTCTAATCTACTCTCTCAGGAGCCCTGGTTTTCTCTGCTTACAGCCAGTGACTTTCAGAAAGACGTGGAATTCTTTCCTACCTTTGAAAACATAATAGGAAAATCAAAGAAATCAGTTCCAATCTGACCCTTACAACCCAGTGTCCTGCTGATCATTGTGTGTGAGGAGCAAACACAACAGCATCAATGGGAAATGGCTGTTGGAAAATAATCTTTGATCCTGAAATATGAATGAGCATGAGTGTGATCAGTAAAACCAATTCTACTGTATGCATTTTCCTTTCTATAAATGTCTTAGAGAAACTTCAGGTGCTATGCATTGGGTTCATAAAAGTCATGTTCCCAGCACAGTGTGTTATAACCATATGCTTTCATCATCTGTCACTTTTATAGCTTTGTGTTGTGTAGTATATAATTAGTGGTCATTGATCACGAACAAGTAATTATCCTTTGAATTACCTGGGACCTAGCAGTTATACAATTTTCTAAATAATGTTTGTACATTATTTGTGTCAATGAGAGATCTGTACTATAAGAAAAGTCAGGAATTACAGCCACTTTGAATTGGAAAGTGGTCTTTACTTGAAATTCTAAACATTCCCTGTAAGAAAATAGTATACGGTAAGGTAATGAGAGGAAAACTGTTAAGGTTTAATTCATTCATCATTGTGGTCAATGGTTGTTTTGCTTTTATTTTAAAGGGATGCAAGATAAGCCTTGTGAGATCAGTCTAGCCAAATGCGGAACACTGAGACTGTGTTCTAGCGAAGCAGGAAGAAGCAGGTATAATACTTCTGGGATTTCTGTTACGGTGAACACCAAGCACATACTCATGTTTGCATTATTGAACTGTGGCATTGTTGAAAAGTGCAGATATCTGTGCTTAGCAAAGCAAGATGTGCAACACCACAGATGGGATGAGTTTGGAATCTCTTTATAGGAATAGCATCTAAAGTATACATCTAAAAGATAAGGTTTGGATTCCATTGTCAAAGACATTCAGGGACATATAGTCTTGCATTGGCCATGTTCAGTCCATGAAAAGTGGGTCTTATTCACACCATATTATTAATTCTTCTGTAGTAAATATTTCTAAAAGCACCTGTTCTTAGCAGTGTTATTCATCAGGGTCATGCTCTAGAGAGTTGATGACCGCACTGAGGAAGAAATGTAATTCTTATAATAAGATGAAGGGGAATTTGTACTCAACGATGCAACAGATGGCCTACTTGGTTGGAGCAGTATTTGGTTTCAGGATAAATGAGTAACAACATAGATAATTAAGTCGGAATGGTTCATCCACAGGTAGGAGATATTTTGAAAAAAATCCTTTGATGTGATCTGCTTTTAGAGTTGTCATTCTATGATTTACCCTGACTCCTTAAAAATATGTTTTGACTTGCATCTTTTTACCAATCTATATTTCTTTGTTTCACTAACTTGTATACTGAATCTTATTTAAGACTATCCTTGGAAAATGTTGTGGATTATGCAGGGAAACAGTGGATGGCACTGTTCATTCGCTGCTCTAAAGTGGTAAGAAATGCCAGGTTTAAAAAGGCTGTATTTTAAAATAATAAGGAAAAAAAAAAAGAAAAAAGTAATTGACTCCTCTAAATGCATACACACTGGGCTTAAGACTATCACATCTGTGCTGGGAATGTCATAACCAGATTGGGGATTTAGCATGGGTGCTTTAAGGGATGCAGGGTTTTTGAGCAAAAGGTGATGAAGTGACTGAATTACATTCTGAATTCCAGTGGTTCAGCTACATCAGTCTTATTTATTTGAAATGATACTTCTGCTTTGGGGGGCTTCTACTATAATTGGACTTTTGCATTGATGTGACTCATCCTGAGGCACTTGAGGACAATACTGCTATCGCTACAGCAGAATAGCTGGCATGCTTGTCCCAGATGGCTTCCTGTGAGATGACATTCAGACTGAGGAAAAGAGGGAACAATTTTTAAGGGCATTTGGAAGCCTTTTATGGATTAGACTCACAAAGCAGATGTTGCTCTGTAGTGTTGACAGCCATTTTCTCTGTGAAGGCTACACTTGTTTTAGCTGAGCAGAGCTTCACAGTTACTAGAAAATGGAGACTCTTTCCCCTCTCTCTCACCCCCCTGACATGTTCTCCCCTGCAGTGTATATGGTGTGGATTAGATTTCTCAAATGAAACAAAAGCTCCGATTTCTTTCTTTTTCTTTTTCTTTTTTTTTTTTCCTTTTTTTTTTCAGAAGGAAGGCATTGATGCACTTGACATGTTAAGTTACAAGTATTTTTTACCAAAGGTATTTTTTTAATGTCGTTCTAAATAGAACAGGCACTTGGTTGGAATAAGTGAAGTGCAGAGGATGCCAGCACATGGACAGGAGCCTTCTGCTTTCATCCAGGAATGCCCCAAAGGTTTATGAACATGAATGAAAACCTGGAAGGCTGAACAGCTCAATGAAGCAGTGACACAGTGATGACAAGAGTTCTGATTCATGAGCTCCGCTAATTTATATGGGAATGATTTCAGAGAGTAATTTAACAGGCCCATGGAACTACCAACCCGACCTCTTCACTGGAAGTTACCCTCAGAATAACAGAAGGGGCTGAGCAGTGTGTCTGTTCCTGGGCTGCAAAGGTTCACATCCAGGAGTGTTAACTTAGGCTGCTAGTGATTTCATGTCACATTGATATGTCAGGCAACACATTAAGGTAAAGAAGGGCTTTCATTGATGATTTCTGACAGATTTAGTTGTGCATTGGCTGTGATCTTAGCTCCCTCTTCCACCAGTGCTGCTGAATTTAACAGGTCAATGTTGAGTAAGACAAGTTTCTTCCAAGTGTCCACCATATCATTCAAGTGTTCATTACGCAGGGTATTGACAAAGGGTAACTGTAGGTGAGGGAGGCTTATGTCCTTAGGGTCCTTCTAAACTCAATGGAGCTCTTCCAGGCAATGATACAGTGCTTAACTGAGGTTTCTGCTTTCTCTGTAGGCTACAGAAAGAGCCTGGGAAGGATAGTTTCCAGTGCCTAAGGATAACCTTCTGAATAATGTCCTTAACTGTATGTGGGAAGGTAATGTCTTACTTTGATCATGTTTGCCTTAAGACATTTGTATTATACATTGCTCTCAACCTCCCAAATTATTTTAAATTCTTGTTTTATCCAGGTTATGCTATAAATACAAGAATAACTCTTCTGATGTAATCTTTTACAAGATGCTTTTGGATAACTTTAAAGTTGCTGTTCTTTCTGGTGACTTAAATGGTATCAGCTCACATATATCAAAGGGAAAACAACAAAGAGAAGAAAAAAGGCAAACAGAGCTTTCAAAAAGGTACTGTTATTACAGACAGTTTTCTATTTAATGTAAAGAAAAAATATGTATAGAATGGAAACTTTCAGATGAACTGAGAATACATGCTGTTTTTCTAATACTAAGTCCTGGGCTGATCTCTCATTTTGCAGAGATACATTCAGAACCGTACAACACTCAAAGTATTACATCAGGAGAGCAAACACACATGAATCATTCATCAAAGACTCTAGGATTCAGGTAAAAATGGTTGAGCTCACTTTACAGGGTCCACGAGGATTATATCTCACTGCTTCATTCAAAAATTGGGGGTTTGCCCTCTAGACAATGTCTGAAGAGTAAGCTTGTGATCCTTTGTAGAATCAGTGTGGCTCATTATTCAGGAACTGGATGTGAACGTTCTCAGAGGAGCAGGAACTTTGGCACATCTGACGGCTGTGACTAGCACAGGCCATAGCTACAGCCTCCAACTGAACCAGCATCATTGATGTTGGCATCTGGGTTGCAAAGATGTATGACCTGTTGCTTCTCCTCACTTTTTACTTTTGAATATATGTAAACACCTACATAATCTGGGAGGAGTGGGGAGGGACATAATGAACTTTCTCTTGCAGTGGGATGAGCTTCTTTTAGAAATATTTTTCTTCTATTTGCATGATAATCTACATGTATAGTCAAGCCTAAGACTTGTATTTCCTTTCACTTGAACCCAGATAATGCTTTACTCTAATATGGCCATGATCACTGCCTATCCTTCTGCATTTTCAGGCTGGTATTACATAAAGCAGATTGCCCTATACAAAGCTCACATTTCTGTCAATAGCTCTAAGGATGGGAGTATGTCCGGTCTTGCCCCAGATTCTTCTCAGACTTCTCTGCTTCCTCTTCAACAATCTGACTTTTCTGTGTTTCTTAACTCCCCATCTGTATCCCCTTCAGAGCGGCTCTAGGGGTTGCCTTGTCTGTGCATTCACACATCAGAACTGGCAGCTTATTCCTATGGCTCGAAAAGCCCGTCTCTGTTGTCTCAGAGCCTTGACACAGGGTGTCCACACACTTTTCAAAGGAGGCTGAATGTTGCAGGGACACTAAACACAGGTATAAACAACAGTCTCTGAGCTCCACCTCTTAATAACAATTTCAGTGCTACTCCTAATGCAACCTGCAGCAAAGGTCTCACAAAATTGTTTATAGGTCCACCAGGACCTTCATGTTTCTGTCAAGAATGTAGAGGAATTGGCAGTGGATATTTGGCATTGGAATTGGCAATATGAGGAATCAAGTGCCTGCTGAAGGACCCTGCCGAAGCACAGCTTGCACTCACCAGAATTCACTTACCACTCTTTGCCAGGCTCTGCTGTAGAAAGGCAAAGCAGAGGAGGAACATGCTATCCATCTTCCGAAGGCCCCTCAGGCACTGGGACATCCTTCTGTTACTCCTAGTCAGATCTGGGAATGATACAAGCTTTCTGGGATATTTTTAAAAAGACCACAATCTCCTTTACCTTATTCCCTTCTTACCAAGGTGACTGTTGGCTACGAGGCCTTTGAGCTGCTTTATACAGTGTGGTCAGTTGCTAGCTACTGGGAAAATGTCAATTGTTTGGAAGTGTTACTGGGCTACCTGCCACCAGTCCATGTGAGACAAGTTCTCAGGCACATGGTCTGAGTCATTTTACTGTGTCAGGACTGCACAGAAGTGAGTCGATCACTTATGCAGAAAGCTGGGACCATGCTGCAAACATACGAAGCCTGACTTTTTGTTTACAACATTGACAAGAACTGTTGATTTAGGCATTCTGACAAGTTTAAAACAGAACCTTTATATGTTCAGCTCCTGTCTTGGAGCTGTGTCAGATGAGTTGCTCCTTCTGTAAATGTAAGCAGTTGTTTACATCTTCCCTTCAGTTCCTCTTGTCACAGTGATGTTCTGTGGTGGCCGAGTCAATTCTGGTACCAACGTCTTCTAAGCCTTCTAGCCTGGAGTTCAAGGTTTCTGTCCCTCCTCCTAAGACTCCTAAAATGAAACTTGTTATAACCTCTTTCCTTGTGTAAGGGGTGCTGTGTGGCTCTGACTGGTAATGGAAAAGAAATACTGCATGACATTTCTAGGAAAGCAAGCCTGGCCTCTTTCTTACCAAAGTGGTGATTTTTGGACCAATGGTCTGCAACAGGTGGAATCTTGATATTTCCACATCTTTCCACCTGTAAGTTCTTTAACACATTGAGGTGGTGAAGATGTCTCTACCTGTGAAAGATTCTGTTCCACAATGGCCTTCATCTTAATCTTCAGGACTTTAGCAAACTGCCTCTGTCTGAAATTCTTTCCTAATTTGCTTTTGAGAGACACTAGGAAATATCTAAGACATTATGGCTGGCTTCTTTTATGTAATAGAGATATGTAAAAGAGTGTTCCTGCAGGCACATTCCAAGATTGTCCCCAGAGCAGAATATGATTAGTACTTCAATCAAAAAATCAACCTGTTTGTTTTCTGCAAGCTGAGTTTGCCCCTCCTGTTCTTGAGGTCAAAAGATCCTTCAGAAATTCTCCAAAGTTATTTTTACTGAGGTCCGATGCCATTTCTACTGAAAGACTGTCAAAGCAGAGAGCTGGCAACTTAAAAAACATGCAGATGACTCACCAACATGCAATACAGTTCTGTCAATAGGACACAGTACGTTAAACTCAAGATTAATCAGTGGCCTCACTAATAAATATCTCTGTCCCTAACTTCTACTGAGCCACCATCTGGAGCTTTATCCACACCTTCAGCAAGCGTTCTGGCACCCAGAGCTGCCGTGTTAGAGTAGATGGTTAGGTTGGGTTTGTCAGGCCTGAACGAAGAACTTTGCAACCCAACCTCAGAGATATGGAAACGTGCAGCGAGTAGGGTTTGGTGTCTCACATGGCTGGTAAATGTATTTGTGGCTTATTACTTGAACGTAGAAAAAGAACATACTTCTCACTGAGTACTTCAAACTGCCAGCTGGGAAAGAGACAGTGCGTGGCTAGCCCAGAGAAGCACATATGCTGATTGCTTGGCCAGCTGCTAACAAACAGAAAAGATAATGTCCCTGCCTTCCCAACTGGGAGAATGAAGATTTTCTCTCCTTTTCATGACTGTCAATTTCACAAAACTTGTAACCGCTGTATCTGAAGACCCCACCCCTCTCAAGTTTGTCTGAAATTGGCAGATGGACTCCAAATTTAGGGGAAAGGCTGACGGATGTACATGAAAAGGATGATTGCATTATTCTTATTTCCCTAGGAAACCAAGGTAAAAGTGATGCTGGTAGGAGGGGAGTATAATTTAAAATATAAGCTTGCCTGAAATCAGGGTAGATCTCAAGGATCCCTCGTGGCCCTTCTGTCTCTTAACAGGCTTTGAACTCTTTGTGACTCTGTAATTACTGCCTGAAAGCAGGAATAGATTTCTTAGAAATATGTCAGTAACTTCCCAGTTCTTCTCCTTCCGTCTTTTTAAAGCTAGGTTGTGTGTTTGCTTTTCTGCATAAATTTGGGAGGCAATTTTAGCCAGTTCTTTAAGAACCAATATGAATACACAACATTATTCTGTAATTTGTTCTTTTCTTATTTGTTGTTAGTATTCCTTGTTCAAGCAGCCTGCTTATATTGACTCTTCTTTGAAGACTGATACAAAAAGAGGCTTTAAGTGCTTCATCCCCTTAATGCAATCTGTTGGTAGTTTTCTTCCTCTGTTGAAGAGAAAGCCAAATTTTTTCTCAATTCCTCTTATATTACTGAAGCATTTATAGAATGAGTTCTCATTACTCTTGATATTTTTTATATTGAATCTCACATTGTGTTGTGGCCTTTCAGATTTTGGTCATATATACTCATGCTTCTCTCTTATACTGTGATGGCAAGTTTCACTGATGCACTGCCAGCTCTCCTTAAGTTATTTTCCCTTTAGACCCATTTTCTATGAGACTTTACTTTCTTGAGAAGGTAGAAATCTACTTTTTTCCCTGTTCTCCTGCTTTCCTTTACAGGTGTCATAAACTCTGTCATTCCATCATCATTCCTGCCTAAGCTGTATTTCACCTTTTCAAGCAGTTTCTCTGTGTTAATTAGGACAAAATTTAGAAAGACTTGCTATTCACTAGATTTTGCAGCATCAACAGGATGTCACTGACACATTCTGCTAATCTGCTGGACAACATGTTTTCTACTGTAATCATTACCCAACCAATTGCAACCAGACCTTTTACCTGGATGATTTTGCTTCTTTTTCTCTTTTCTTAGAAAAAAATCTCCAGATTTCCAAGTGCTTCAAATCCAAATCCTGTTTTCCCTGTTGGTGATATATAGGAGGCATCCTACCATTGTAGCACTCATATTCTCATACGTTTTTATCAGTAGAACTCTAAATAAGGCTTAAGAACTGTAAGATTTCAGGATCTTCCAAGAACCATAAGGACTTCCAGGTTCCCTTCTTTATACCACATTTCTTATATTCACATACTGACAACCAGTATGCTTGATCCATTCTGTCTGATTTTGCCTTTTCTATGACTCTGTAATGTATAGCCCTATTCCAAGTAGTTTTAGGTCCTCAGCTAAGTGGCTGTCGTTAATACCTTCCTGTGAGCTTTTATGTCAGCTCCTTTCTTCAGTCTGGTCTAAGGCTTCCCTACTAGGTTATAAAGCTACTAGATAAAGAGAGCTTTTTGTGAATAAACCCCTAACAGGGCAGATGGTCTTTTAGATAACATCCTACAAGTAATCATTCATTTATTTCCAGGATACATCCAACCTTTGCCTCAGTCTTGAACTTCAATAAGGAGGAATGGTATAAAGAACATTTGGGTTTACCTGCATCACCTGTTCTGTAATTACTTTTTCATTTTCTCAGGGTCATTCATACAAGGCCTATGTTGATAGGCAGGATGATATAATAATCAGTTGAATGGGACAGGTAAAGTTGGTAACTACATTCGGGCAAGAGAGCAGATATCTCAGAAGACCAGGTGCCTTCAGCAGATGAATCCATCTGAGATCCTTAGGAGGTAGTCACCAGGCACTGTAATCTTTTGATCCCTTTTGGGAGGCTTAGAGTTAATCTTCTGTGGGCTGCTCAGATCAAAGTAAAACTCCTTTCATTAGCATATTTTTAGAATAAGAGTTAAAATGTTAAGATTATCTTCAAGTTTAAGGAATACTATAAACCACATTTAATAAATCTATAAAATAAGACTGCTGAATATTTCTGCATTTTGCTTGTATGGAAATACATTCTCTAAAATTTAACAAAAATAATTGTTCTAGCTCTCCTTTTCATGGGTTATAGTAAATCCATAATGAATGTAAAAGGTGCAAGTGGGGCACTTACATACCCTTTAATTTAATTTATTTTCTATCTTTAAAAGTCTTAAAATGTTCAATTGTTATTTACTTTAATGGCTTATTGATGAAGGTTGTGGTATTTCAGCAAGAAGACTATATAGTCCATATGTATGGACTTTCTTATAGAGCCCAAGAAAGAACGGTATTCTGGCCATTCCTCCAAAGGGAAAAAAAATAGAAGTGGTTTAGTTGGGATACAGGAAGAGAGAAAACATCTTAAGAGATATTTTTTACTTTTAAAATCAATGGAAAGACTTTCATTAACTTCTTTCATGGTAACTTAGCCATATCACGTTAAATGAGAAGGTATTAAAGGATGAAGGTGGCTCCTTAGCTGATGTAGAAACTTGGGCTCTTTAGAAACTAAGCCTGCACTTTGGAGGTCTCCATTTGCAAAATAAACACTTCAGAGCAGTAGCAGTCAATTTCTGGGGTGGGTTCTTTTTCTTTTCTCTCTTTCTTTTTTCTATAAAGCAAGTAATACATAAGAAATGTTTGCAGAAGATAGGCCTTGGCAACCTATCATTTTGTTTTGCATCAAAGAAGCTTCTTCCATGTCTATGTCTTGTTTGTCATTGAAGCAATCTTGGTCATTATTGCTGTATCAAATGTTTGAAACTACAAAAAATAAGCAACTTGTCTTCATGCACAATCTTTCAATTTTAGAATCAAGTAGATTGAAGATCAATCTAATAAGTATGCTCAGAACAGAACTGTTGAGGAAGTAATTAAAAGGCAGAAGGGCAGAGTGATAAAACAGACAGCAACTATTAAAGACAGCTTTTTTACCTACAACAAGCCATCACATGGGAAAATTAATAAAGCTGGCTTGTGGAAGGTAGGAAAGATGTTACCTATTTTTCTCTCTCCTGTACTTTTCCCAGAAAGATACTGTCTTAGCAACGTATCTACTCACATCACTACAATGTTATGCTCACATAAGTAGAGTTAAATCCTTCAGGACTATTTCAGTTACTGATAAGCTAAATAGGTCTTATGGGTTATTGTATGAGTAAGGATCTCATCTTTAAAGACATAAAATTGTCATCCTGTAGTAGCACTACATCTTGAAAGCTTCACCTGCTCCCAGTTGTCAAAAAGTACATGTATGAATTGAGACTGGCAAGACACAGTTGGGACTTGGGGGCCTAATGTCAACCAACAACACACCTCTAATATGAAGTGAGTGGGTATACATTAAAGTATTACCAAAGCCTTAACTCAAGAGTCCCTAAGCCCTCTTTGCAACTCCTTGGTGGTAGCTGGTAGGAACCTGATATAGGTAGGTGAAGAATAAGATTCTTAACAGTTACAGCATGACACTTCAGGGCGAATGACCTAAGCTAATTGTATACCGTCTTTGAGATCTCTGAGCCTCAGCTTTCTCTGAACCACTCTTGGACTGCAGTGTGGCTTCTTATCGTGCTGGAACTATGGCACCCCCTGGGGTCCCCGGCTCTCTTTCTTGCTCACTTTTGCTCTACTTTCAAAGGAGCCTGCAGTGTTTGTGTTAGGGAAATCTAGTAGCATTTCAGGGTGTAGATTGGTCCCCAATAGGAGAGAAGAACCTTTCTGTAGCTCTTATTTGATTTCAGTGGCATTAATCATATTGTAAATTTTCAATGCAATTATTTGATGTTGGATGGCTTTTGATACTAAGTTAGCTGATTTGGGTACAGCATCTCAGTGCTGAGAAGATCCACAATAGCACACATGTATTGAAATTGTATAGTTCTTACTTGCCAAGACTTCCCACTGAATTCTGTAGGTGTCTTTTTTAAGGTAGCATTATCTGTGGTATTCCTAGTGCTCATCACAGCTTTAATGGCTTCTCTGACTGCATGTTGTGCTTTGGACACACTTGTGAGGTCATGGATTTGGGATTGTAGCTGTGATGCTGATGGCAGCCAGCTGTACATTTCCTTCTTTTCACATTTCAAAGCAAAATTCTTTGCTAAAAGTTGAGACTGGGCAGGAAAAGAGACATGATGGCAGTAATATTTCCCTAGTCTACCTAGATTTAAGCAAGATGTGCTGCTGAATTGTGTTATGACAGTAATGCACACTTTGCCCTTTGTCTGGGCGCTGATGCAAGAGTTAACCATAACTGAACCTTTGAAAATGGCCTGTATAGCCCCTTGAGAAAGTTTGTCCCAATCTGTCTTTACTCTGATTCAGCATCCATGTACCATGGACTGTATGTGTTGTCACCAGCTACTGTTGCAGGGACAAATACACTGACTGTAGGGGGGTGACAAGCTGTTGTCTTCCTTTCTCTCCTTGGCATAGGCCCATGAGGTGCGTTGCTCTACACCATATGACAGGGTGAAGGCTGCTACTACAGAGCCTTCCCCTGCGAACACTGTAGCTGCATTCAGCCACACATCTTCTTACCCCCAGGTGGGTATCTCTCTGCAGTTATGTGCAGGAAATAAAATTGCTTTGAAATGAAGGGGAGGGAAAGAGGGAGAACAAAGCACGTAAAATATCCATTTTTCTTAATATTTTCTTGTTAATAATACACTTATTTGGAATATGTTAAGCTGCAACCCTTCCTCCCATACAAATCTGCCATCTGTGGCACATACCTTTGGGACATTGGCTTTGGTTGTTGTGATTTACACTACAATGTGATACCTAAGAGGCTTATATGTTGCCTGCAGCTAATGCAGCAACACGTGTTTTGTCACTGTTAGGCAGAACAAACTCATTCTACCTGCTGCTTTTTCTTCTGCGTTGGCTGTCTGTATACAACTCACATTTAAGATATTTGTATAGCACCAGAAGCTATTGAACAGTTAGTCTTTGTGATTTCATTGTTCTTTTATTACACTGTGGATGATGCATTTCTCAAGTTTTGGCAACGTACAAAGGATAAAAAATCATCATGTACCTGCAGCAGGTATATGCATCGCTGCACTGTGATGTTCTTGGACACTGCAAGCTCAGCAGAGACCAGCTGGGTGGAATACTGCCTGGGAACTCTGCCCTGCTGCTGCTGATTATGATCATTCAAAAGGGACATGCTTCACTGCAATAGTCCTGTTCTGCCCTGCCTTGTGCTGAGTGAAATAAGCCTACCCTGGAATGAACGAGGATGAGAGCTCTGTGCGAATAAGGGTGATTAAAAGGGATTCCTTGTCAGAACTGAAGTGACAGACTACCTTATGTCGCTGGGAACTGCCTGGGCATGTGTGTTTTCAGGTGACATGCAGACTGAAACCACATCACTTGTGGTCTTCAAAGATTTCTGCAGCTTTCGCAAAAGAAAGGGGTTTTCCTCCTCATTGTCTAGGTGGCATTCCAACTGGAAATTTTCACATTCTTCCTGCTTTAATTTTCCTGGCACTTCTACCAAGATGTTCATCAATCCCTGCCCTGGGAGCACAGTTGCTTTTCATCCAAGAGCTCGTAGAGATTCTGTGGTAGATAAAGAACATCTATGTGTAATGGTGTCTAGCACCATTGTAGGCACTGTGGGGAATCTCCCCTGGTCTCCAACTGCTGCTTCAGAAGTATGTAGGACTCTGTGTATCATATCTGCCAGCTGCATATAGATGTTTTTTGATACATCACATTTTCGCAAATGGTGTGGGTGGCATGACATGTCCCAAGTGCATTTGGGTGGGTAGGTTGTGAGGCATTTTGGGGTGCCACTGAACTTAAAGTGATCTATGGTGGCGTGCTGTTCTTTGACTGGATCCTGATTCTGTAGCTAGGCAGGTGTGCCAATGCCACCGCCCTCCTTACTGGCACATTTGAAACTGCTACTCTGATCTATGGCTCCATTTAGAGCAGCCAGGCAGCTACCATACAGCTGGACAGAGTTGCTTGTCCTCAGAGGTGGAATAGGATACTCAAACAGTAATAGCGTAATGTGGTAGTGATAAACATAAAAACATACTTGTGTTCTGATTTGGTGTTCCAGGCAAAGCCATAGAAATGGGCAGAAACTGTCTGCCCAACTTGGAAGTGGATAAGGTCTGTTTATTTCATAGAATCGTAGTATCATTTAGGTTGGAAATCACCTTTAAGATCATCAAGTCCAACCATTAACCCAGGACTGCCAAGTCCACCGCTAAACCATGTTGCCAAACACTGCATCTATGCTTTTTTTAACTACCTCCAGGGATGGTGATTCCACCACCTCCCTGGGCAGCCAGTCCCAATGCTTGGCCATCCTTTTGATGAAAAAATGTTTCCCAATATCCAATCTAAACCTCACCTGGTGTAACTTGAGGCCATTTCCTCTTGTTCTGTCACTTGTTAGCTGGGAGAAAAAAACTACCCCCACCTTGCTACAGCCTCCTTTCAGGGAACTGTAGAGAGCAATGAGGTCACCCTGAGCCTCCTCCTCTCCAGACTACACAACCCCAGTTCCCTCAGCCGCTCCTCATAGAACTTGTGCTCCAGGCCCTTCACCACCTTCACTGCCCTTCTCTGGACACACTCCAGCACCTCAGTGTCTTCTCTGTAGCGAG
>JAVJGJ010000057.1:15941072-15985124 GCA_035590215.1 Microhierax caerulescens
GCTGAGTGTCACCCTTCCGCTCCAGGACCACAGAAGACAAATGAGATGCAGGAAGCACAGGTGGGCACCATGCCTTCCTAGCGTAAAGGTCAGCGTAAGGAGGTCTGCTCTTGGTCAGGAAAATAGATGCAGTGGCTGCAAAACCTAATGATGGCAATCCATGTGGGTCTCAGCCCCCACTTCATTCTCAACGAGTCAGAAAACTGATTCCTTTCACCTGTCAGATTTGAACTGGGAGGAGGTATTTGCCTGAGATGTGAATTTGCTGGTTATAGGACTCACTTCAGCAACACTGAGAACAGCACCCGCTTCCCCTTCTGCGATCTTGCTTAAGCCCTCTCATTTCTCTTTGCACAGTGGCTGCATTCAGCCTGTGCCCTTTCTTCTGGCTTTCTGCAAGGGCTGCAAACCTCACCCTAACAACTTTGGAGCAGTTTCAGTGCCCTGTGATTACACACTGTGAAGCAGACAAAAGCTCTGGACATCTTACAATTCAAAACATACTGCTGTGCACTTTTTTTTTTTCCTTTTGCTTCTGTTGTAACACACAGGAACAAATCGCCCAAATTAGAAACAGACATTGAACAATGGCTCTCCAGCTCTTCAAGAAAATTACAAAACATTTTCAAGAAAATATTATTTTTTGGCATTGTAACTTGATCTATGGTTTTAATCCTCATTTTCTCCACACACATGTTTACTGCTGTAAGTGGAATAATTACTGCTTGGAAATCTTTTATCAATCCAAAAATGTTGAATACCTCAATTTTCCAAAAATATGAATCTCAAAAAACTGTTTTGATTTTACTTCAGCCTTTACTTCCATTAGGAAGATTTAAGTGGAAGATGATAGTGGTGATGAAGAGTGGCACTGAAAGTAACATACTGTTGAAAAGGATTCCTGAATTTTTCTGCAGTGAGTGTACAACGTAAGCCATGTCACAGCTTCAAAGCACACGCTTGCAAGACGGAAGGAGCAGTGCTAAATACATTGTCCTCCAGGGCTGGAGGGTATCAACCTCTCACTGAGATCACAAACTGCCCTTAGGGCGGTCAGTGGGTTTTGACTTTTAGGTTGCTGTATCCTGCTTCCTAGATATGACTCGCTTGGTCTTTTGCTGGCCCTCAGCACCCATCCTCCACTGTTGCCCCTTTGCAGTCGCTATATAGCCATGTTTTTTAAGCTGTAGTACATTACAGGAACTCAGAAAAAGCAAACCCTCTGTCAGGAGATTTTAGATTTGTGTCTCTGCTGGAAAGTCTGTAGGCTTCTGAATGTAATAAAAGTTAAAACTCAGAGATGTAATTAGCAGATGTTGGATCTCCAGGGTCTCATATCTAAAAGGAGGCTGAATGAGTCTATGCTGGTTAGTCAGTAATTAGATACATGGAGATTCAAGACAGTAAGCTGACTTGAGTGCAGTGCATGTGCACTCTGACTGATGTGCACACTTCTGTGCTCTTTCCAGGACAAGTGTTGCTTTACGTGTAAACCAAGTACCACATGGTAGCAGGAGCAGAATGTGAAAAAGAGGAAGGAATTAACTAGAAAAAAGAGATTTGAAAGAGAGAGAAAAGGTGATAGCTCTTTAGGGGCTTTTAGAGACTCTAAACAACACTGGCAATATTGCAGTTTCCTTGAAAAGATTCACATCATGCTTTGAAACCTATATACAGCAGCTAGATTAATCATAAGAAAGCTCACAACTATTTTGTGGGATATTACAGGAGCAGGAGCTATCAAAGTTTTTAATGGCATGAAACCAAGCCAGGGTGAGAGGGCAACCCATGCAGCTACAGAAAGTAAGCTGAAGGAATATTGCACTTCCTTTCAAGGAAACTTGAACTTTTGAAAGACACAGATTTCATATGAGAATGCAGAAGGATTCTGCATTGAAGAATTTTTAGCTGATCTTAAAATAACAGATCAGTTAAGCAGTTATGATGTTTTCAGAGATTTCATTTTAAGGGATCAGATAGTGATTGGCATCAAAAATCCAGAGATACGGAAAAGATCCCGGGAAGGTAGGATCAGGGGGTGGGAGGGGTGGGAAGGAAAGAGAAAAATCTGTTATTCAAGCTAAAACAGTCATAAGGGATATTATGGGAATATCAGAAGGGGACCAGGATGTGCTGTTTGTCAGGAAAGGAAACTAGGATAGTTTTGAGAGTTTCTTTTCAGAGCTATCTGCAAGAAGTAGCCAAAGTTAAATACAGAAATCTCACAGGTTCACATTATGTCCAGGAGTTTAGAAATTCTGCAACAGCTATAAGAAATACAGTTATTTGGTGAGAGCTTGTAAATGGAAAAGCAGAAGCAGAAGACAATACCTTCCATATCCCCAGATCTGTGATGTGATGGTGTACAAACCAACAATACAAGAAAATACCACATAAAGATTCTGTGCAAAAGCTGGACAAGGGGGCTGCAGGCTAAGAAGAAACACCTCTCAATTTTCAGAGTAATGTGTGCTGCTAAGAATATTCCTCTGGTTGTGAAAGAGGATCATATAGGACCTAGACTATGCAGGAGTAATGGTGGGAAGTTTAAAAATGGAAGAACCAGTCAGCAACAGCAAAATCAAAAGACAAGTCAGTGAAATTGTTCTTACATACAATTGGGCTAAATATTTGTTTCAGGACAGACACTGTCCTATAAAGGATATTTTCAGGTAAAAGGACTGCATATGTTTTTACAAATATTAATAGATTTTTACAAAAATTACAAATTCAATTTCTTCTGCTGGGTCCAAGAATACTTCCTTGCATGACAGGAATTTAACACTGCATTTTTAGACCACTGAACAGGAGATTCTGCTTTCAAAGACTTCCTTTAGTCTTAAAGTCTATTCTTGAGTTTTCATAGGAAAGTATAGGAAAAGCCATTCACTTGAAGCAACTGTGGCTGCTTAAAGAGATCCTGAAGATATCAAGTAGAGAGAAAACCAGTAGGGAATCTGAAAAAAGTATCCAAGAGGGCCTGAGAAGTAGGATTAGACAGAAATGCAAATGTAAGGGCAGAGAAATAACATAAAAGATTAACTGTCAAAAAGATAAAACAGAGTCATTACAAATATGCCATCTACAAAGATAACAAGGGTGTCCAGAGGCCTGTTAGCCTGTCAATGTTACATCAGAGTTCATATCACATGGGCAATCTGTGCAAGTAGCTGTTGAGTTACTACACAAAATGGACATACTGGGCTGTAAATCTGGGAAAAGAATTCCCAAATTAAAGGCATCATTAAAGACAACTTCTGGCCTTACGTATATTGGCACTAGAAGACAAAGTCTTTCTAACAATGGCTTACAAGCAGTATTATTAAAAAAATAATCAATGGAAATGTGTGGCCTGTGTTTCTAGGGCACTTGTCAACAACATGATTCAAGGCACAGACCAAGAGAGCAGAGCTCTGATTATAAGAAATGTCACATATTTGTTTATTGATCTGTTATGGTCACAGCTGAGACAAACCACTTTGTAGACACAAGAAAGACCAGCTTCCAGAATATAAATATAGTGTGACTTTAGTGTTTTGGTTTGGTTTTCTTTAGGTAAAATCATTCAATTTGACAATAAAGTTAAAGTTGCAGAAACAATTACTGATCAAAGATGTACTTACTAGAGCATTCAAGGAGCCTCCTCTTGAAAACAACACGAAGAATGACATAACACCTGGAAATACAATTTTTTTAAAAAAATATCCCATTTCAGAAGCAGGTGGGCTACGTTTGGTGAGGCTGTACAGAGCATGCATGACACAATGCAGAAAGTCATGAAGGTCACCACCTGTTGAGTAGCAAGAGCATTGCACACCAAGCCCATATGAGCAATGGGATCAGAGATTTCTGTGTTTAGCAGCACAGGCTTCAGAGGTAACAGCGTTACCTCTTAGTGTTGTCAATGTGTTACCACCTGATGGGCCTCACAGAGTATAGGACACAAGGCAGCTGAAAAATGTGAAAGAAAAGACTGTATGTGGATATACATGAACCTGTCGTGAGTGTCAGAGTCAGGCATTAGCCTGGAATTACATTTGGATTGATTTTAACATCAGAACATGTAATGGCATACATCAATGCTCTAATTGTTTGGGTACAGAGTCCCAGAAATTTCATCTAGCAATGGTCCACTGTTCAACAGCTCAGACCTGAAATGATTTGTAAGAGATGAAGGATATCCAGATGTCATGAATACAATGGTGACATGAGTTAAAGCTGTTAAAAGCTGGTTTGAGTAAACTGTGAAGCTGAGAAGTGATCCATACTTTCACCGAACCTGAGAGAAATATTGAAAAATGGTATCTTGCCAGCCAAAACTTACTTAAGCAGAGAGTCTCAGTACTCCCAACTTGGTCCATAACAGTGGAAGGTACAATGGGTCTGAAGCATATGATAAATTGCTAACAACCCACCTAAGTCATATCATAACTCAGATTTTTTTTAGGGTAGATGATGCTGTTTGCATACACAATGGTGTTTTCTGGACTCAGTGCACTGTGGGAAAATTACTCTGTGTTCATATGAAGTGCAGAGTCCAAAAGGACAGATTCTTAGGAGAAACAACTGGGAAGGAAAATGTATTGTTTTTGTAAAGGGTGTCCTGAACGTACAGCTTCCTGAAAACAAATGACAAACCAAGGCTTCTACAATGCTGTGACAGGACAGACAGCACCCTGGAGTAACTGAAGCTGAGACCAGATGCCTCTGAGGAGATCCATGTAGATCTCTGAAAAGACTTACTGAGTATTGCTAAAACACGTGAAATTTAGCAGGTGCCATGTTAGCCTTATAACAGCCGATTGCAGGGTGTTCATATGAAGGAGAAAACATAGGCTTGGGTGCTGGCTGAGTGATGGTGGCTTCATAAGGAGCAGAGTGAGCCGGTCTGAGCTGTTAGATCCACAGACAGGCTTGGTGAGAGGCTGAGGCAATGAATCACGCCTGACGGTGTAGGGTACACTGCTGAACTGTGCTGTCACTGTAATAAGCCTTTTATACTACAAATCCCGACTCTCTGAAGAGCCCAGCCTCCATGCCCTGTACCTTAGGGCTGTCAGAAGGAGCAATCCCAAAGAAAATGGAGTGCAGCTGTATATATTAATCCAGATCTAAACTTGTCATTTTTGCCATAAGGGTAGGATCTTGTAAGTGCTGAATATATGTAGGTAATTTACATATACTTGGTAACCTACATCAAGACATAATTCATGACTGTTTTAACTTACATTAGTCTTAAGCCAGTTTGCTAGTTGAAGTAATGAGAGATGTTTGTGCCTGCTTCGTCCTCTTGAGCCAAAATGTGGAGAGGCTTTTGTTGAATCGAGAGGCAGAGAGGCATATTGCTGGGGTTTCCAAAGTTTGATTAGGAGTTCCCTGATGTCAGTGAAATATAAGTGACAAAATAAAGTGGGAGGAAAAGACACAATTTGAGGCCTGAATTCAGTTATGTGTTAGAAATGATAAATATCTCAGGGAGGTTTTAAGGTGCTGATCCAAAGTCCAGATGAATTGGCAGAAGCCCTGCACTTCTGCCCTTGGGCATGGATCAGGCACGGTGCTACTCCAGGTTTTGGTCACGTCTAACCCTTTTTGTTGAAATAGTTGTTCTTATGTCAAAGTTTCAGGAGCCTCAAACTGCTCCTTTTGAAAAAAAGGAGGTGTGCTGCTAAGCCTTTATCATTTTAACGGCTGTATTAAACATTTTGTAACTCCGATCAGGACAGCTTTTAGAAGAGAGAACTATGTTTTGGCTCTGTAGTTGTGAACAGAGTGGCCAGCTAATCGCCCAGGCAGCATTTCTTTACAAGAGGCTTAAGCCATGCAGTTCCATGCGCAAGTTAAATGGGGGTGGAGGGGGTGGGGAGTGGGTTTGAAGTTAATTTGTGAACAATTTGGCAGTCTTTCAATAAATCATAAATCGTATGAATTTACCACACACAAATAAGCTCAAAATCTTTCTCTGCCCCTCCACCCTTATTTTCTATATTTGTTTCTATCCTTTTTATCTGATTTAACAAAGGAGCTAAAATCAACACCTGCTCTCTTTCAGGGATAAATTTAGGGATTACTTCCAAGTTTTCAATAAGGCCTTTCATAAAGTGGATAAAAATAGAGATGGCTGTGTAACAGTATGTGACCTGCACAGGATACTACAAGAGTTCAACTATTACCCTGATCACAATCCGTTCAGCAGTCCTCTAATTAGGTTTGTATGATTACCTCCTAAGGACCTCGTTGGTCACACCCAGAAAAGCCTGAAAGCTTCTACTTAGTGTTAAGTAAGCATATAAGAAGCTCTGTTAAAACTAACAGAGGTATCCACATGCTTAAAATTGCATATGTGTGAAAGATCTTTTTAGTAATGATTTTGCAGGTGTCCTGGTTTCATCTGGGATAGAGTTAACTTTCTTCCTGGTAGCTGGTACAGTGCTGTGGTTTTGAATCTAGTATGAATATAATGTTGGTAACACACTGATGTTTTAGTTGTTGCTACATAGTGCTTACTCCAAGTCAAGGACTTTTCAGCTTCCCATGCTGCGCTAATGAGGAGGTGCACAAGGAGCTGGGAGGGAGCATGGCCAGGACAGCTGACCTGAACTAGCCAAAGGGATATTCCACACTGTAGGGTGTCATGCTTGGTATATAAACTGGGTAGGGGGAGTTGGATCACCGCTCGGGGACTGGCTGGGCACGGGTCAGCAGGTGGTGAGCAATTGTATTGTGCACCCTTTGTCTTTCCTGGGTTTATTTCTCTCTCTTTTTCTTATCTACCTTTTCATTACTACTATTGTTTTATTTCAGTTATTAAGCTGTTCTTGTCTCAGCCTATGGGTTTTACCTTTTTTCCTGACTTTCCTCCCTATCCCACTGGTGCAGAGTGGGGAGTGAGTGACAGGCTGCATGGTACTTAGTTGCTGGCTGGGGTTAAACTATGATGGCAGGTAATGAGTGAAATGGCTTCTTAAATAAAAAAGTGTGCTGTGAGTATGTGTATTTGTTTGTTATTTTGTTTTGTTTATTTAATTTCAATTTAATAGAGGAAGTGTGCGAAACAGATCCTGTTGAAAATAGAAACAAAATTAAACCAGGTTACAAAATAGCAATAATTTTCAAACGATCCAGTGCTGCTGCCATGAAAAACTATGCTTTTAATCCTCTGTGTTAATATGAGTAAGAAGAAAAATCTCTTTTTTAGAGACTGAAGAACACAAAGGACCTACTCTAGCATTAGGTACTGCAGTTCTCTGCACCAAACAGTCCCCCAAGGGTCATACGCCTGGCAGCACTGGGTTTTGTTCTCCAAAGCCTGCCAGACCAGACTCGCTTCTGAAATAAAATTAACAAAGTCTTTTCACAGTTCACCTTTAATTGGGTGATCAACTTTTTATGAATTGAAACCTTAATAGGAATCTGCTGCTTGTTTCTTTCTCAAAGACCTCTTGATGATAAACACCTCCATTCATTGTAATTTTGTGCAGATTATTCCTTTCTTGATCCAAAATAGTCTTTTCTAAATAATACAGAGTAGATTAGCATATGTATTTAGTTTTATTACTAAAATTTTAATGCCCACTTGGCAATTTATTTCTCTGCTGAAATGGTGTTGATTATTTCCTTTTCCACACACTGTCTCCAATATTGGAGCCAGCTTGACACTGGTAGTATGTGGGAGTGCTGTGCAGCTGCAAGATGCAAAATCAGGGCTCTTGAATATTTTTTTTCTTACTAGCAGATATGGGGTCTATAGTTAATTTCTTTTCCAGCCTGTTTTATAAAGCTTCCTCTTTGTTTTACTGGCTCTCCCCATTAATTAGACATTCTTGTAACTGGATATGCTGGTGATTGGTAGCTGAGGCATTGGTCCCCAGTGATTCACTGTGGAAACAGATGATAAAAGCGCGTTACAATAATTCAGTTTTAAACAAGAAAATCAGGGTTGTGTAGTGGGGCCATCTCCTCTGTCAAGTCTTGGCTCTCTAGGATTTGCCTTGATCATAACTCTAACAAAAACGCTGAATGCCAGATAAAAAAAAGTCCAGCCTTTACCCTGCAGCACAGGAATTGTCTAGTTAATACATGTGTGTAAAGAATCCACAGTTCTGACACTTGGCTATAAAATTATTAAAGGCTCATAAAAATTTCTGCATAGATGGTAACTCTAAGATCAGTCTGGAATAATTCCATGGGAGCCAACGGATCTGTATCAAAACCACCTAATGTATTACTGTAGTATGGAGACTCTCTGTCTTTCAATGGTAGGAAATTCCACAAACTGCGCTGGCTTTCTACTGGGTAAGTGAGAGTAGAGCAAGCCCCTGCTATTGTATCCCTTGTGGTGATGAACTCACACAATGAATGGGCTCATTAGACAGGTTTGAAGTCCTTGTTTAAAATACACAAGGTGTCTTTTCCTTAAGTTGTCACAAATCACAGTACATCGGAGGAAAGTAGCTTTTCATATAATGATTGGTGCTTTTCATCTTGCCTTAATTTTTCATGGGAAATGTCTTTGATATTCACATATTTTCTGTATATGTGAAGCTTGCCTTAATTCCAGTCTTTTTGTGGTAAAGCATCTTTGAATAAAGATTCATTTAATTTGGTAACGAACTGAATTTTTACCAAAAAAAAATCTCAAATCCTATGCAAGAGTTTATCTCTCCCCATGCTGATATTTGATGCAAAAAATATATTTACTGCTGTTACCTGGAGCTATCTGTAGCCAGCTCTGTAGCCCACTGCATTTCTGATGTCACACAACATGAAATTCCCTGGTGTCTGTGATCCAGCAGATGTTTCGGGTGACAGACAGAAACCCAGCACGTTGTGAGTGCAGGCTGCTGAGCCGTGGGCTGGGCTCCCAGGTACAGCCTGACCACCAGCGATCAGGAGAGGAGCCCTCATGGATGTACCGTGCCACGAGTCGACGTGAGCAGCTGCTGGGCCAAATGTCCCAGCCCTCCGCACAGCGCAGCGGGTGCACCGAAGGAGGGAGGACCAGTGCCTGAGACACTGGGGCTGAGTCCTGCCAAGAAGGTGTGAAATAGTTCTCTAGTGGCCTGGCAAGCTGTGCAAAGTGAAGTGCAGGGTGAGACAGAAGGTGAGCCCTCCTGTCGCTAACATAAGGAGAAGCACCGTATGGAGCCTGGTTTGGTTTCCTCCCATGTGGTAGAGAAGATGTGAGTGATTATAGACCTGTGCTGGTGCGTCCATGAAACCTATCATGGAGCCGTACCAGATGTCCCAGCTTACCAGGCCGTATGTGATTCTTCTTCTTTCTCTCAGAATTGTAATGATCACAACGTATCGGGAGGCTTAAGCAGCACTTCAGTAGCTGTGAGTCAAAGGTATTTTTGTAAAACAAAGTCGAGGGAAACTACCAGCACTAAGCACAATGAACTCTTCAACAGAGTCTATTAGACTGTTTACACAGTGACATGAAAAGGAGATTCAAAGACAAGGTTGGGAGCCTACATGTCCTCCAGACGCACTGGGGATGTAGAATGTGGTCAAAATACAGTGCTGTTTTTAAAAAGCACAAAGTTAATGCTGATGGATTGGAAAGGTTGTGCACTTGGGTGCAGGCCAAAGCATGTCTCCTCTTGAGCACCTGGAGATTGGCCTGGATCTGCATCTCAGAGTTTCATCTGGTTGCATTTAAATGACAGGTTTGGTGGCTTAGACCTGAGAAAAAACTTGGGCTGGAACTAACAGGACTTATACACTGGCCAGTACAAATAATACATCATAGTAATTAATCAGTACAGACAACAGTGAGATAATTATTTAAAATCATTGATATCTCAGTCTGTGCTTTTTTTGCCTTAGCTTAGGAATCAGCATTCATGACAGAAAGCTCTTATTTTGATTTCCTGAGAGCAACTGATGATGGCAGAGCATCTAAATAACAACAGAGACAAAAGCAGGCTGCACCACCTGCAAGCTTGACTTTGCTGTACTCTGCTTAGAACAGACCCTAATTAAGATAAAAGAAATAGTTGCATCTTTTACAAGGAAAGTTTCATGTGGTCCCCGCATCTTATTTAATGTCTCTTATTTAATTTTTCTGCCTGGCTGGGGACTAACCCAAAGGCTTCCATACTTTTCTGCTATTAATTGGCTGCTACCAACAACCTTGGCCTATGTAGAAATAGCATCTTCTGACAACTGCAGATGTCTTGATTGATTGTATTCTGGTATCTCCACAAAAAAAAGGCATATCAAATCAAGCCTAGAGGCTTTGTGGAGGTAAGGATTGGAAAGGAAAAAGTAAACAGCGAATTATCAGGACCTTCCTTTCTTCCTCAAACCCCTTTTCTTCCTCCAGTTGTCTCAATTGTGTTCCAAGCATGTAAATATTACATCTTTCAAATAGCTGAGTTTCCTAAGCTGAGACTTACAATAAGTAGATATAATGTGCTACTGCAGGCAGGCATTATGGTTTTATCGGATGAAAGGATCATGTAGCAACTGAGGATGAAGACATATGATCAGATGTGCTCACAACATAGTGGCTGCAGAAGTTAGCACCTGTCAGCTGGGACTCTGCAATTATCTGCATTTATGCGCTTGGCCACTTCTGATTCTGACACAGATAGATAAGGTGCATTAGCAGTCAAGCAGCAAGTTTCCTGGTTTTCCACCTGTAAAATGAGAACAATAAAAATAACCACTACTCTCTAGAATTTTGAAAGCCCTGAATGGAAAACTGATGTATATTAAGTAGTCTTAGACTCTTGTGTCGGAGGCTGCTGAAATGCAGCAGCCTCTAGAGTAAATAATTCTTGATGTCACAGTGAGATTGTTTTCAAGCATGGGAAAGAATAATCAAAAAGACCTTGAAGGAAACATTGCTATCGCAAAGAACTGTAGAGCCATTTCATCTACATCTGCAGTTTCAGGTCCAGTTTAAGCTTATGGCTTCAGAGGCAGGCTTATGCCGCAAAGATGGTCTTGCTACCCCTGTATCCCCAGCAGCATGGTCCTCCTGCCTGCCTTGTGTCAAAACCAGCGCTGGTCTTCCTGGCCAGTGACCTAGGCAAGGAAACCTCAGCCTGAAAAAAGCTGGATGAGGTGTGTGTGGCCTTGGGAGAGCTGTTGACTGCACGAGGGAGGGGAAAGGAACAGTAGCTCGGAAGGCAATGGGGGCAAAATTCCCTGTCATCAACGGCTGCGTGTCTGAAATCTCAATCTGTGGACTCTGTCCTGCAGTTAAAACCAGCACGGGCTTCCAACAAAGACATCACTAGTAATGTCACTTCTACAAGCACCCCAAAAAAGGTAGCACCATGGGAGATGTTGTTTCTTGACAGAAATCTTTTCACACTATTTGGAGACTCCTGTGATGTTTGTGAACTTATTGGGGCCACATTGCCAATTTCGGACAGGTAGACTAACTATTGAACAGGATACTGAAATATCTATACAATCACTTTTCATTTTCATACAAAACATTTTTCATAGTAAGGGGGGGGTGGGGGGTGGTGTGTGTGTTGAAATCTTTCCTGTGCTCTGCATTATTGAAATAAGAAATAGAAAAATTCAATAGTACAGGTTAGTGTTGTTAAATATTAATAGAAGACAATATCAGTCCTCTCATCCCTGGGTGTCTTGGGAATGGAGAAGTTCACAGTTTGTCTAATGAGAGTATGATTTGAAAATGACTTCTAACATGAATGAATTGTCCATTTAGTCTTTTAGAATACTGTTTGGTGGTTAATATAGCTTCAGGGACCAACAGATTTTCTCCATGGAGAGACAGACTTTGTCCACCACACTATGGATAAGCAGAACTTTTTCCTCATTTTCCTTACACGAGAAAATAAGGAAGTTCCCAACTTCCTTCTGAGCCATTTTTTGAATAATAGTTGCTGCCACCTACGCGATAGGGGACTCTAACAACGTAAGCTTATAACAAAATATCTTTTTAGGAGGCAGATCTGAAAGCACAGTTCCTAGAGTCCAGCTAGTTGGAAAAAAACCACCAAAACCCACAAGCCATCAGATCCCATCAATGGCATTTCTACAACTGCATACAGACCTTTGAAGTTTCATAGCAAATAATTTAAGAGTTCAGGTGAGTCTTCTCTGTCAGTATAATCATTTCCCATGTATTTTCACCATACTCAGTACAATGCATGCTATATATTCAACACTTTGTTTTTCCCATAAAACTTTCATTATATAAGCAAAGATCAAACTTTCATATTAAGAAGCTACAGAATCCTTTTTAGTGTTCAAAGGATTCCTTTCCAATGTCTTTGGATGTGGTAGCATTTGTTTTTACAGTAGACATAGTTCATGTACATTAAATACACATTTTAAAGCCCATTATTTAGGACAGTTCTAATGGTAAAACAAAAATTGCTGTATTACACAAATATACTGTAGTGTTAGCAGACTAATAGGGCTTTAACCTGACGTTTGAAAGGTGTATATTCATTTACATTGATGGAATCCATGATTTATATGTGCAGCTTCATAAATAAAGAGGAGGATAAAACAAGAGGGCACAGTAAGTCAGTAGCAGCCAGGCAGAATGAGAATGGATATGGCCCACCGCTTTTCTGGACCTTGGAATCTCTGCCGCTCACTTGAACTACTCTCTTGCACACCGCCTGCTGCAACTGTGCTAAACCTGATCTGTTTTCCCTGGAAAACCTTTGAAAAACTCCCACAAAGAATAGGCTGGGTGTAGAGGAATGAAGCTGGGTTAATTAGCATCGATAATATACAGCTGTGGGCTGGCTGCAGGGGTGGTGGGTTGGTCGATGTAGACAAAGTGCAGCTGTGGCTGGTTAAGTTTAGTGGTTGAGAGCCAGTGAAGAGAGCAGCCGAGGAAGAAGGGGAGATGAGCCGAGGAAGAAGCAAGAGAAGAGAGAGTATGCCCTGAGTGAGGAGAAGAGATGAGGAGAAGGCAGCAGAGGGACTGGGATGGAGAGTGTGCGCCAGTATGAGATGGTGAAAGACCTTGTTGCAGCTTGATAGTTTGGAGGGTGCTGTGACAGCTGGGCATTTTGTGCAAGGGAGGACAAGAAGAGAGTGAGTAAGCCTTCATGATGAGCAGAAGCTAATGAGGATGGAGCTCTGAGCAACCTGTTCTAGTGAAAGGTGTCCCTGCCTATGGTAGGGGGGGTGGAACTAGGTGACCTTTAAGGTCCCTTCCAACCCAAACCATTCTATGATTCTACAGGATGAAGGACTATTGAGTCCTTTACATAGTAGAAAACAAACTTGCCCTTCCAGGGGCAATCATTTGGGGGGGTGAGGACAGGACCAAAAGGGAAATTAAATATGCTTAGGTGAGTTTAATTACAAATATTTTAATTTCAATCATTTAAGGCATCTTTCAAATACTTTTGTTTCCTTTCTTGTCTTAGCCACTCCCTTTTCTCAAATGTTTGGATACTTGATATAATGCTTTTTTGCTTTTTGTGGAGGGTGGCTGTTTATTTGAATATTTATATTTAAACGTGGCACAGAAATACAGGCTATTTTTGGCTTATTTCAACAATAGCATATCATTTTTAAAAGAAAGGGAAGCTTCAGACTAAGTAAGGTTCTGAGAAACGTGTTTTGTTTCACCATGTATAAAATACCTGCAAGTAAAAGGCATATAGGTCTCGAGTATTTCCATTTAACTGCTAAATGATTGCTAAAAAACCTTCTCTTTTGGAATGTCTATTTGCTTAAATAACTTGAATTCTTGCTTCTCAGACATTTTCTCTATTTGATAGGCGGCACTGGAGTAATTAAAGCACTGGAATTTTGGCAAGTACTTGACCATTTCTGGTTTAAATTATCAGACAGGCAGTTCAGGTACCTTCTCAAGAACCTTAACCTTTGTAAGGATTTCACAGTAGACTGGAAAATTTTCCTGAAAAATATAAACCTCGTCAGAGAGATAAGAAGAGCTACCATGTTATTATATATTTCTTTAAAAGATGCGATCTGATGTGTTAGAAGTGGCTGGCTAACTAAGCATGCGGAATTCACTTGTGTTTCTGTTCATTTCTGTTGAACTTCATGAAGCCCTTATCCCCTCAAAAGCTCTAAGAAGTTAAGTCTTACACTCACGTAGATTTGTTCTGTTCATGCAGCAAGCTGAAAGCATGACATGAATGTAGCCAACTAAGTGATATAGGACGTGGGATATCCAAATATGCCTAATGATCCCTGACCCATCTGGATGGACTGGCAGGGGCTGGACAGAAAAATGAGTGGAGTGGGAAGCCCACCAGGTTCTTGGTACCAAGCAGGAAGGTCAAATACAAAGATTAGTCGAGTACAGAGAAAATCTTGATTGCAGGCATGGACAGTCTTATGATGCTCTGAGTATGCATGTTGCAACAACTTAAATTAAACTAGACTTGCTGCTTCCCTGTGGCAGATTTTTGTGTCCACAGTGCCTCATATAGAGTTGTTCATTTGGTGCAAACTTAAAGAACAGATCTTTCGGTTCATAATCACATCCTTTTATCAGAGCAGTAATCCTTACAGTGTTCATAAATAACAGGAACGTTATCAAAAGGTGTAAATAAAAGAAGTCTCTGTCCTATTTTAATTTCATGGTCCTTCCCCTTCCTCTGCCTTTTCCCCTCTGTCTGCCTTACCCAGTGGGAAATGAGTATAAGAGGATCTGAGGGTGTAAGAGTCCAAATGATGTTACCTTACAGCTCATTTCTGAACTTGGCTAAGGATGCAAAAGCTGGCTACTAGCTGGATAAAAAGCAGTTCTAAAAAAAAAAAAAAAAAAATAGTAAAAAGTATTAACCTCCATTTTATGTTCTAAGAAGTAACTATGTTTCATTTTCAAAAGTATATGCTCAAAGCACAAATAAAATGAAAAAAATAATAATCATCATCCAATGGAAAACCATATAAAAAGCTTTCCACTTTATTGCCATGGCGATAATAGAATGTTGTGCTAAACAAATCCGTATAGAGCTATACAGTGATTAAATCTTGTGTTGTAAAGTAGAAGCTGGAAAACCAGTGAGCTCTGTGTCAGCCTCTTCACGTCCTGAGTCAAAGTCTGTCAGGCTGCAAATAATTGCAGGGCTTGAGTAATTTGTGAGAGGAGGAGGAGGAGGAGGAGTGACCACGGGTTTCAAATGAAGGAGGACCCATAAAGAGCTCCAAATCTTTGTGATGTGTTACAGGCTTTTGTAGCTGGTTAGAGACTTCATCTATGCATGTCAGTTACCAATAGGCATAGCGTTACCAAAGTGTTTATTATAAGTGTACCTTTATTCAAAATTTTATAAGGTTGCTTAAATGTATTTTATTCTCTGTAAATTTAGCATTAATATTTATAGCAGTGCAACTGTTACTTTGTCCTTAGTGGCAGGGCTACATTATAGTTATTTAAAAAATAGTTGGGGAATTTAAAATATTTATACCTTCAGTTTATTAAAATTAAAATGCAGTCTTAAGAGATATAATAGATTACACTATCTCAAATGTAAAACAGTGAAATACTTTGTATAGATTAGAAAATGCCCCGTTTCCCTCTCTTCTGCTTTTATGCTGATATAAATTCAGTAAGTTTCAGCTGAGTCATACCAGCACAAAGACCAATTGCATGAAATATAACATATCTGTATAATTATTTTAAGAATGTATTTGTGTGCTGTCATATTGTCTGGCCAGCAAGCTTTCATGTGAACTTTAGAATAGGTAGATGCTTTTGTTAGAGAAGGGTTTGCTGTGGTGTCTTCTCATCCTCTGAGTAGGTGCTAAATCTCCTTAACAACTTGTCAAGCTGCACAATTCCTGGGATCAAACTCTGCAAGCCTGTATGTTTTAACACAAAGTCTCTTTATCAGTTAGTGCTCCAAGACCCTGAATACTTTCCTCCTGGATTTAGGAAAAAAAAAAAAAAAAAAAAGGTACCTACACGTCTTTCAGGAGGTGCTCAGTCCATGACAGGACTGGAGCCTGAATTCCTTCTTTTCAATATGGAGCATTCACCTTGAACAGTTTTCTGTGCTGTATTAGGGGTAGAAGGGATAAATCCATCATTACAATCCCAAATTAATCCACAAGGGAATGTTTTTTTTAAAAGACAAAACAAATATGAACCAGGTTTGCAGTGCTGGTTCAGCTTCCAGATGCTCTCAAATCTCATGTTTTCATTTTGGGTTCAACCCAAAATTTCCCATGCCTTTGCAATTTCATCCCACCCTGGGTTTGCACATGTTGCTGGGCTCCTGTGCAGGTTCTGAGAGAAGGCTAGTAGTTAAATTATTCACTTCATCCAAACACACTACAATTTGGGCCTGTAAAGTATGTATCTAAATTAATGAGTTATGCAACTCATTCAGGCATGTCAGGAAAACTGATCATTACACTATACAATTTGATCACAGAAGTATATTAAAAAGTAACAAGTAAAGTATGCAGCTTGATCATTAAAGTACGGAAAATTTACTGAACTAGTAAAGTATGAGCCTGGGATGACTTTTGTCTCAAATGGCACCTCATAAATAAAACCCACAACCACAAAGGCAAACATTCACAAACCCAAAAGCCATACAGGTTTAAGTTGTATTTTTTCCTAGGAAACAGCTGAATGAGGGGAGATGAAAAAAATCTTATGGAAATTATTTCTAAATGTTTTATGTGGCATGTGGATCTTTTGATGGTTTTGACATATGTTGATGAGCTTTACATTTTGATTAACTCTCTAGAACACATACTATAACATCTGTACGTGAGTAGGATGCCCGCTGAAATACAGCTCTGTAGGACTACACTATACAAAAATAGAATTAAAGAAATGCAAAGTATTTTAAGCAATGTGATTGCAGCTTAGTATCCAGATAAGAAATATCCATGGCTATGGCACTTAGCTTGGGTGTTGCTAACCAACTGCGGAAGAGCTGAGGAAGGAAATGAGAGGACTCTGCCTTAGATGGGATCCTGGTAACCCCCAGTGGACTCTCTGAGGATATTTGTAAAAGTCCAGATGCTAGGAATACGTATCGTGAGCTTTTCTCGGCTGGCCTGCCAGTCTTGTGATTAATAAGGCCTGAGTGGATCTCTTCTGCATTTAGAAGAGAGGCTAATGCAGGCTGGCCTAATGAAAGATGCAGCTGGGAGTCAGGCTGCCCCAAAAGAAAATGTACTCTTGTGTCCTTCCCCACCATGAGCTATTTTCAGATGTGGGAGAGGGGAAAGTAAACAATGTGTTGAAGGGACAGTTCAGGGGGCGCTGGTCAGGTCTATGACCTTTATGAACAGCAAGATGTTCATAAAGGATCATCACAGCTGCCTATAGAGGGGAATATATGGGAAAAGGATGGATTATGATCAGGGCTGAACAATTTGTTGTTTAGCCTTCCTGGAGCTGAGACCACTGAGCGATTTGCTGCAAGCTTAGTAAACCTTTGTGTGTCAAGCTCAGAAGTGAGGAGAAAGTGGACAGGTCAGGTTGAGGAGATGGCAGAGAGAAGTGACAGATTACTGCTTGTGCCTGTTCAAGGGCAGGAACTGAACTAACTAGGGGTTTGCTGGCACGTCTGCCTTTCAGCTGACAAAGGGAATTACTGGAATGAGTAGAAACATGTTCAGAAAGGCTTTTTTTAAAAAAACAAACATGATTCCATCTAAAATGATGAAATTTGGAAATCAGATTGAATTCCAGGACTTCTTTGCAGAAAAAAATGCACAATATTTCAATATCAAATCAGGCATTTGATTTAGCTTTGTCCTGAACTTTCTGCTTCCACGCTAAATTCTCCATTTTTGTTTGTTTAGCTTCCTGTTCTGAGTTTCTCTGCAGTCTCTCTCTTGCATTCTTCACCAGCTGAGTGCATTTTGTTTGCAGCCAGTTCCATCTGATCAACCTGCCTGCAAAAATGCAGGCTTGTTTGTTCATCCTTGATGCGCTTCCTGCCAGAGAGAGCATCCTGCTTCTCCTTGGACCAGTACGCATGAGAGGATTCCCCCCAGCATAGCCAGTTCATGCCTTTTCTTGAAGCCTGGCACTGTGAGAACTGTACCTCCAGGCCCAAGGACTGAGATCCAGAATTAGTTTTTTCTATTAACCAGTGAAAACAGGGGTACATCATCACGGTCTCCACCTCTGCTGGGCATGTTGCTGGTAAGAGTCTACAGAGCCACTCACTCTCACATCGCATTGCTCTCAGCGGTGGCTGCTACAACCCCTTCCTGTAAACTGCATACAGAACAGCTTCCTTATGATCTTGGAAACTGTTCTTAAATCAACAGAGGGGACAGCACTGACACAGATTACCAGCTCCACAAATGGAGAGTGGCTGTGCTGTGTGTCCCTGAACACTGATTTGCCTGCAAGTGCTGAAATGTTCAGAGTGCAATTCTACAGTGTATCTGTTGTAACCATGTAGTTTCGGAGCTCAAAAACTCCCTATGCAACAGGGAAGTGATATCCTCAGTCTTTCTACATCCTTGCTTCCTAAACTCTGCAGTGTTACTAACCCAGCCCTTGTGCACTGTTCAGGTGTAGGGAAATGAAGTTCATTTTGCTGCCATGATCCACCTGTGAAATTGCAGCAGGAATATTTAAGGACCTGCTCTAGAGAGGTGGTGCTTTTCTCTGTCTTGGGGGTGCGAGATTTACAAGCTTATTCACTTCTTGCTGTCCTCATCCGTTGAACCTCTGGGCCCTCCTGTTCCAGGCTGCTGATCTGATCGGACAACTGAACTGACTGCCATCAGTCATGACCCATTGCACCAGCAGCAGAGGTAAGCAGGCCTGCTGATAATGTCCCTATCCTCAGTCAGCAGCGCCACAAACTTTGTCCTCATGCAGAACAGCTGTGTTCCCTGGAAATACCTGTCCAGGGGTACCTGCATGTTTGCATCTATTTTCCATTATTACATCTGCTTCCAGCTGAGAAATGTTAAAGCTTCCCTTACACCATGATCTAACTCCATGTTTCTCTTTATCCACAGCAAAACTGGTTTGAAATTTCCCCTTCCTTGCCCCTGCTCTCCTGTGCAGTGCCCTCCCCATGACTACAATGTGCTGTCCCTTCTCATGCTGGGATATCCAGTTTGGGATCTTTCCCCATTGACAAGCCTGCCAAAGCTATACCTCCCTTTCCTTCTCTGTTCTGAGCAATGAAGAAAAGGGCCTAATGGAATTTTTAAATGGCAAATTGTTCCTTGGGATGGAAGCCTTTCACTCTATATTTACTAAGAGCAGAGGAAGAGAAGAAAGTAGGGATAATGGAAAGCAGGGAACATAGTATTAGACTATCAGGCGTAGTGCTGATGGGCTGGACGCTGCTGGGGAGACAGAGGCAGGGAAGCCTCACTGTGCCTCCTGCTTCTTTACCCAGTTCTACCTAGGCTTAATATTTCATAGTTATTTACTACCATCGTTATTTTAATTACATGTAGAGAAATTTAGTTTTTTTCTAGGCGTGGTAGAAACTGCCATGTGCCACCTTTGACTCATTGTGTCAAGTCATTTTGTCAAACCATTGCATACTGTTACATATTCTAAACACTACCAAGAGTATTTTTTCCTGCAAATGTGACCTCAAAACTTGAATCTGTCTGTTGCAAACAGTTGGTCAAAAGGAAAATGGTACATTACAGAATGTCCCTCAATGGAATTTTCGTATTTTATTTAGAATTGGGTTTATTGCTGCAAGCTCCTGTTGCACACCAGCTATCAAATCCTCAGCAGGCGTAAATCAGCACTCAGGTTAATGGAGCTAGACTGATCACTGCCAGATGAGGCTACAACTCTGCTTGTAATCTGGGGATAAAATACAAGCTTCTCTATAGTGCTGAGACTCAGAGCTAGAACAGGCTGGCTGGTGAATTACTGGTTATCTGAACATGAGAAGAAAATGTGTTTCCACCCCAATCCACACTCAGACAACTAACACTACTGCTTCCACATGTCTTTAGGGAAGAGCATTTATGGAAAACAACTTGAAGATATGTGTTGTTAGGATAAAGGAGGGCCCATGGGCTAAGCACAGAAACCTCTAAAACTGTGTAAACTGTCAAAAGGATGATTGCTTCTGGCAAAGGTCATTCTCACGTACAAAGAGGAAAATGCATCCTTTTTCAGGGGAAGATACAAGGGCCTTCTTGCGTAAGCTCTTTCCCAAGACCTTTGCTTTCTGAGCCTCCCCAGAAAGGGAGGGAGGTCAGATTTGTGACAGGGCAAGGAACAGAAGCAGAGAAATAGTGATTTATGTTGCTGTACTGATTTACCTTCTAATTAAGAATTCCTCTTAATAGAGAACTCTTCCAGAAACAGGAAGGAGCTGCAGGAATGGAGCTTCGCTGAGCAGGTGTGGGTGGCAGAGCCTTCTTTTATTACTAATCAGCATAGTTATGCCATTTATAGAAAAGGACACGATGCTGTGCAAGGAACTTTCTAAGGAAGAAAAATACTGCCCCGCTTTGAACAGCGAGTGAGATACATAGGGTGGCCCATAAGAAAAGTAATGCCCCTCTCTCGGTGAAAGCGGATTTGCCCAGTTCTCCCAAGGCTCTCAAATTCCTCTAGGAAGGGCAGGAAAGCCTCTGAAGAGCTGAGCCGGAGCATTGGCTAAGCTGGACTTCACAGCCTACAGTGGCAGCTGGCATTTGGCTGGGGTGTGGGGCAGGTACTGCTCCGAGGCCTCGTGGCACTCTGAGAAGCTGCAGAGCTCTGTTGTCCCCTGACTTCTGGAGTGATATACACACAGGGCTTGATGGGATGAGTGGAGCATGTGGCAGCGAATATCAGGACATCACTAAAAGAGAAGCAACCCTTCTGCCATCCAATGGAAACTCTTCTATAAAAGATCTGCAAGCATTGCTAGGGCAAAAATCTCGTAGATGCAGTGCTTAGTGGTGGACTTGGCAGCCCTGGGTTAGTGGTTGGACCTGATCTTAAAGGTCTTCTCTGATCTAGATGGTTCTATGACTTATGATGGCTCTGAGGCAGCTTCATTCCTGCTGTTCACTTTTGCTAGTGGTTAGTCAGACACAGTGAAGCTAAGAAACTGTGTATAAGGTTAGTTTCAAATGCAGAAATGGCACTTAAATGTCCAGGTTCCCAGTCCAGAGTCTGAGATTTTAGGTTCCAGCTTCATTATTTCAGCTAAAGGTGGTTATTTTAGCTGTGGATGATATAGTCATAGATACACACTGAATGTACCAACTGCATGTGGCAGACAAGTGTAATGCAATAACTGAATATAAAAGGTTTTCTAGTTTTCAGTCTGCGGTATGCAAGAAGAACAACTGAGTTGTTTTTTTTATTGGGTTTTTAAGCATTTTAAAGTCAAAGTGCATTAGGTCTTAGGAAATAAACAAAAAGTTCTTGAAATTAAATAAATTGGGAAAGCTTGCACTTACAAAGTTGGTTTTTCTTAAAAGTTGCAGGGCAGTAACACTTTCCCTAAGTCTTTAATTATTAGAAAAATTAAAAGCAGCAGTAAGGTGTTTTTTAGATGCAGTAATGTCAGGCAGGCATAAGGTGCACCCTGTGCTGGTCTGTGCCCAGCAATCTTCATTTCCCGACTATGGCACAGACTGGCTTCTGCATCCGCGTGCATGATTCTGCTTCTTCTATTTCATCTCTTAACAATAATACAGCCATAATCCCTGTCCTGCACACATGTTTTATGTAAAGCATAGTTAATATTGAAAAGCGTTACTTGCATCTGAAGATAGTGGAGTCTTTTCTGATTAGGAGGCATGTTTCTTGCAGTTCTGTAAGAAACATATTTTCTTTTCCATCCAGTTATAATGATCATTTGAGACGTGACAAGGAAACAGGAGCGCAGGACCAAAAGCCATCTGTTTCTTTTTTGGTATTTCATATTGCATGGAGCAAGATGGTGGCAAAGCTTATATGCTTAAACATGGGGGTATAAAATATGATAGTAACATTTAACATGTTGTAAAGAAATGTCTTTGAACCAAAAACAGACTTCTTTTTGTTTTGTTTCTACCAGGACTTCTTGCCACAGCTATAGTAAAACTAGCTGCCACTTGTGTTTGTGAAAACTTTGCTTTCAAGATATTTACCATATTTAGTTTAGACAGTTCAGTGGGCGGAAAGTCAGTTTCCATTCCTGAAAATAAGTGCTTTCTTCTTAAAAATTCTTATACAGCTTTTTATTGTTATTCCACATTGTGCCATTCCTGAGACTAATTTTATAAGTAAAACTTGGTTTCATTTTAAAAACTGAAGTTTACTGCCAGTTCTGGAGGTAGCATGTAAATGTTGAATAGATTTCACTGATATTTAACTTTATGAAATGTGGCCTTTTGAATGTGCAGTTAGACTTGGCATTCTCGGGTATGTCCATACCAAAGCCCTGCAGTGCTTCACTTTGCAGTTTATTCCAGCCAACTGTATTTTGTCGTTTTTATTTCTGTTTGCCATATGACCTTCTACTGTGTTTACCCAAAATGTGAGTATCCACCCTGCAGAATGCATAATGGGAGTTTAGTTAGTAACAAGCTCCAGTGGTAGATTTTGAAAGCCATACACCGGTGTTAGAGTTGAAAGCAACACGCTGAAAAAAGGGGGTTGTGCACATCCTGTGCTAGCATTAACACTCTTGTACCTAACGCCTTCTCTGCTTCCCTGTGACACATTCTGTACCTTTGCAGCCTTTGGCTGCATTGTTTAGCTGCAATGTCCCCAATGTGGATGACCAAATTAAAAAGTACCGCTGTAAATGTACCTGGAACTTAGAAAGGAAAGGGACATAATTGCCCTCTCTTTCATCTCAGGACTGAAATGCCTTTTCAATCAAAGAGATTTCCACTGCTTGCTAAAGACTATTCAGATGAGAAGAATACGTTTGGTATATTTGGGCTAGTTAGCGCTCACTTCCCTTTTTTCTGCATTAACAGAATAGCCTTCTTTGTAAGATCACCCAATTTTTTAGACCTTTATACAAGTTTAGGTCAGTCTTGGAACCCTGTGCTTTTGTTGGCCTGTCACCAGTTGGATCACATTTATAGTCTATTTTTTTCCCTTAACTGCTTGCATAGCCCCTTTTCTCTTTTGTGGCACAAGCCAGAATTCCTAGAAGCGGCTTTTACTGCCTGCAGGATCTCGAAGGCCGCCTTCTCCACAGACGTTTCCCTCTCTGACTGGCTGAATGCCACACCACGATTCATAATTTATTCAGTGGATCCATTACTGATTCTCTGTGTATGTTTTTTGTCTAGACTGAGGAAGGGCAAAAAGTCATTCCACCTAAATCTGCTTGGGAGCTGTCAGAGAGAGGCATCTTCTCACAGATACAAGAAGTAGTGACTGCTGGCTTTAACACAATTGCACAAGAGTCTAAAGATATTTAATTTTCAAAAGATAATACAGTACCAAAAGAGGATTTCTGGGATATATGTAGCTGACATTTTCATGGCTGACTGAAGAAAAGAAAGCTGTATTATTTTGTCTTGTTAATGTAAGTGTACAACTGGGTACATTGGCTACGGCTAGAGATGTGTTTGCATACTGCTGTGTATAGACAAGTGGTTTAAAAATTTGGATGAACTGAAAATGTTTTAAGACTATCATTCCATGAACATTTGTTGCTACATTTGTGGGAGATTATTTTTTTCCTTATCTCTGAGTATGGTTGTGAACTATAATAATCGCAGGCTTTCTAAAGCAAAGTCAGAGATGCTATTGCTAATAGCAAAGGTGTGAATTTAAAGCACAGTAGTTCTCTTTCACTAGCTCTTTATCTGTATATTTGCTATTTTAAAAGTTTCTTTTATCAATTTTAAATTAATCCAAGTCCGGGGCCGGGCGGGGGGAGCCTTCTCAGCATGGAATAAAAAGTATTTCCATGGGGACCTAATGCAAATTCGTTTTTCTCAGTAGCTATTTTGTCCTGCGCTCCTTGGACAAAGAAAGGGGCAAGCATTTGACATTTCCCGGCCACCTCTCAGCTACTTTTCTGCGTTAAAGATTCCACCAAATTAGCATTAGCAGAGTTTATGTAACCTTGAATTTAGCTTGAGTGACTGAAGTCATGGCATGAATCTGGCAGTACAAACCATCTGATTAGCCCAGTGCTAACCTCAGGGGTACCTGAGAGGCCAGTCTTTTGTAAGATTCTGCTTCTGCTGACCTTAAAATGAGAAGAGCAGTGTTTTTATCTTTGCTAATGCTGGTTCAATGTGATTTTTCTTAGTCCAAAGACTAGGCGAATAGTAAAACAGAAGGAACCTTGACTGAAAGACTTCAGATTTTACTTAACAGCACTCTAACCTTCATGCTCAGGATTGCATCAATGCCAGAAGACAAGACAAAGCCTCCAAACTTGTACGTGTGTCTGCACTACAGAAAAGTGTTTCAGTGCTGTCCTCATTGCAGATATACCCTCTGAGTCCTTGGCCCAGCATTTTTGATGATAAATTGCAGGCAGGAGCAGGGCCTGCTTGTAATTACAGTAAAGAGTTGTCACAGTCTGACGTGTTATCAGGTGCTGCTACACAAGTGTAAAGTTGCAGATGAAAGCAGTGAAAAAAAATGTTTTCCACTTTCCCCTTGAAAACATCAGAAAAAAACAAAATGGCCTGTGAGCTCTATTCCTGATAGCCATACTTCTGGTGAGGTACCAAGTGCAAGTGCTGGATCTTAACCTGGAGCTTCGATATCAGGTGAAAGAAAAAATGAAAATGTGGTGATAGCCTTCCCTCATCCCTGTGAACACTGAGCAGAAGCGCTGAGGTGAGCTCGTGGCTGAGCCCTGGCCAGGGTAGGAGGATGCGCATCTTCCTGAGCTAGGAAAATTCTCCTGATTTTTTTTTTTTTTTTTTTTTCATTTTTGGAAGCAGCAAGGCAGGCATCTTCAGCTGAAAAGTCCTCCAGACTAGATCCTGTCTACTTTACACTCAAGAAGCAGCAAAGGGACAGAGGAGCTGTTTTATTCTTAAAAGAACCTCAGACAAGTGAAGAAAAAAAATCTTGATAGAAACTGTCATCTGTAATAGTAACGAGAAGCAGGCCTGAGGAGCCTCATTTATATAAGCAGCAGCCTGTGAGTGAGACTCCAGCCCTGTATTTCCAGAGATATTCTGATTTTGACAGGCCTCTCAAAGATATGCCTACGTGTATCTATATGAAGATGTCCCAGGAGAGCCTTCCAATCTGGGTACAGGGTTTGCCACTGCTAATCCGAACCCGTGCTGTTCTGGCTGTTGTCACTGCTCAGAATTGTTACTAATAGTCATAGTCTGGACAACTTCACAGAAAACATCTTCTTTTATCCTCTTCTGGAGATGGCCACTTACTGTTTGCTATTAGCAAGGCTCAGCTGGAGTCTGTGTCAAGTAGTGGATGGAGAATTTCTTCCTGAAGTTTGGCCGCTTCGTCTTCAGAATTTCTGGTGCTGTGACCTTTTTCATAAAAGGCTAAGGATGGTAAACACGCTGCAAGCAAGGTGTTGATTAATATCTTGCCAACTGACAGCCTCCTTTTTATCACAGCCACTTTTCTCTTCTTTGCTTGAACTCCCTTGACTTGCTTGAACTATCTACAGTCCCTCGAATGACTAACTTTGTTGGGTGTTGAAATAGTTTCTAACTATAGCTAACCCAGCTCATCAGGGCATTGTTCTATTTAATTGAAGTTTGTAATACACTTTGAGATCCTCGTATGAAGTGTGAAGTATAATCACAAGCGCAAAATAGAATTGTTTATAATTCATAATGTGGTAGCAGCCAGGCCAATGGGGGAAAGTTGAAAGCAAATTCAAAATGTATCCTTTGCCCTTTGAAGTTTGACTGCAACTTGGCACATGCATCAAAGAGGTGACTCGTTTCCTTTAGGGTTTAAGTCTCTGCTGAAAAAGATCAAATCAAAAGCAATCTGAGGTTCCCAATTAGATTTATATTAAAAATCAATAATGAAGACCCTAAAAAGGCATACTGATGACTCTTGAAACACTCGCAAAATGAGTGCAGCTCATTTAAGGGCAGACTGTGGTAATCCTTGCTTTGATTAGTAGCTTATATCATGAGTAGTCCCACTAATTCAGTGCAGCTACTTACTGAAGAAAGTGCTGTTCAGCGGAAAATCAGCCCGGCCTCAGATTTACGATTCCATACATAGCCAGAGGGTGGGCTACCTACCATGTGTCGGGCCAAGCAGCCACATGGACCTCCACAGGCAGCAGAAGCAAAGGTATCAGCAGCTGCCCCCGGGTATTCTGTAGGTTGGCTGCACTGTAGAGGTATGGTTCTTGGCCATACTTCGTAACTATATGTGATTCTAAAGGCTGTAAAGATTTCCTTCTGTGTTCGTTCGTGCCGATTCATTTTTGCCCTCAGGGTGAAATAATTTGTTGATGCAAATACAATAACTGAGGAACCTTAATGGCCTCCTGAGATTGTGGTATAACTTAGGTGCACCTGATAGCATGAGAAATTTGCCTCAGTGGTACTTAGCCAGGATACAGGTGCGCCATGTATTTGATTTACATCTCATGTTAAAGCGTTATTCTTCTATACTGCAGCTCAATCACTGTGTCTAATCACCGGGTTTAGTAGTTTAAACAGCACACTAAGGGCCCAATTCAATTAAAAAATGTCCTGCAGAAATACTTTTTTCATTGTTTTCCCAGGCTTGTGCAGGCTTCTGCAGAGAATCTGTGATTATTTTTTTTAATAAGATGGGCCCTAGGATTCCTTCTATTCCAAGGCATCCTCTCCCTTTCTTTTTTATATGTTTTGTCATATCCTTACTACATAAGAGGATTCTCTTGTTGTAAAAGTAACATTTAGAAAAGTAATCTTTTGCTCCTGCATTAGTCTGAAAAACTTTGGAACACAGTGCACGTCAGCGCTGGTGGAGGGCTGAAGTGTCAGGATTTTTTGAAGTTCAGCTCAGAGCTTATAGTAATGCCATCAAGCACTCCCAGTGCAACTAATTCTGCAACTTCTACCAAGCCAGCTACCCGTGCCATGCAGGACCCACACATGTCTTCACAGCCTGAACATCCCCAGGCGTTGTCTTCTCTAGCAGGGCAAAAAGCAGGTAAGTATGGTTGGTTTATGAATTTTCTGGATTTTCATTTCTGTGCATAGGCTGAAAATAATACCTGTGGAACTCAGTGACGGTATTCCTATTGATTGCCCGTGAAATTAGGCACAACCACCTGTCAATAAGCAAATGAGCTAATTTACAAAACTGTGTTACAATGACAAAAGTTGGCCCAGATATGAACTCCACTAAAGTCAAAGGTTATATGTCAATTTACACCAATTGCACTCCCTGCTGTTACCATACACACATCCATCAGAGCTGTATGGCAAATAAAATTTCTGTGTTTAAGCACAATCAGGTTTCTGAGAACAAAGAAAACAGTGCAAATAAGAAAGGTCCAACAGCTGAAAAAGCAGCATAAAAAATATAATGGCTTATGGTGATTTGACATGGACATGGTCATCCGACAAAGCTAGGCAGGACTGGCAGTTGCAGTTGCCCAGTAGGTGTTTGCTGGCATGTACTGAAATATTCTGGTGGTCTTGCCTGCTTTATGGTGGATGCCAATTTAGAGCTGTTTATGCCTGATAGTCTAACTGATAGACTTGCCATAAAAGCCAGTGATGTGAGAAAGGTAAGACGAATGGATTAAGAATGCAGTAGTTTTGCTTCATTTTTGCATCCATACGTACACTTCACATTGTTCACTTTGGTCCTTTCTGCTGCTCTGCTGGCCACTTACTTTAGCGTTAGAGTTCACATAAAGGTGGGAAAATCATTACAGGAGGAAAAATTTAATATCTTCCTTGTGGAGCTGCATCTACCTATTCCACATTCTTTAGCTACAACCAAACCTACAACAGAAACATAAAATATTTAGAATTATTCAGTGCCTGGAACATGCTTGGATTTTCTGACTACTTCTACATGGAGATGTTTAGCTACTGAAAAAGAAATAACAGATTGAGCAAATTAAAGTTGCAAACAACTTGTCAGGGCTGGTAAATCTAAACATTGTCCCGTTGCTAGCTCGATTATTGCATTAACTATAGATTCTTTCTTGAAAAGCCCAGACAATTAGTTACATGCATCCTTCATGCATTGGTCCAATTCCCAAAAAAAGCAATGGAAAATTCTTTGTTACTCTACATGAATGCTAGATTGGGTAGTATAAGACAATAGGGAGGGAAATTAAGTCTCCCTAAACTCATGGCTCTTTGAAAGACCCCAGGCAGCCTGAACACGGGTCAGGATGGATGTTCCTGCAGCATTCATTACATGGAAATGTGTGTGAGGCCTCAGCAGTTCTGCACCAGGGAGACCCTCAAGGGAGCACTGGGAAGTCTCAGTAAATACGAGATTGTACATTGGATCTAGAAGCGTAAGTACCACTTGTACACGTATCGTACAGTGGTAGACTGAGACTTTACTTCCAACTCACAGTACTGCTGAGGCAGCAATCGAAAAGAAACTGAGCACCAGGATCCTCTCACCTAACTGCTGTGGCTCTGCACAGGACCACTGCGGAACTGAGTCCTCCCACTAACAAATCAAAGCAATGGTATTCTGTAATTCAGTGACATTGCACTGGTTTGTGTTTGGTCTAAGATGGTACTACATAGCTTTTTTTGAACAGTATCTGTTGTTCAGTAAATCTGGAGAAACTATAAATGACTTACAGATTAAGCTAAATTAAGAAAAAATGGTCAAGGTTCAATAAATGAATACTGTTGTTTTGACACTAAGAGTGTTCTCACATTTTTACCTACAGTTTTTCAGATCAAATTCAAATCAATTTGAGAAGTGACTCAAATGGTACATTAATCACATGTCCGGGAGACCAAAAACTGGATTTGTCATCTGGTGGTTTGTCTACACAACAAGTAAAACACAGGGGAAAAAAAAAAAACAACGACATTATCTCATGCTTTTAAACATCAGCATCCAGTTGTCTTCAGACAGCTTGTTCTGTACCTGTCCTTAACTGTGGAACAACAGAGAATAAGCTAAGAACATCCAACGTTCCTGGAGAGGCATGCTGAAAGTGTACAAAGAAAAGGATGTCAGCAAGCTAGGAGAAATCCCGGTGTCAGACTTCCTAGGTTTATTACCATCTGAAAAGTGCTTTATTCATTCTCAAGTGTGTTCTGGATTCTTTCTGGTGTCCCAGCCATAGGAATATCTGGCCTCTAATAAGTGATAACTACTGCCTGATTGCTCCAGGTACCACCTTGCTATTGCAGACCAGAATAGTCTTGGGTGCAATAAATTCACATTCCTATACAGAATCAGCTGCTCCTTGAATAAGGAGTGCATGGCTTTGCTTGTGGGTACTTATGGTACGTGTACAAGTTTCTCATCACCTTCCCAATTCACTACCCTTTCTGTGCCTGGGCATATTTCACTGGATAGATGCACCAATCTTTTCCCTGTGAGCTTGTGTGTGCTTCTGGTGACTGGTTGCAAAGGCTGAACACCTAGTTATTTGAAGTGACCCTGGATTTTTACTCTTAGAAGAGCTGGGCTACACATCCCTTCTGGTGTGCTCTCTTCTAGAGAGGGGATTTTATGTGCCTTTGTTAGGACATTTGCATGTCTGATAAAACAGGGAGCACCTCTATAATCAAATGTAAAGTCCTGGCTATAAAACCACGTTAGCTTCTCAGATCTTTGATCTTCATTAATGACAAGGAGTACTTCTTTAAAATCAAAATGACATGTTACTAGTTTCCTGAAACCCTGTAAAATGCAAACTATCATGCCATAAGTATAAGCATATACATATATGTGCATATAGCAAGATCTGCATAACACACTTAGGCAGCAGTCACTGCAGCTGGTGACCTGGCAGAACATCCCTGGCAAAACTTGTGAACACAGGTTGGCTCTTTTTAAAAATGACAAAACAAATATTCTTTCTTTGCATTTCAGATACAGCAGAGAAGTTCAATTTGCATTTAAGTGAAGGGGGAAATTAACCAAATAACAACAAAATAAGATTTGTATACTATGACTTTCTTCAGAGTTGTACCTTGCTGTTAAAACCACAGGAAAGCTTACTTCTACAGAGAAGCCACAGAAGGTGGTAGGTGCAAAGCTTATAAAAATCAAAATTACAATTTTTTTTTTTTCCAGTTTCTGCTGTATTTCATGGCCTGTTTCTATAGCCACTTTAAGCAGGGACTCCCTTTTCTCTTATTTAATCCCATGATATTAATTGCCTAGTATTCATTTGGTATATCCTCCAGCTGGAGGATTTAACTCCTTGGGATCATGCTCTGTGTATCCAGGTTATATGGCAAAATGGCCAATTTTGCTAAAATTTAGATAATCATTCCAAAGAGAAAGCACAGGAGCGATGTTTTAAGAGCAGTTGTTGAACTAGATAGAAGACAAACTCAAAATAAAAAGTGCATGGAATATGGGATGGCCCCGACTTAGCAAGCTGTGCCTCTGCCCCACACCCAGCACGGTAAGAAAAGCCCAGAAGGAGCTCTCGCTTGCACTGCTGTTAACGGTCACTAAAAACATCTAGTAGCCAGGACTGGTCAGCACAGATTGCGCCCTTGCAGCTCTCCCTGCTGTGTGTACCAGCTCCCCAGGCTGTGATGAAGAGTCAAAAGAGTCCCAGCAAAACAGCTACAGACAAGCTGTTCCCCTCTGCCCACAGAACCGCTCTAGGGCAGAAAAGATCAGAAGAGACACAGAAATCTGGCTGTTGTGGCCCAGAAATGAAGGCGTCGATAATAGCATCCCAATCAAGTTATGTAGTAGGAACAGTGCCAAATTCCAAATCTGCTCATTCAGCGAGCCTGCTACATTTTTAGGCTGTTTCTGAGTGTGCCTAATTAGTTTAGATATGGTTAGTAGCAGCATTTTATAGAGAAATTACATTACCGAACTGTTTTCAGATGTGGAACGAACAGATTGCCACCAAGGTATGAAGAGAGTATCATTAGGAATTATCAAGTATTCACTACCAGTAGGGAGAGTAAGGTAAAACCATTAAGCTTTGCATCAAAGAACTTCATTATCTTACATAATGTTTCCTTTATACACAAACTTGATGCTATAAAATTCCATCCCAGTATTCTGGAGAGCGTAAAGCAGTAATTTTTAAGTCCCTATGTAGTTGTCTCAAATAACTTTTATTTATTTTATTCAGAAAAAAATAATGAGTCTCAGTCCATGTTCTGAGCACCTTTATATAAGACAATATTCAAAGTGAAATTTCCTCATAGATTGCTCAGTCCATTCCACCTAATAAGTGTACAGGTACACATCAAAAGGCATCATAAAATACCCAAATAAACTGCTTTGCTTTTGGTGGCAGGCACAATTCCACAAAAGCCTGACAGAATCAACGGCCTAGGGCTTCATGGAAGCATCCAGGCTCTGAGCCACGGAAACGACCCCGGCTGGAGTCACTGTGAAGTGCCCTTTCCCACCCCTCAGCCCACAAGGGTACTCAGGACTTCGGGTTGGAGACTGCATTATTCACGTAACAACGTATACGTATGGGGGGATACCCCAAGAGTACAGGAAGGTGGTGCAGCTGCCCCCCGGGCCTCTTACAACACGTGTAGGTGCAGCACAGCCTCTGTGTCCACATAACAGGTGTAAAGTCAAGGGTGCAAATCCTGCACAAGGACATGCTTGTGGACAGTGACATGTGCAGCTGGCACCCCACTACAATAATAAATATCAGGAAAGTGTAGGGGGAAGCTGAGATGGAGATGTATTTTTTTAAAAACAAAAAAATAAGTAGTAGAACAGATCCAGAGCCTGCAGGTGAATTGGGACTTGCTGACTTTGGGAAAAGTTCCTTACTGATCACTCTGGTGCTAAAGCTTTGTACAAGTGGAATTAATTTTGCCTTCATGAATAGTTCTGCAGTTCACATGTGTTCAGGGTACACTGATGTATCAAGTTTTGCGAGGCTAAAAGAACGCGCTACAACATGTCCCAAGGAAAATCAACCGTGTGGTCCAGTTGTGGAACCACAGAAAGGCTCAAAAATGGGTTACAAGGTATTTTATGTGTCAGGAAAGGAGTACAGTAGGCTTTGGGGTTTTCTTAAATACCGTACTGCTCCGACAGTTGGCTTATGCATTCAGTCACTTTTAAGCAAAAATGTCACTCTGAAAAATGAACACTGAAGAGAATTAAAAATGACTGGAAAAGGAAGTTGAAACAAGGCAGGCATACATAATACATGTGAAAACACTGAGATCTGAGCAGAAGTAACACTGACTTCAGAATCAGTTTCAAATAATAAAAAGTCAGAGCTTTGACAGTGATTAAGTAAATATACCATCTGCACTTTTCAAGAATATCAAAATGTTATAGGTTAAAATAATCTTGTGTAAACAGTATCTTGCAATAATTTGTGAACGAGTGTTCGATAGCCAGTTGCAGATCAAGGCACTATTACAGTCCACCATCTTTTCATTCTGCATTACAGTTCTGCCCAGTTGTGTTCACGATGCTGCTAGTAAACACGGGCCTTTCTCATCCAGCTTTGTTAGCCGGGTCCTGGACTATAAACCATGTCGTTCTTCAGTGCAATGCTGAGAATTCAGCCCCAGATTCTGCACTGAAGGAGACCAATGAAGCAAACTTTTAAGTCCTGTGATGGATGCCATAGTGGACTGTTAAATACTGCAGATTTCAGGCAAGTAAGTTGCATTCGATAAATAGTCAGAAAATTACAATTGTCTAATCTAAGCTTTCTGACTGAAAAATTTCTGAAAAACAGTACCGAACTAGAGTGTATAAATTGGTCCTGGTTCCTCTCTGTGACTGGAGCTCTGGCTGTTACTTACGGTAATCTTTTTCCACATGTGATTACACTTCCTTGAGATGTGAGCTCTTGGTGGGGTCCTGAATAGATAAACCAGAAAAAAACTTAGTCCCTATACAAAGTTTAAATGCATACCTTTCACAGACACGTGGGAAGGGAATAGATGCATACCTTCTGGTAGGTCTCCATGTAGGCATTGCTGGAGCTACAGGAATCTGCGACCCTCCAGCTGGTGTGGTCCCTTCTAAATGTGGAACGGGCCCAGGTAACCCCTGTTTGGGAACCTCTGTTTCTGGTTTCTCACTTTGTTTTTCTGTGTGCAGCATAATTCTGTCCTAGAAAAGGGATTTGTGTTCTCTGCCAAATATTTAGGTATCTTGTATCCCCTCAAACAGAAAATACACACCTGGATATTCTGGATATTGGTAAATCTTCCTTTAGAACCATGGGGAGTTTGATTTTTGCTTAGCTTTACTCGTTTGAAAATCTTGGACACTGTTTTAACTGGGAGTAATAATCATTGTCTGTTCTAGAGTAATTTTGAACATTGATTATTCAATTGCAAAAAAAAAAAATGACGTGGGGCCCTGAACCCATTTATTGCTGTGTGCATTAGGACACCCCTTTGTATTGTTGCTATTTCAAAAGGCTGATCAGCCTGCCAGATCAGCAGGGATGCTCAATGGCCGTAAGCAAACGCTTGGCTGCGATAAGGTGTGCTTCTGGCCCTCCCCGTCCCCTGGAGGTGCAGCAAGTCAGCTTGTTGCCTGCTAGATATAAACCTGTTCAATTATACCAGTCACAGAAATGCTTTTTAAAATCTTTACTTATTTAGGACTAGTGGGAATGTGATATGTTCTGGCACTGCCACATAGCTGAAACCCGAGGCCCCCGCCTGCTCCTCGACGAAGGCTGAGGAGCAAGATGTATCAGCGTGGCCGTATCATCTTCGTGCCTGAGGCTGCCTATCACGGCAGCTTTCCGACTGCTTGGGCACTGCCTCAGCAGACCAGGCTCAGGGGAGCAGGAGTGTAGATCAGGCTCCTTTGCATTTGATTTTAATTTGTCATGTTCCTCTAGGACATGCGATGATTACCATTTATAGTTAAAGCAAGGCAACAACTTTCAAATCAAGCTTCCTAACGTGAGATAAGCTAAGCTAAAAAAACCCAACAAACCCACAACCAAAAAACTAACTCTTCATGGATCTAGAAGCAATCCTTGATTCAGAAATCCTACTACAAAGATGTTAATCTACTGTTTGACACGATATCAAGTGATTTGTGGAGGTACAGATCCCTTTATCTCCTAGGTAACTTAATTTACTGAAACGAGGAAATTAGCTCTCTACTAACTCCAGTAACACTGCTATTTATGGCTGTACTATCTGCAAGGGGTCATTAGCGATTTCTGATTCTGAAAAGTTCAGAGGGAAAGGGCCAGGCTAACAGGAGTTTGCCAGAAAACTAATGACAACTGCCATAGCACACAAGGACACACCATGCTGCTGAGCACTTTCAGGGTTTAAAATCCCGAGTGCATCTAAAACCAGAAGTAATCCTCAGTAATTAACACATTATTTTCTTCCACATCAGGGCATTGAGAACTTTTAAAAATGAAGTGCTGAAAAACACACCAGGTGAGATAGTTGAAAGATGCGGGTATATAACCTGGCTTTTAGCATCAGGTGAACCAGATGCATCCTGTTCAAGTTGGGTTCTTACTGAAGCATAATGAAGGCATGCTTACAGGCTGAGCATTTGTCCCATGGAAATGAAAAGCACTGGGTGCATCACGGGCATTATTATATACATAAGAGTTTGCACAGTTTGAGTGACTGGATTATTCCTTCTGTTCCTTCAGATGCAAAGGCTGCAGGTCAGCCGAGAAGGATAGAAAATAAGATAGTCCACCTCTTCATCTCATCTCCAGATAGCAGTGAAAGCCTTTTAAATGTGTACTTTTTGTAAATTAGCTTCTATGCATATGGGTGCTGCTCATTTCCCAGAGCTCCCTCAGGCAAGTGCTGGCTGGGCTAGTGGTCAAAACCCTGCATATGCAGGTTTTCAGATATGCATCCCAGGGAGCCAGTATTGGCATAGGAAGAGTAAGAGATAATAAAGGAAGTTTTGACTTTTTTTTCTAGTATTCTGAGAAAACTAAGACAGAGTGGAGCTGAATCATCAATCATTTTGTAAAGAAATTTTAGCAAGATAAACTAATGTTTTACAGCATCAACAAAACTGAAGAAGAGTTATTCAACATTTTGGAATACTATGATAAAACTTTGTCTTCAAAAATATCCTGTAATGATTTTCTCCAGGCATTTGCACAGTGGGATTTGTTCAAATGCAGGAAACTGTAGATGAAGACAGTGACTTATTTATAATTCCAAATTTCAAACTAATAAATTAATTGAGTATGGCTTTTTTATATCTATTCATTAGAAAACTCAAAATACTTTAGAATTCTGACAGTGGTCCTGTGTTGTGGATTAAATCTACATAGTGAGGGAATTAATTTTGCATAATCCATTTATCAAAAAAGAAAAAGACAATAATTAACATTGTCAAGATAATGCTTCCTAAGACAACTCCAAAAGCAATTTTTTTAAGGAAATTCTTTTTTTTTTTAATTTTACGCACTTTATTAATGACATACTCTTAACTTCAGTAAAAGGTTTACAAGACACACTACTGAATTTCCTCAATTGCCATTTTCCAAACATATTACTTTTAATACGTTAGCCTTCATTATTCAAAAGAATCATCCTATTTCTCGGTGAATCTTTTTCCTGTACTTGCAGCACCATATGTGTATTGTCAAAGGCATGTTAACACGGACCAGCCATTGAAATCTGAGCAGATGCCAACTGTGTGTGGACACCACACCTTTCTTTGTTAAAGCGGTTCTTCTACATCCTTCAGCACAGTTTAGGAAAGAAGCTACTTTATCGATAAGCATTGGCTTCTTAACTGCAGAGAAATATTTCCAGTGTTGGCCATGAGGTCTATTTTTTAAGGATACTATGTACACATTTAAATATAAATATATATATATAAATATATATATATATATATATATATATAAAACCCTCAGTAAACAGTAAATTGCTAGTAAAATCTCTGTTTAAATTTCCCAGCTCTAGAAAAATTCTGTTTGGATATCTTATGAGGTATTTAAACCTCAGCAAGGAAATGAAAAGATAATTGTTTGACTGTTGAACTCTTGTGGTAATTAAAGGATAATGTGATCAACAGAGCCTGCTTCCTGGGATTATATCAACAATTAAACACTTATCTGCTCTGAAGAACTGTTAGATAAATATCTCACACTCTGGTTCCTGGACTAGTTTTCATCAGTACACTAAAGAGCCCTGTCCTCATCACCTGATTTGATATCTCTCTTTTCCCCAAGCAACATATAAAGTCAACAAAAATTAATTTAAAAAAAAAAGTGCAAGTTATGGGTGTACAATTTAATAAAATAAAAAAAGAGAGCAAGTTATGAGGGTACAAACACACATGCACACACATATATATAATGGAAGTCTTTAGAATGGGAAAGGGTAGAGGAACACAAACTTGTTTTTCTTATTTTATCTAGTGAATGTGTGAGCCATTGCAACAAATCTGAAAGATAGCCAGCGCAGAACACTTTAATGCATGTTTTTTTCTGAGAAAATGTTTCTTTGCATTTGGAGCTTTCCAGGAGATATTTTGAAGATTTTGAGTAAAAAGCATTGGAGAGATTTCAGGTTGGATGTTCTGTATTGTTTCTCTTTTAGTTTTTAAGGTTTGCGCAATTTGTACTCTACTATAAGGCAAATACATTTGGAATTGGGTATATTTGAAATATTAACAGGACAAATACTTGCTAGACTTTTTTTCCAAACACTGATAGCTATCTGCATGACCCTGAAATTGCTGCTTAGATATTTGATTAACAGAGGAGACAAACTACCATTACTGAAGGATGTTCTCCCATACAAAATCCATACAAAAATTCCTAGTTCAAAAATATAAACCAGTGGGTTTTAAGAAAATGTGTACACATATCAGCAAGTGACTAAAAAGGGTGGTACTTATGCAGTTGCCTGAAGACTGGTGTGAGCTATTCCCCACCAGTCACCCCGGCAGGTCCAGTGCTGGCACTGGCCAGCCCCACAGCAATGTCTCCAGTGCTGGAGAGCATCTCAAGCTGCAATAGATAACTGTGCTTCAGCAACTGAGCTGAGCCCAAGTGGGGTTCAGTTTAGCCCCACTTAAGATCCAATTAGCCTATTTTTGTTTAATTTGATCCTTGTTACCGGTATGAAGGCTCGAACTGCTGTATTCCTTAATAGCAACTTCTTTCCTCCTTCTCAGTGAGGTGTAACATGCCTGATTTAATTTCTGTTACTATTTCATACAGTTTATGTACTGAATTAATCATTCATATTAATTAAAGAATTAATTGCTATTTGGAATATCTGAGATTACAACACAAATATTACATTAATTATTTTTTAAATAGTGGATTTCACTGTACTGATCTGAGGAGAAAAAAAATAAACTACTTCAGTGATTATTCAGGTGGTTGTTTTTCAAAATCTCCTATATCTCCTGTTTGATAATAGAGTCCAATTTTATATCAAATGTAGTAAGATTTCCATCCCTGTGCTGGTTTCTGGCATGGAGCACAGCTATCATGGATGCAGGGATCAGGGATGCAGGAGTTGTGTCCCTTGCTCGGCCATTTTCAAGATGCCCACCATGTTCAGGAGAGGTGATGTGGCAAGGGGAGGGATGTCTCTGGATTTCCTGACACATCCTGCCAGAGGATTTTTCATTATTTCGACTGGCAGGAGTATCAAATCCAAGAAGTCCGAAGGGATTAAAGAACAATCTTTTTGCTGTGCAAACAAATCAAATCATGCTGGGTTCTTAAAGGCAGGGATGGCACTCACTAACCATTTATCCAACCTCAAAAATAAATAATAAAAAAACCCCCAAACCAACAAAAACAACCAACCCCAAACTGAATTTCAACTGCCAACACTTTGAAATAACCGAGGTAATTTTTCATACTAAAATTGCAAACTGCTGGATGGATAGACTTTGTAATAGAATAGGGCTTTTTTTTTGCAGCCGTTCCCCCTAACCAGGGGTCCGCCACCCAGCCAGGAGGGGCTGGCAGAGATCCCCCGCATTTCCACTGTGAGGCAGATAATGCCAGTGGGATTGAGTGTTATCCCAGGGCAATGGTCTCCCGTGGCTGTATGTAAGCACTGCAGCAGAGCTGAGGCAGTTATGAGAATAAAAACATCAACACAAAGCTCAGAAATGTCATTTCCAAGAGGAGGCCAGCGATCCCATGCCTGCTCCAGCAGGATCACGGCTCGCCCTGGCAGCCTGGGGGTGGCAGGGCAGGCACTGGGGTCCCACCACCTCCGTGAGAGGCGAAGAGCCCAGCGCCTCGGGGGGATTTTGGCAGCATGGGTCCCTGCCAGCGCTCCCTGCAAGGCAGCATCTGCCGCCGCCAAAACACAGCAGCAGGTGACAGCCCCCTCACTGCCCCTTCTGGCTGCCAAGCCACAGGGAGCCATCGCTGGCTGTTCCCTCCAGACGTGCTTCTTCTGGGCTCGGGAGAGAGAAGCCCCCAGGCACGGTGCCTCACCCGCTCCCCGAGGGCCCCGCAGCAGCATTGGGAAGGGAGGCCTGGGCCGCCATGCAGAGGAACTGGGGCATGGCCTCCTGGCTGCGGCCTGGCCCTTGCGCTTGGCTTTGCCGTGGGTGGCCACCAAGCGCCTGACATCAAGCCTAACGCTGCCAGGCACCCCGCAGGGTGTGAAGGAAGGCCAAGCACACCCTGCCATCAGGGGACACCACTGCTTCCAGCAGCCTCTCCAGCAAAGCCCAGAGAGCAGCAGCCGAGGATCCCTGGGGGATAACTGCTGCAGACAACAACCTGCTCCCTGCAAGAGCAGCGCCAGGTGCCTCCACGCACCCTCAGCGTTTCCCAGCTGCTCTGTCCCCAAAACTGGCAGTCCCTGTGACTGCTATGTGCCTCTCCTGAGCTGGAGACAAAAGGTTTGCTAAAGCTAAAGGAAAATGGGTCCTTCAGCAGCATTTTAACATCGTTGTATGTTGTGTTTCCTTCACTCCAGAGCAGAAATAGCTAACAGAAGAAGGCTGAAGCCACTAACAAACCTGCTGCTGCACGGGAGCCTCACATCACTGCCCAGCCACCCATCACCAGACGCCTCTTGTTTTCCTACCTGCACAGCCAAGTTCTGCTCACTGCCACGTCCCACAGCAAAGCAGCCACTCGCCTACAGCAGCACCTCTAACCTGGGCTGGAGAGCAGGCATCTCCAGCTTGCCTCTGCCAAATTACATGCTCTGTTCAGAAAAACTCTTTTACAGAAAAAAAAAAAAAAAAAAGGCTACAAAGAAATGCTCAGTGGTGCAGGCCACTCAGCATTAGCCACCAGCATGTGGAGAAGCCCCTCAGAGCTGTAGCCTGCCCAGAGGGACCAGGTCATCACCAGCAGCGCTAACCCGTATGACTCCTCACCACAGGAAGGCTCACACCAACCAAGCACCACAGAGCATCCAGGCAATCAAAATACAACATAAGTAACCCACAATCCACAGAAAGTGAATTTCATGTAAAATTAGACTATAGAAAAAGAAACACTGCTTGTCCCTAGATTTTCTTCCTTACCTATCTTTCTTTTCAAGTTTTTCTTGCTTTGAAGCCCCTGTAAATATGGACGCTCACCAGTAACATGTGCTGCTCATTAGCACATCCTCAAGCCCACCTGAGCTACTTGGCCCCTTCAAATCCCCTGCCCTGAGGCCAGCTTGATGCTATTGCCAATAAGCAGGGGCTTGCTGGGGGGAGGGGGTAGCTCCGGGGGAGCCCTTTTAGAGCAGGGCACAAAAGCTGTTTGCTAAAAGCATGAGGAAGCAGGACATGGGAAATGAAAGATGGGAATCAGTCAGAGCGAGGGAAGGAAGAAGAGGTTTGTAGACTGTACCAGCTATTTCTGTCCTAGGGCTTGGCATGGAGCCTGTGAGAGCAGAAATAGAGTCTCTGTACTCAAAGGATGAAGAAGTAGGGAAGAGCAGAGAGAGGGCTGAGGATAGGCAAAAAGGACAGAAGAGAAAGGAAAGAAGGAAGTAATTCGTACAGGCCATCTTTTACATTGGCAACTGGCATGAAGCCTCTAAGTCTAGAAATAGATCGCACTTAAGAAAAAAAAAATGAACTTCTTCAGAATTCAGTCATTTGTCTGATTAAGGCATTACTGTGTGAAGTGCTTATGTCTCTGTGCAATTACTGTTTTTATCTGGATGATATGCAGCAGGTCATGAGCAGTAAGGGATGTTCCAAACACAGGAAAATGAAAATCAGATTTTAAAAAAATCCATTTTCTAAAAAATATTTTTCTTCTGGTTTTGAATTTTTCTATGCTAAAGGCTGTCATGCAATGGAAAGAGCATTATTATTTTGTGAAAAGAGTCATAAAAAGAATTTTGTATTATATCAATACTTAAAATATGCAAATATGATATCTTCACAACGCCCAAAAATTATGCTTGGCATGAATTCTTAGCAACAATACAAATATCATCATCTTCAAATAAGCAGGTATAACATGCTGCTCAAATAGCTGTAAAAACAACCTCATCACAGCTCTGGGATCATCGTGATTTCATCTTTGATGTAGGTAGATTTTAAGTAGGAAAGGGAAGAAAGTTGTCTTAAACATCAGGGTATATTGGGATGAGCCTTAGTGGAGCAACTGCATATTTAACATGGAAAGGAGACCTGCTGGCACGCACTTAGAGCTGCTGCTGTTACAAAACCCCCATCCTGGTACTGTGCGGGCAGAACCACAGGGCTGAGTGCTGTGGCACAGCCTCTTCCTCCCCTCCCAAATCCCCACTGAAACAAGGTTATCCCCAGGCTGCCATCAAGTGTGTTTGAGCCTTCTGTCAGCTAGTGTCCGTCTGGATCAATACATGTAAATTGGCTGTGATTTTTTTTTTTTTAAAAAAGGTCGGGGATTGTAAAAATAGTATAACACATGTTTATGGTGGGTTGGGTACCCTTTTGCATCTTTGTGTGTAAGTATTTGTACACGCCTTGATTCTGATCTCGTTAAATCAACAGTGTGCCATAACTCCCCTGGCTTCAGGTGATTTATCCATTTATCCCAGCATTGGAGATCAGGATCATACCTCAACACTTTCTTTTCTTTCTTCCTTTTTCTTTTTTTTTGTCCCTCTTTTTTTCTGTGATCAGGTTTTCAAAAAAGTACCAGCTATTTCTGCTCATTCCAGAGCAGGAGTGGCAGGAGGGTTTTGCCCGAGGAACAATGCATCTTTCTTCACACACTGTACAGAATTCCCATCTTGTGCATTAGAATAGATGTTGAAACAGTTCTAATTAACATTTTTAATTTGCATTTTAATTGCCTGCCAGGGTGTGAAATGACATGTCTGGGTAAAGGAGCATTTTTCTTAGTTCCAGTGGTTTGCACAGTCCCAGCGAGGTGATGGGGGCAGAAGCACCCTGGCCACTGGTCATTTTGCAGAATTCCCCATAATTAAGGCAGGGTCTGATCCAAAGCCCAGGAATTTAACTTGCAAGTGTTCACACGGGTGTGTGTTTGTTGTTTATTTCTAATGAATGGGATTCACATACTTCATTTTTGTCTGAAGATACACATCGTATCTTGATTTTTAAATTGCCAATTGCAAAGAACCAGCACAATCGTTTGAAAGTTGTTTTATTGGCTAATTACTCTCTTTGTAAAGAAGCACTATATACACACATATGAATGCATATATATGTATTTTTAAGATGATGTCACTTGAGTTATGAATTCACCTCTGTGCAGGTTCTAGTTTGTTTACCCTGCAATTACGTAAAGGTCACAGTAAAATCATTCTGAACCTCTTTTCAGCAAGAGTGAGGTCCCCAGATTTTGACGTCTTGGGGCAATTTTTCCATCCCTTTTTCCATTTCCACAGGTCCTCCTGGTGTTGATTCCAGCTTCTCAAAATCATGCTAAAGTAGGAGATGCCTGAACTGGGGCATTTTCAAATCTCAGCCATGGGGATGCCAAATGCAAAGGACGTCTAGCTCCCTTCTGCTGGCTTTACCCACTCAACGGCTGCATTAGCTTTCCTGGCTGCAACACCAGCAATTTCTGCCAGCCAGACCCATATCCAAGTGCTGCTTTTTTAGAGCTTTTCTCCCCAAGGCAAACTCAGTATGGCCCATATTCTTGAGTTTAGGGATATGACTTCATATGTGGCCATGTGAAATGTAGATCGATCTGCTGCACCTCATTTTCTCAAAAAAAATCTAGATCAGAATGTACCTACAAACCATCCTATTCAGTATTTCTTGCAGTCCAGCACATGGTTCATCTACAAAAAAGTGTCAGTAACACCTTTTATTTTGGGGAGAGACAGGTTTCCAGGTCAAGACCTAACAGTTAAATCATGTCAGGACAAGAACTGCTTCTTGGAGGAGCCTACAAAGCATATAGGCTCTTAAAGATGATTCCTCATTTAATTACATCGGTTAGGTGGGTTTTAATTCATTTAACATGTGCCACGTTGAAATTATATCATTATATCAGTTTCCTACTCAAAATACTAGTCAATGGTGCCAAGTCATGTGCCTTACAGAAGTCTATTACCTTAACACTATTTCATTTGTCATCCAAACTTGTAATCTCATAAAAAGATATCAAATTAGTTTGAGAAGATCCATTTTACTTAAACCCACCTTGATTAGCATTTAATTTTATTAGCCCCTTTTAATTCTTTATTACTTAAGTCTTGCACAATCAATCCCATCACTGCTTTATTCCGGGTATCAAAGTCAGGCTAACGCTCTCTCGCTTTGGCCATCTTCTTTCCATTTTTAAAATATTGGCACAATTTCAGCTTTCTCTGGACTACTGACACTTCTTTTATGTCCTAATGTGTCTGAAAATTCATTATTAGCAGTTTAAAAAGCTCCTTAGCCAACTTTTCAAATACAAACTTCTGATTCAAAAAATTTGGTAATCGCTGTTTAACGTGCTGTGTAAGGACTACCACCAGGCCATTTTCTCTGCATATAGCAAAGACATTTATTTTAAAATTCCACCTTTTTAATAATAGTGTTGATGAATCTCCCATCCTCATTTGCTTTTGTATTCTTATCACTACCATTTCAGGTCATTGATACTCCATGTGTACATTTGTTTTCCTCATCACTTTTTAACACAAACTTCTCCATCAGTTTGGTAAACATTCCACCCACCACCACCCACCCCCAAGTCTGCTTTTATTTACTCTCAAAAACTGGACGGGGCAGGAGGGTGAGGTGGGTGAGGTTAATTTGGGTCTTTCTTTGGCAAACTTGATTGAACAGTTTGTAAATACCATCTATATTTTCCTGCTTAAATGTTTTTTCTCCTAACTCACATGTTATTCTTTGGCTTTGTGAAATTACCCTTTTGAAAGACAAAGTGTTAACTGACTTGTTCTGTCTCCTTATTTTACATTCACACAGTGGATGTGACCAAAGTCATGGCTACTGATACCTCAAGCTGCTTCAGCATTCTCCTTCTGCAAACCAGCTCTCCTTGTCCATCAAGATGAGATATGATGTAGATGTTCTTGCTGGAAGTAGCCTTTTTGTCAGAAAGTTGTCATCTGGGGGGTTTAGAAATTCTGGCAGACTGAAATCTCCAGTTTATACCATTCAGAATGAACTGCCTCACAGTGACAAGTGTGGGTATGTTGCAAACATCAGTAGGTATTCAAGTAACAGTCATCCTCTATGGTACTGTGGTGGTTTGACCTGACTGGACACCAGGTGCCCACCAAATCTGCTCTGTCACTGCCCTACTCAGCTGGGCAGGGGAGAGAAAATATAATTAAAGGCTTATGGGTTGAGATAAGGACAGGGAGATCACTCAGCAATTACCATCACAGGCAGAACAGACTTGACTTGGGGAAATTAGTTTAATTTATTACCATTCAAATCAGAGTACAGTAATGAGAAATAAACCCCAAAATTAAAAACACCTTCCCCCCAACCCTCCCTTCTTCCCAGCCTCAACTTCACTCCCAATCTGTCTACCTCCTCCTCCCCGAGCAGCGCAGGGGGACAGGGAATGGGAGTAACAGTCAGTCCATCACACGTTGCTTCTTCTGTTCCTTCCTCCTCACACCCTTCCCCTGCTCCAGCATGGGCTCCCTCCCACAGGAGACAGTTCTCCATGAACTTCTCCA
>JAVJGJ010000057.1:15985375-16057258 GCA_035590215.1 Microhierax caerulescens
ATAACTGCTCCACCGAGGACCTCCATGGGCTGCGGGGGCACAGCCTGCCTCACCATGGTCTTCACCACGGGCTGCAGGGGAATCTCTGCTCTGGTGCCTGGAGCCCCTCCTGCCCCTCCTGCACTGACCCGGGTGGCTGCAGGGCTGTTTCTCGTGCAAGTTCTCACTTCTCTCTTCTCCTGCCATTTGTTGTGCAGGTTTTTTTCCTCTTTCTTAAATATGTTATCAGAGAGGCACCGCCACCATCGCTGATGGGCTCAGCCTTGGCCAGCAGTGGGTCCATCTCGGAGCGGCTGGCATCGGCTGCATTGGACATGGGGGAAGCTTCTGGCAGCTTCTCACAGAAACCACCCCTGTAACTTCCCTGCTACCAAAACCTTGCCATGCAAACCCAATACAAGGTATGACTTATAAAGTTCAATTGAATTTAATAGTGTTGAGTGTGTATCACCTGGAGGGACACCACAAGCTTTACTTCTTGGGTCCAGTGGATGAATAAATATTGCAGTTGACTGACTTCATGGTTGCCAGCATCACCATTTTATACTGTGAGCTAGTTTTATTTCCCTTTTGCCAAGCTGATCTTTTCTAAAGAGATTATAAACAACTTAACATTCCTGTCATGTGTCATCCTATTAGGTTTCATTAGTATCAGCTAGTTCAAATGCATGTTTCTAAACAAGCGATTTCTATTCCTTACATTTATTACCTGGGCTTTTAATCTTGATACGTAATCAATTTATGAATTTCTGCACAGCATAGTCTTTGTCTCTGTTACACATAGGCAACACAAAGATTTTGTGCAGTCTTAGGGTTTGGTGCTCCCTTCTTTTCACACACTTCTGTTAACCAAAAACCCTCCTTGCAGCTCCACACAGCCTGGTCTTCTACAGAAGAGGAGCTCTTCCAAACTGTGCAGTTTTTCTGGTGTCTTAAAACCTCAAATTTTTAACATACATCCTAGTTAAACCACATTTTTCACTGCCAGGCCCGTGCACCTTCTGGCTTCCTCCTTTTACTTCCAAGAGGATACCTCGGACATCCCTCTCTCTCAGCTCGTGGCATGTTTACTAAGCTGCATCACGAATCAGTGCAGGAAAGTCTTCTGATTTCATGAATTTTTGTCCTTTGTGCTGTGACTCTGTGTCATTTCATCACTCTGGTGCCAGCCTGTCCCTTGGAGAATAACTCTTCCTCCTCTCCTCCGTACAACAGGAATCGATCTGCATCCCTGGTTTTGCCTTTCCCTGCTTCTCCCGAGCACCCAGTGAGGGGATACACTCTGTATTTCACTGTCCCAGTAGAAAACATTTCTCAGACTTCCCGTATGGAAACGGTAAAGGCTGTGCACTGTATTCACTTATCAAAGGCAATCATCAGTCAAACAACTTCTAAAGCGAAATCCCTCCCCACAGAATGAAGCTTTTTTGCTTGCTGTAGCTCCAGTTCCTGCATTTTCAGTCTCATCTCCTAGCTAAACATGAACCAAAGCGCCACGGTTTGCAAATGGCTGCCTAGCGCAGCACGCCGAGCATCTGACTCTCACAGGAATGAAACTCCAGTGACCCAGGGGCACATACCTGTGCCCTGCTGAGGAGCCGTCCCGCTTTGAAGATGTATTCCCTTGGAAAGCTGATATGTCCCTTGGAAAACAGCCACAAAAATAAAGTGCCAGTAGGTTGTAAATTCAGACGCAATGAGCACAGTCTTCCGTTAAAACATGGCAAGTGTGTTTCCCCTGGATAGGAGCTGCTCTGACGTGGCCAGGAAAAGCAAAGGTCCAGCACAGCAGGTGTCTCACTCAACTACTGCCACTCAGCTAGAAAAGTGCACAGTGCAGACACAAACATGGCTATTCCCGAAAAATTGCATGAACCTTAGGGTGTGGTCACATGAGGATGCTCTTGGCTCAAACTTATTTAGATGCTTGTTTTGCTGAGGCCAGTGCTCACACTTTTGCTGACTTCAATAGGACCAAGACATTTTCCAGCACACAATTCTTCATAGAAGGATTTCTTTCTGCTTTCCCAAAACAACCAAAGTGGATCAAGTTCTTGCACTGAAGACATCGGAGCAGAAGAAAGAAAAACATCTGGCTCCAGGGTTTGGCTGTGGCTCCCCACATACACTGTGTTTTGGAATGGCTGGGACAGCCAGCCAGACATGCTGGCTGTCTGGAGGCCACACGCCAGCTCTGAGCCAGCCATCATGCAGGACGTCACCATGCAGGATGTCACTGCGTAGCCACATGGCCAGGGGGCACTGGGGACAGGGAGCAGTGCAGGTGGCTTCCCTTGGGAATGCAGGGCAGGAGCTATTTTGCACCATGAGGGTGGTCAAACACCAACACAGATGCCCAGAGCAGAGAGGAGCTCTCCATCTTTGGAGGAGCCCTGAGCAGCTGCCTGGCTGGATGTGCTTAGAGCCAGGGCTGGTACCACCAGAGGCTCTCCAGCCTGGGAACTCAGAAACGAGACCTGGGTCTTTTTGCTCCTCACAGAACTGGTTCCCAGACTCAGTGAACCTCAGGCTCCTGAACGGAGTCTTGTACAGATTCAGCTCAGCTTTGCACTCCCACTGGTATCAGCATCTTCTTCTTGTGGCAATAGCTTGGCAGTACACATCTGTATTTATTTATTAGCCCCACATCTGTAGATGTGTTGTACTGGTTTTGGCTGGAAGAGAGTTTATTTTCTTCATAGTAGTTAGTATGGAGCCATGTTTTGGATTTGTGCTGGAAGGTGCTAATAGTGCAGAGGTGTTTTGGTTGCTGCTGAGCAGTGCTTACACGCAGCCCAGGCCTTCTCTTTATTATCCCACCCCACCAGTCAGGAGGCTGGGGGTGCACAAGGGGTTGGGAGCGGACACAGCCGGGACAGCTGACCCCAACTGATCCAAAGGGACATTCCAAATCATATGACACCATGCTCAGCATATAAACCTGGGGGAAGAAGGAAGCGGGAAAGTTCACAGTGATGACATTGGTCTTCCCAAGCCACTGTTACACATGATGGAGCCCGGCTTCCCTGGGGATGGCCGAACACCTGCTGCCGGTGGGACGTGGTGAATGAATTCCTTGCTTTGCTTTGCCTGCATGTGCAGCTTTTGCTTTACCTGTTAAACTGTCTTTATCTCAGCCCTCAAGTTTTCTCACTTTTACTCTTCCGATTCTCTTTCCCAACCCACCAGGGAGCTCGGAGTGAGCGAGCGGCTGCGTGGTGCCTCATTGCCAGCTGGGATTAAACCACGACACAGGTACACAGGAAAGACAAAGCCAGTGTGAAGTCACTGAGAAGTCAAGAGAAGTAACTGTCTTTTACATCTACAAGAAAGTTTTGAAGAATAAAACTAGTCTTTTTTTTTCTTTATTAAAAAATAAAAACCCCACATATCACCTCCCTATTTCAACTCCACATGTGGGCTGTGAGTTCCTGACGATTTTTAGACCAACACTGCATCTGCTGAACACAACCGCTGTTAATAATGCCAGTGCAGAGACTACTGAGACAATGCTGTTCTTTAAAGGACACTCTTCTATTTCACTCAGAAACAGAAATGAAGCCAATAGGGAGCACAAAACATCACCATCACTTCTGAAAGCCCCATTCAAGTAATTTGCTTTCATACATTTTGTTGCTTTCCATCTCCCAGCTTTGAGTTCCTTTTGTTGTTTCTAATAGATAATACCAGCTTCAAAGTTTGGAGGAACCGTTCCTCCTCTGCTGCTGTTGTCCTTTTTTCTTTTATTCCTTTAGCAAATGTTGATTTTCTTTTTCTTTTTTTGCAAGTTAAAAGGAGATGTTTTAACAAAGCAAAGCACGAGCAGGATCCAAGAGAGGCGGGCAGCTCATGCTGCAGCATCCTGAGCTCACCGAGGGGTGACAGGACCCTTTCCTGCCCTGCAAAGTCAGCTGCACCCTCTGCCCCTCCGGTCTACCCAACCCTGGGGCTCGGCAGTGGAGATCCTACACTTCAGATTACAATCTGTGCACAGAATGTTCCTATACCTTTAAGGGATAAAACATGCTTGGTAGCAGGTGAGTTAAAAGCAGTTAAGAAATCCTCTACTTGTAACTTAGAAGAGAGCACAGTATTTCCAAGTTTGCCACAGCGTGAGTGAGCACTTGCTGGTTACAGCTGCCGCGCAACCGGCTCAGCTGGTGTCGGCCCCAGGGCAACACACTGATGTAGAGCCAAAGGCAGCTGATGAAGTGTCTTCATCATAGGTTGCTGAGTGCCTTGTCTGTATGTTCATGATTTATTACTTGCCTAACTTTCTTAGGTGTTGGGAGGAACAATGAATCAATCCAAGTGTTTTCAGAGCAGGGACTGCTAATTGCATGAGCTCTGTTTACCACTCGAGAGCTCCAGTTTTGACAAGTCTCTTGACCGCGTGTTAATACATATGATTAATTATTGTTATGGGCATCCACAGAAATGAACCAGATAGCTAACACTTCAGAGCTATTATTTCTTTCTGAACAAGCAATAAACATAATTATGTAAACACTGTGTTACAAGCATAACAGGCAGGGCTAGAAGGTCTTTGGAAGGTGTGTGGGTAAACCATCACTCCCCAGCAATGGGTACCTAGAGGGAACAGGCTGAGACAATCGGGTGGCAGGTTTGAAGCAGTTACTTGCCTTGACTCCTTGGTGGCTTCACAGTGGCTCTTCCTTTCTTGTGTATGTGGCTACAGAGGACTGCAAATAAGGGCAGAGGTGCTGCATCACTTGGCATGTGAATATAGGGTGGAAATCCCAGTCAGAAGAGTGCTGTGGGCAGGCCACAAGGTTATAGAGCTGCCAACCATTTACACCTTTTCACAAACAGAAGGGACAAACTCCACTGCTGGGAGGCTGGGAGACCCTGTGGGCACTTGTCTCTGGAGGTTTGCCTTGCTCTGCCAGGCTTCGCCTTGGCCACCCTGGTGAAAAGCTGCCTTTGCTCTGCCTGGTGGTGGCATTTGTTGCCCCCAGCACAGGGCTTTGCCCTCCCCACAGAATGAACCTACCCAATCTGCAGGTACCTGCTTACTTGGAGAGGCTTGGGGTGACACTGGGAGATGTCCCCAGGCTCACCCCAAGCAGAAGGACCTACCCCCTTGTCCTACACTGCTGTTGGCTTGTTGCAGGTCCTCGGAGCTGGTGCTGCTGGGGAAGGCAGCAGGGTGTCTGTGGGACCAAAAGCAAGACCAGGATGGGTTAAGACTCACACGTCATCCCTGGGGAGACGATAAAGGTATCCAGAGAGGGGGTGCCCATGGTGAGAAGCTGCTTGGGGAGCACCACCACAAGTGGCATGAAGTGGTGGGGACCAACAGGACCAACCGTGGGAAGCACAGGAGTCAGTGTCAAAGGAAAGGTGATCGGCAGCCAGCACACGTCCATGTGAAGCAGCTCTCTGTTCATTCTGAAGTATCAGATAACAGATGCAATCAGAATGGCTGCGCCATGCAGCAGCCTTATAAAACAATAGAAGAAGTATAAATACAGGCTTAATTGCTCACTCTGCTTAAATTGCTTTATCCTGCGTAACTTCATTATTTCCAGAAAATTTGGTCCAGGCCATTATGGTGGGAAGTAAAGTTTGCAGGAGGCTATGAAATTGCCCACTGCAGCAGCAGCAGCAGACTGCCAGGGTGGATTATTACACCATGCAGCTGAGAATAGTTCTGCCTGCGCAAAGCCCTCCGCCGGCACACCCAAGGTGCGGCACAGCGCCGTGCACCTGGGGAACCGACCATTGCTTCTTTGCATCCTTTGTTGCTCAGTGGAGGCCCAGCATCACCGATCTGAAACAAAAACCCAAAAGGACAGGGGCAAGCCTCTCTCCAAAATGCACAGCACACAACACCGGGGCTGCCTGGCTCCATACAGAGCGGGACACCTACCCCACGCCATCAGCTTTGGCCCCACGCACCCGCAGGCAGGGTCCCTGCCGGGGCATACGCTGCAGCATCCTCAGCCACTCCCTCACGAACAACGGGGCACTTGTTGGGGGAGGGCACCCCAGGACCCTCTGTGACCCCTTCCCACCACTCCAGTGGCCTCTGTGGAAAGGTTTGTAGCACCAATATTTTGTAATATTCCTGATTTGCGCTTGCCAGGGAGCCGGGCCAGCCCTGGCCCCCACCGCCGGGCTCTAACGGCAGTGGGGGAAGGTTGAAGCTGGGCTGCTGGCAGGGTGCTTCAATGTCACCTTTGACTCCCCTAAGCCTTTGCCAGGTATTGGGTACCTCACTGGTTGGGCAGAGCATTTTCCTTACCCTAATTTTGAAGTTTAACACTACCGTAAGCCATTGCAGTATGTTTATAGCATCCAGTGTTTTCCCATCTGGCCCTCTCCAAGCTGCTCAACCCATCCAGCAAGCAGAAAGCATTGCAAGAAAAACGTAACGAGAGCAAGCAAAATGGCAAACCCGTCTGGGTCACAGTTCCCTGCGGCTGTCCCCCTCCCCACCAGGCTCCCTGTGAGCCGGCAGCACAACCTCCCCGTGCAATGGTGCTCCCCGGGCAAAACCAGGGAAGAAGCAGCCGCGCCACCAGGTTTGCTCTAAAGGAGTGAAGAGCCTCTTCTCCGGTGGCAAGAAGCAATTTGTCCACTAATGGGGCCCAGCTTGCACCGAGCGGGAGTGAACGGCACCAGCGTGTGGTGTGCTGGCCTGGTGGCAGGTAGCGAGGTTAATTACTCTGCTCAGTTTTAGCCCATCGTGCTCTAGAGGGGGAACACACTTCACTGGGCAGGGGAGAAAACAAAGCCGACCGGTTTGCGGAAAAGAAAAGCGGGTTCCTTTAATCTATTTGAAAGCTTTTGGTACATCAAAGTCCTGGCAAGGAGAGGTATCTCAGATATAACCGGTGTGGACACTTGCAAAGGTTTTGATAAAGACTTTTGTGAAAGAGCTGCTTATGGGAGGTAAAGAAGGGTCATATGTTGGGCACTAGCCACGAAACAAAAACCTCAAAGCAGGGTGAGGACTGGGGGAACGTCACACAGCCCCACACTCCACCCAGCAGCACCCCCAGCCCCGGGGCTGCTCATCACACACCACAGGTGAGGTGCCCCTGACCACAAAGCCTGACCAGGGGTGACAAGAACTGCAAAGGGCACCAGCAGAGCCAGGGGAATGGGACAATCAGGGGCAAAGGATCCCCCCCTGGACACAGCCTGGGTAGGGCTCCCTGGGAGGAAGTGGCTGACGGCTGTGAAAACTGGGCAAGTCCAGATCAGCTGTCACCTCCCAAAGAGAAAACCCAGCTAGGGCCATGGGCAGCTCACCACAGTCCTCCACTGGGGGTTGCAAATATATACTATTACCCCCCAAAATCCTGAACAAATAAAGAACAGACATGAATAAAGATCAGGAGAGAAAGTAGCAGGGAACGGTGTCCAAATGCTCAGATAGGAAGGAAGAGGACGAGGTCCTCTTCTGGCATCACTGCCTCTCACCAGCTCCCAAAGGACACATCAAAAAGAGAGGAGGGGAGTGCTTCTGAGATGGGAAAGTAAGAGGGTTAGAAGTAGTCTAGCTAGAACTGAAATTATTTTAATTTCTAGACAAAGTGAGTAAAAAGCAACATAATGGCAGTATACAAAATAATGGATGGCACAAAGAAGGTACATATAAGTACTCCTGTTTACACTTTTCACATAAAAAGAGAACAAAGGGACAGTCAATAAACCTGAACGACAGCACACGTACAAGGATAAACAAAATACTGTTGTTTTAATGCACTGTGCATAATCACCCAGGGAGCTCACAGTTCCAAAATATTACTAAAATCGCAGATGCAGAGAGGCTTGCAAGAAAGGGACAAGAATGTACCTGAAAGAAAAGAACATTTGCAGTTACATTCAAAGCTGTATGTGAGCTCCATCAGCAGTGAGCAGTAGTATGGGGTTTTTAAAAGAAATTCACATACAAACAAGAATAAATGGGAGGGGGCAAAGATCCCCATGGACAGATTATTTCAAAATTTGCCTTCCAAGGAATGTCTTGTTCCTCCCTCCGCTGAAGCATTTACATTGGCTATTGGCAATCGGTGATTAGAAAAGACAAACTACTTCTCATGTCCCCTGGTTCCCCCACCCCCACCCCCCCACCCCCCCTGCAGCGAGGCCAGAGCACCTTCCCACCCGCTCTGCCCCGTGCATGGCCCAGAGACACGGGCTTTCACCTTCCCTCCCCACAGCCGCCTCACCGGTGGAGCACCCAGCAGGGCCAGCCTGGCACACTGCCACCACCAGCCTTGCTCCCTGCAGCCACCTCCTTGAAGACATCACAGTTTTGGAGTCTCTGGCTTCAGGGGCTACCAAATAGCATCATCTGAAAGCCTAAATCCGCTTCCCCAGGCTGGGGTGCAGCTGCACTGGGTGGGGGGCAGATAGCTGCTCACGCGGGTGCCGAGTCCCAGCTTGCTCGTTCCTGTAGCCAAGGAACGTTTCACATCCTCAGTCATATGTGACTGAGGAAGAGGTAAAAATAATCTCGTCTTTTTTTTTGTTGTTGTTGTTGACATGCAGTGATATCTCCCCTATTCATCGTCGAAATGAACTGAAATTAATCTCGGTAACAATTCTGCCTGGTGATGGGAACGCATGTATTAGTGACACACATGGGCACCCCTTCGGGAGCAATGCTACCTGGATAAATACCAGTGAAGGTCAGCAACGGGGAGGGGGGGTGGGAAATGACTAGAGCGCACACCCCTGAATTCAAATAGAGCCCACTGCAAAACTGCCTTTGTGGAAACCCTCCTCGTCATGGCCTCCCTAAGCTGAGGTTGATCAGATTTGAGGCAAGAAGCTCAGGCCTTGACAGTGCCCACAAAGTTAAAATAAAAATGAGTCACCTTGACTTAAATCTCCCTGCGAGGTTCGTGTCCTTATGCCTGACGGGGCGCACGAGCCACCACTCCCACAGCTGCCACCCTCTCCCAGAGGACAGAATCCCAGTACCCGACTGCTTCACAGCTCTGCTGCAGCACCTTGCCGGCGCCTCTGGCATGGCCCCCCACCCAAATCCATCAGTTGCCCGTAGCAGCTGCTGTTCTCCCCTCTCTCCACAACCCCAGTGCCCAATCTCTACCTTCTGCAGGAGATGTGGTGGCTGAAGCCAGCAGACGGAGCAGGGCACCTTCTGCCCATCACCCCCCCCTCTGCCAGCTGACCCACCACCTTCCCAGTAACAACTTCAGTGTCCCCCAGGCTGGCTCCTACACCTGCAGGAGACAGGCAGCCTTTCCCACATGGAGCTGAGTGAATTAGGTGGATACAAAGAGGCTTTATTTGTGTGGGTTTTTTTAAGACTTTATTTGTCTAACATGCTTAACCAAAAATTACAACACTCAAGTTATGCCAAAATGATTAAATAATCTTTAAGCTTCCATACCTCAAGTACTTTAAATGATATTTTGAAGTAACAGCTGCTTTTGTATCCTTTCCACATAAAAATACACAGTATTTTGCAGATACCTTAGGAAAAATTATTTTTAAGAGAATAGTTTATGGTCGACATAGAAATTTTGCTGAGGCTAATAAAAGGACCTCTTCCCCCCACTTTAACATTTTAGTCTCTTAAGTGCCGTGAGCAAATGTAAACATTTCAGACTTTAACATACAGCCAATTTCCTGCCACATTTGTTGCAAAACGCTTGAATTGTGACTAGCTAAGACACTTTTATTCTAACTACACGCTATTGCTCATCTTCCCAGTGATGGCAAGAGTTCATATTCAACTATGAATTTTAGTCCTTGCTGATTTAGGAGCTGATCCTGCAATTTCTACCCCAGTATTTTTGACAAAAGTGGCCCCCTCTGAATTCATGGCAGACTGCTCATGCACTTGCAAACTATTCACCCAAAAACCAGTTGCAGGCGTCACTGTTTGTTTTGGGTTTCGTTTCAGGAAAAAGCAGCAAGTTAGTTCAGACCCCAAGTCACCCAACAGCTTACAAGAAACGACAGACCTGTGACTGTACGTTTTTTCTGGTGGTCTGGTGGTTTCTGGAGGGTCTGCAGCACAAGTTACTTACTGGGCTCAACTGTCACCACTCCCAGCAGCAGCTGGCAGCTGCTTCCCATGGGAAGCCAGTGCAATGCAATGTTTCTGCCCACTTCGCTCAGAGTTGAGGCTGACATAGCCTGGTTTTGCAACACAGGTATTCTAAATTGTGTATGCATATAATGTACATGCAGCTGCTACGTGAAGCTCACATTTACATCCATGTATCAGGCAAAAAGTAACATACACAATTATCCAATGCATGTGTGCAGACGGGGGCTATGCACAGACCTGTAACGGCCCTGAATTGGTAGTGCATTAATCTGCCCAACATGTGGGAACAAGATTTATGTCTAGATGCTGTCAGCCCCAAATTCAGGATGTCCATATTCAGAATACAGCATAAATACAGAATACAGAATAAATTATCTCCATCAAGGCAAAAAGGCTTCTCTTTAAGCACAGAGATGTTTGCTAGTTCAAGGCAGAAACCCATTTCTTGCAGGGGACATCTGAAGGGACATTTTTTTTGGTGGGTTTGTAATCAATTCTCAAGCTTTTGCCTAAGATGGGACTTCAACACCTCTGCTAACCTGCAGGAAAGCCGCACGGGCAGGACCACGTCAGTTGGCCATCCCAACCAGCTCCTGACATGTCCCCTGCTTTGCCTGGTGTCACATGCAACATGAGTGATGGATTTCAACTTGGCTGACGATTTTGTCTTGGGCCTCTTTCACCAGTGTCCATGAGCGGGCAAACAGCAACGACAGGTTCTGTTAGGCAAACTGCTCTGTACCTACTGCTGTGTACTCGTTACTCATCACGCTTACGCTGCTACATAACATAGCTATCCAAAACTGAATGCCCAAACCCCACCTTGGGATGACCCCTTCCCCTTGACATCCATAACATTCCCCAATGACAAAATGATCACGACGACATTTAATCACTCCTGACTGGGGCAAATTCAAACCAGATACCTCATCGTCATGTCCCATTAACAGTTTTAAACAAATAGTCCCAGCTGGTTTTATTTAAAACACCTCTACTGAAACTGGGTGGGGGTTTTGTGTTTTGGGTGGGGTTTTTTTGCTTTTTACATACAATCACATATTGCCTTACCATATGAAAACACAGTTATTTTTTTCTTTTTTTTCTTTTTTTTTTTTTTTTTTAAGGGAAATGTCATCATTTTTTTCACAGGCGAGGCCAGGTTACAAATTCCTGAGTTTATACTGCACTTAACACAGTCTCCCTTCTTGAATGGTGAGCTGTTTACAGCATGCCAGCAATATGCACCATTTCCCTTACCATCTGTAATGCCAGATGTAGTAAAACTTCATTTCAGTACAGTGAATTAGGGCCTCTATTGCATTGGTTTTGAATAGATGCAAAGACTTAGACCTGGAGGACTTGAAGTAATAGCCTTCCTCCTGTGACTGGTCATTTGTACACCATCTTTTACGTTTGCCATGTTAATTAAGGGAAAACATCTTCACCGTAATTTTTTCTTTACCAAGAGCTCACTGGGAAACATCTGAAATGAGGAAATCCTAGTCTAAACACTTAAGTTTAAACTGCAAACTTTCTTAAAGAAACACTGCTTTGAAAGACATTGTTCCTTTAGTAAGTCAAATATAATGTACGGTATATACAAAAGTCCCTACTTAAGATATATATATATGTATATGTATATATATATGTGGAATGCATTCACTTTTCTGTGTTCACAAATATTTTAATGGTGAAATGTTAAAAGTCTTTAATCTGTTTCTGGCACCAAAATGTCTTTGTTCCTTGTCCACTTTTGTCACTCAAAATTTATCTGTGAAGAGTTAGCAGGGGAAAAAAGAAGAAGGTTTTTGCTTTTTTTGTTGAATGGTTCCCTATTGGGATTCTCAGCCAGCAATATAAAGTTGCTAATGTGTTGGGTACAACTTTAAATCCTCATTATAATCATGTGTTTCTTGGCGTAGGTAAGTCAATAACTATAGGTGGATTAAGTGGCTGGTAATTCACAGTGCACACAGATGCATTCACATAGGTAGTAGTTCCATCAGCCATGACACCGTAACCTACAAAGGAAGAAAAACTCTGGTTACTCCCATTATTCATTAATAATTTCTTTTTCTTTAAATTATTCACCTTTCTCACACAATGCTAAGTGCCACATTTATTACTCAGAAGGAATTTTAAAATTTTCTTCATGCAAAACATAAAGGTCTCCTGAATTAATACCATTCTTGTCCTACAGCAGAACATTTTGCCATCTTTTCAATTGGGTAAGAAAAGCAAAATGGAGCTAGCTAGTGCCTCACTAGCTAGTGGCTATAATCTCTGGCAGCCAGCTTGCCAAATGTCCTTAGAAAGACAAGACACTTTTCTCTGCAAATCTTTTTTCTTAGAAACATCTCAGTTTTGGAAAGGATGAGAAGGTAACAGCTTAGGCAACTGTAGCATTGAAAAAAACATACTTCTGATCATTTAGGTTTGCAGTCATCAGCGCAGCAACTCCAAGCAATTTTCATCTTTCTACCTTTTTTTCTGGCCTGTGTTGTACATCTTTGAAGCTACCAATGACAAAAAGTATTGCTTGACTAAGGGGAGTATGTGTGCATGTGCACCTGGGTGGGATTTGTCTAGTAGGAACCTCTTCTTCCTAAGTGTTTGAACTTGTTGACCAATTTCCACTAAATTTGATGGAAAGACACTAAAATGCCTGCCCAGGCAGAGAAAAAAATGGCTTTATTAATACACGATCTGACAGACAAGGTGAATTCACACCCTAAGACACAGTAACATTTCCACAGGAGAAAACACCTTTGTGTATGTCTCACCAGTGGTGAAAAAGCTTTAACTACATCTCACGTCTGACTGGACACCCAAGCCAAACAATTCCAGAGCTAAATCTGCAGAAAATCGAATACAGTGAAATGCTGTTTTAGAAAGTGAAAAAGCCACCCTTTAACTGCCCTAGTATTATGAAAAAGTAGACACGCTCTTCATTGTCAAAAATCTTTTCATGAATGACTAGGAAAAAGCGTAAGCTTATTTACACTAGAACTAAAAGCTGAATGTTGGAAACTTGCATTGAAATATTATGATCAATACAAAGAAAAGCATTCACAATCAGGGATGTACGATTTTGGGGATATCACCTGGCAGAAAGCATTTGTATTAAGATTCAATCTCACCATTAATGAAGTTAATAGTGAAACTATAGTCATTGCTATACACATTGAGTTCCACCTCTTCAAATCCTAGGTACCTAGGATCCTACAGTTTTTCTGAGTGCAATTTTGTGCCTTCCAGAAGCATTGATAGTTGCATAATTTACAAACAAAGAAACAGCAGCCGAATTCCTTTCTTTTTTGTTCCTTAAAATACCCTGAATAATGCAGGTCCTCCTGGACTCCCCATGGAAAACCACACTATAATTAGGGACTAGGGAGGGAAGAAAACTCTGTCAGGTTCCTGTCACAGACATTTCTTTAAATCATTTGCTGTTTGCTGCAGAACAATTGTTCTGTGTAAAACACAAACTGCACAGAGGACAGTCAGTATTGCTGCTGGGACTTTCTGTCTCCTCGGCTACATGTTTGGAGAGAACAGAATCAGCTTGCTAATATGTTCTTTTTGCTGGAAGATTCCTAATGCTACAGTTTTACTCCTATCCTACTGCTGACAGAGTTTCCTTGGCCATGACCTCAGCCAAGAACTGGCTTTAATGGCTAAACCAGGATTTTCGCTGGAGTTGCTGCCATGCCCCTTTGTCACTTCCACGGGTCGATCAGCAGCAAGCCTGTGTGCAGAGGTATTTTTTTGCCAGAGACAGCAGTGCAGAGGGGGAACAGGGAAGAAACATCTCTTCTAACCACCTCTTCCTCCTGGATGTTCAGTAAATAACTGCTGCATATGTAGCTATGCTCAGTCAGGGGAAGAACTCATCTGTTCAAATCATGCATTCTCTCTACAAAGAACAGCTTCGTTTGCACAGGCTGTCTGCAATGGGAATTCGCCTCTGCAGAGATTTAGCATCCCACTGCAAAACAGGCTATGCAGTTCCCCATTTGTTTTCTCTAAATTATGATAGTTAACAAGAAGAGTACCTTGTTTCTGTGTTCCGATACCTACTGTGCCAACTGTATTAATTCACAAGATCTACCATTCTGTTGAGGTGCCATTCTTTCCCTTGGGAGCAAAAGTTGGGTTTAGTCTTAGCAGATGTGATTTTGTTTACCTGCCTGAAGCTTCATGGCTTGCTAACTGTTTGTTTATGTCCCCTGCAACCCACCTGGCTTACGATTTCTGAAAAGACAATGAGTTTAAACTGTATTCACCAGCTCTCAGAGACTGCTCTAACAGCAAAGGGTTAGGAAAAAGTACTGCCCATGTTTGTTTACTCTGTGCTTTAACACAACACTTTGGACATTAACTAGGCATTAACAGCTTACTGCAGACAAGACACATGAGGAGAATGGACTTAATCCCTGAGCTGTAGAATAATAATCTGAATAACTTCTCCATCAATTTTACACCACCACACCTCTCAGCAACATCACTTCTAACTTAGCAGAATGAAAGCCCCCAGCAGCAAGTCAAGAGTGGGACTTCTTGGGAAGGGTAATGGTTCTTCACAAAACCAGAAGTATCTGTATGCCAGCTACTCCAGTTTTTCCATTTGTTCATTTCTACACTGTTGAGACTAATAGAGATCCTGCATCAAAGGCTGGAGCAGTCCCAGAAGCAGAAAACTGGCAGTTGTGGAGCACCTTTTCCTGCCAGTAAGTTAACACTGCCAAGGACTAAGCAGCTGATAATGCATGCTTACATGCCATGGGTACACTTTTGCACAGCCCAGTGGTTTCTTTTGGTGGGGGCACTGCTCGAAGTCCTGCTGCCATGCTGTGTGAACAGGACAGGCTTCTCCAAAGTAGACAGCATCTACCCTTTGCCTGGAGATGAACTCCTGCTGTCATGAACTTCAGTGGAGCATACTTGTTACCATTTACTCACTTACATGAAGGGAACTAATTTTTTTGCCAGTTAAAAATCAAACAGTCAAGAGAACCACTTTGTTTTGTCTGGGTACAAAATATTTCCCCTGACAAAGGAAATAAATACATGAATACATATCTTGAACTTTTACACAAGTCAGTGGTGACATCACCCTTGATTTCAACATCACATACACGTTGATAAGGAGAGACGACTTTTACTGTAAATTATTGAAGACTAAGCCTTAGAAGCACCCCTCAAAACATTCTTACCCATTTTACCAACACAGAAACTGAGACACAGACAGCTTTCATGAATTATGTTAAGTCACAGAGACTCAGCAAAGGAAAATACAATCCATCAATCCTAATATTTAGTCACCTTCTGTAACTACTGGACTTGTGTTCTTATTTTAAAATTCACAGTAATCCTTTCTGTGAAGGAGGTGTCACCCTGTTTTATAGATGTAGAATCTGAAACAGAATCTGAAGTACAAATATTGAAAAGTGGGTATCTGCTAATTTCTCCTTTATATATGCAGCTCAGTAAGTATCTGAATTCCAGAAGTGCTTCAGTTCAGACATTCAAGTTTGCTAATGCTGGCTAAACCAGACAACTTCTGTGTTTCTGTTTTCTAAATATAGAAAGAAATGTGTTCTGACCTTCATGGATATGTCCAAAAACATGAAGCCTTGGCTGTATTCGTCTCTGGACTGTGTTCAGCAGCTCAACACATCCTACCCGTTGCATTTTCTTAGGAACCCAGTCTAGAAAACCTTTGGAAAAGGAAAGAAAGCTTTAAAATAAGACAGGTTATCTGAAAAACTGTATTGCTATACAGCATTTCTGAGATTTCATGTCTCATGGCTTTTCATAAGCAGCCACAGAAGAACTGACATGGAAAAAATAATTTGCCTTGGTAAGTAGAAGGAAGGAAAAATACTTGCGGAAAACCATAAAAGCTCATTGAAGGAAAAGGACTATGGTAACTCTTGACAGTTGTTTTTCAAGCAAAAAACAAAATCACTCCAATTAAAGCATTTTTGTACTGCTGTTAATGGGAAAACTCAATGTTTTATCCGTTCTTCTTCCTTTAAGAAAGTGAGGTGTAATGAGCAATATGTCCAAAGTGAGTCTCTAAAGAATCTAACCCAACATTTAGCTATTTAAATCTAGTCCTGGGATCTAGATTTTTAAACTGAACACTTTAACTGATGTGATGCAATCTATGTTGCTAATAATAAAACTGTATTGTTACCAGATTGAATCTTACGGAACTCAGGTGAGGAACTCACAGCACGCCGAAAAACAACATCCTCAAGTAAAACTAGTTTAAGCACTTCATGACACAGCAAGCCCCACTAGCCTAAATCTATGGACCTCACATAGGAAGAGAAACTCAGCCCTTCTGCAGTAGATGTTTTTCAGCACTGTATTTACTTGCACAAAGTTTGTATAAAAATGCATTTTTTATGCATACAGACAAAAATGTACACCGACTTGCTTCTATGTCTAAAACCATGCTGCAAGGGGATGCTTACTGCCAACTGAAGTCTCATGTTTCATTCAAAGCCGTAGTATAAGAAGGATGTTGTTGTATTAGAGGGTTTGCAATAATCAATCTTATTTTCTTTCTGTTGTTCTCCCATTTTTATCAGGCTCAGATCTGGAAATCTGAAACACATAACTGTTCCTTTTTTCTTTAGTTGTTCTGGTACTTTCCCTGGGTGCCTGTCATTGCTTTATAGACCTTAAATTACTGCAAAAGCATGAATGTGTTGTGCCTTTAAGAAAACAGTAGTCAGCCAGAGAGGTACAGAGTCTGGACCTAGTTGTCCTGTGGTTACTTTTGATGTCCACCCAAGCATGGCTAAATAGTAGCTAACCAACTGGTTTAAAATGCCAGAACTGTGGCATTCAAGCTCTTGGAAAAGCTCTCAAATGTGCTAGACCTTCAGGGGAGGGTCATACATTGAGAAATACCTCTTTAGATGCCAGTGTTTGAAAACTGGGCTCAGTATGCTGTGGGGTTTTATGAAAATGTTAAAAATTTGCCCTTTCATAGTTACTCAGAAAGCTAAGTCCAATTTCCAGAAATGAGTTGGGACTGTGGCATCCTGAGCGTCAAAAAGAGCAAGTTCTGTTAATGGCCATAGTCTCCTAATTCATTCAGATGCCTCTGAAGATGCTGCCTGGCTCCTGTTGGGTTGATGTGCAAAGAGAAAACCCCACTCAATTACAGACAGAGTAGAGCAATGCTCAGTTCTGGTAACTGATGTTACCAGTCACTCTTGGTATCCAACGCAGGTCAACATTCACTGTAGGAAATAATAAGCATTGAAGAAGTCAAAGTGAGGCCAGCAACTCCTCTGGAATCCAGTCATGCTTTTTTCAGAGCAAATGTGTTGTAACGATAGATTTTGTTACTTCAGTGATTTGAAACAGTTAATTGTCAAAATGTCTGTGGTGAACATAAAGCCAAAAGTATTTCCACTTCAAAAACTTCACAAACAAAAATCCATAAAATTAACTTCTCCATTAAATTAAGCATTATTTATGTTGAACATGTTTTTGTTTACATGCATTATCGCCCTTCTGAAGCTTTCCCATATGTTTGCAGCTTATTATGTACACCTGACTACACAAACTAAGAATAATTGATTACACCTAGCTACCAATTAGAGTTCATCTTAGGGTTTTTTTAATGTTTGGTTACTTGAAACAGGTTTCTGCAGCTGTCAGGAAAGTATAAATCTTTGTCATAGACAATCAAGCAGACAGCTACAAATGAAGACTTAAAGGTGAAATTAAATTAAAAACAAACAAAGAAAAGAAAAGTCAACTTTTGGAAAAGAAATAAAAGAATCATAGATGCAGATCTTTAGGAATCAGGGGGAAGACTTAAAAAGTTATACTATACATCAAAGTAATACAGATATGCTTATACAGAAATGAGCAATTAGCACTGATTCCATACTCAGGAATATTGTATTTCATAAGCTATGTCATATATGGCATAACTTTATTAATAATAAACAGGTTACTCATAAAATGGTCAATAATAGCTGTTTTAACCTTTGTTTTCTCATCCTGTGTGAACCTCCTGCGTATCCCTGCCCTGGTTTCATCCAAAAGCTCTACTATAAAACAGGAAAGACAAATTACTCAAGAGTTTTGTTACGTGCCTAACTGACTTAGAAACACAAAGTCCATTAACTCTTAGTGGTGCTTCTGCATCTGAATCATGCAGGCAATTTTAAATCTATCTAATAATGTAGTATTAATTAGTTTAGAGGGATACACACTCTTTTGAAGTGAGGGAATGAGAAAGCAGCACAGAAAATGGATGACAGACAGAATTTAGGCAGCCATGCTGGAGAAATAAAAAAAGAGGAACCTGCAAGAGCACTGATTGCTATTTATGATCATTAGGAACAGCTTTAGCGATGCTGTCCAGGATCAGAACAACAGTAATCGCTTTCTGGTTAAAATAATTGGCTGGGAGGGTCAAGGAGGATCCTGTCTCCCCAAATGTCTGTGGACAGAACTACAAAATAAGGAGGTTCTGTAAGTTAGGCAGAGTGCTAATTCCTTTTCAAATGTCATGTATTTGTTGCCATGGGTGTCACGGAGATCAACAGCTGATGCCCTCAGACACAGGGTTCTGTGCCTGAGCCATCTATTAATGCATCAATGAGAAAAAGACAAGTGAGAACTTTTAAAAAAGAAAATCCTTGGAGGACAGTTAAAGCTTAAGAAAAGAAAAGAAATACTGACACATGGAGATGGGGAGAATTCACGTTATTCCATTACAGTCAGTGGAGATGGCCAGCTCTTCCTCAGAATTACTACAATTAAATTACTTTTCAATTACTAAATTTACTCTTAGATTTCTTATTAAAGTATTTCTGTTGAGTGCCAGCTCTGCAGTGCTCTCTAGAGGTTCTCCTCCCTCTGCTGATTCCAGAGACTGCCTGGAGAGGCCTGGTGGCTAAATTAGCAAGGTGGCTGAAGCTGGATGGTGCAAACCCCACTCTCCACTTTCCAACACTGCATTTCAAGTGCTAGATACAGGGGTATTCTTTGAATCAGCCAAAGGTTGGATTTCTTTACAGCCGATCAGCTGGTTTTAAAAATGGCTTTAAAAGTGCTGAAAAAAAACTTCTGAAAAAGTTTTAAATATGACTTATAAATAAAACTATATCAAAGACCCAGCATCACGCCTTACATCCTAACAGGTATTATCCCCAGTACTGACCATTTGGAGCTGATATCTCAAGGTCTAAACAAATAATTTGTGCCATCCACTTTCACAATACAGATCCATATTAATATCAGTTCGTGGCATGGTATGAGACTCCAGTTAGGTAAAGTATCAAAACACATGCCCTTACTGTGAGAAACTGTGCTCACAAAGAAGCCCTTTCCCCCAGGATTAGTGAGCAGTGGAATGCAAACATGTCTTTCTAAAGAAAACAACAAAACATAAACCCTTTAGATACTTTCTCCTCCAAGCTCTGAAAGAGGAAAAGAAAGGGTGGGCGACAAGAGGGTTTTAGCTTCAGGAAACTAGGGAATCTAAAGATTTAAAGGAACCAACTGCCACCTTCTCACACAAAGCACTCCTCTACAGTAAGACTCAGCAGAACACTTTAGTACATGCTTCATGTTCGTGTCCATTCATTAAATTACTAAGAATTAAACAGGTAGTTGCATTAAATTGAACTTGCTATATGTTAAATATATCGAAAAATATGTTAAAAGCCTTTAAGCCTTTACTGAACATGGACAAGTTTTTGTGATTATCGTATTTCTGTAACACAGATCATTTCAATATTATCTAGGAATACAAGAAATTTCTCCTGGCTTCTATACCACCTATCTTAACATTTGTAAAACACAAATAAAAAACTACTTGTTGGTCTATTAGTGTTGCCAGACTGCATTACAGATAGGCACTTTACCCACGCTGTCCAAAGAACAGGCAAACAATGTCAGCATGTGGGTTTCTGAGGCAGAAGATGCACCAAGTCCACATGATGAGGAAAAATACAGACTCTGGGTACTTGTTGGTGGGTAAATGCTACTGCAAGTGAGGGCAAAAGACAATGCTAAAAAAAGTATGACCCCAATCCTGCACTTCTCTTCAAGCAGGCTCCATGCTTTAAATCTACTCATTTCACCAGTGGCAAAGTAGACAGATGCATAGGAAAACTAGACCTTGCCAATTTATAAAGCTCCTTAAGGTTTTATGTGTTAAGGCGTTATTTTTTAACCCATTATTTAACTTCCTACCACTGAGCATAGGCAATCATCAAACATGAACCTGAACTGAAGTTTGCTGAAATTGGTATGGACGTTAATTAGGACTTTTCAGGGTTGCACTCTGTCTAAGCCATCAATTACTGTATAATCATCTGAAAATACACAGCTAAGAGCACTAGTATTTTCTTACCGAGAGGTGGTCCATGTGTTATAAGAATATCTATTCCATCTGGAATAAGGTTCCATTTCTCTAATAGTGCTTGGCCTCGTGGAAGATTAAAGCCCCAGCCATAAAACCAAGGTTGCCTGCCAAGAGAGGAGGAGAATGTCTTCAGTGCTACTTCCATGTACTGGTCATCTAATTAAAATACGGAGATTGACTCTCTACTAGCATGGAATTTGGAGACATAAATAGCATTAATTTTCTTCTTCGTGTGCACAGTAAAACCCTCTTTCCATATAACCAGTGTTATTTAACTTGTGTGACAAATCAGTGCAGTCCTTACCACTTTCAGTAAAATATTCACAGTATTCCCCTACCTAGGTGAAAAGTAACTCTTACAAGACTTGGATACCAAGATCTCCATGTGTAGATTAGCATGCCGGATTCCCACAATACCTAGAATAACACCTGTCTCAGCTACTTTGGTGTGGATATACATTTCACGTTGGCTCCTGTCATGCTGAGCCCTTAGCCTATGACCAGCTGGGCAAGGATCGAGCCTGGCACAACAATCCAGTTCCAAAGTCAGAGACATCAGCTAAGCTGCTAATTGGAAGCATCCCATCAGAACAAGAATACTGCTTCTTTTCTTACACATAATTTTCTTCTGTCCTCTGGTGTGCTGACCTGCTTTTAAGTAAGACTTTCCATATTCAGGATTTCTTATCAGACAAGCATTTACATTTTTAAAAAAATATTTATGGGGCAGCTCATTATGGAGCAGTGGAACTGTAACACTGCCAGTCAGAACACAATTTATCTGTATCTCACTATCCCATTGATTAAAAAACAGTATTTCACAACTATTATATCACAGTGGTAAATTATGTCTTGCTGACTATGCTCTAATTCTATGTCATAAAATTGAGGGTTAGTTTTAGTCTGGAATTTTTTAACTGATGTCTTCTGGCCATATCTATATTTGGGGAATAACAAATAGGCTGCTCTTCTTCCACAGACAAAACAAGGCTCAACTATTCCAGACAGATCACTGAAAGGCTTTCTATGTCCACAGCAAAGAGCTCATATCCTATCTCTTCATCACACACCCTGGATAACCAGGGTCTGGATACAAAGGTGTCCCAAGAGAAAAAAAAAAAAAAAAAAGGAACCTTGTGTATCTGTTATCGAGACCAGAAATACATCCCAGCCTCCAGAAGCTGTGATGAGGGAGGTGGAGAAGGTGTTTGAAGAAGAGATGCTAATAGCAGTAGTGATGAAGCAGAAGCCTTGTCCTGAGTCAGGTTGCTCAGACGAAGGCGGCTGGCTAAGAAAAAGACATATTCCTATATCAGGACCATGAAACCACAATTTTCTGGTTACCTGTTGAACTCCTAGCAGCCTTTTCTCATAGGAAGCCCAGCACCTGGCTCACAGGTACATGACTCCTCAGCCTCCTACCACTCACCTTCCTACCACCTGCTGCGGTGGTAACTCAGGGTCTAGTTAGGAGGCTGAGGGGAGACCTTATCGCTCCCTACAACTACCTGAAAGGAGGTTGTAGCAAGGTGGGTGTCAGTCTCTTCTCCTAGATAACAAGCAACAGGACAAAAGGAAACAGCCCCAAGTGGCACCAGGGGAGGTTTAGATTGGACATTAGGAAAAATTTCTTCACTGAAAGGGCTGTCAGGCACTGGAACAGGCTGCTCAGGGAGGTGGTTGAGTCACCATCCCTGGAGGTATTTAAGAGGTGTGTAGATGTGGTGCTTAGGGACGTGGTTTAATGGTGGACTTGGCAGTGCTGGCTTAATGGACTGGATGATGTTAAAGGTCTTTTCCAACCCAAATGGTTCTACGGTTCCATGATTCTAGTTACTGGCTTACTCTGCAGTAAGGTACCAACAACGTTACCGTCTAACACTGTTGCACAAAGCCAAACCTCAGTCTGCGGAGCTTGATTAGCCTGTCTTTACGTTCAGCTCACCACTGACAGAATGGAAGTATTTTTATCTCACAGGAGTGCCCTGAAAATAAACAAACTGAAGTCTGTGAGGTGCTTGGATATTACAGAAGTGGGAGGCTTTGTAAAAATATACAGAGATTAGGCTTCTTCTAAACTGTCCAACCATTCCTGCCCTGGGATTGTGTTCCACATCTTACATGAAAATATCCTTTTTCACTAAGATGAAAATATTCAACTGTTTAACAAACTGTCTTTAGGCCCAGAGCAAGTTTTCCAAGAGCAAGATCTGACCGACAGAAAACATTAGCAAGGGCAAACAGGAAGCTAACGGACTGTCAGCATAGTAAACCATGCTTTTAAAGCCTCTGACAGATTTCAGTGAACACAGGCCCCCGCTCCCCCTGCCACTCACCCCAGTGCTGCTGAGCACGGGCAGGTGGGAAGGGGGCGAGGTGCCGTCCTGCACCCACCGCTGTGCCTGGCACAGCCCAAAGGGCCCTGGCCATCCCCTGCCCCCAGGAAGACACGGAGGGGAAAGATCAATATTTTCCCAAGAAAAAAAGGTCAAAAACCTAGGACCGATTACTTTAAGGATACAACGAAGTGTTTAGGAAAAGAAAAAATCATGAATGTCACAGGTCTTGCCAGAAGTCAGCTTAATCCTGCTGAAATCCCAGTGACCACAAACGGCATATGCAGCTGTGAGAGACTCTGCCTGCCTCTACCAGGGCCAGCCCGTACACAGCCACTTTTTAAAAGGCCCGTTTCCCCTTATGAATAGGCATGATCTGCTTATTAAGACAAGAAGCACTTTCCCCCTTCCCTCCCTCCCGTCCTCCCACCCACATTCCCTTTGTGGTGACTGCAGCGCACAGCCGCCTGAGCGCAGGGCTGGTAAGTTATGCATGCTGGAGCTGTTCTTTTGTGAAGGGGAGATGTTACAACTTGTGTGATTTGCCATTATGCTGTCTTTTGTGACAATCCTGAGATTGAAAGAAATGTCTGGAATATTCCTGGCAAAATAAAAAAAATGAAATCTGAAGTCCAAGAAAGGCTTCAGCAGAGGATGTTGGTGTGCTTTCCATCTGAGAGAAGAAAGGCAAATCATAAACTTCAGTGCCCCCACCCCCAAAGCAAAACCATCAATATATGCACACAGGGATTTTATAAAGCCCCAAGTCCTTTCTACTGAAAATTTATTGCAAAACAGCCATCAAAGTTTCTGAGTAGGGAAAAAAAATCTTCTCTAATACCCACTAACGAGTCTGTGACCTGGATATTGTGCTAAGCCAACTTTGTCTAAAATTTTCATTTATGAGGGAACCTGAACACAAAGTTAGTCTTCATATCAAGCACCGAATTTCTGGATCCCCACTTACTGCTTGCTCAGGAAAAGCGTAATTTTTTAATAACTGTTTTTCAATAATATTTTACATTTTATACATAAAATACTGTCATGTATGTTGTATAAGAGAAAAATCCGCTGTTCTCAAAAAACATCCAAGAAAAATGTATTAGGCAATTAAAAACATACATCATAAATGTATTTCACCTCTGAAGTGATGCACTCCTGTGTAGAAATGTACTTTGATTTAGGTCCTATCTTCTTAAAGCGAACAGTTTTGAGTCTCTCCACATACTACTGACATTCAACGGTATTATTATTATGATAAGAATAATGATTGTCTACACATAAGACTCTAGGGGGAATATATTGGAAGTGAATTTGTTTACACCACAATTAACCTTATGTTAAAAACATATGAACAAGTTTTGCAGGTCAAATAACCTACCATACAAAAAGGGCTGAATTATCAGAATTTGTGCTAGCAATCGGATGTTGCTTTATGTACTGAATTTCTATCTTTCTGTTCTAAAGTAACCATTGGAATAATTTTCTTACAGAATGATAGTTGCTATGACAACCATAGCAAATTTTCCTTTTCTGAAACAGATGTCTCATTTAGTTGAAAATTAGAATGTGAAAAACCCATGGGAAAAATTAATTCAAACTTTAACAGAACACTGACTACAATGTAATCTCTTATAGGTTAACCCCTTAACATCTTTCTGCACTTTTACAGTAACCTTCTCATAAATTCTAATTAAACCAGTTTAACCTCCCAGGAATGACCTTCTTAGCTATCATTAGCGCTTTAGCTGTCTTTGAAAGGCGCATTTCTGTTACAATAATCACAGGAAAAAGTCATACTAAAGAAGCAGTGGTCAAACATATTACCACCTTAATTATTTATTAGTTTTTCTTCTTTTATTCAGCTACTACTGGAAAGAGCTACTACGTAGTCCAAGAATTCTTTTGTCATTTAAATGGGCCATAACTTAGTTTTACATGTGATTTACTGTAAAGGGCGGTGACGCACTACACAGATTTGACCGGTAATTTACATGGAAATTGAAGGTTTTCAATTTTCAGACCACTAGTACACACCTCAATCTGCTCAGCAGAGGTACAAAAAGGGGACACAAAAAAGGATACTTGACTGGGGAAAATTATCAATATGCATGGATTTTTCTACTATAAGCAACGAAGAGAGTGAAATCCAATTCTCCGTTACTTGGATTCAATTTGAACATTTTAACTTAAAGAATGGATTCCTTCCTCTCTGGAATCCTTACCAGCTCAAGGGCACCCTCCACAGCACTTGGTCATCAGCTACAAATGAACACAGCAAGGCAGCCAAAGAGATATTACACCATGGTACTGCCCATAGTGCTTGTGGGGTGTCAGCTACCGCAAAAAATTCAGGACTGCAAGATTTACTACAACAGCTGCATCTAGGTTGTCCAGTTGAATAAGACAAATCTTGCCACCAGTAGGCATGCAATTACTCTCTTTGACTTCAAGGGAAAACTAAAACTCCCTTGTGTAGTCCAATACCTCCGAAGTACTATGGGTGGCAGCCAACTGAATAGCTATTAGTGTATCAAAGGGATTGGAGGGCAGCATCTTGCAAACACTTTAGTAGCAAAAAATACACAACTAGATCACAATGCACAGATCATTGTACCTCCTCATTTCTGTGAAGTTTCCTACAGAAATCTTCTTTGTAGCTGAAAGGCAACTTCTCTCACTAGAATTCCTTAACTTAGAAAAATTTCAAAGGTTCACAAACACATGTAAGTTGCTCCAGTCTTTCCTCCACAACATTGGTCATTTGTCTCCTACCAGGAAATAAACAGGTAATTGGCTGGAGACTGTAAAGAAGCTCAGTGGGAAAATGGACCAAATCAGTCGTCTCATTCCTGCTCCCCCTCCTGACAATTGCAGAGCTGCCCATATACAATATTTAGAAAACCAGACTATGAATGCTGAAAAATCACACTGGTAAAAATGACTGCTCAAGGGCCATGGAACACCAAAAAGCAGTCAGATGAGGTAGTGGCAACCACAGGCAAAACTCCAACACACCCTGATTTTCAGGCCCAAGAAATCTCACTGTTGGACATTTATGTCTTATTTCTCCAGGTCTTGATTTAATCTTACCATTATAACTAGCTACAGTGCTGTGAACACCGGTATACAGTACTATATATACTGTGTACCTTCTTCCTTGTCTGCCTGGTGTTCACATCCTTCAGGTGTTCGTATTTTTATGTTGCCCATTACTGTGTTAGCTGAATTTACCCAATCTCTGTAATTGCCTTTTTAGGCTTTCCTCAATAAGTAACTAACCAGTTTACTGTGTATTTTACTACTTTTTACTCAAATAAGGATTCATGAAAGTTCACTTTTTTTTTTTTTTTTTTTTTTGGTGGGGTATTGGCTGTTTCAACATCTATAGTAGTTGTGAAATAACACTCATCTTTCTGTCTTTTCTTCCTCGCATTCAAGAGGACCATAAAAAGCAGGCAAGAGATGAAACTAGCTATTAGGCCATTAGTGCTAAGAAGGACTGGCAGGGCACTCTTTGTTTGCAGGCCTTGAAACACCATTCAACATCTTGGCATCTGAGCATTTTAACAGCATAACTGAGACTTAAAGGAAAACAGGTTTCCTAAGTTTGAGGAGTATGAGGAGACTTATATTATGATTAACTTCCATGTGAGAGGACAAGACAAGGGTGGTATGATTTTAGAGACGAGGCACAAAAGCAGTGTACAAAAAGAATTAAATTACACAAAAAAGAAACGTAGATTCACTCATTCATAATATTGGAACTAGGGCTTTTTTAATGAAAGCTAAGGCCTCATACTTAAAACTAATAAATGCTAAACAGTGGTTACTCTCATGTAAAATTATCCCCTGGAACACATGGCCACAAAGTACAGCTCAGTAGGTGGAAAGGACAAAGCAGAAGGGAAGGGAATGTAGGTGCTAAGGCACGAGATGGCTTCCACAGCATTAGTTTGGGAGGCTGCAGTGAGCAGCAAACTGAGCTCAGATCCTCCATCAGTCTGCTGGCCATAAACAACAACAGTTCTTCCATGGGGAAGTCTGCTGTGTTCTTGACTTTTTTGCCTTACTTGCTTTGCATCCAAGGTTGTCATTCTTAAAGCTCCAAATCAAATTAAATGATTGTTTTCACAAAAGGAAAGGAGGATAAAAATCAGAATGTGGCCCTTTGTCAGTAATTATTTCTTTTGCAATTTGAGTTACACACTAAATCATTCATCTTTTGTTTAGTAGAGGATTTCATACATCTCTGACTGAAAAGAAGAAAGAATGAGCTGTGACTAATAGGAACTGATCATTTCTAAACATTAATCTGTTACAAAACAATGAAAAATAAAATGAAATCTACTTTATCTTCATAACAAGAAAACAGAAGGTAACAGGTAAGAAGAAAAATTAATGAAAGGCTGAATTTAAAACATGCCAACACTAAACACAAATAGTTTATTTAATTCTGCTGGGAGGCAAATTATAATACACCATGTGATATTTTAAAAATAAAATAAATCCAACAAACAAATGTAAAAGCTAATTTGGTTAGCCAAGAGATTCAATGCTGAGGGTACAGATGTAGAACTGTACAGACTTTCAGTATGGTCTTAGAATTTAATGCTAAGGTCTTGAGTTCCTGATGTCTCAGTCTGCTCCCTTAGTCTCTCTGATTCTCAGTATGTAAAAATATAGGTACAGCCAGGTTATCCAGACTGTACTTCAGATACTGATAGCTGATAGTCATAGAAAGAAGACGGGTTAAGAGAGATAAGGAATTAACAGCCCCTCTGTCCACAGCACAGTCACCATTTCATTGCAAATGGAAAACTTGCCACCAATGGGCCAATCCATAAGGAAAAATAATTTGAGGCACATCTATGCATGGCATCTTCCAGTTTTTCACTACCAAATGACCAGACAGCTAAAGAATGTTATTTCACATATCCAGGTAGTTACCGTTTACTGTAGTCCTCTAACACTTTGCAAAAGTTTGCTAACGAAGAAGATGGAATATCCCTTCAAATGGAGATGCTACACTTGTGGGGGTTTTTACAGTGCAGCTCCTGGAGGGACTCTCCTAGATGAAACATGATTAAATACATAGAATATATAGTAGGTGCACTGAGAATTGATAGAAAAGGCCCTCAGAGTAGCCACTTCTCAGTTTAGTAACTCAACAGGTTTACATTCTCTTCTCAAAATACAAGGAGTAATTAGGTCATATGGACTAACTGTTTGCCAGTTCTCTTCTGTTTTTCCCTCCGTTTTGGTTTTTTACCTTCTCTTCCTTAGAAAATTCAAAGCCATTTTGAGTTAAACAAGCATGAAAATGCTTCCAAAACTAATAAATTAATACAGCACGTGTGCATATATGCACAAAGTGTATTATTTTTAACGTTTTCAATTTAGCAACAGATGAACTTCTTGTTTAAAAAAGCACATACTGATACTTCATATGCCATGTTTCTACCTGAAGTGAAAAACATCCAAGCAATCCCAAATTCAAAATTCATATTTTCCTGCAGTCCTAAATTCACCCCACAGTACAGTGGTGGAAACCTACTGCTGCAATGTGACTGTCTATAACAAAAAGATACAGCTTTAGTACCTGTATGCTCACTCAGCTAACTAGGAATTCTGAGATAACCTTAAAAAAAAATCATATACTTATGTAAATTACATAATTATAAATATGTGACACACAGGTGCAGCCCTGCATTGTAATATTGGTTCCAATTTACTCTGCTTTCTTACTGTGGAAGAAAATCTCCATATTAATTCTTACTAAATGATGCTAATTTATTAAATAAAATTAATAATGAACAAAAAATCCAAAAGAAGTATTCTGATGTTAAACAACTTCACAACAAGTGGTAAATTACTTTTCCCCATAAAATCTGGTCAGGGAAAAGAGAAACAACTCGAGTAACTGTGTAACAATTAGCCCCTGTGATGGTGGCTCTATTTACAGTTCTTCATGTAAAGCACAACACAAAGTCACCATCTACTCTTGATGTAGTAACGCACCACTCTGTAAAAACCTAGGGAAAATGCATACATACAAGCTACCATGAAGTAGGGAGGCTGATTCTTCACCAGGTGTAAATGGCTCAAAAACTGGTGGAACTCTGCCAATTTACTCCAGCTGAGAATCAGCTCCATGTAGATCTGGTCCAAACTAGTTAGCTATTTGTGTTTCTCTTGGAACATCGCCAAAGGGCTCATCACAGTACCCAACTGTGTTTACATCTTTGAAACATCCTCAAATTGCTGCTGTCTGAGACTACAGCCCAGACTACATATAGAGGTTTTTTTCCTTTTTTTACATAAAAAAAAAAAAAAAAAAAAAGCACCAAAACAACAAAAAAAACACTCTAAACTTTAAAATCAGCTCTGTCTCATAAAATTAAACTTTCAAGCAAATGTGAAAAATACAGAGAAAACTGCTGTGGGGGATTGCAATTTCACTCTTGTGGTTTATGAACTGCAGGAAAGTGAAGCCAATTCCCTGTAGTGAAATTACAGGTCTTCTCTTCTATAGGTCTTAAATTAAAAACCAGCTGAATCCAAAGTGAGCTTAGTTTACTGGATCAGAAGATTCAATTATTTCTGCTAAGTAACTGAATGTGAACTACTTCCTTTTAATAATACACAACTAATAATTACTGCCCAAGAAAGGATGTTTTTCTATCAAGCTAATTAAACCAAAGCAATATATTTTTTGACTGCTTTCAGATTTAACTAAAGCTAGAAACATTGCAGCAAAACAAGTAAATGCAAATCCCCACTCATATACAGAAATATAAGGCCACGCAATGTGTTCAGATGGACTTGCCCAAAAACATTACGTGAAATCAACATAACTTCTGGACTATGATCAGCATACACGCATACACAGGCATTGTAGCATCCTGCACACTTGTACAAACACAGTTGACGAACACAACTGCAAGCGCCTGCAAAGCATCTTTGGCTTCAGTAACTAATTCAGCTCACTCTGCAAGAGGTCACTGTGAAATGTGTTAGAGAATTGATCCATATCCCTAATACGCAAACATGGACAAGCAAGCAGCACGCAAAGGTGTTTGTCTTACTGGTTTTCCTCTATTGTGACTATTCTAGGATTGAACTGTTCCAGACCCCTCAGCCCCAGGCAAAGTTGGGAAAACATTTTCTGGAATGTTTGTTAATAAAAAAAAAAAAAAAAAAAAGGGATATTCTAAACTGCTGTGACTTTAAAAAAATCTTGTGGGCAATGGAAAAATAAAATTTCTCAGGAGCACCTAACAACTAGAATTTATCACATTGGTCTGACTTTGATGATATTTATTGGCTACAATAGCTGTATTTCAGTTTACATTTTCATTCACTCAAACACCTATTGCAGAGTTTAATTAGTTAATAACAACTACGTTCCTTTAACATGCTACAGAAAATTCACTTGGAGTCTACAGAATTTTTATTTTGTTCCATAAACTTCTTTTTTTCAGCCATGTTAATGATTCTTGCTAATTCATTTCAGTCACTTAATTTGTACTGCAGTGTTCATTAAAAAGACCTCTCCTGAATTCAGTATGATTGTTCACATGAGCAACAGCACCTGTATACCTAGTGTCTACTGAATGAGACTCACCTTTCCTGTATTTCCAAGTCATATAAAAAAACCCACTTTCCAAGGTATGTTTGTCAGTCAAATGCACCAATTTTAGCAAAGTGCCATTAGTGGGGAAAAAAAAAAAAAAGAAAAAGAAAAAATGAGAATAAAAACAATCCACCAATCTGTTTCTGATGCTAAAACAGCCAGAACACTTGCTTAAGTCTCACTTGCTGCCACTGGAAAACCTTTCACACTTCATGAGTTCAACATCCTAAATTTCTCCCCACCACCTTCCCTGAACAGCTGAATTTAATAGATTAAAATCATTTTGCAGGGAAAACCATTCTTATGTTCTCCATATGCTGCAAACTAAACTACAGTGTATTGTGGGTTTAAGTGTTTTTAGAAGTAGCACTTTCCAAAATGGAAAATGCTTTCTGATAAGTATGGAAGAGGAAATAAAAATATCACTCCAGCATTCTATTAAAATACAATTAAACCTGTATCTATGTGCCTCAGACTGTTAATTAATATATTTTAGCAGGATGATTAATTTTTTTTTCTCTCTTCTAAACATGTTGCTATTTCTTACACACCTGTCACATCTTACCTACCTTTTACTGAATTCCTGAAATAAAACATCTTCAGGATTCTAACCATAGTAATGCAGACACATCAGGTAGGCTTGGATGGCAACCTTCTCACCAAAATTTCTGAAACTTGAGATACTGCCATTCGGAATAATGAGTGGTGTCCATTATTCCCAGTCACAAATTTTATCTTGTTCAGCAACCACGTCAGACTACCTAAAATACTCACATTGCCTGCCTCAAAGTCACTAACTAAAAAAATCTCCAAAATAGTTCCCAACTTTAAAAACCAGGGAACAGCTACCATTTTAAAAACAAATTTCTGAGCTACCAAAAAACAGCATTCTGTAATATGTTCACATCCAGCATTACCACATCTATCTGTACAAGACTATAGCACTGACAGAGCTAGACATGAAAAGAAGCCACCTGCTCAAAAATCTACTTAATCTGAAGACTGCAAGAATTTTAGAGTGGTATTTTATAGCTTCACAAAACAGTACAGAAGCCTTTGCTGTTTAGTTATTTGTATTTTTATCTTTTGACCAAGTGAGGGTGCAGAAAGAAGATAAACATAGGAGTATCAGCCATTTTACTTAGAAAACTTCTAGTATGGTTTTGTCCAATACACAAATTTTTGAGTCCCTATATATTTCAAGTCATGTGCAAGGTACGGAATAGCTTTTTTGCAGATTTGAAAGGGGGCATAAGAACTAAGCATCACAGTGGTCACACTGAGGCAGAAGTTATTTTCTGTGAATTTTGCAAGGGATGAAACTTGCAATATTAACATCCTGCACTACTGCTGCTGCTCTATCTGGAAGCCACGCTCCCAACTTGGGAGGTATATTATGTTAAATGAAGTCAATATTTTATTTTAATACAGTTTCATTTTAATTGATGTTCACCTCAATGACGGTAAAGATTTGTACAAGGTCTGGGAAAGTAAACATTAGATGATTCATCGCTGGCAAAATGAAAGCGTGTCTCTCTCATGAAATGAATCTATAAATCTTTACTACATTATTTTACTGATGGAAACTGAGTTCAGTGAGGAATGAAAGAGACTATTATAGCTGTTCTTGAAAAGATGGAGGAGGAGAGCACTGAAACAGAGACCTAGGGTGGTCTGGAGTCTGTGTGGAACAAAAATAAGTTTGCCTCACTTTGCCCTTTGCATGTTCTTCGAAACTACCTCAATTACACATGGAAGTTACCAGTCTTTCTATACAAAGTGTACATGTGCACATGCATAAAGGAGACAACATTTGAGAGTAACTATGACTAACGCACCTACTCTGTGATGAAAAAACAAATCAGACAAGAAAATAACAAACCAGATGAGAGTTACACACCTATAGCTAAACAGTACTGGTCACACCGGACTATACAGCTTGCATAAAAGACACTCAGCTGCATACTGCAATAGCTGCAGCACACTAAGAAAAGAGCCAATAGATTAGAACAAATTTCCAGCCCTCACAAGAAAGTGGGATGAGGATTTGGAGAATAAGCTCCCTGTCAAGGCTGCTTTGGGCTGAGCTGGTGGCTGATACTCACTAATGCAACCTACAGGTTCGTGTCTTTTGCACTGGAAGGAGTTCAGCTATCTGACATAGCAGAGCTCACTGAATGGCTCTGGTCCAGAATGCTATACGTAAAAAATACAGTAAAAACAGTACTTGAACAGGAAAAAACCGCTCCCCACATACACACACCTAACTTTCTTCACTCAGCTTCCCATTATCTGACCAACAATGTTGTATGAGAGCTGATGGCCCGTGTGTAAACACGTGGGGGCCACAGTGTTCCATTAGAGAGATGCTACAAAAATGCAGAGGTCCAACCTGGGGCATGTTACTTCAGGACAAATGGTCACAAATGTCTTTCTAGGCTGATACTAATCTTTGCTCTCTCATTTTCCCTGACTGGGAAATGAAAGTTTCTGAACTTCCAGATGGCCAATAACAAAACAATGAAGGAGGAAATGAGAATACATAGACACCAGAAAAAAACTGTAATTCTGCAAAAAGAAAAATGAGATTCTGTTTCACAGGAAGAGATTCCTCCAGTCAAAGCCAAGCAAAAATCCACTCTCTGGATAATGAGTCTGGAGGCAATCTCATCCTAAAGGGCTTCTTTAAGCTACCCAGGCCGATACGTCATTTAAAATAATGGAATTGTCATATGTTTGGCAAGAGGGCTTTGATTGTCCCTTCCTTTCCCACATTGCAGAAAATGAAAAAAAGCACTGGAAGAGACAAAATGCTCTCCTGCAACCTTGGATGCATGTTTGAGAGCAGGAGGACAAAAGTCTCTCCTGCAGTTGTTTACAGCTGCTTAGAAGCATTATGGAAGTTCAGTGGCTAGGAAGACGTTTTCTTTCTGTCACTTGCATTTCCCTTGCTATGTCAAGTAAAATGTGTACTCTTACCCTGCCATTAACACACAATAATCCTTTAAATAGAAAATGGAATTACTGCCATTTTCCACAAGATCAGAGTATACACACAGAATAGCTGTTCTGCAGATGAACGCTTTTTTTATAAATTTGAGGCAGGGGTGTAATATTGGACATTGAGGAAACAATCAGTATAACCTTTGCCAGACACAGATAGCTTCCAATTATTGATCAGAGGTCAATTTATTCATCTCCAGGTCTTATCATTAGTTATTGCATGCAGCAGGAGAACAGAGAGCCAAATTACTTACTCACTGAGTTGTAAAAAACTCAATGGAAAAAACATAGCGGGGCAGAGTCCATTACTGGAATTTTGTGCAGCCGAGAAGCAGACGTAGCAACACTTAGGATCACACATGCAAGTATGAACCTCAGAGAGGTGTTCTCAGGTTGATACAAAACTGTACATGTACCATTACAGGCATTTATTTTTATATGGCTATTTTGAATAATGACTGTGAAAGGAATAATAGTTGACTCATTCAGCAAGCACAGCAGATCCTGCGTACTAAATGCATCAGGGGTTTTTGGGCAAACACAATATGCAATTGTGCAATTAAAACCTTTAGCAGCACAGAGGCACAAGTGGATTGTATAGCCTATCTTCATTCCAGCTGTAGCCAACACTAAAACTCTTACCTGCAAAATAATAACACATTGTGGGAGTAATGAGCTATAATAGAAAATCTGTAACTGAAACACTCAGTAATCATTTATTTATATGGTTCCATGAACAACATCATCATAGAGATAATACTCGGCCTGATGACACAGAAAAGACCTTCTGCTGCAAATCCAAATTAAAATTTCCACTATTATCTTGGCTTCTCATCTTCCCAGTCACCTGTCAGGACCATTTACTGCTTGTAGGGAGTTTGATATTGTCCACAAAGCTCCCTAGTGTAAGGATTTTGTTGATACCTGTTCATTTTGGGTATCAACAATGACACCTAGCTCTAGCTCCATAGTGGGACTGACAGAATTACAGAGACATTGCTCAAAAGGGACCTTTGGAGGTCTTCGGTCCAACCTAGCACTCCCTACCACTCACTAGTACTACACCTGGTCAGCCACTACTGTCCAGCCAAGTCTTAAAAACACCAAAGGATAGATTCTCTGCCACCTCTCTGGTGTTCCTGCTTGCGGTATTTTTACTTCTATGTTATGACATATATGTTACTGAAGAACAAATTAAACCCCTTACGAAAATGGCTTCACCATTGGGAAGACTTTGCAGTCAAAAATACATTATATAGAATTATTCAGGTTATTCAATCTGTCAATTTGACTTTACTCATAGAAGTCCAGAATAAATAAGTTTTTTTAAAAGTACTGTCCAACCAGATGCTTTCCAATTTACCATAAATGCTACTGAAGAACCAAAGTCTTTGTTTTACATTCATAGCAGACTATGACTACTCTCTACACAAAATTGCTTCCAGGTCTGTGAATATGTTCTGGCCGTGTCCTAGGTTTTGCTGGGATGAAACCCAGAGTCCGTCTTTCTGTGCCTAGCTTTTTATTTAAAAAATCATGGTGTCCAGGATTCATATGGGGAAAAAAATTCAATGGCTCCCAGCATCTGAGTTACACTACAAAGAAGCACACTGCATTCTCACTGATGCCCTGCTCATTCGGATCTGAAAACCAACACTGTATGGTGGACTGACAAAAGTATGAGTCCCCTAGGCCAAACACAGCCACCCTTAAATTCCAGGTTGCTCTGGACACATTTAACATCTTGGTATTCCAAGTTCCTTATGAAGCATCTAATGCTTTTAAACTTCCTCTCCCTCCTGATCTATACTCATGATCCGTGGTCCAAGAAACCCGTGCTGCAAATACAAATTCCTAAATAGCAGCTTTTGTGCTTTGCAGCTTGCATTTCAAAATGGCTGCTCCCTGCCTGATGATAATACTAGCATAATTAACATTTAAGGCAGTTAAATTTTCGTTAGTGAGTAGAGGCTCAATCTGGCACTTGAAATCTTGCCCTTGGAGCCCAGGAGAGTTAGAGCATTGGTTTCTGAGACAAAAGTGTCCCATTTCTTCTATGCAATTAAAAATAACTGCTGAGTTTTAGATAATAATAGAGGTCAAAATACCCAACTGCTATTGAAAATATTTAACCACACACAAATGGTATGTATTTAAAAGGCCTTAGAGACTGGCATGCTATGCAAACCAATCAAGCTCTCGTGGTTTACTGTGCAACCAAAACATCGTAAGCAGAAGCCCAATTTAATTGTGTACAGGTCATATAAAAACGCAGATATCTACAGGTAAACACACTAAGTTAATGCAGGTAAGCATTCACTCAGACTTTAGTGTTCTCAAAGTACTTTACAACTATTGATGAAGCTGTTTTATAAAGGAGGGATATCTCTAGTTTATACATCTTTTTACAAAGGTCAAAGTAGAAGGTCAGGGCTGTAACCAGAAATGAAAAGGCTGGATCTGGGGCCCCAGTCTTTTAATTTCTAGATAGCTGACTTTCTCATTAAATAGTCCTATATGGAAAACAAACATAAACTGTAATTGGGAGTTCTCCAATTAAACAAATCCATTCACAAAGCTAGATGCATATTTTCAAAGCTGGAAAAGAAAATTATTTTAGGATACCAAACAAGCAACTGCATGATATTTATCTTTCTTACTGAGTTCTGAAATCTTAAAGTCTTGACGAGGCTCATATGGATTTTCTAAAGGACTGGCTTCATGATGCAAGGGCAAAAAAAGATTCACCGTGGGAAGTTCACCAAAGTTCTGGTTTCTTAGAGATTACATTACTATGACATGGAAAGAAACTGAGATTTATTTCCCAGAGAGGCTATGACATGCCTCCTTTTCAGGGTGAATGAAGTATAGAAACAAAAATGCTAAAGAACAGTAGTGAAGAGTAGGCACAGACTTGTACTACAGCCTTCAAACTAGCAGGCAGCTAGTTTAACCCACACAAAATAGCTGTTTCTCACCCTAAGTTTTCTGACTGGTGGACTGGCTGATGTGACTTTGTTACTTCTGCATCTGCTGTCTGACAGACTAATGAAGAGCAAATTATTACTGCTATTATTGTGGTTGCTGCTGTTTCCACTGGACATGACATCAACTAGCATGGAAACTTCATTCAGCATTGCATAATAACCAGCAAAAAAAACATTTTGGCTGGAAGACTTTCATCAAGACTTTCTCCCATATGGAGTAAGCAAAGATTTTCAAAGGACCTTACAACACTCATCTTCCAGGACCATAAGGGGGTGGGAGATGAGTTAGCAACACTGTGAAACATGTAGTGTGGAAGTTTAGATATAACCCGAAGACACATAAAAGATGGAAAGCAATCTTTTTTCATGAAGAACAGGTCATACCAGAGAGCTTAGACAAGTTGTGCAAAATGACAAGATTAACGCACAAAGGAAATGCGGCAGATCTGATTTTATAGAAATATTATTTCTGGGTTAGTGGGCGGACAAAAGTTTTCTCAACAGATTTTTACAGATCTAATCATACACAGAAAGTTCAAGTGGTTTCCTTTAGCCTGTACTTAGTGCTACTTTATAGACAGCATTTTGCTTTAATTTAATTTATCTAGACTTTAATGAGACTTTTGGTACTTTACTGCCTGGAAAATTATTACTGACACTGGAAATATGGTGCCTGGTTACGAATATTGCAATGAAGATATGAAGTTGCCAGACATATTGTAAACAGAACATAATTACAGTATTTACAGTTGAACATCAAAATAGGAAGAGATGCCAAGTGGCATTTCTCAGAAGTTAATATTGGGACTGATACCATCTAATATCTTCCCTAATAATTTGGAAAATGAAGTAAATTGTACATTGATTGAATACACAGTAGACACAAGAGGCAGATGAACTACAACACAGCAGGTGGGTAGGTTGAAAATAAACCCAGAAAGATCTGGAGATCTGAGAGGGAGGGAGAGAAGGGCGCGTTTAAGAGGGAAGCTATTTAATGTAGACAAACGTAGAATAATAATCTCAGAGAAAATTAACACCCATCTCAAGTAACCAAATGGGAAAATGCCAATTTTCATTTAAGAAAAAAAAAAATCCAAGAGATTTCACAGTTTATTCACACTGAAAATTCACATTGGGGTATATGCATCAGGTTTGACAACTCGTTTGCTACATTCCAGCCTGATGTGATTTTAAAAGGATGAATAACAGATTCCCTTAAAAACCTGTCTTTTGAAGTACATTTTTACTTATTTTAAATGTACACCAAATGCCCATAAAAGATCCCATTTACAGTCCTGTTAGTGAAAATAACATAGCAGTAAAGTAATATAAGTAAAGAGACACAGAAGCAGTACATACAAGGTCCAAGTGGAGGTCAGGAAGCCAAAGCCCATCTGTCTCCCACACTGTCACAGAGTTTTAAGTGTTCACTCTATGCAGTAGAGTGAAATCCATTAAATACTAGGTTGCCACTGATCTATTGACTTTAGTTTAGAAGCTCAACTATACCTTGAGGAAAGCTATTACTATATAAAAGAAAGTAAGATTCTGAGGGATATGTAAAAAAAAAAAAAGCCTGAACAAATACTGACACAAGCATGCTGTGTTATGTGATACGACATACACTGATGAACCTTAAGTATCTGTAGGACGGAATGTGTCAAAAGAATGTACCCCTGCAGTAAAATTAACCTGTACTTATATAAATTCACTAAGTATAGAAAACATTATTTTTGGACACAAAAACTCTCAGCTCCTGGCTGAGAGTTTAAAGAATCCACTATCTTTTCTTTTTTCTATCACTATTTGTTAACAATACCCATAGTACAAGTACATTAGTTTGTCACAGGAATGACTCATTGCAAGAAAATATAAAAACTTTATCAATCTAAGTATTACTTTTCTTCCTAACACAGCAATGTAAATATAGAAGATGCATACAAAATGGCTGATGTGATAGCAATCAACAGTATTTTTTTAATGTATGCTTAAAAACCTGCTTACCAAGGGGAGCCATATATTCTGAATCCCCTCACCGTCACTTCAGAGTCTTGAAGATAGATGCAGTTTGTTAGAAGAGACTGTACATTTTCATAGCTCTCTGGCTTGAGCTTAGAAACAGAGGGGAAATAGTAAAAGTCCTGCTTGATTAAGTCAGCCATGAATTCCTGGTCAAAGGTCAATTCATGATTTCCTGCTATCACAATCTTGTACTCATAGGGCAGGCTACCTAAAACAGTGAAAAACAAAGAAATTATTTGTTTTATGGAAAATCTATTCAAAGAAAACAAGACATATAAACTATTATTGATTCCTATAATATGCTGACATATTTCAAACAATTGAGCATATCCCTACTATGTGTTACTGTAATTCCTGGCGATTTCAGGTAAATGACATTACTGTCTTTTTCAGGGCATGCTGTGATTTAGAATGCTTAGCATTAATGTGTTGAAACCACTTTCAACTCATCAACCTTAAAAACCTGTCTGCAGACTTCTGCTCTACTATTTACCTCTGGTTAATTGCCATTTGTGCTGCAAGTATCACTTACTGTGACAGTGATGATAACTCTTTGACAGAAATTAGGGTTCAAAGAAGATCAGCCATAACGCTTCATAAAATAACGTCAGCTGTCTTCTCCCACAGCTGTGGTCTTTATCAGCTGTACCCAGTGGGTCCTTACAGACTCAGAACTTGGGTCAGCCAGAGGGCTCTGCTGCCACCTTTGCCCTGGCATTAAGATCAATCCTTTAAGCAAGACAGGGACTGGGTTTAGCTCTCCAAATCCCACAAAGAATTCTTGCAGTTTGCATCTATCCTATGTTTTTTCCTGCTCCATTTTCTCAGTGACTTCCTTGGATCCATGGACTATAATTTAAAGTGACTCATGTTCAAGAATATTTTACAACCTGTATTTAGTGAAAAACCTTACAACAACCTCCTGCTGAAGGCAAGCATATATATGCGCACAAACGTGGATTCTTTCTGAGATCAGCACTGCAAATGAAACTTTCCACCTGACTCCACATTTGGCTGTCAGCTGGATTCGCCCTTGAGAGCAGGTTACCACCTGTCTGAAAGAGCTTAACAGAAACTTTCTAAGTGTATCTGAGAGGGAAAAAAGGCAGAAACTGTGTAAAGCTGCATTCATTAGCTTTGTTTCTGTACTATTAATTTGCATCAGGATGAAGACAAACAGAACGGAGGACTGGGACCAGAAAGAAATACTTCATTGAAAATAAGACCCACCTTACACAGCAGGAATCTAGTTATTTTTTTATTTTTAAAATGTGGGTTTGATAACATAGAAACTTTTAGTAATGATCCCAAGCCTACCTAGAGGTAGGATATTTAGAGAATGTAAAACACCAGTCAATACACAATGGCAAAAGTTGGCATGAGTAGGATTCAGTTACGGAAACAGAAGACCAAGAGCAGTGCTAGCCCAGAGGAGATGCCATGTGGCTGAACTCATTATTTGCCAAATGAAAAGATTTGGGTGACTCCGAAGTATAAGTTTCCAATAGCTGTAACAACTGTATTAGGAACACTGATTGTACAGGTTCCAGTCTTTCCTGTGGACCCAACACACGTGTGCCTTTAGAATATTTAACAGAAAGTCTTTTCAGATATTGGAAATTACACAGTGGATGTTGGAGATTCAATTATTTACCTGAAAGAATACGTGAGATGTAAATGTTGTCTTTTTTTCTTTTTTAAATGCTTAGCATTTTACAGATGTGTATGCCATCTCTACAAGTTTTCCAGGTGTGTGCACACATACACATGCAAGTTAAAAATGTTACTTACGTGCTACAATATGTATGGGCATCTACAGGCCTTAAAGCATTCTTGGGAAATAGGAAACTAAAGAAAATGCCGCAATATTGTTAACAATTCCATTTCTGTTCTGTTTTGTAAATCTTTTCCAGCTCATCTGATCCATCCATCTAGCAGCCAAGAACCTGTACGAGCTGGTTATAGTTGTTGCTTCCACTAATGTATTTATGTCATGTTGCTGTCTGTGGGTGTTACTTAGGCAAATTAGCAAATTACTCTAAATGTACAGTTACATTTATTATAGTGGCGGCCAGAAGCGCTGCTGTAGTTACAGGTCTGTCAGCTTTTCAATTAACAACTGTGGTTTTGATGAGTTTGCAACTCAGGGTTTTTTTTCTTTCATTCCCTAACAGGCAGCAACTTGCTAAACCTATTTCCCTCTTTGTCTCCACAAGCCCTCTTTACCCTTTAAATTTAATTTTTTTGTCTAACAGCTATTTTTTTCTGCTTGCATGTAAATTTAACAATATTTTGTTTAAACTTTGTTCCTTAGAAGACTTTAAGACATGATTCACTTTTTACTCCAAGAGCTCTTGAAATGCAAAGTCAACCTTCAGTATAAATCTTTGAAACCTTGTTCTTGGCTGGGCATCGCTGGTGTGAAGTATATATGCAAGATGCCAGTTGAGCCACTGCAGATGATGGCCCTCAGCTATCAGACCACAATACTGACTATACATTTCCCATCTTCCTGGCTTCCAGTGTGATCTCCATACTTACCAATGCTCACGCTAGTCCACATGCAGAAATCAACACTGAGCTCTCAACAGCTCTTTGCACACAAACGTGGTCCTCCTACCACTGACCTCAGAGGGACCAACACCACCTCACTGCAGCAGGACCACAACCCGACATGGTGTGTCAGCACAATCCCAAGAAACGCTGAACGTTTCAAGTACCTTTTATAGCACTGAGATCCAGCAGACATTAGCAGTATCTAATCAATTTGTCTGAAAGCCACCTTAAAGCAGCAACTCTTTCCTACTTCTGACTTACAACTTCTTACTTTTTCTTTTTTTATGTTATTATTTAAAGTACTCTGTATTTTCTTATTCCATTATGTCCTTCCAACACAAATTAATGGTTGGACTTTATGATCTTAAAGGTCTTTTCCAACCTAAATGATTCCATGATTCTATGAAATACATGGGGGTTTATCCCTAGACACAGACTTCTGCACAATTTGTAGCCTTGGCTCAGTCCTTGGCTAGAACCAAGCCCTCCCCAGGAGCACACAGCCTAATAGCTGTTGTACAGCTGTGTTTCTACATGTGACCATAGCTTTAGAACAACCCCTTTTACATCTATTATTTTTTGTGTCACCCACTCTTGATCAGAGATAATTCAGACACTTCCAGGTTGACAGTTTATTCCCATACCTGCTGGTGGGTGCTAATGACAAGCTGGGTGGAAAAGACACCAGGCACATTTCCTGTCCCTTGTTAAACAAACTGAGCTGAAAATGTTTAATTCCCACTCATGCAGGTTTTTGTGGCTTCTTGTAATAACTGCATTTTGCTAAGGAAGATTCCTACCAAAGACAGCGGTAGCTACAACGTACCCATTGCAGAGGGTTCCTTTCAGCTTCCACTTACAAACTACATGAAAATAAGCTTTAGTAAAGGCATCACCCAACATTTTCATTTGCTAAGCTGTTTACCTTTTTTCTTTTTTCCTTCTTCTTTTCCAAAATAGCCATATGCTAAACATTGTTCCCTGACTGCTCACCTGTGTGGGTGCCAATGGCACCACTAGAGCAACCTTGAGCATATCAAGGGTGACTGACAGCCCTGATATAACCGTGAGGGGGATATGACCCTAGTGGTGCCTCCTCAATCCTCCCAGCGAGGGGGCTCCCTGTTCAGGTGGGAGTGGATGTATCTCACGGTCAACACAACATTGCCTGGCTGGTGCTGTGGGTAGGGCTGTAGCTTCTAAGACCACAGAACCCTTTTTTACAAACAAGGACTGCTACACTAGGATGGCATTCCCCTGGCAAACCGGGGCAAGAGCATCTTTGCCAACAGGTTCACTAATACAGTGGGAAGAGTTTTAAATTAGGTGTGTTGGGGAAGGTTGTCATGCTGTGAAGAGGAGGCATGGAAGCAGTGAGGAAGCAGCTGGGGGACAACCGGGTGGCAAAGGCTCTTGCACTGCCCTTGTAAAAGCAGCCTCACTGGAGCTCCTCTCAGGTACCTGTATGCACACACATAGAACATGGGGTACAACCAGGAGGAAGAAGATGATGCACAGTGGACAGCTGTGAGATGTCTGGAATTATGGAGACATGGTGGGATACCTTACCTAATTGGCGTGCTGCCATGGATGGACATAGACCTATCACGTGTCTATCACAGGTCTATCAACTTTGAAAAGTCAGGGGGATTGGAGAAGTTCCCAATGACTGGAAAAAGGCAAATGTCCCACCCATTTTCAAGAAAGGCAAGAAGGGGAATCTGAGGAACTACAGGCCACCAAGTCTCATATCAGGCCTGGGAAAAATACAGAACAAATCTCCTACAAAGTAGTTTTCCAAGCACATGAAGGTCATAAAAGTGATTGCGAACAACCATCACTGATTTAACATCAGTAAATGATACCGGAGACTAACACAATTTATTTCTTTGAGATGAGTAGCTCTGTGGATAAGGGAGAAGACTGGATGTTGTTCACCTTCATCTTAGCCTTTGACACAATCTCCCATAGCATCCTTACGGCCAAACTGCTGAGACAAAGATGGATGATAAGGTCAATGGAGTACCACCTCAAATACTGGGCTCACTAGAACCAGTGGTCCAAAGTCCACCTGGTAGTCAGCCACTGGAGGCATCCCTCAGCTAGTGATGCTGGGGCTAATACTACTTCCCTAACAGCCTGGATGATCTGATGGAGTGCACTTTCATCAAGTCTGCAGACAAGACTAATTAGGGGTGGGGATCTGCTGACCCACTCTGGAGGGTATGTCTGCTATTCAGAGGAACCTCCAAAGGCTGGAAATATGGGCTGACAGGAACCTCATAAACTTTATCAAAAGCAAATGCAAAGTTCTGCATCTAAGATGGAATAACTTCATTCACCAAGACTCAGCAATGTGTCTTTGTGGCAAAGACAGCCAACCACATCCTGGCCTGTATTAGTTAACAGTTAAACCAGCTGAAAAAAGGGAGTGATCTTTCTCCCCTACCTAGCACTTCTGAAGACAACATCTGGAGTGTGGTGTCCAGTTCTGGGCTCTTCAGTAAAATAAAAATTACTGACAAACTCAAGGAAGCCCAGCAAAGGGCCACCAAGATGGTCAGGCAATGTGGCACATGGGGAGAGGCTGAGATTTGAGCCTGTTCAGACTAGAGAAGATGAAGGGAAGACCTTCCTGCTGTCTGCAATTACCATCTCAGGATAAAGACAAGGCAGAGCTAGGTTCTTCTTACAGGCACAGACAGAAAAGAGGCAAGAGACACAAGTGGGAACATGGCATAAGGAAGGAATTCTACTATGAGAATGGACAAAAAGCAAATAGGTGCCCAGAGAAGCTGCTACATCTCCAGCCTTGGAGATACTCAAACTTCAACTGGACAAGGTTCTGAGCAGCCTGCTCTAACTAGGCCTGCTTTACACAGGAGGTTGGACTCGATGACCTCCAGAGGTCCCTTCCATCCTGCTTGATTCTAGGTTTCTCTAAGTCTACATTGGAAAACAGACAAGAATTTTAAAGAGCCTGTAATGCTGAAAGAAATTAAAACCTCATTTCACGTTGTGATTCTAATGGAACATATCTATGGTAGGCAAGCAATTTAGCAGGACTAGAGAGTATGTTCCATTAACTTTGGTGTAAGTTTCTTGTACTATCCATTTAGCAGATGAGTAGGACTGAATACCCAACTGATAGCCAATTAACATTTGATAATAGCATATGGCTTTGCTGGTGGGCAGGTAGCAAACTTGGTATTAATACAGAAGCTCTATGTATACAAAGATATAAAAGAAAATTTATGGCTGTCACAGGAATTCTGCACACATATCCAGGACAAAATTTCATTCTCCAGTAAAATTAAGGCAGCAAGCATATAAGAAATAGATCTGCCCTTCAGGAGTGCCAAGAAACATGCAAGAACATATGCTATGGGAGTCAAAGATATATCTTCAAACCAAAAAAAAATGAAAAGTTATGAATTTGGGGGAAAGTTATGTATTTTTTTCCTGTTCTCTTATTTTGACTAACCAAAACAAGTGTTTTTGCCCAAAGACCAGGGATCCCCCTATTTTTGGCACCTGAGAAGCTTCTGCTAAAATATCTCTATAACCTGGAGATGAAATACAACTAAACTTGGTTGGAAAAGTTTTACTTAGTCTTCTGTATTAACGTTATTAAAATACCACTTGGATGGAATAGTATATATTTGGAAATTCATGTAGTGATTCTGACATTACCAAGGAAACAAAATGAAAAAAAATGTCAGTTTAAAATATTTTGGGGTGAATAAGAATTTAATTTCTAAAAAAAATTTCACTTTTTTTTTTCCCTAAAATATGTGGGTTTTTCTTCCCATAATGTCTAACTTGCAATAAATTAAAATTATTTTCCTCTATAATCAACCTCTAGCCACTTCATCCTATTTGGATTTGGAATCTAACAGAAATATTTACACATCAAAATTCTGTCAAAAACACACTGGCTTCAATTCAGCCCTGGGATTCAGGGCTTTCTCTTTCAGGCCACATCCAACTTTTGCCTTCTGCCAGTTTGGAATGGGGCTCCAAGCCATCCTCCACTCTTTCGGCTTCTATCTTAACATGAGAGGAGAGATTTTTCCCTTCCTTCTCCTTCTTCACTGCTACATGGTTCTTCACCTTTCCTGCCACATTTTCCCCTCTCTTTTTTTGTAATCTGTCTCTGTACACAGAAAAATGCTGGAGACACATCATTTTGCACTTTTAGCTGTATTATTATTATTATTATTATTATTATTATTATTATTATTATTATTATTATTATTATTATAATTTTTTTAGATTAAAAAAAAAGTAATTTGCATTTAGCTGTTATAGCAAAGGATATCTTTTCCTTACAGAAAGAAAACTTGTAGAAGTATGATACTTTAGACTTCTGTACGCTTGTCTCTCAATATCCCTCTGAAAATGCCCAGCAGATTTAAAAGTCATTCACTATATTCAGCAGAGGAGCAAAGGCCTCAAGGATAATTATGTTCCCTTAAGTTTCCTGAAAGTAAGTGTCTAAGAAGGCTAATGCCCATCTGAAGGAGAGGCTGCGAAGGAATGAGACACCTTAAGTGTCATCTTACGAGACACCTAAGAGCCAATACAAAGTCTAAGAGACAAAAGATTCCACCTTAAATCTCCTAAATCGATGTAAACTATTGATCTTTGAGATTATTTTACTATCAAAAAGCCTGGGGTATCATATTTAGCTTATATATAGCCAGATCGTATTGTCATCTTACTAACTTCTTAACTACATACATGGAGTTTCTCTGTTATGGCAAGTCCTCCTCAGGAACTTTCTTAGCTTTTGCTTGCTCAGTATAAAAATCTGATAGTAGTTCTGACAATATAACGTGTATAAGAATATACGTATTGTTTAGCTAGTAACATCTTTGTTTATTCCTTTCATTACTGTAGATAACTAATTAAGAAAATCAACTGAACATCTAATTTTTTGCATGTTTATGCACCAATTAAAAATTATTACAGCAGTTCTTAACTTCTAAACTACAGTAGGTCCTTTTTATGGTGAACATAATTTTTACAATATAACTTGAAAAGCTGGGGAACCATTACTTGAACTACAAACTGCATACTGCAAAGCACTGAACAATGTGCCTTTGTTTGCTATTTCTCTGCATCTGAGTTTGTTCAAAGTAGAATTCTTGTGTGCTTAAAGGTTCATCCCATTCTATCAGCAAGTCATCTTCTCCATAAACTATATCAACACTGCAAGTAATTCAAAAGCAAATGCATGATGTTTATACTCCAGGCTCCTCTTGTACTAAGAGGTTAGGCATCTTTATCAACCAGTGACCTCCTTTGCAGCTTACAATTGTTACCAGCTTGCAACTTCACCAAGATAAATGCAAACTTGTACAAGCAGATGTGCTTTGCTTCTCTCCTGGTATTGTACTGAGCAGAATTTTTAGTATTCATTAAAAGCAGTGACAATCATATAAGTGCCCACTTAATGTCTTTTTCCCTCTCATTTCAACCTTTTAGAATACAGCAGTGAGTGATACAGTAAAAAGACTGCATAACTGTCTCAGATTGCTTTTCAGCATCTCTTTGACAGTTCTGTGTTTAAACACTGGGGCTGATGTCTGGGAAATTCACATTAACATACTTTTTGTACGGTGTGTAATCTGGAGCAACATTGTAAATGAACACTCCTTCCTAAGTCATCTGTAACCTCCTAGCTCTAGATATTCTTGCATGGTAAAAGCCAGTAATTGTATCAAATACTAAACTAGCAAACACATACAATACTGCTCTACATTTGCAAAACAGGATTTCTTAAAATAAATCGATAAAGGCAAATTAAACTAAAAAACACCTGATAATAGTCTAACTTTGGCTCTTCAATATACTGTGTTTTATATGTACCCACACACGTTTAATAATTGGCCAAAATTACTTCTAAAAGAAAAGTGGCTTCCTTTTACCCTGGCTTATTTAATTACCCTGTATTTATGCAGAACCAACCCAATGCATGCTGCAAACTAGGCCATTAGAGTAGCTGTAGTGACAAGCCAAAAGATTCTGTAACTCTGTACCTTCTGTCCACTAGTGGTCAGTCACAGACACCTAGAAAACTGTACAGCTGCAAGGTTTGCCTAGATCAAACTTCTTTTGATATGTCCTCTTAGATTATGGCAACTGATGGTCTGAGAACCCCATCTACATAAGTCATAGGGTCCATTTTCCTAAGTATTTTTTCTTTTTTACTTCCTGGAATAGTTAGTCTATTTTATATATATATATATATATATATATATATATTATATATGTAATATACCTTTCTGAGGAAATTATTTTCTACAACAGCTTTTCTGCCCTTTAGAGTATTTTAGTTTTGGCTTACAACATGTATCTGGGTACAATGAAAGCAAAAGAGAGAGAGAACTGTATTAAAAAGCAACAACTAAAATAATATTTTAGATTTCTATGTGGATCTCTCTGCACACTGATAAAGTTTCCTGTTCAGATCTTCAGATCTCACAAAGGTGCTTTCAGTATCTCCCAGCTGTCACTTTCTGGAAGACTACAAAGAACTGCGTGTCATGTCACTGTACAAGGTGCAGAGCACTAATAACAATGTTTAATGTTTGTGTACAGTGCTTTGCAGTAGGTGTTCAAAGTGCTTTACTGAGAATAATTAATCCTCCAACACATTCATGTGGTAGGTGGATCAACCATCATTTTCACAATTTCACAAGAGGGAACAATAAAGAGGCTGTCAAATCTAAAGAGGACTAACTAGAATTTGGTTGCCTGTCTTCCTCAGGCTCTTTCAAATATCTCCGCCAGAGGCAATGACAGTTCACAGAATCACATTCCAGATCTTCCAGTTCCCCAATTGCTCTCTACACTTTAGGGCCACACTACCTTCCTAAAGCTACACTTGTCTGCTAGTCTGGAATAAAACTGGGTATTTTTACTCAGTTGCTTATTTTGGGGGGTCAGGGATCTCAATACTTATGAAAAATCACAGGACATTTTTAAGTGAGTCATGACAGAAACTCCATCAGTGGAAAGACACAACCTCAGGATTTGTACAAAGTGCAAGAATGCAAGAAACCTCCCAAAAGTATGCATTTGTTTGGAAGGAGGGATGAAGGAAAAATCCTTTTAGTATCTACTGCTCCTCTATAGCTTCTGCAGCTTCTCACCACTAGCGCAGGAGGAGTATCTGGAAAACGGTTGTTCTGGGTCATCTGCCCAATACAGGGATGCAGCTTAAATACTTCCTGAGACTCCCAGCAGCCAGTTTAACATTCAGAAATCTTCAGGACATACTAGCTCCCCAGAACTGGAGAAATACTGGAAGAGCGTGTTGCAGTGCAGTTTTCTATGCTGTACTGCCTGAGCGTTAGACATATAAACGGATCTGAGCCATCACACATTTAAGAAATGCAATAAAAACCAACACTTTTTTTAGTATGCCCAGTCTTTTAAAAATGACATCTGTTCTAAATCCCTACACAGCTCAATGTTTTTCACTGCATTTCCAAAGCCATTCTTTTGTAAATAGATAATTAGTGCTTAAATACTTCTTTCAAGGGGTTTCTACATTAACATAAAAATAGTGTAATTACCGATGGTCAAAATGGCATGACTACAATTTATAAATTCTAATTTCTTTTGCTGCTCTGAAGCTGATTTTTTTCCTTCTTCAACATGATTTTAATCTGTTGTAAATGTGAGCATTATTGAACGTAAAAATATAAAATACCTGTTAAGAGAGGAAGAAAAATAAATACCATCATTTTGCAAGATTGAACAGTAAAGCAGAAGTAAAGCTAAATCTAATGCTTCAGGCTTTTCTGAAGATATTTTATTTTTTATCAAGAACTTAAAAGTAGAGATGACATTTATTGACCAAAATTAGCTGATTCGTTCCACAATCTAATACTAGAAGCAGGTAATTCTAGCTGTACTAGTTACTATAGCTGAGAAGGCATCTTCGCTCTAAAATACCCTTTACTTTGAAATAAAAGTATTATCCCTTGAGCAGGATCTGCCCAGGACAATTTCTGAAGTGCATGTCAAATAATTTAATCCATTTTTTGTGTATGTGTACAATATGTAAGATTAACATTTTCAGGAAAATGCTCTAAAGAGCTAATTACTATTTTCCCCTACAATGCAAAGCCACCTTCTATTTTTTTGTTTCAAATTTTGCTTGAACTTGAATGTCAAATAGGAAGACTGTATTTGACATTGTAAAATCTCAAGCAAACACACTGAAACAATGGACATTATCAAATGTGTTAGTTAAAGTAATCTTTCCAATCCATGCACAGAAGAGAATTCTCAGAGAGAATATGGAAGTATGTGTTGGAGCTTGTATCACAGATCAGCTGTTTAGTTAGAATTTTCAGGAAAGTAACCCACAAGCTCGAAGTGACAGTGGGTCCTGGAGCATACACAATTTGGAAATGATATTACAGACTTGAGCAAGGAGAATTACAAGAGCAACTGAGCCAAGCAAGCAATTTCTACTGCCAACAATATGGGAGATAAAAAATAGAGATGGTTTTGGAGTCACTATTTGATGAGTTCACTAAAGCAGGACATGTGTCTTTGTATTTGTCCTACAACACATTAGATTTATATGCAGGTAGGAAACAAATAACAAAACCAAAAATAATTAAAAAGTTGAGGCCAAGGATAGTTACAGTGCATAGTGAGCTTGATATATCTTATAAAATCTACTTTATCTTGTGTTGACTACATAGATTCATAGAATGGTTTGGGTGAGAAGGGACCTTTAAAGATCATCTAGTCCAACCTCCCCCTGCTATGAGCAGGGACATTTTTCACTACATCAGGTTGCTCAAAGTCCCACCCAACCTGGCCTTGACCATTTTCAATTATGGGACATCCACAAGCTTTCAGGGCAACCTGTTCCATGTCTTACCACCCACATTGCAAAAAATTTCTTCCTTATACCCAATCTAAATCTACCCTCTTCCAATTTAAAAATGCTGCCCCTTTTCCTGTCACTACTAGCCCTGGTAAAAAGTCTTTCTTCGTCTTTCTTATAAGTCCTCTTTATATATATTGAAAGGCCACAATAAGGTCTCCCTGGAGCCTCCTCTTCTCCAGGCTGAACAACCCCAACTCTCAGCCTTGCTCCACAGGAGAGCTGTTCCATCCCTTTGATCATTTTCACGGCCTCCTCAGGACCTGCCCTAATAGGACCATGTATTTAGAAATAACTCATCTGAATTATTTTTGGCTGTTTAAAGTGATGTCCTTAAAATCTCCTGGACATACTGGAAAATCAGCGTATGTTCAAAGCTGTCATACCATGCATTCTTCTTATAATGTCATTAGGAAGTTTCACTGGCCTCATGGCCTCCCATTTGGCCCTATCATAATACATATTTCGTACTTCATTTTTCCTGATTCTCCAGAATTGGATTTTCAAACTTGGAAGAACAACACAGTCACAGAAGAAACTAGGTAAAAAAAAAAAGGAAAAGATTAAATATAAAAACAGGAGACAGTCAATTCAGGAAAAGAAGGGAGGGAAATAACCAGGCTGGTACCATTGGCAGGCTTTGTAAACTGACTGTTCATACCTTTTTCCCTTCTTTTTCTAAGCTACCCTGAACAAGGGTAGCAAAATAGAAATCTGATTTGCAAAAGTACATAATACTGCATGACTGGTCAATAAGAGGACAGATGAAACTGAATATAAATTCATGTAGAATAATTCAAGTGCTGGAAAAAATATACCAACTGTAGATACACACACTGATGGGTTCTGAACTATGTATTTCCGTTCAGGAAGGAGTTCATAGAGTTATAATAGGCAATTTTATGAAAATGCTACTCATTGTTCTGTCACAGTCAAAAATAAAAACAGAATAATCCACAACACTAAAATGGAAAAGAGAACAAACCAGGAAATTTCATTATGCCAGGGGATAAATCTATGGTGTTCTCAGATCATGTACAGTTCTGGTCTCACCATTTTAAAAAGGATATAGAACAAAGAGATACTAAGAGTGACATAGATGATCAAAGGCATTTAAGGACTTCTAAAACAGTCTTCAGCCTGAACAGTATCTTCAGGGCAGATATGGAAGAGCCTAAAAATTCTTAAGCTGAAAAAAAAATGAAATTGTTCATTTGCTTCTTCCAGTATTAGGAAATACCCAACAAAACTAGTAGGTAAGATGTTCAAAATAAGCAAAGTTCTTCACACAATCCACATCATGTTGTGAACTCTGACACAGGATTGAGTTGGCACTCAAAATTTGCATAGATCCAAAAGGCAATGAAAAGACTCAGAGAAGAAAAATCTACATATTAAACATAAAATAATGCTGTGGCTTAGGAAGTCCTTGGTCTGCCTACCAGAGAAAGCTGAGAAGACATGCACATCCAGTTGTCGCTTGCATTTCATCTCCTCCATACAGTTAGGCACCAACCTAGCTCTAGTAAAACCCCAAATTACTCCCTGGAAAGCAGGGAGGGGCTTCAAGAAAAAGAAAAGTGAAAGAAAACAACTAATTACCAAAAAGAATGAAGTGAAACAAAATGAAATGGAGGGCTTTAGGGATCAGATGATAAAAAGTGTAAAACTAGGTGATGAAGGGGCAGACAAAGCAGAGCACCTTGACTGCTAGCCACAGTCAAAGACAATACTGGGCGAGAGAGACATATCATCTGAGCTGGTACAGGCCTCCCTGTGTACCCACATACTGTTAGTCTAAAAAAGAGAGAACATATTTTAGGGTATGACTCAGCAAGCCAACGTGCCTCTATTAGCACACTTGAGCATGTGCTCAAAATAACCATAAGGTCCATGGAACTTAATGATGTTAATGTAAAATATACTTTGCATCAGACAGGCACAGAGAGTTTATGTAGAGCAGAAAGACAAATTTGACTTGCTGAAGGGCCTCCTAAAAAGATGAAACAAGCAGATAGATCAGAATGGCAAAGACCCAAGAGGGTATAATGGAATAGAAAGCTAAAAGGTAGGAGGAATCAATGCTATACATGAAGATACGGAGCAAAAACAGGACTGGGAAACGTATCTAGTGCTTAAGAGGAAGCTGAAATCAAGGGGAAGTGTAACAAATAAACATTCTAGTGTTTACTTCAAGGCATAAACAAAGTTACAGTGTAATAATGACAAAAGACATAGATTTGACACAGAACTAAATAACTAAGTGGGAAGGTAAGTAAGCCCTGTGCTATGGGACAAAGGAATGGAGAGGCAAATTTGGCAGCAGGTAAGAACAGTGGTGGAGGTAAAAGGCCATGCCAGAGTCCATCAATTACTTTCTCAAGAAACTAGTAAAATGTTAAGACAATGAAGAAGGAGAAGGTTAGGCAGGCTGTGGAAATTGCAAAATCACTGCAGGTACTGGAAGCAGCTACCTAGAAAAATCAGAACTGTTGGAGACTAGTGCCTTTCACAACAAAACGGACACCCTGCAAAAACTTGATATTTCTTCCTCTTAAAGAGAACACTTTTAAGCATTCTATCATTTACTACAGATTTTGCAAACACTCAAGGTATTCAAAAGAAAACTTTCAAAAAAGCTAGTTTCTGTTTTGAAATCTCATTGACTGCAATTTTAAAAAAAAGTTTACAGTTTTAAACTGGAACAAAAGTTTAAATGCTAACTGAATGAAACCCCTATGTAGTGATGCCAAATTGTTTTTCTATTGGACTTTCCAGAATTAATTAAAAAATTAAGTTACGTTTTCCATTTTTTCAAATTGCCAAGAAACTAAAAAAAAAATCTTTAACTTAATAAATTTGCACACCTCAAAGATGTTCTTTCAAAACTAACTCAAACCACCAAGATCACCTTTTCCCAAACTGCACGCTACCATGAAATTGGAAGCATGCCTGAAAAGTCAGAAAATTAAGCCTTCTTTTGGAATAAAAATGATGAAGAGACCATCACAGAAATGCCCTGGGAAATCTCCCTACAATACTGAGAGGATTTCAGCTTACAGACTTCTTCAGAACACTGTACAGCTGTGACCAGCAGGGAGGCAGATGGAAAACTAGAGACAAAAACTGTGTGGCAAGTAATGTGTGTAGCCCCCATCCTTGCTCACTAGCAATATCCCAAAGCACTTTTCTTCCCACACCAGCAGATAAGTAAAATAGGTATTATTTAGAGGGATAACCATATGGTTTGTATAATCTTTATATGCTATTTTCAGTACATTATTATAATACATGGTAGAGACTTATAAAATGGGATTAAAATTTGCTTTCTCTTTTACAACCAACCTGTTTCATTTGGGTACAGAGCAAGAGGTGAGGGCACTATAAAAGAGTGTGTTACTTCCACATACTGTCCCTACCTTAATACTCATAGAACAATGCAATAGTTCTATGTGGGACCCATTATTGGGTCCCCAAGCTCAAATATTTGTCAGCTTTGCTGATAATTATTTGCTAGCAAATATTTATTTAAATTGTGAAGTCCTGAGGTTTTTTTATATTCCATTTCAGCCTACATGCATCTGTCTGCTTTGTGCCTTCCCAGTGTGGAATGCTGTAATATGTAGCAAAAAAAGACAGGAAAAATGCAGAAATATCAACTACAGGAAAGAAAATCAACTTAAAAACTGAAATCCATTACTCTGTCCTTTCTCTCTCCAACTTCTTAATTTCCTCTTGCCCTTCTGATAATGAAGTATAAGAATCCAGAAGCCATTTTCATTCTAAATTAAGGTATCTGCACTGCTGCAGGAACAATACTGATCAGGGTTTTTGTCTGGATACAGTGTATGCTTTCCAATTTTCACTGTCATTTTTTTAGCATATACAAAACATTGCAGAAGCACATGTAAATCACCACTCTCTTGCCCAGTGGAACAGAATTTCAGTTACCAATGCCAACAGTTGCCTACAGAAGGCATCTACATCTGGTCTGCTACATCCAAGACAGCAACCACAGGCACACATTTTGCTTTGTTTGGAATTCATCGCTGTGGTGCAGCTGAGCCTCAGATAAAAAAAAAAAACTATGAGCCTCCGGGGTTAAACAGACAAATGTTTTCAGTCACAACAACTTTTTTTGCAAGGAAGCAAAGCCATAACAAGGTATGTAAGAGGTTTTATGTAAATCATTAAAGACCTACTGACTTAAATTGTTGCTAACACCAAGAATTTGCTTAATGTACACTAGAGAGTGTGAAGGCAGAACAGATGAATAGTCTCACAAATCTTATTTACTCATTTTAAAAAAATGCAAAAATATTTGTAAAAAAAAAAAAAATCTGATTCCTGCTCATTGCCATTCAAATCTAAAAGTCAATTTAATATTCATCATTTCTGAGTGCATGATGGTTTTTACTGGGAGGCAGAAGGGGTAGATACAACCAGTAAACAAATTTACTTTCAAATCCACACAGAATTCAATACCTACCTAGCCACTCGTTGAATTTTTTTACTTCACTAGGAAGTCCCAGCTCAGTAAAATCACCAGCATGTATCAACACATCTCCATATGGCATCTGGATGGGATCAGTTCTTGAGTGAGTATCAGAAATACAGACAAATCGTGTATATCCTGGAGGTTTGGGAGCATCATGGGGCACCGGATCAACCCTGTAGGATATGCATCACAACAAGGTTATAAAGTTCTTATGTACTTCTTAGTGTCTCCTTTGCAATTCTAATAATATTTTTTACCTTTACAAAACATTGCACAGACATCTAGATGCAGGGATTTATTAAAACAAACCTATCACTAATGGGAGGTGTAGAAATTCTGGATGTTCACAACATTTTCAGTATTTGTTAGGTAGATAGACTAAATTATAGAGATTAAGGAAAAGAGACTGGACTATGGCTGTAACTCTGACACAAATACTTATAAATAAACCAAAGGCATTGCCAGTTTCAAAGGAATAGGACTATCCCATTTCATTGTCTATATATCATTACACGGTACACAGGGAAAAGATTTACTTTAGATACATTTAGATACATACATTTAAATACATTTTTTTTTCTAATTATAACCTTTTTCTGCAAGTTATATAATTCCAGCAAATTTTATTAACACATTTTGGAGATATGTTTTATTGTGTTAATGCAAAGCAACATAAGAACTCCTGACAACAGCTGTAAATGTACATTCAAGCCTGGCTATTGTCAGGACAAATGTGGCAACTTTCTGGGCTTAATTACACTAAATAAGATCAGATGCTGTGAGGGGTGAGGCTGCATTGTTCACAGCTCAATCTCAATATTCAAAACTGAGGGAATGGAAAGACCTGACACAGTCTGATGAGACCTACTTATGATTTAACAGAGGGAAGCAGAGAACACCTCTCTGCTATATGAGGAATACTTATTTTCAAGTCAATCTTTTTACCCTCAATCCATATTTTGTTAGAATATATAGAAGCAAATGTATTTATATGCAGCTATACCATATCTGCTATTCTGGTTAGGGAATTCTGGTGGAATAAAATCAAAAAGCCAGAAATGCAAGAGTTATATTTATGTCACTAGAAGCCAGAGAGATATATAGAATTGTTATGAATTATTTTACTTTTACGACATTTATTTTGAAAGGACAAATAAAATTAGTTTTGTTCACTGTTGCAGTATGTAATACTATTCCTATCACTTTGTGGTTGTGCTTCAATTCAGGAGCTTACTTTTATATAAGTAAACTCAGAAAAAAAATAATAGATCTTTCCTATTAACAACAGTATCCCTGTTTACTAGGTACATTTTCAAAAGGCATTTTACTGCTTGGAAGACATAAGATAATCTTTTCTCTAGGTCAAAGAATTCTATGAAATTTATAGGCAGGTAAACTGAGGCCTTTTCGACAAATTCACAAGATTAGTGAGAGAGTGAGGAATAAATTTAAAACACGCACATCTTGTAAATACAGAAAAAGCACTTAGCATTTTTTACTATATATATAGTATATATAACTAATATAACTACAAAACTAGAGTATGAACAAATTATTTTGTACCCATCTCTTCTATACCTTTTTAGGAAGCAGAAATGTTGGGGTTTTTACAGCAATACTGGAGAAACAGCCTTTTAGTAAAGTATCTTGTAGTTGTCTTTCTGAAGTTCCATTTTGAGCAGAAAGTAACCAAACATGAAGTAAGGAGTAAAACCAGCTGTGACCAAATCATACCTAATGAATTCACAGCAGTATGTACATACTAGTGGGGTATGTAAGCAAGCACGTACTGGAAACTGTAGGAGTTGGCTGACAAAGAGTGGAACATCTGGACCCTGAGAGAGCAGCTGCAAACACTGTGTATAGGGCTGAGGGAGTGTGTATGTTGCGAGAGGACCACAGGCACGTGTAGAGTGGTGCATGAAAAAAATGAGAGTTAGATGCAGGGGAAGTTAAGCATAGGAGGTCACAACCTCAAACAGTGCAGCTGCATGACTGCCACTGCATGTTAAAAATGCCTCTGTTTTGGAGAACTGCCACAGAGTGAACTCCATCGGTACTGAGCGGAGGTAGCAGGGATGCAAAGGAATATGGATGGTGAATGGTGGGGTTTAGACTAGTGAGTGAGGCTTGCCATAAGGTGCGTTGTGTGAAGGGTAATGCATTCAGTTCATGGAGCTCCTCCACAAGATGAACTGGGATGGCTGGATAAAAATGACAAGGAGGTGACCCTGGCTACCATTGCAGCCATTCAAACTAAAATGATTCAACACCAATTCAGTAAAAAAATTTCTGATTATTGCTCTCCCTGCTCAGCACTTCCCAAAGTGACTTGCAGGTCATAATTAGTAACCCAGCTTTAAATTATGCATACTACCCTGGCACAAGATAAGGATATGCATTGGTTTAAAATACCACTTTTTGACTTTTCATGGTAGGGTAGCTTTTAAAGCAGGTGCTTCTTCTCCTTCAGAAATCTTTTAAAGCTCAGCACAGCAGTAAGTTGGGTGTTGGGGAGCAGCATGCATTTCACAGGTTGCTCCTCTGAAGCTGAATGAAAAAAACAACAGACTTACCATGGCAACCCATGCAGCACATAATACACATGCTTTTTCTTACAGTTTGGATGGGGACAGGGAAGATGTGGACAGCATTTTCCAGGTTGCTGAGGTATGTATAACTTTTAAATCCTGTGCAATGGACCAGAGAATTTTCATGGGAAAAAGGCATCAATACAAAAAAGCAAATAAATGAGATGCAGATTTTTCACACTGAAGTGATATGCACACACTGAGGCTGTACATAGGTAAAAACATATGTCAAGTTTCACAAACGCATCTAAGTTGTATTACTGGAAATAATTTCTGAAGGCTCAATCCCCATATTCTTGTGTAACACATTCCCACAGCAGCTGTCACACCAACACCCAATGCACTGCTTGTAGCATGAGCAAAGGAATAAAGATCTGCTGATTATTTTCATGCAAATGCTTTTGGTTTTCTTTAAACCAGTATGAAAACTTGCAGAGAAACTGAAGAGCGAAGTTAAAAAATCTCTGAGAAAAAACACTGCCAGAAGTTAGTTTATACACTAGATTTCAGTGGTTTCACAAAGGAGCAAGACAGGAACTTTCCAGAAATAACTGACGGACTTATAAACATTGACGAAATTTACCACTCTTGTTGTCAGTCATCTCACAAGCCAGACTAAGATGGGGCTAGGAAAGGGCTGTAAGTATGTTATGGGTCCTAAAAAGTGAAATAGGGAACATGAAACTGCACAGAGGACCAAGGAAGAGCTGCAAGATTGAATTCAGAAGAAAAGGAGCACAAATAAAACCCTGTGGTCAAAGTAGTTTACTATGAGTTCAGATGTTAACAGGTCTATGTGAAATCTGGTTATGATTGCCTGCAACATCACTAATCTAGGTATTTTGAACTATACACAAAGACATGGCAAACCCTTCAACTCCCTGAAGCCAATGGCACAACTTGCACAGACTAAAGCAGGACTAAGATTTCACCTGTAACAATCATGTAAATAAAAGGTGCTTTTGTTACATTTTTTATGTCTACTTTCCCCTTCTTTGTTACTATTCTATTCATTGGTAGGAGACAAAAGCAATCCTGCTGGTATTCAGAAACGTTATTTACAATTTCTGTACCAAGAGAAAGAGTAGGTCGGATTGTGGTAAATGTTTCAATTGATTTAGCCTGTTTTTCTATTTGCACAAGCTTCTTCAATAGTATTAATCATTCATGAGAGATTGCTAAACTCTTCTGAGGAACCATTTTCTAAGGATAGCTTATTTTCAACTACTTGCTTAGGTGCCGAACTTCTATCAATGCAGCTGATTGTCTAAGCTCTCTGGTAATATGATTCGTTACTAGTTAGAACTTTAAACAGCATATTGTTGAGTAATAAGTGGATACTAGTAAATAACTTATTTTCAGCCCTGTAAAAAACGTTTCAGCTTCTAAGACCAGTGAACAAATTCACGAGTGCCCAGGACCTGTCTGAATATTCACGAAGAACAGATAAGCCTTAACAAATAAAGCAACCTGCATTTAGCATTTTCATTCATGTAAGTATTTCTGAACCCACATTTGTTTGTCTGCACTTTTGCTACCATTTGCCAGCTCTATAAACAAAAGATGTTTCCTAGTGCTCATTTTACTGTTTACATTTCAGTAGTATCTAAAAAACTCCAACACAGACCATAAGCTAATACACTGCCCCAAAAAAACTGACTGGTGTATGTTTGTCTTCAGATTTTTTTTTTATACAATATCTAATTTATGCCAAAGAATGTACGTAAGCATTCACTAAATCAACACACAGCATTCAACCAGTCATAACTGCTGAGGTTTTTTAAGTGCAGAAATCATGGCCTATGTTTGTAAATTATCAACTCTTACTAAATACCAAAAATGTGAATGGGGTGATTATTTATTCAATCTTCCCAAAGGAAAAAAAATCCTTTAAAAACCAAAAAACAGCCTTCTGATCTAAAGATAAGGCTGCTGCTCTCTCTAAGAAACACAATAAAATGGTGCAGACATTTTTATTCCCTATAAAAATATTTTACAGTAGAATTTTATACTTAATTTATTTATAATAGCTTTACTGTTTTGCTCTTCCTTCTGGCTTTAAACTTTATGGCAGGTTTCATTTTGTAATTATAATTCTCCACTTTACATTACAAGTAAATCATTTAGAGCAGTTAATTTTACTGATGTTGTCATTATATAAGAAGTCAGAAACAAACACATTATTTTAATTACTCTTTTAAGCACTTGGCATCTTCAGCACATCGGTATGAAAGTAAGTTTTCGGATGGGTGCCCACACTATTTTATTTATTGATGTGATTTTTCCCTTGTATGTAGCTGTAATGTAACTAACCAAACAGTATGCGTTGTACAGATACAGGCTTGGTATTTTCAACAGCTATTTACGTCAATAAGCAAGTGCACAATGCAAACAAACGTTATTAAGAATGTAGAAAGTATCATCCTTGTAGCATCTTTTATTTTATTACCACTGCTTGTTGTTTATTTCTAATACCTAAGTACTATGTATTAAAAATAGGCTAGTGGAGTGATCCTTCTCCCATCCTTTAACAAAGTACTTACACTTTCCAAATGGACCAATTTTGTATCATTGTAGTAATTATTATTAGAAAGGCAGCAAAACAGTGTTCTTTGAATTCTTTTTGACTGGTCCATCAAATACCACATCGACAAGGCAATAACAATTCACAAGGCTGTGCTAGAGCAATAACAAAACTATAATACTTACATTTGCACATGTGGGGGCTGAAAACGTCCCTGGTTAATGTTGTAGAACGTGAAAGCCTGTGTGGGGTTAGAGCTGTACTCATCCACTTCAATTATGAGTCTACTGTGCTGATGCCTTCTAGCTGCCATAATGTGCGACTGGGCGAAAGCCATGCTTGCACTGTGTAGTTGGGCTTTTTCAGGCAATCATATCTGCTATCTTCCTACATCGACGGAAGAAGACCATGACATCTCCTTACCTAATCAGCACACTCCCCTTCGAAAAACCTAAAAGCAGATTGAAGAGATGGAGCATAACTTTTAACAGTTAATCTATTTGGAATTTGCTTTATTTAACATGAGATGAAGATGAAGGGGGGATATGAAGGGATGAAGACACACAGCTCAAAGAACTCATCACAAACCTTTCCAACTCAGCAATCTGATGAACATAGTTTACTTAAGGGTGGGAAACAGGGCCTAGCAGTAAACTTGCTGAAGTACACTGGGGCAACCTGGTCAATTATTTCAGACATTTGTATTAATACAAATCTGAAAGACATGGCAGACATTCAGAATAGCATATTAAATAATAAAGTTTCTTCAGCACAATCATTTACTTCCATTTTTTATTGCATTGCTGAATGTTTACTCCCCATCCTCCTTCCAAAAATGCCACCCACCAAACCTGAAACTGTACACACTGCTGTGCATGACTAAAATACGAGTTAATTAAACAAGAATCGGTTTAACCAATTCTTGAGAAAGTCTGCGCCATTTATTATGGGGAAACATCTCAAGTGGTTGCTCTTTACACCCTAAGGAACAGAGCAAACAGCCTTCTGTGCACTCGTTCATGATTTTATGGTATTACTGAAGGAGTTCCTGATGAAGATATGAAAGGCTCCCCCTTCAAACATATTCTCTTCTTTGTCAGCACTAGCCCAATATTCTGGATTCACTGGAAAAGAAAGTGATTCCAAGGCTAGCACACAGTTAAATGTTATTAAATATTAAAAAAAGTAAAATACATACAGGTTTTATGTTTGGGAATAAATTTTTCCCTGAAGGTTATGCAAGTCTAGAACAGCAGCATGAAAATGGGTAGAGGAACAGCAAAGTGAAACCAAGTGGAATGCAAAGAGTATCCCCTAGAAACAGCAGAAAGTAATTTAAATGTGAATTTTACTTTTATTTCCCAGTTTTAATAAAAAATGGATTATAAGCTATAAAGGTGGATATTTTTACAGTATAATTTTGCATCCTTTTTCAAAGTTGTCAGTCTTAAATATTTACTTTCATGCAAGCAAGGGCTCTTCTAGGGAATACAAGTAATCTGCTTCAGAAGATGTATTTCATGAAAAACCATGCTAGAATGCAGCAATCCACTTAGTAAGTGCAGTTTCTGGAAAGCTGGACTACACGTATTTCGTGTGACCTTGCTGATGTGCCTTACTTCCATTCTGAAGGGACCGCTGCCAAGAGTGATGGGTGAGGGAGGTCTTCATAGTCACTCAAATTTTTAAAGCTATTTACAGGTAATTAGGTCCAGTTCAGTTCTAGTGGCAGTCAAGCACATAAGCATCTTTAAAAATCTGGGCCTCAGTCTTTTGCTTAACTAGGACAGATGTTAAGCGCTCCAAGAAGTGTTGGTGTATTTTTGTTTGGGGAAATCTTGTTCTTAAGAAACTGAAATGAGAGATTCAGCTCAGTTTTGTTACTTGTTGAATGGCTGTAAAATGATGACAACTTGCTGTCACTAACAACCTGCAGGGAAACAGTCTGAGAATAAAAGAGCAGCTTCCTTCATGCCCTCCCCTAGATTTGAGTGGTAAGGAAATGGTAAGATAACAACAAAGACAATTTTGGATTTTATACATTCTCAGATGCCATGTTCAGGCTATGGAACAAGCAGCAGCACAGAAGAATGTGCCAGAGCAGGAGGAGGGAAGGGAGGCATGATCCCTGTAAGAATAATCAAGTATAAATTGCTGCATTTAGGAAATAAGAAATTATGACGGCAGATGTGAAGAACCTTCCCTGAGGAGCTTCCTGTATTAAATGATGCATTTGTAAAGAAGTTTGAATAGGCAAGGTCAGAGATTTTATAGGGGGCAAACTGTTCTAAGTGAGCCTACTTCTGTTTGAAAGAAACTATTAGAACTGGTGACCTCTAGAAATATTCTCCAGCAAGATTAATAATTTATGATTCCACAGCTCTACATAGGATTTCAAACTACCTGAAAAACACAGACTTGTTTTATAATTCAGGGATTATGCCCACTTTACACGCAACTGAACCGCAGTTACAAAGGTGTTACGGCACTGCCTTAGGGACCTAGAATCTCTCTTTGGCCTGAGTAAGTTCTCAGGAGCTCACAGCAGCTGAGAAAACGGCTTCTGTCAGCCTCCTCTTTGGGTCCTCTCTTTTATTATCTCTTTCTCTCAAGTTATTCATCAAATCTGCTGCAGAAACAGCAGATGTATGCAGGTATCCCAATATTCACTCTTAAGCTTTGTTTCCTGCTTCAGCTAAGTGGAAACATCCAAACAACACAAACTAACTCAAAAGAACAAATTTGTTTGCAAACAGAAACAAACCACAGCCAGCACACCATTGTTAAATCCTTTAGTGCTGAATATAGTCCTTTTAAGCAGGGAATCAATCCTTGCACATGGGAGAGTGTGTGAACCACACCATTAGGTCAGCTTGAGAGGATGCTAGCCACAGATATTCAGCAAGAAGTTCACCACATAAACATGTAGAAAATGGTAAGATATGTTTCACTTGAACGAAGAAAAAAGAAGGGGGGGAAAGGGGAAAAAAAGATATGACACAGCATTGCTAAGCTTTCTGCCAAATGAGAGTCACCTAGTGTTAATCCTGAACACATAAAAAGCATCCAAGACTGGAAAAGAAAGAGGCAGATCCTGAGATAAAAACACAACAACTAGCAATCACATGAATAGCCTGTGCTAAACAAAAATCAGATATGTAGCACACATAATCAGTAAGCATAATTCAATAGCAAGCTTAATTCAAGCTCATTTCAGAAACATACACAGATGTCTTTGAACCTTACCTTTCAGTCTAGAGTTTTCTTCCTGCATAAGTGGTTGGCTGACTACTAACATTCTTGGTGTTCGACAGAACAAGCTGTCTCTTTCCAGCTTGACTGATAACCAGACTGACACCCATTACTCCCCTCTTTCTGTTTCCATTTCCAATAGACCCCCAAATCCTAACTTCTTTCTTTTAGTGTTCTGAAATTTCTTCCTTTCCCAAACTAGAGTATACAATGCAGCAGGGAAATAATTATCTGCTTCTATAGCATGCAAGTTTTAAAATTATATGCCCAGCATTACCAACACAGAGCATTAAGACTCAAATCCCCACAGCAACAACATGCTAACCATCCTCTTCCCCCAGACTTATGGAGCTGCGGGATGTCTGCCAGGGAAAAACAGAGAAATGTAAAACGGACTGCAAGAACATGAATACTAAAATAAATATCACAAACCTGGCTGTTAGAATCACAGACTGAGAAAAAGCTATTAAATCAGCTAAGCCATCTTCTTACTGATGGCAGGAATGTTCTCCATACATTATTTTTCTGCTGCCTTCTCCAGCACATGTTCAAATGTTCACGGAGCTCTGACCCAAAGCCCACTGCGTGCAATGGACACTGCTCCATCGTCTTAAGGCTTTGCATCAGGCCATAAGCTATGTGGACTGCAACATCTCTCCTGAGGAACTACTGGACTAGGCAGGTACTTGAACCCAGATGTGTATTTAAGTCCTCTGCTGAGGTCCTCAAATAAAGCTCTGTATTAAGATTTTTTTTACTTTTTCAGCCAGAAATTTCTGGTATTTTAATCTTACAGCCTTCTTGCATAGCTGGCATAATTATTTTCCTCTTTTACATGAATTTTCCAGCCTTTTTATGCATCTTACTTCTCTATTTTTTCCATTTCAAGGCAATGTTTTATTTTAATCTCACGTCTTCCCTCACAGATTCTGCCTTATCCAGTTCATCCTTTAGTTCACTTTCATGTCCACTTTTTCTCACCGTATCTCACTCCATTGTCCTCACTATTCCCTCCATCATCTACTCTTTGTCTTAAGCCTAAAACCAACACTGAGACTTTTTGAAAATTATTCCAGCAACACACAATATGAATCTAGACTTGAAAACATGTCTGAAGCAGATGTCACCAAAATAATAATTAGAAACCAAGATAAAATACTGATGATAATGATAATAAATAAAAAATTATAAATTAAGAGAGAAAACTGTGAAGGAGTTATCTGTTGAGCAATTAACTTTGCTACATTACAAAATATCTGGAGGTCAAGAAGCAAAACACAGCTGTAGCACACTCCAACAAGAGTTGAAGAGGTGCAGTTGCCAGATTTTGCACTAACAGCGAGACAACATAAAGAAAGGATGCCAGGACTGTCAGCAGTACCAAGATCAGTGGCAACGAAGCAGCTACAGAAAACATGTTAGCTTTGTTCAGACAGTCTGATAAGCTGGGATTTGGGGAGGCCATGAGGAAATGAAATGTAGTATCCAAAAAAAAAAAAAAAAAAAAAGGTGTTTTCATGCCACTATAAAACATCAAAGCCATATTTTATTCTTTCAGGAAAGCCAGTAAGACAATAGCAGTAAAAACACCTTAGAGAAGCACATGAGAGTTTGTGATAGACCACATAGTGACACACTTGCTTCTTGTGTGAATCTTGGATACTGTTAAGGAGAGACCTTTCCAAGAGCTCTATCAAGGGTTCAGGTCTTTCCCTATACTGCGCTACAATGCTCTTCATAAACTGTCAGGTCATCCTTTACACAGGGAAGTAAACGTAGACACTTTATTTAAACCCCCAAAACAGCGCTACATAATATTCTGCAGCAATGGTCCCAATTGTCATAGTAACACTTCTATAACCACTAGTGATTGGCTACATTATCACAAATTACTATTTTTGTTTTAACCCCCACCAAAAAGCTTGTTATAGACTGACCAGCTATAAGCAAACATACTAGAACCAGTAAAGCAATCACTTACTATGAACAATGGGCTGAAAATGCTGAAGTTTTTTTGCTGTCTAAAATCCCCATTTCAGATACTCCAGATAGAAGCCAATCAAAGGAGTTAGTCTGCTATCTTCTGTTCTGCCATCGGGAAATGAATACTGAAATAATCCTAAAAAGGCATTATTCTGTGGGAAAGGATGAGCCAGGCAAATAACTCTGCAGATGAAAGTTTTTCCAAAGGGATACACTCTCCTCTTCATTTTCTGAAACAGAATGCAAGTCCTAGCAAACCAAACCCACCATGTCTCCCCTTGGCTGACTGGTTTGGACTCACTTGACCAGTGAGGACTTTAAAGTGAAGGCAGCATAATCAAATGTCATCAAGACATTTTAAGGTCAATTAAGATTATAATAAAGCCAAGATTTTAAGGTCGATCACGCACATATCTACTGGTGGAATTAGGCTTTCTAAATAAATATGATTTGTTGTAGACAGAAACATTTCCCATTGAATTTAAAAAATAAACAAATAAAACTGCAATGTATTGAAGTGAAATATACACTTGTGAGCCCTTCTCCCAAAGCAAATGCTTTACGTACCTGCAATTTGTGTCAATGAGAGCTAAACAGCAGCTTTAAAAAATGAACAGACTCTTCAAGGATATCTGATTTACAATCCAATAACCCTCGGTGCCATTTAAGATGTTCACCACCCTCACAAACCTCCCAGAGCTCTTAATGATGAATGGCATGACCTAGAAGTTGTAGGTCAGCTCCTAGAGGACCTAACCCTACTTCAGCCACAGCAGTAGTACAGCATTTTAGAGCATTATTTTTTCTATACGCCAGTTTAGCGGTGGTGCAATGTGCCAGGGTGACAGCCTTGAAGCCTGCAGCCCTCCATCCCTGCCACAGACACAGAGTGCACGCCGTGGGGCTGGCACCTGCGTGCTTCCCCGGCCCGTCTGTGTGCTTCTGGCCCCCCGTGCACAGACCCACCGAGGGGCAGCTCTAACTTTGTATCCACACAGGCTAAGAAATCCCTGCTTTTAAGCAGCAAATAAAGGTACGAGTGAGGGTGAGTTTTGTAATGGAGATTTATCTCCGCCAAAAAAATGAAACATACTCACTGATCCATTCTGTGAACACCATGAGATGGCAACATATACTGCTCCATCTGCTCCTCAAAGCATAACATGGAGGTATATTGCTCTGCAAGTCTGTAAAGTTGTCTTAAAGGTAAAAAATGGAATAAAACCTTTACAAATCCCTCTTTATTGTGGCTCTTACCATGGATTTCAGAGCTTTATCTGGTAACTGGAATACACATGCTCCACTATGGTATTTTCAAAAACCTTTGCCTATGAGTGTATTTAACTGAAAGAGATCTTGAGTATCCTGTTTTTCAGTGTCTGCCCTCTTCAGTGGCTTCTGCTGAAAATTATACCTATCCCATGATTTATTAAGGGGTCTCTTTGGATGGCCTTTTTACAGCATGTCTGAGATGGTTTTCTGTGCCAGCAAATCTAAATTTGCTAAATGTTATCAGTCAAATAATACTCAGTTCTGTGACAGTATCTTTTTGCTGAAAGTCAAAGCTATTCCCACCCATTTAAGCAAAACCAGGGGGCATCACTCTAAGTTACTTGTACGCCTCAGAACCCTACTCCCTTCAACGAGAAAGAAAGGTCTATCCTTTCCTTTAGAATCTCCTATTTCACCTATCAATGAACACTTCAGTGCCTCATCACATATATATCACGTATTTGTTAACTGCAGATCTACAGGGCACTGAGCAATCTGTTTTGTAACATGAAAAAAAATCAGTAACTTAAATTAACACCTCTTATTTCTCTGTAATTACAATTACCTTAACCTGCATTAGGGGAAAAAAACCCAACAAAATCCCCCAAGATGTTTCTCACCATGCTAAAACATGCATCATTGTTCCCCTTTGCTGATTATCATGACCTGTCAAATACGGTATGACAAAATTCTTCACTGAAATTAATTTTTTGCTTCAAATTAGTTTTCTTCTATTGCTCTCAAACACAAATATTACACATTTCTCTCATTATTTATGAAGAACACTAACATACTCATTAGCTTTAACTGTCATAAAAAGATTATATAGACACAGCAAGTAGGAAATTAGAGAAATTATTTGTTTTTTGGAACTATGCTTTAGCATCCACTTCTGTGGAGTCTCCTCCAAAACTGTACTGTACCTCCTGTATGCCAAAGTTCTGACCAGGCATCCAGAAAAAGATCTAGGTGAATGAGTTGAGAAAACACAATAATTGCACATTTACCTATGAAATTCAATTTATTGAATTTATGTAAAGCAGTTACCATTTAGAAACCTTCACAGCTAGTCTTATTTTAAATGATGATTGCATGATTTTAAATTATTTTGTCTCATTTCCCTACCTAGGTTTCCAAAACTACAATAACTGATTATTCGATTTATGAAGATTTAATTTTATATTGGCTCATCAGCAGTATAATTTTCTGAATCAAATTCTCATCCATACAAGTAACTGTTCATTTATTCAATTAAAGAAATAAACACAACCTAATAATATTGCTTTGTTTTTACCTTAAACTTCCACTTTACAATATATCAAATATATTTTAGATTTAAACACAGCAATACTCCAAGATTTACAAATAGACTGATCATTTGTCAAGGTCGAATGCACTATTGTAATCCTACATACGATCTTGCCTGACTGTATAAAACATTATCATATTTGGATAAAATATTTAAATGGATACATTTTTCTTAAGTAAAACCTAATCTAGTCCCTGAAAAATATAGTGTTTTAGCTCAATACTACCTGTATTTATTCCAAAATACCTGCAGAGGTAGCTAATCTGTTTAAGTAATTACCTCTAAGGAAGGAAATTTTAAATAAATATCTAAAAGCCACAAAACTCATTCCTCACTCTAAAAAAATTGCCTTTATCTCTGGCAGTATTTCAAGATCTACTACATTACTGAAAATCTTGAGTATACATTCGTAGAAGACAAATTACAAGTCCCAAAATGACAATACTCATTCTATGGGAAAATAGCTACAAATATAGGTTATGTGGGAAAATTATCAAAAATGGACATTCCAACAGGAACAAATTAGGGTTGTGGGGATTTGATTCTATATTTCAGTCTGCAATTTGGGCATGTCATCTGATTAAACTCTTGAATCTCTCAAAATATTTACTGAGAAGAGGACTATATAAGTACTGAAACATTATACATTTAAGAAACAGTTTGGTTTAATTTTTAACTGAAGAATATTCTTTTTCTTCACCCTTTTGTGACAGCTGGGCTCACACTAATTTCCTAGCCTTCACCAGTACAAGCCCTACTGGGTCAAGTCCCACTTGCCTGAGACGCGTAATTTATCCAAACCAATTTCAATGGAAATTGTGTATAAATGCATGGAATTTGACCATTCACACGTATCTGAGGCAGAATACATCTCACCTGGTTTAGCATGTTCGCCCCAACACAAAAACTGCATCAAATATGTCAAAGCCCAATATTGAGTAGAGAAATGTTTTAGTAAGCAGTTCAAGTGGTTTTCTTCTAAGCATTCAAAATGAGTGTTGGTCACCGGTAGTGTTAGTCTGTAGGTCAGCAAAGTACAGTAGAGGTGCCAGCTCAAGGCAGAGGTTAATGGCACACAGCCAGCAGCAGAGACACTGACCGACTCCACTGCTCCGAGGTTAGCAGGAGCTGGGAGCTGCTGCTTCACACAGGCACGTTAATACCTGCAAGACAGTTCACAGGGTCTTCCCTTTCTGTGCAGCAGCATCTCTCAGCTGTGGATGAACTTCTATTTCCAATACTCTCATCCGATTTCAGAAAGAAATCTAACACTAACAGCTCCTGAAAGGTTGCTGATCTCTATGTCAATACACAAGAACAGAAAATAAAAATGACCAATCTATTCCTGCAGTTCAAGATGTATGAAATGCCAGAGCACCAGCACACAAATATATATAAGGTGGAATGTAGAATACAGCTTACATATAAATATATTTATAGTGATACTACTTCTGAGATCAGTGTATCTTTTTCTATTAAGGCCTGGAGTTAAATTACAGAATTAATCAAGCAAATCCTTAACAGGTGCTTTTTTTTACCTCTTAGACACAGAACTTTGGAAGTGAAGTATACTGTCCTACTGATTTTGTTGTTTACTTTTGTTTACTTTTGTTGTTCTACTTTTCACTCATTTAGCTGCATCCATCCCACTGAAATCCTTTCATCTGATTAATGTTCAAGGCGGGAATCACTGGGTTTGTTCTGTTTATTTTTCCAGGTATCCTCCCCAGGACTGCTACTCACTCCTCCTACCCATAATGTCATGTCCACAAAGAGCCCCTATAACATGGTCCACACGGAACTGAAACAAAGGCAACTAAGCCCTTTCTTTCAAAGAAAAAGAGAGAGGAAAGATGGTATGGGGGAAGTCCCACATACACAGTCCCGAAGGGGGAGCATTTCAGGTCAAACACCCCTGGATGTTCTTCAGACCTACAATGGATCCTACTGATTAGCAAAGCATCCAGTCCTACTGTACCCTTCTCACACACAGATGCTTCAAATCACTGCTCTCCCTGAAGCTGAAGAAGCTACTCATGAAAGCAGAAAGAGTCAGGAGAACTGCTACACTGAGAGTGCCCTCACAGTACTCCATGGCAGCTAGGCTAGCTCAGGTGGAAGCTGTCACACTGCGGAACACCGCACAGGCTGTGCCAAGTGACAGGAATAGTGACTGGACTGGCTGCCCCTGAACTTTGACTCTGAGCTGTGTGCGCTGTGTATCAGCTGATTTACTGGCTGCCTGAAAAACTCTTTTGAAAATTTTATATGGACTGACTACAAATTTTCATGTGACAAAAGATGCTAAAACAAAACCAAACAGTTTAGGGGTGAAAAATAAAGGGAGATCAAAAAGAAAAAATAGGTAGGAGAAAAATACAAGAGTAGTGACATGAAGTCACTATACATTTTTGGATTTTCTTTTCCCTTCTGTCTTACTTGACCAACATGGTGAAACCAGAACACCTTTTTGGTGCTTCCAAATCTGAAGCTTCCACTGAAATGTGTTGAAGTGGATAGTTTTTTGTTCAGGTTCTTGTTCAAGGTACCAGATTGTTAACTACTGGCAGCAGCTAAGTTTTAATCCATCCCATCCCCACTGCATTAAGCACGGTTATCTCGAACTTTTACCAGAAACTACTCATACTAGGGACAAAGTATTGAGGGGCAAAACTGAGATGTAAACAAAAAAAAAAAAATCTTAATTGGAGCTTATCTTTACTGTATTGCTGTTCTAAGATAAGCTCCAATTAAGATTTTTTTTTGTTTGTTTTCTACCAAAGAATCAGAAGGAAGACTGTCCCACAAATTTGAAATAACCCTAGCATTACTATATTATGAGTGTCCACAGACCAGGTAAAATCCTACAACAAACTATGTTAGAGACTGTGCAACCATATAGTAGCAAAGATTCTCTGCCCCAAACAGCTTACAGTCTTCAGAAACTCAACAAAGGATATGGGAGAAAAATAACTGAGCAATGCAGAGAAATGATCTCTGCAATAGCAGAACACTATGTTCCTTCCATTTTCTTTTATGGAGAAAGAAAAAATAAGCAAGATTACCATCACAAAAGACAAAAGCAAAGGGAAGATGGTATATGATAAGAGTCAGTAAGAGGAGGAAAAAGGTGCCACGAAATAAAGTGGCATGCAGGATATTTGAGCTATACAGCATGTTAAGCAAAGTGATGCGACTGCAAGAGCTGGCAAAAAGGGAGTTTGAGCAAAACAGCCAATTAGGAAAAGGCAGGGAAAAACCAGTCAAAAATAACAGTAACCATCAGTCTCCTTCATACGCTGCGTCCACAGCTGCTCTGCTGGCTTCAGTCTTTGGTTTAGTGGCAAGACCCTCACCTGCCATAAGGGAGCTGGACTGGCTGTATGGCAGAGAAACTGAATTTAAAAGGTTGAGAGGACATGTAATATAAAAGAAAAAAAATCCAACAAAAAACTTTAAAAAAAGAGATTGATGCTAAATACAGTGATTTTGTTTTAGGCAGAAATGTATAAATTAAAAATATGTAAGAAGTAAGGGTGAATACTTGCAATTGAAATGTGTTACACATCTCTGAATCTGAGTAAAAAAGATGAGCCCTTATTACACTAATATTAGTATGGCTCTCCATAGTCACACACAATACAGCATATTTAAATGACATTATGAACCCAATCTTATACCAATGGTAAATAATGGCATTTAAAATAGCGACTGAATGGAAAACGCTAAGCACTTTGTATTCAGGTTAGTTTAATGAATCCCAGATCAGTTATGACTGCAAGTTACTACATATATACCATGATGGTTATTTGTTAAACCTATTACAATTTCCACCATCTTATCAAATCACAGCAAAACTGTCACACTTGTTGACAGTTTCAACAATGAGGTCAAGCAGTGAGCAGTCACAAAGAATGAACTGCTTTACACTCCAGAGGTGGTCACTCCAGAAGCAGGTGAATAGCTACTACCATAACAGCTCTGCTCCTTTTTGCAATAGATCTTATACTGGACTGTCATTCTGCAACCTTGCCCAAACATTACATTCACATGTTATTTTATCTGTAATAACATTAGCCTGACAAGATGACTTTCTAAGAGGAAGTCAAAGTATAACAGTTCGCCGACCTTAAAGGACTCTCTCACATTACTAACCCTGTTTGTATTTTCAAGTATAACCTAGAATATCCAGAATTTAACAGAGGCATGCATTTTAAGTCAGAAATAAAAACTAAAAGACCACCTTGCTCTCAAGAGACTCTCACACAGACCCAATTTACCTATGGACGATGATCACAAAATCCAAACTGGTGTAAGATCCAGAGCATCCAAATTAAAGTTTGCAACACTCCACTTAGGTCTTATTCTGCAAGCTCAAACTGTACATTGTAATAATAGCCTAATATATCTTAACGTAACAGAACATGTGAAAAAGTTCTTCCTTCAGATTATTTTATACATCCTCTCCGAATTTTTCAAAACAAGGTTCAGCAAGAACCAAATGGACTGCACTGATGTATTTT
>JAVJGJ010000057.1:16061145-16080834 GCA_035590215.1 Microhierax caerulescens
GTCCGCGCCGGCCGTTCTGGGGGTGGACGGGGGGGTCCCGGCCTCCCGTGCCCGGTCGCCCCCCTTTTCCCCTCAGCGATCAGGGGGAAGTTTGGCTGCGGGGCTTCGGGGGGTGCCCGCCTGCAGCCAGGCCGCGCCGCGCCGGCCGTGAGGCGAGAGGGCGGCCGTTGGGCGGCCGGCCCGCCGGGGTCATGGCCAGCTGTCCCCACGCCCGCAGCCCGCGTCCCCGCCGCCGCCCAAGTGCTCTTGTCCGGCCAGCGCCTGGGGGCCGAGGGAGCCTCTGGCCGTCACGTCTGCAGTGCAGGTGGTGGCGGTGGCGAGAAGGACCCGGGGGCTACCGGGGGGGCTGCGGAGCCCCGGTGCAGTGTGAGGTACGGGTAGGGCACCGGGGAATATCGCGGGTGTCGTGAGGGAAGGCCCCTTCCCCGCTAGCGCCGGGTGTATTTCTCAAAGGCACTGAGCATGCACAGCTTCCCTTCCTCTCAAAATCAGGCCATGATAGAATCATAAATATATAATACTACACTCCTATGATATTATGAGTAGAGAGCAGAAGAGTTAAATGCATACATCGAGGAGAGGCAAATTACATATAAAGGGCTTTACTGCACAATTTTTGAGTGATTCTAAAATGAAGTATTTTAAAATCTTTCCAAGAATAAATTTAATTCCTGCACGCTTGTTCCCATGTTGCCTGCTAGGCAAGGATATGCTGGATATCTAGCAACAATTAGTGGAGTTACATCTGCTTTTAGTGGACATGGTGACTTACCACTGATCAAACCATCTTTTTTTAAAATCTGGAGCTAGAAAATACCCACTTTATAAAAGAAAATTGTGATTTGGACATTTGTTCTATGTCAGAATGAAATAGACGGTGTTAGGAAATTTTTTGGAGCAAATAAAGGAATGCATCTCAGCCCAGCCCCATAGCCAGTATATCACTGAATCGGGGCCCAAATGTGAACACAGGCCTCCCTGCAGTGGGGGGAATACCTCAGCCACCCACTGAGCTGTTACCTGTTCCGAGTGCAGATGGAGACGAGGCTGGGCTGCGTTATCAGAAACCAAAAATTGGACCTGAGAAGCCTCCCGCACAGTTTCTCTTCCTGGCAAAACATATATTTATCTTGAAAGTTTGCATTTTGACATGTCAGCGTTTTTACAACAATACAAATGTGCTTGAAAATTTTTTGATCAGCCTAATGGTTAAGACCTATTAGAAGCTGCAGAACATATTCACCATCAATTCACTTATTCAGATGCATGAATGCAAGATTAGAAAATTAATTACAGTTACCTTTTTTTTGAAATATTGAGGCTGTGTAGTTTCCCCATGGTAAATATTAGTAATAAATTACTACAAAAAAAAAAAAAAAAAAAAAAAAAAGAAAGAAGAAAGAAGTAAATGTGCTAAGCATTGTTCTTATTTATTTTTGTTTTCAGTATTAAAAATCGTTGATTAAATGTTCCAGGTAGTGTAAGAGTGCTTGGATGAAAATCCTTCATCTTAGCTATTGTTTAAAAGAACAAGCAGAAATATTTGATCTTGGTAATTTAGATCTTCTTTTTACTATTTAAATTTTAGTCATATTTCTTAAGAAAAAAAGATGTTCCTATTTTGGTGAACATGTAAACATGAATTTGCAACTGATCAGTATTACTGAATCTGGCTATTTTGATTCTTCACCTAAGAGATTACATTGTATCTATACACATCAAATTAATCTATTTTAGCTTTGAAATCTTTTATTCAGAGTACTAATTCCTCACCCTTCATTTAGTGAATGTTACTTCACATTTTTAGTTATTTATTTATGATTTGCATCGAGTTCTGTTTGTATGAAAACTGACATTCAATTAAAATTTACATGAGGTCATTTTAAATTGTTCATTAAGACCACCTTAAAAATGCTTCATGCATTTCAAAAGCATGTTTGCATTTTAAAATATTTTATGAAACAACTGAAATAATGGCCTTTAGAATGGGAATTGAATTGGAAGCTTCTAGTAGCCATGTCCTTCACAATCTTAGAGAAAGTAGATCTTGCCCTCTCATACTTAGCTTTAGCTGTAGATTGGCAGAAGAAAATAGGCAATCTTACTTTTTCTACTCTTACGCTGATTTTTCAGCTTTGAGTTAAATAGTTCTTAACTGAACTACTTGAATGGATTGAAACAAAGATGTTCTTCCCGCCTGCAGAAGAAACTGCAGCTCTCAAAAATTGTTTTCCTGCATCAGTTACATCCTGTTCCATCTGCTTGGCCAGTAACTTCAGTCAGTTCAGTGGCATCACCTTCAAAACTTCAGCAGCAAACATCTTTTTTGATTGACTATCTTAACTCATGTCAGTACATGACAGCAAGTATAAAAACTAAGGCAGCTGCAATATCAAGTCTAAATTGAAGAGATGCAGGTAAAATACCAATAAAATGTTACTTGATTTTTTAAAAAATAATGAGTTTTGGGAGAAAATATTACAGAGTAATGTGTTCCAATTAGGACAGTACTTGTAATGGGACTTTGATCAAACTTGTGGCATAAAGAAGCAAGGAACCCCTAAATAGTTACCCTTCATTGTACAAAAAGATTGTTACTTTAAGGTGAAAGAGCTTATATATCTTATTTTTTGAGTGATTATTCTGATGACAGAAAGTGCTCTATGTGAACCTTCACTTACACAGCAATGGACAAAGAGTAATTTAAAGTGATAGGGGAGGAAATGATTCCCGTATCTAAAGTGTTAGGTGGTTGGGCAAATGAAGTTCAGGAGATGACTGGGAAAGGCAGAAATGGTTAATAAATATAATCCTGTATAACAGTGCATCACTTTATTTCTGCTGATTTTTTTTTATACTTAATTTGGCTTTTCGGTGGTTGACAACTATTTATATGTAGTTTAAGTTAAATCTGTACTTAAAACCCACCCATGACGTGAACAGATCTCGTCTACTTAAGGATTTTTTATGATTCTCAGGCAGTTTGATTTTTACAGATAGGAGTTCATGCAGACTTCTGTCAGCACAGTGTCACTGCAGAAGAGGAACAGTAGACCACTGCTGAGTGACAGCCTACAGCTCTGAAATCTGCAATCCATCCTCTCTTAAGTTATTAATTTCCCATCCTCTGTGCATCTTTGGTGTGTCAGACTTCCTGCATACGTACTGCAGAGCTACTCTATGCGTATGCACTGAAGTCAATACTTCCTAAACTTGTCTGATTTAGGCTCCTATGATGCTTTCCTGAAGGATGAGATTTAATGCACCTGTGCAAGTAACAGCTGATCGATACATTCAGCGTGGTCTTAGCCAGGTCACCTGAACATACAGCATGCAAGACAGACTTTGTGTACATGAGTTCTGATGCATTGCTGTATGTCCATAACACCTGGACAAATACAGGAAAACATCAGGTTGTGCCTGGACATAATTACCACACAGAGAGAATGATGTATGTAGGAAGACTGGTATATAAAGTAGCCTTATCTTGTCATTGTCCAGAAAGGAGAAACCTGTTACTTTGTTACTTGGGCAGTGGAACTTCACTGCTAACACAAAAAATGTGTTACAGGGGTTTTAACCTAAATTTTACATCTTTTCCACAGAAATGTAAAACTGGGTCTGATGCATGACTAATATCCCATTGTCATTTCTTCAGTGCATTGTATTTTAATCTAATAAATACATAGCTAGTTCATAACACTAAACATATCAATCAAATCAGTCTCATGTAGTTTTCCAGTAAACATCAGTGATCTTTCAGCTATGGTGAGGTGTTCCCTCCAGCTCCTCATAAAGTATGGAACTGCAGTACTCTGCCTGTGGGGAAAAAGCCTCAAGCCACATAGTGATGTACCTGTTCTGCAGCATGAAAGAGAAATTCCCTATTCACTGTCCTGCATAGTCAACAGTACCTGCTGGTTAACTTTAAATTGCCTGAGTTGCTTAATATCATGATTAAAAGCTGTTTGTATCTTTCTTGTATTATGTTGTGTTTGGCAAAATGAAAAGGCAGAAGTCTCACAATTGCTTGCATACTAAGCAAACAATTGTACTTTGTACAGTTGTAGATTTTTTTTCTTATTCTTATAACTATGGTCTAGTAGTACTGTAGATACCATAGGGCCTTTTAATTTGCCCATCATGAGCAAAATCAAAAGCTGAAGTCTGGAATGCTGAAGCACAATTATGTGACTTGTGAAATTGAGCAGGTATATCCAGCAGCTACAGAAAAATGACAGGACAAAACCTCAGACAAGCCAGCACAGTTTCATCCCAAAAATGCCAAAAATGGCTTTGGAATTATATTCAGCTTTTAATTAAGACACATGAGAAATGTCACAAATCATCCATTGTACAGGTCACAGCAAAACCACGTAACTCCTGTAGAATTTCTCCTTCTTAAACACTGATGTAGTTCCCAGTTTCAATTAGCTAGTTTTTCTTGAAGTTTACTACTGTGGCGGAGACTGGAGTACTACAAATAACTAAGTGTGAATAGCAGTTGCTTATGTTACTAATAGTAAGATGAAATATCTGCATTCTCCTGTATTAAAAAGAGAAAATTAAGTAGAATGAATAAAAAAGAAAACAAAGTATTTGTATTTGGAAAGATCTGGAGTTATATATTTGGAACAACCCTAAAGATGAGCTTTTCACTGCTACAAATTTTGAAATATAACTGAGATGCCATCTATAGTGATGAAAAGTGTTCTTTTTCTTTTGCCAGTAACACATATCCTTCAGCTCAGGGGAAAAAGTCCATTTCAACAATCAAGTGGACATATTTGTGCTCCTATTTTAGGAACACAGGACCCCTTTATAGACATTAAACACAGTTTACTAGTAGAAAATTTTCGTTTATTGTAACTGCTTCATGTAGCATCTTTCATGTAAACATTATAAAAAGGATTTAGTGTTGGATTTAGAAGTTGGGGTTTGGGTATTTTGTGCCCTTTGTTCTTGTTTTGTATTTTATTTCTTTGGAGAACTCTTTTTTTTTTTTTTTTTTTTTTTTCTTTTCCCCTTTCAGGAAATTTCACATAATCTTTTCCATTCGTCATCAGCCAGGTTGCTGATTACCAGAGTAACTGCCAAGCTTTCAACTCCTTGTCATCAATGGGCTGTGAATGACAGACAGCATTAATGTTGGCAAGCTCCCACTCTCCTTTTCGCCTTTCCCAAATGTAATTAAACTGCACTAATACAGCAGAAGAAAAGCTGCAGCTTTATTTTACTCGCCCTAATAACATAACAATTAAATCACAGAAGCACACAATGCAGTCAAATAAACCTATCATGACAAGGAAATTCAGAGGTAAGGGAAGTGTATATCTACCGTTTAGAGAAAAACACAAGTGAAGAGTCTTACCTTTCCTAGCACTACAGCAACTGCACTACTTGACTTGCAGCAAGATGATAGGGCCAACATCTGAGTAACCACCCTGTTGCAGCCTGGTGAAAGGCCTCAAGCGTTTTGTCTTCTATTGCATCTTTGGTTTAAACTTAGTGGGAATAATTAGCTTCTCCTTCAAATGATCTGTTATCTCCCGGGTAGGGGACAGCTGGATAAGGAATTGAAAGGATGTGGGTTATCACATACAGTTCAAATGGCACTGCGTGCCTTACCCACTGGAAAGAGGTGCCATTATCCTGATCTTTGAGAAAGTTCTGGGCCTTTGGTTTAAAGTCTGTAGGGGTTAGAGGACAGCCAAAAGTCAGGAAGAGGGAGAAACCAAAGTACTTACCTCACTTGCAGACGACTATGGAGGTTTGTACAACGTGCAGATACCACCAAACATTTCTGAGGTAGATAAATTGTCAGTAGGTTGATTTATACGTGTTCCTCTGGACCAAGGTGAGTGAAGAAGTTGCTGGCCCTCAGAAAAGCAATGGAATTTACCTATAAACCTGTCATTCCTTGCAGCAGCAGTGCTTTAGGATGGGAAACAAGAACTCATAAGGAGGCTGAGAACTGCCATGAGCTCTGTAAACACAGCTCTGAGGCTGGCATACATGCTGGCATGTAGAATGTCTCAGTTTCCAAGCTATCCATAAAAATAATACAGTTAGCTTATAAGACAAAGTGAATTTACAGTAATGCAAATAAATAGTTTGACTAAATAGAGACAGAAGGAAATAAAGACTGTTATAAAGCCAGCCAGAAACAAGGGGCACCATGCTTGATAGGGAAAGCATGGAAAAGCCAGGACCCTCCCCAGCATACACTTGAGCAACAAGAAAGGGAGCTTGGTTACTGACCAAAGTAGACACAGCTTCAAACATGATGATTATTAGGCCAGCCTGGCTAAACAGACTCTAAATGAGCCTGTCTGCTTGTGCAATTTTGGTGACTAATAGTGACTGTTAGCTGACAGGTGGTACCTAATAAATCCAGCTTGTGCCAAATTCTCTGAAGATCTGTTAGTGTGGAGTAAGTAATTTACCACTGTGAACAAACTGTCCTGCAGTTCAGTATGGTGATAATCTTCCAAAGGAAGAAACTTTTGGCTGCAACCATCTTTTAGACAAAGTTTACAGTAGGACCTTACGTGTTATATTTTTAGTAGATCTGGAGCAGGGCTGAATTTTTGTGTGTTTGATAAAGTGGCTAACATGTAGTGAATGGCAAAAAGGAAAAAAGGGATGCATGTAAAAGGTAAAAATTAATCCCACTGGAGTAAATGAATAGTGTATAGGAAGAACACTAAAGAGATGGAGTTGAAGGTTTCTGTTAGATTTGTTCTGATATAGTACTGTTGCTTTAAACAGGCAGTTGCAAAATGGCCCAAAAGACCTTTTGGTTAAGTGTCGCGATTTTCTCCTTGATTCAGCAAAGATCAAGGCTGCAGTGTTCCAAGCCAGCTCCAGGCCATCAGAGGGAGAAACAGTACATCAAACACCCACCTCATCTGTTTTTGCCATCAAGCAAAGAAAGAAGAGGCCACAAAGGACATGGAAGAAACATATCAGAAGAGCATAACTGAGCCTTCAGCTGTTCATGTGTGTCAACCATAATTATTTTTAGGAAAAAAAAAAAGGTGGCAGATTTAGTTCATGTGTAGAAACTACCTTGAACACATTTAAAAGGCTTCCTCTGAGTGACCATGAATAGATGATTCCCCAGACCCTGTAAAAATTTAATCTGATTTTTCAGCCTGAATATTAAGTGAACATTGGCGATAGAAATTGGCCCTAAAAATAAGAAAAAATGCTTTTGCTGCAAGCAAGGTTTGCAGCATTTCATTGTGATAGCCTTTGTTTTCATAGTGGGCAGCTGCATTTGAGGGAGCACCAGAGGAGGCTTTGGTCCAGAAATGATTGTTCCAGGTACTCCTGGCCTGTTCAGTACACCTAGATAATACCCTGGGCACATGCCAGTACCTTTGAACAAAATAAGCTATATTTACAAATGGGCCAGGATCAGCTCAAGGCTGCTGGTCTGAAACTGTACCCAAAGCAATAGGAATTGTGTTGTAAAGAATGAGTTTAGGTCTGGCACACAGAACAGTGAGGAGGGAAATTCTACCCTTAAGATCTTTGAACACCAGCCAGCTCCCCAGAAGCTCCCAGATGTGCAGTTCTATGGGACTTTAATCCTTCCAGAGGAGGTTTATTTCTGTGTTTCACAATATTACATAACATTTGCATAAAAGGAGTAGGAAAAGAATGTTATTTCAGTGGTCAGCGTGTGGTTTAGTATTCAGAGATGAAACTGTTCTCCCAAGTTTTTCTCTGTTAACTGACCAGGGCTTCAAACCTCACTTTCAATTAGACACAGATGCTAGTGTTTATGGACTGGATATTGATACAGGAATGTAAATTACTTGAGAGGATGACAGTTTATTAAGAGTCAATGGCTAAATTCTCCTGGGAAAAATTACTGTATGCTTTGCCAGTGATTAAAACTATGGAACATGCCATGGTTTTGTAGTAACCCAAAAGCAAGGGTTCAGGCTTAACATTGACTGCTATTGATGTTTTGCCCAGAGAGCTTCATTGCAGGATTGATTGCAAATGCCAGTCTAAACAAGCAAGGAGCAAAAAATTGATTGTTCAGGAGAATGAGCATGTTTGGGAAGAGTCAATTGTTTCCTCCCTTCCTGCATCTTGCAGAAGCGCAAATCCAGGGGATAGCAGCCACAGGGATTCCCAAGAAACCAAGGGATTCCCACAGACAGAACTCAGTACTAGAGTACTGTGCTATTGGCAACAGATATCCTGGAATATAGTCTCTCCCTTAGCATACCTCAGTGAAAACTTTTCACAGTGGAATGGCTCAGGATTTAAGATCAAGTCCTGTATAAAAGGTGGGAAGAAAGCAGTAGATTGTAAGATTTATTAGCCGGCTCTAGATCCATTGAAAAAGGCAGCTGTAGTATAATGTCATCATTTAAAAACCACTAGATATTTGAGGGGTTTCGAAGTGGTATGATTTCCTTTGCCTGAGTTACAAAACAGATGTAGAAGATATGGCTAGGAAGTGTTAAGAGACAGGGAAAGCCTATGTCGGGCAGTATTTTGCTAAGCAAATCTTTGTGATATTTTTGAATAAGGACAAGTAATTATTGTGTACTTGGGGGTTTTGAACTAGTTCACAAAATCGTGTAAAGATTACTTGCAAAAGCATTATCAAGACTGAGTGCACAAAGTATTAATGACCCTCACCTGATGCCTCCACCCATGCTCATAGGCCCAGAAGCTCTATTTAAGTTCAGCCCTGACCCTTCACTCTCCCCCTGAGCTTTGCTGGAGAAGTGGTGGGTTATGGGCATGCCATGCAGCCCCTCGGTCTGGATCCTAACCCATGGGCTGACTTCCTGGCTTGTCCTGGACCTGCTTTGTTGCTGTGGACTTGTCTGGTGATGACTGGACCTGACCTAGACTGGCTTTCCAGCTTGAGCTGAGACGTGCCTCATCACCATCATGCTTGCCTTAAGATCTGGATTCTTGGTTGGACCTAGCCACCATCTCTGGGTTTGTCCTGCTGTATCCCTTGACTGCTGTGGGATGGACCCTGGCTAAGTGAGGCACCTGTCTTGGTGGCCTCTATATTCCCCTTGGCTTGCCTTCCTTTAGGAAACAGCCCTACCCAGCCTACTCCCTTACAGACATGGAGTAGACCAGACTGAAACACAGAAGATAAATTAGATTTGAAATTTTTGAGGTGTCATACACAAGTCAGGGAAGAAATTTTGAATCAAAAGAGTTTCCATAGATTTGTGAGACTATAGAAAATGCATTAAATAACTACTATCTCAGTGTTCCAACTTCTGATGAGATAGTAGAAGAATTCAGAGTGGATGCTGGCAGTTTATCTGGCTTTCTTACCAATAAGAGACAAGGAATAGCATTTTGTATTCCTTTTAAACTTGTAGGAGTGTAGGCTAGTGCTCTTCACTCTTGGTTGGGCGCTAAAGACTTCTGGAAATCTACCTGGAGTTCTTGTAGGGTAGCAATTATTTAGGTCATTCAGAAGCTTTTAATTACAAAAGGAGAAACTGAAGTGTCCTATGCTTGCTGGAATATTTAAAGACAACCTCTGATAAATGGGACTGTCCACTACTGATGTTTCTAGCATGTGAGCTAGGAGTACTTCCCTGCTCCTGGGTGTGGGCACCATGCTGGGACAAGACCCAGAGTATACCAGAATCTAATGCTTTTATTGAGAGATTCAAAGGAAGCTTTGAGTTTCTCAACTGGATATATCAGGACTGCAGGATGTGCCACAGATGACATTTCAGTAGCAACAGTGCCATTCCTGAAACACAGATGATTTGTTAGAAACATCTCAAGCCCTGTTTGTTTCACTGGATCTAAGATAGTTCCTGAGTTTCTGGCAAACTTTGGAGACTATCATGTCCTCCCCACAGAGCAAATCACAGATGGAACTACTTGGAACTGGGAGTTTGAGTCCCTATCACTGCTTTGTGAAGTCAATGCTCATTTTAGCTGTGATAATCACTGAGCAGCTGAATGGTTTGGGGAACTTCCAGTACAGAAGAATTCCTGAAAATATCTCACTTAGATTTGATTTGGACTGAAATCAAATCCAAAAAGCCCCCTCAAATTTCCATTGAACTGCAAATCTTGCTTGTGAGCCAGATCTGATTGGAAACCTTAAACTGGGTAAACCTTGGATAGGGCCCTACATAGAACTGATGTGAATACAAGCAGTGTCATTGAAGATAATTTGGGGTTCAGTCTTGGAAATAAACTGTCATATCCAGCTGAGAGCATTTGCAAGGTTAAGATAATTCTTTCCCCACTTTCTCACCCTAAAAATGGAGAGAATACCTGTCAATCTTGAAATGGCGAAAGCTGTTTCAATAACAAGCCCCTCTGATGGGACACAATATGTGGGATGCCTCTACCAGTAGTTTCAGCTCCTACAACAGACCCTGTTCAGAAGCCCATTATAAGGGGTCTCTCCAGGTAACCTGAAAGAAATCTGGGTGGGGAATGGAAAACTCCAAAGACAGTTGCAGTGAGGTACAATTGGTTTGGTGTAGCACATGGAAATGACCTAATAGAAAAATAGGATACAGCTGTTTAAAACTATGTCATTTGTAAGGAATCTGCTATAAAGACTCTTAGTTTTATTTCCTTTTGGAGGTGACTTATTGGCGTCAACCTTCTGTCCTGAGCTGCCGTGCTAAGTGAGATTAGCTGAGATGGGGCTATGAACTGCCTTGAATCTGATCCTAATTGCTGCCTTATACTCCCTCATGAAACACTGCAGCAGAAGTGATGGAGGCTTCAATCCAAAGCTCACTGTCCAGAACCAAAGATACTGTAAATTCCTGAACAGCTTTTTGTATGTGGCCACAAGGTCTTCGCTGGGCATCCCTTTGAAGGGAATGCAGTATATGTGTATGAAAAATAGAGGAGAAAGCTAAGTATGCAAAATTAACAAGTATTGGGAGTATGGGCCTAACAAAGCCAAAGAAGAGGTTTTTGGGCTGAACTGTGTCAGGTTACTGGCATTGTGAGCAGACAATCTCCTGGTATTTGAGTCCTCTGCTGTTCAGGCAAACAGGATGGCATCAGTAAAAGACCAGATTCTTTCACCAACTGGTTTCTCCTAAGTGGGACAACCTGCAATGCCCAAAGTTGTGACTCAGCAGGTAAGAGGGTTTATAACACATATGCATTATTTGCCAGAATAGTTATGATGGTTTAGAAAGTAGTTTCTCTCCTCTGTCCAGCCCATGGATCCAGCATCACCTTGTTGTTTGCAAGTAGACAGTAGGGGAACAAAAAGTACTTCTCCACAGGGAGAAGTGGATTTGGCAAACTGAAGTTAAGGAGTTGGGACAAGCACAGAGTAAAGTCCACAGCAGGAATATTTTTGTTCATGGTGCCAAGAAAAAGCATGAAAGATGATAGTATTAAGCTTGCAAATTGGGCATCTCATGCCAGTGATGTTAGAATCTCAAAAATAATGTGTCAAAGATGTTGGAACATTTAGAATACAATCTTTTACTGTTTCAATATCATCAACATGTTGTTATTATTATTTTCTATTACAAGAGAATTTATTGAGTCAATTTGTCTTCAACATGTTCAATGTACCATGTGTGGGTGGGTGAGCTAACCTTATTTATATAGCGTTACAGGGGAGAATGCTAACTACACTCACTTCTGCCCTCTTGAAAATTCTATTTCTTCAAACAGAAAATACAAGACATCCATTTTTTGGAGTTACAACATTCAGGCAGGTGTGGGAATACTGGTGGGGGTGGGTAATCCTACCTGTGGTGGTGAAGTTACACTGAAAAGTTTGTTTGGTTCTTGTTGCATTGCTTGAACTGCTCTCACATCAGCCACTGGTCCATCTTTCCTACAAAAATTTTCTCTCAGAATGAGACCCCAAGGTATCTTTCCTTGCTGACCCTGAAATATTTGTCATCTTTCTGCTTCATGCATTGTTTTCACCTCCACAGCTCCACCTTTTTTTTTCCCCTGTTGCTTTTGTTATTTTACATGGAAAATGTCTTTCTCTGACTTTATGTCAATTCATTTTTGTCCCTGGCTTTCCCTCCTGGTGTTAATAGAACAAATGAATACTCATCCCTTTGCATTTTCCTTATCTTTAACCTTCGTCACTTTAAGTCTGCTGTGTGGTCCCAAGGATCTCAGTTCTCCAGCCTGCTCCTTCTGACTGAGTTGCTTTTTTGTCACTGTCTGGTATAACCTGTGCAATATGACATCCCTCTCCACCACTACACATGCTCAGGTCCAAGTGGAAGCTGGGTTGTTAAGTGTTAATTCCACATCTTACTGCAATCTCTAAAAGACTTCAGCTCACCAAGAGTTGCTTCTGACTGAGGTGGTCATACTACTGAACTTCAGTGGCTGTTCTTTTCGTGTCTTCATTTCCACTTGGTGGCTGCCTGCCACCTTTGGTGTTTTCTCTGCCCCTGTTACTTTCCTGACGTTTTCCTGCAATCTGTTTGACATCAGCAGTTGCTTATTTCTCACTCTGAATCTTCTTTAAATATATGTTCTTTAACTTTTTTGACTTTTGCCCTTTCATTTTTCCCTGCACAATTTTCCCTTTCTTCTCAAAACAGGTAATTCTTCTGGTTTCATCTTTTTCACTTACTTTTTACATGCTTTCTAAGTAGCTTTGTCTTTTCTACTCTCTAAATGGCTGTTGATCAAAACCAGTACATACATTTCAGTAAAGTAGCCATCCCATGCAACTAAAATCTTGTAACAGCCCTTTCTCCCGCTAGCAAAGGTGGGCTTGGTAGTATTTCTAGATGATTAATGAATGAGTCTAAGTGCCCTCCTTTTTCTGAGAGGTGCCATATGCTTGGCTTTCTCCCTTTCAAGCAGTGGTGATGTAGCTGCTTGTGCTGCTAATCATGTGAAAGGTGATAGTATCTTCAGAGGTAGGATAACAATCAAACTGGAGCCAAACTAGTCCAAGGGGTTCACAATTTGAGGAGCATGGTCTGACACCTCATTCCTTCTACTCTCCACTCTGCCAAATATTTCTTCAAAACATAAAATTGATTTCTTCTCTTGCTAAAACAGTGTTCCTTGCCATACTGTATCTCTTGTCATAGATACTACAATCTGCTCTACTTTGGCTTTATAATGGTAACCTCACTTATCCAAGCTAAGCCATTAGAAGCCACAGTCCTTGGATGTCAGTCTCACAGTCTAGTCTCTTTTCCCCTCCCCACTGTAAATTACTGCATCAGCTTTTCACACCAAGCAGAAACTCATTACTGTTCCCTTTCAGTGCTTAGTACCTGTCTGCTGACATATCCACCAGCTTGAACACAGCGAACAGCCTACTTTTACAAACTGGTATGGACCGTCTTCCTTCCTTGCTATCTTTCCTTTAACCAAACCCGCATGCCTAGAACATTGTGCTAGATGTTGTACCCTGCAGCCTCACTTACCCCCATATCCTCCCCTCAGCTGCACTGCAGTAACCTCTCCATTCTCCTGAACTTTGCCATTAATGATATTAAATCTCCAAAAGAAACAATCCATTCCTTAAATATCAGAACTACTGTGGTGCTTTATGAAGATGTGCACCTCATCATTCACTATGGTGTCTAAGGAAAAGCAATTGCTGAGACTTTTTTCATGGTTGAGATGCTTTGTGGTCACTCTCACATATGTGGTTACTTGACATCTAAAGATATCTTGATCAAATGCCTCCCCAGCAGAGGCAATTGTAGGGTTTCTGGTCACTTGAATTCACTTATGTTGTAAGAATTCAGTTACTCAGTTTGGAACCTGTGTTGTCTGACGAATTTAGTTGAAAGCTGCTAATGACTTGTGGAGGGGCTCTGGAAGGGACACATGTGCATGTCCACACCGAGAACATGATTGCACAAGTAAAAAGCCTAGAAGGAAGCTTCTAATGTTTGTAAGAACAATATTAATCTTGAGCTGTTTTATTGTTGCAGACCTTGTTGTTTATCTTCCCTCGATGTCTTACACTGTCAGTCCTGGTAATACTGCCACACATTCTACACCTTTTATTGGGTGTAACACATTCTTATAGAAGCACCCCCTTGATTAAGTTTACATTGGTTTAAGGTTATAGGTGGCATCAGGTGTTTCCTTCTCTTTTCTGTTGTTCAGACCATCGCCTGCTAAAACAGGTCTGCAAAGAAATGAGTGTATGTGTCCTGTAAAGACATAAAATTATGTACGTAAACTGGTTTCAAGAAGTTCTACTAGTTTGTGGATTTGAGGATTTTGTAACTTAGCACAAGGCAATTGAAAAAATAGTTCTGTATTAGTGTGTATAGAGGGAGAAGCTGGATGCTACTTTTCTCAGTTTTATTGCTTTTGTTGAAAGACCAAAGAGCTCTGGTGGCAGAGGTCACATCTGTGTCTGCATTTTGTACAGTGGCAAGCACTCAGCACATAGTCATTGATACATGGACAGGCCAATTTGCAAATGGGGTGCTTTAGTAACATGTCTAAACACAGAACTTGGGCACTCTATTAAGGTCCTCTGAGCTCACAGAGTTTGGATCAATTTGGCGATAATTTTGGGCACTTTATAAAAGCTAGACTAAACAAGAAGAAAATTTTTTAAAAACTCACTTGAGACATGGAAATTTGGACGTTATTCAAACCACAAAGCAAAATGGGTGCAGGACAGTACAACTGGTAGCTATTGAAATAGATCTGGAAGTTGGAAGAATCTCCACTTTGTTTCATTGATGCAAAGCTTTTCAAAGGTAAGAAAAACTCAGTGCACTTCAGCTTTCCAAAGCTGTAGCAGGTAAAAAGATTTGAGTGGTTTCTCTAAAATGGGTGAAACGACAGTGGCATAAAAACAGCTTTCCAATATCTGATTGTGTTAGGGCTTTAGCTAGGGGTAATTACACTAAGAAAGCAGGACTTGTAATAGGACACTGTAAAATATGAGGTCTGTGCACACATTGTAACCTTCATGTTGTTTGGATTTTACTGTGAATGTAATTAATTACAGAGCTAGCTTTGTCTAAATATAGAAAATAAAGAGAGAAGTATTTAAAATTCAGGGTTAAAGAAGGAAACAAGAAGACTGAGGTACAGTGTCCATCTAAGCTCCACGGGGCAGGGTCTGATTATTTCTTAGTATTTGCACTATGCCCCAGTTAATAGAGGGACCCTGATTATAAATCCAGAGCAACTAGAATTAGAAGATAAATGAATCTTCAGGACACTAAAATCACAAAGCAATAGCATCTGAGACAAAATGTCATTAAACATGCTGCATACATGCTAATATTAAATCCACTGAAGGGATGCTTAGTCAGAAGATTTTATAAAGTTGGGGGCTTTGTATAGAAAAATTCATATTACGTTCTGCATGTATATTAGGCAATAATTTCCAGCTTCCTTAATTTGCTATTTGTTTACATTTTTTGTAATTACTATCCTTAATTTTGTTTCATTACTTCCCACAAAGTTAAACCACATAAAATAACATTTACAAAGTGAATAGTACTTACTACTGTCCAGATGAAAGCATAACAAATCCTCAACCGGTTAATTCTGCAACTGTGCTAAGGCATCTGTGCTGTAGGAGGTCACAGCAGAGGGCTGCAAGGGGGGACTCCTGGGTCTAGTCTCAGGTCCACCAATAAGTGATTCTGGATGCTGTCCAACTTTCACTGATGTTAATGTTAAAGCTTGCTCTGAGTTTAGCAACTTGTTTCAAGTCACACAATCTTCTTATGCCTTGATTTACTTCAATTAAGGAAGAACTGAATGAAGAAGAGCAGTGAATTTTTTTCCCCTGAAAAAAAAAAAAACATTTTTAGGGAAGGAGGAAAAAGGAGAATAAACATACTACTGGAGCAGGCAAAAATATATCTAAATAGAAGAGAAATTAAGTGATTTGGGTTGCAACACCAAGGACTTCTCAACAATGATCGGATGCACCCTTAAACTTTCTGTCCTGTATCTAAAGTGTTTGTGAGGCAAACCTGAGTTCTCTGATGCTTGGTTCTTGGGAAGTGGATGGATTCCCTGTTTTCCTGGAAAAGACCAAACTAAAGAGAAGATAACTTTCTGAAATAGACGCATTTCAAATCCCCTTTCTTATTTTTTTCCTTTTTCTCCAAAACTGTCCTAGCCACTAAACTACACAAGAGTAAATAATAACCTCCATTTTACTTTAATAACTTTCCGTATGAATCCAGCCACTTTCCAAATTTTCATGTTTCAGAAATGCTCAGAAATTAAACACTTCAGGTCAAACAGAATGTTTCCTTTTACTTGAAAAGGAATGTTTTCCCTTTCCCTAAAGCCAAAAGTGGTACCGTGGGTCATACTGAACCCAAAAAATATATTAGATTCAGTTACCAAAATCATTTATTCCCACAGCTCCATGGCAGGGTGTTTTTCATGGCAAATTAAGAACTGTAGTATGCTTTGGGACCTTTGGATGAAAGGGACTATAGAACTGGAAGGGATTATTAGGTATATTTAATTTGCCTTTAGTAACATGAGGGAGGAAATAATCAGTATATTAAACATACATGAAATATTTTTGGAATGTATAGCCTGTTGGAAAGGAATGAATGGTTTGTGTTATTAGCTGGGAAGTGAAGTATATATAATCCACTGTGTGTGGTTGTCATAAAAGCCCTACCAGGAATGCAAGACTAAATGTGCTATTTTTACCTTCTTTTTCTTTTCTGCTTTGTTTGTGGTTTTGGCAGAACAAAAAGAAACCTGGATAAAATGAGAAAGATTGTTTTTCATTTATCATGATTGTATTTGAGCACTGTCTTCAGTGTGAAAGCACAATAAGCTTTTCATTTATTATTTGCATTAGAGTAGAGCATAGAAGCCTAAGCTGATACTAAAACTCCACCATCCTAGGCACTCTGTGTGCTCATGGGGAGAAACAGTCTCTGCATCCAAAGAGTTTATGATAAAAATAGTTATAGCAAATGATGAGGAGTGAACAGTGTCACAGAGGAGTACCTCTGTGTTTACCTTGTACCTGGAACATAACAAAGCCAGTGCTTGGGTTCTAGTCTGCTGCCTCCCCTTTTCCTTATTTTTTTGAAACCTGCTGCCTTCCTCTGGAATTACTCTCCCAACAACCCATGATCCCAGTAAAAGTATCATTTTTTCTGTCCACAGATTTCAGCAGAGGCAATGGATGAGTGTGATATTTGATTCACTAGAAGGTACACACATAGGTACTCACGTTATTTTAACTTCGTTGTGACAGAAATTTTAAAATAAACATATTCCTTTCATCTCCCAAACCCTGACCTAGCAAGAATGTTCATTTAAAGAAGCTGGTGGTAACGCCATACAAGTGATTAATCAGCCTTAGATCCATACCATTTGTAAAAGAAAATGGGATGGTACAAGCCTAGTCTTATTTTATTTCAGTATTTTAACAACAGATGCAGTGCTGCCTTTGTTATTATCCTTTATTCCTCAGACAGTGTTCCCCCTCCTAATTATTACTTGTCGTCTTTAGTAAGATTGAGAAATGGCATTCTTTGAGCTCAGGTAAATATCAGAGCAGTCTTACTTGTAATGACAGAGCTGCTTTCACAGGGGAGTGAAGTGTAATGAACTAAAAAAAAAGGAATTTAGTATGCTTTCCAAATTAAATAATGTATTAATTTCTTCTGAATAGAGGTCCCCGGACCCACTTGAAAACAACGGTGCTTATAAATACCTACATAGTTTGAGGGCAGTTTAGCAAACAGCGGCCAAGAAGCAAAAGGCATTAGAGCCATCCCCTTCAGTATAGTGATCTGTATGAAACAGCTGGCGATAAACAGTTGCTCGTTGTACCTGTGTGGACTTTGTCCCACTGCTGGCCCAGGGCATGCCCTGTGTGGGGACTTGCTCTGTGGGTACTGGACAGTGTCCATCATCTCTTCCTTGATTTGTCTCTTCAGTCACTGGCAGTGAAGCACGTTACTGCTGCAGCTTTTGCACAGTTCCCCACCATCTGAGCATCTCTTCACAAGGGCTGCTATCTCTTGCTATTCATGACAACATGTAGCATTTTCCTTAGCACCTCAGTTGCTGGAATCATGATTATATCCCCCTCAGAAACGGTTAGTTTTCAGCTTTTATGATTGCAGAGAATAGTTTGAATATAGAAATTCTAAAGGTTTGAAAATCAAAGGCAAGTTAAAACCCAGGCTTTTTTCTTCAATATTTTCCTTTAGGCAGATACTCTTTTGTTTTAGGTATGTGTTTATTTAAAAGGAATAAAAGATAAGAAACTAATTCAACTCAGTGGTTTTATCCTTTTGGAGAATTCTTTCGGGTTGTGCTAAAAAATCATTGTATTGAATGATTTTTTTTTTTGGCAACATTTTTCTCTCTGAAACGTTATTTTATTTCAGGAAAGGTTTGGATCAAAAATTCCAAACGTTCTTATTTAGAATATTGTGATTATTGTCTGCAGAGTGGCTTGAGGTCATTGAAAGTAGTGTTGCTGAGAGCAGGTGTGAGTACAGGCATGCTTCACTACATGGAGATGGAAGCATAGACATTCTAGCAGAGAGGTGAAGTAGGAGCTGTGACTTTTTAATCTGTCCCTTTCAATGAAACTCCGTGTAGTCTAAACTGCTCCGAACACATCTATACGTGTAGATGTGTAAACCTATGGATGGAAATATATAGAGCTAAAACAGAAAGCATGGAAGCCCGTATTCCACCACTCTCTTCAGCATAACCATAATTAATGCATTCTTATTTAGGTAGAGAGAAACAGACTTTGAGAAGTGTTAAGAAATAAAGGAACATTCCCTGAAACTGAGAAATTTGCAGACTAACACAGATATAGCAAAACTGACAAAGCTGGCCAGAAATTTGCCATTTAAGAATGGCTTAAAAAAAAAAATTCTAATTTTGTTCATTAAATTCAAATCAATTTCATTTAAATCAATACTTAATGCGTGAAATGAACTTTTTCACTTTGGGAAAAAAATCAAGGATCTGCTTCACAGGCTTCATTTATTAGCCTTTCTATTTTTCTACATATTACTCATGTTATTTCAAAACAAGCCAGTGGTACTCCTAGAAATCCTCTCCTTTTTAGACCAAAGTATCAAAATGTCAGATTTTTTTCATTAAAACATAAACAAAAACCTGGTTTACTCAGAATTCAGAAATAGCTACTCATAATTATTTTTGAGGTAAAAGAGAAGTTTGTCTCCTGTACCACAGTGATGGCTCAGTGAGTGCTGACATCACGCATTCTTCCCTATACCTGGGACCAAGGTAAAAATAAGAAAAATACGTAAATAAAGTGTGTTTAATTAAGACATTTCCTCTCAAAAGTGATGAAAAAAAATAGCCCTTTGAGCTGCCCGGCGGGGAGCAGGCCATGGGAAGGCATTCCTGTCAGGCGCTGTCACACCCGGGCTCACCCTGACCCGGCGGGGGCGGGAAGCCAGGAGCTCCGCGGGCTCGAGCTTCCCGCCTCGCGCGGCAGCGCGCGGCTCGCTCCTTTCCCGGCGGGAAAACCGCGGCGGCCAGCGGCGTCCTCCCCTACCGCCCGCCCTGCGGGTGCGGGGTGCGGGTGCGGAGGCAGAGCCTCTCCCGCCTCGCAGTAGGGTTTCCCGCAGGAAAAGCCAGGCGGCCTCGCCCCAAAACCGGAGGTAACGCGGCAGGTTTCTACGCCGCGGCCGCGGCCCCCCCGGCCCGGCCCCGCCGCGGGGCTGAGGCGAG
>JAVJGJ010000057.1:16089162-16110964 GCA_035590215.1 Microhierax caerulescens
CTGATTTTTGAAACAGATGGGAAGTGGGCAGAGAGCTGAAAGCCTTAGGACCACTCAGCTTCAGCTGCTTTTCTGCCCACTAAATTACAAGTTCAGGACTTCCTTAACACTTCTGGAAAGTACCATATGCTAGAGATACCACCAGTCCTTTCAAGTGTCTATTGACTTCAGAGGTCAGACATCTTAAATTACCCCTTACTGAGTGTGGCACTGAGGCTGCACAACACCAAATATTTTATTCCATCTATTCTTTCAATGTGTCTCATCTTTTGAAAACTTCCAGTGTTAACTAAATTTGTCATCCAGAGCAAATGGACTTGAGGTTTTCTAAATTCTCTAAAAGTCAAGAATACGCTTACTTCTCATTTGCCTTTCTCTCCTCCTTGGAAATCATAGTCATATGTTGTTGTGCACTAGTGCAACTTCCTTGCATCTAGGAATGGGTTGACTTGAAACTAGGTTGGTAATTTAATCACACTTAACTCTAATTATCTCTACAGAAAAGGCTCTTGAAAATGTAGTAGGCAAATAAGCCAGAGAAACAGTAACTGATTAGTTACTGTTAGTAACTAATTAGTAACAGAGTAACAGTAACCTTCCTAAACTTGTAACTTTTTTCTGAAGTGTTAGGCACAGTAAAGGGAGAATATTTATTGTAAATGTTGATGGGGAAAGGTAACAAATTAAACAGTCTTTACTATTCCAAGTAATTCCATTTTTTAAAAGGAACATTCCTTCTCTAAGTCTCTGGCAATATCCTATCTTCTAGCATAGGAAAATCAATAGATACAAAGGTTCCAGTTCAGTTTCCCCTGGATGTGATCAAGTACATTCAAATATTAAGTGATAAATGAGCTAATTTACACATCTTCAAAACTGGCATTAGCATTTTACTAACTCCCTGCAGTGTCATGAGGTTTAATTAATGGTTGTAAAACACTCTGCTGAATGAAAGGTATGACTTTCTACATTTGAGATCATGTAGATCCATAAGCTTCTGCTGTATTTGTAACAGCCATCTAGAAAACTAATAGCTTTGCAGATTTACTGCAGTGCTCTACTAGCCTGCATTTTTTGTAATTTTGATATGGTGGTAACTTTCAGAGAGTGAGACCAATCCTAAATTTGTGTTCACCTGAAAAACACCTCTTAATTGTTGAAGGCAATTTCCTTGTATTTCCTGTATTTTCCTTGTATTACCTGAAATTTCCAGGTACTAAAACCTGTAACTTAAACTGTGTTGAATTAATACAAACTGCACCACATTATTCACAAGAATGGTGGTTTTCAAGTAGCTTTGGAAAAAAATACCGTCTTGACTCCATGCAGCCTCAACAAGACAACATCGTGAAGAAGTGAAATCTCTTCTGACTGCAGCACCACTAGGACAGTAAACCAGATTCTGGCCCCAGGACCAAGGTTGTATACATTGGCACCTCTACAAATATTCTTAAGAAACAGCTGGCTGAAGTGACAATTCAAAGTATTTGTGCAATTCTTACCTGAAGGCTCTTTCTCATTTTCTACTGTTAGCTGGGGTTTTGTATGTTACCTCCTTGAGATTGCCTTAAGACTACCCAGAATGTTTCAATGAGATCACCCATCCTAATTATAAAGATCATGATGAGACTGTCTTACTGGGTTACAAAAGATTTTTTGGATTTTTTTTAACTCCCTACCCTCTGTTCTACTCTATCAATGTCTCATTCTGCTAATTTGATATAAAATCTGCCCTGTTTGGGTGGGTGGAAGGGAAAGAGAGGTCAGGGAATGCATGGCCTTAAATTAAGCAGCAAAATTCTGCAGCTTGGTCAAGTAATTATTAATTTTGGCCCTTGCCTTTTGGAGTATTCCACATCACTTACTATTGTTCACTTGTTCCAAAACCATCACAGATACAAAATGCAATTGCCTTGGTCACCCTAAAAGTGTCATATCCCCAGCTCTTGTGGAGCTATTGTATCCTTTCTGAAACCATGAAGACACTGCAGCTCTGCAGCTGAGCCCCAACTAATCCACTGCAACATACCATGCCTTACTCCAAATGGACTCACTGGCGTCCTGAGGCTGGCACAGAGCTGTCAAATGTTGACAGAATGAGAAACCACCAACTAGGTTTTTGAGTGTTATTCTGTAATACTATCAGATATATCGATAATATGTATGGATCTAGCCAGGGTATCCTGGGCCTATGCAACTAACAAGAGAATTCTTGTACTTGCAGAAGGATGTGAGTTTTGGCCACACCAAGTACAACAATTAACCCAATGTTGCATTATACATTCTTTATTGGTTTATTGATCTCACGCATCTGGGACTACCAATTACAGCCATCTCATTTTAAATTATTTTTATTTGTATTGACAGCATAAAGATCAGGACTATAGGAGCACATCTGTCTATAGAGTTTGCTTTTTTCCTTGCCTTTTCTTAGGACAGCCAATTTATATTCAGTTGTGTTTATAACTCAGCAATTCTCTGGCAAGTTATACAAACCAGGAATAATTCTGACTCAATCCAGATGGTGACATGCATTTTGATGATTCCTTTACTCACTTTCTAAGACAAGGATGGTGCTTGAGATGTACTTTTTTAACCAGCACATCTTCTTTGGATAGCTAGAAAGCAGTCTTGCAAATAACTATCACCTCTGCGTCAGTGTTGGAGCAGAAAGCATTGCTGTACCAGTGCTAGCAAAGAAAAGAAAAGTATGGAAGGGTCTTTGGAGCTCTAATTACTGAGCAATAACTCATCCCACAGCAGGTCAGCAACAAACTGCAGTCACCATCGTTCTATTATTCTGCTTTTAAATTGTCTCATTTTCCTGTGAGAATTAGGACAAAAAACTACACAAACCTTGTGATCTATGTGTGACAGCAAAAACATTCCAAGAGAGAGAAAAATCTCATTGTTGGTGACTTTAATCACTGTATTCTGAAAGGTAGTGAATGATGCCTCTGTGGAATGCTTTAGGATATTGTGGGGGATTGGTGGCTGTGTTGGGGCAAGGCATGGGAACTAGTTATTGAAGTTAACCAGGTATGTGATGGTAAAAAAGCCTTGTTGCAGCTGGCTAGTTTTTTTATAGTGCTGTGACAGGATATGAATTAAAATTACAAATAGTACTTGGGAGTATGCAAGAAGAAAAAAGACAGGACAAAGAGAGAAAAGTGTTGCTGCTCTTGTATATTGAAGAATATGTCTAAGGGGGTGCAGTTCCTGTAGGACAAACAGTTTGAATGACCCTGTACAGTTGTTCAGCCCCTTGCATCACTGTCATCCCTATAGTGGGAGGCAGTTACTCTTGTAGGGTAGTCTTTTGCTCAGGTGGCTTCTGAGGCAAAACAAGGCAGTAATGCTAGAGCTCTTTGCCAACCTCCTTCCTTTGACATAAGAAATCCCAGGGACAGAATCCATGAGACCTCAGTAAGGCACCCAGTAAATCCTCTTATTTTCTTTTCATGGAAGCAGCTAGAAGCCAGCAGGAGTGGAATATACCAGTGGCTAGCCTTCACCTGTTAAGGGTACTTCCCAGGAGCCCTGGAGCCCCTTGGTAGGGAGGGGACAAGTGCTGCAGCCATGCAGTGTCCTTCTTCACCTCCATAGGAAAAAGCTGAAGGTCAGCCTTGCTGCTGCCATGGTGGCCTGGGTTAGACTTGTTCAAATAATCCATTTGTGCAGCTCAAGTGGAGGAGGAGAGGGAAAATAACTGCAGACATTTTAAAGCACAGAATGAAAGATTGACTTAATAAACAGAGTTGTACTATAATGTTGTAATATATCCAGAGGGTCTCTATGCCTCCTTTGTGTTGCCACCCACAAAGTTTTAGGGATTGCTTTGTTCGTAGCTGTGTGGCACAATCTGCAGACCAAATGAAGGATGTGCCATTCCACTGAAATCTGTTGTTTCATGGCTTGAAATTACATCTTTTGTTTGACATTTACACCACAGTTGTACTTCCTGATTTTTTTTTCTGTTGGCATTTCAAGAATTGGACAGTGTTTCTGAGTAAAAGCAAATCCATCCATCCTCTGTCAGGAGCACTTCACTTTTAGGCAGATAAAATGGGCTGTGTCATATCTTGTCATCTTTGTTCTTCAATCAATTATTCTTTGATCTTTACTCAATATATTCCTTTTACCCGAAACACCAAATAGCCCTGATGTTATACTTCGCAGGTTCTGTACCTTCTTTACTAATATTGATTTGTCTTTCAATTTCAGTGGTGAAGTAAGAGGCCAATTTGCAAACAAATGGCCTGGGAAACAGATGTGAAAACACTACATTACACAAAAACAGACAAGTTATTCTGTACAGTCACTGTTCTGTACAATACCAGCTAGTTGTATTAGGATGTCGGTTCATGGCCAAGTTGCAGTGTGCTGACAGCTTGTGTTGGCAAGATATTTTTCTGCATCACCTTGAACAGGTGAGAGGGAGGTATCCCATTTGTCTTTGTGCTTGTGCTAGATGCTAAGCTCTTGACCTTTATTGGCTGTGGACCATGACTCCTTTCCCGCTGTTAGTGAGATTTCTTACAGGCAGTGACTGTTGAATAAGGCCTGTGTCATTGCCTTTCAATGTCCAGTCAGAGGATGCATTCCTTCAGTGGAAACATGAGGTTGGGTTATATCCATTGGTCTAGGAAGACAAATAAGGTCATTAATGTTAGTTTGATGGGTTACTATTGTGTTGCGGTTCAGCCCTGCAGCCAGCCACTGCATAGGGAGCTGCAGCGCATTCAAAGTGACATGCACCCACAGGCCGTCTGCTTCCATGGTGATGTGATTTATAATGTAGCTAATAAGCTTCCATTCTGGACAGAGGTGTCACTGTGCGTCAACAGTGGTCCATCTGAAAACAAACAAACAAACAAACAAAAAAAGCCAAACAAACTGCTGTGAATTGAAGTGTTTCATAGTGGTTTAACCCAGCAGGCAGCTGAACACCACACAGCTGTTTGATCACTTCTCCCCAGTGAGATGGGGGAGAGAATCAGACTTTCACACTGGTCATATGGGACTCTTAAAGGGTGACTGAGTCTTTCTGATCACTCTTTGGCTCTCCAGTGGATAAATCAGCTTTTGGATGGGAATCAGTAAGTTTCTGTTGGTGCAATATTGCTGCCAGTGCACCATCGTGGTAGCTATCAGCACCTGTTGTTCTTTGACCCTCAGCAACGCCTCAACAGAAGGGTCCTCCAAGAGACCAGGTAAGGGCAGCTGTATAATTTCCTGTCTCCAAGACAGCTATACCAAAAGCCCACTGGTACTCTTTTGGGTCCTTGAAATACCCTCTCCTGAGACAGATAATGCCGAGGATACATGGAGCCTCTGGACCAGTCACCGCGGGGTGCTTCTGCCACTCAATCCCAGTCAGGTCTATTTCAGCCTCCAATACAGTTAGCTGGTGGGATCCCCCTCTCACTCCAGAAATTTCTGCCCCTCTATAGTTTGGTAGCATTAGGGTACACTGTGCATCTGTGTCCGCTAAAGCCTTACGCTCCTGTGGGTCTGATATGCAAGGCCACCAAATCCTCACAGCCCAGTAAACCTGACTGTCCTCTTCCTCTACCTGGCTGGAGGCAGGGTCCCTCCAGTCCTGGTCATAGTGTTCGTTACTCACTTGTAAATATGAATCAGAAGTCCCTTTATTAAGATCAGAAGTAAGGGCAGCCCTTCTACACGGTCTGGGGAACTGCCTGTGGAAAATAGAACAGCAGTTTTCCTGGAAGAAGTCCCACTTGTGATTGTTTTTCCTTGCAACTCATGTACTTATGCCTCTAGGGTTGAGGTAGATTTTCCATCCCACTTCCTCATGTCTCCTCTGTGGTCATGCAGGTAAAATCACAGGGTGGCCCACAGTGTGTACCCACTTACATCCTCTCTCTTGGGCAGAGAAACACTCCTAATAGCTGACATACTGGTCTGTACAGGTGGGGAGTAGGACATATCCTCTTTGAATTGCTGGAACTCCTGGGACAGCTTCTCTACAGCTGAGATGCAATCTGTAGGGAGGAAGAGAGGCTTTCTTCATATTGCCAGAATTGGCCAGCCAATTCATCCACCATTTGTCCCTCTCCATCTTTCCAGGTCATTACTACTAATAAGTTGGTATGTGATGATGGTGCACTCTGTACAGACTTCCACACACAGGTTGTATATACCTGACTTCATCTGGATCTTTGGATAACTGCTTATTGTCCAGGTCATCGTAAATCCCCTCCAGCACAGCTAATTCCCTCAGGTACTGCATACCTCTCTCTTTAGTGGTCCACTTGCCTGGATGACATATGAGCAGCCAGGTGACAATGTGCTCACCTGGACAACAGCTGAAATATTTTTGCATATATTGTGGCTCACTGAGGGATAGGGATAGGGTGGTTGCTGCTTCATTTATGAGTTCTGCCTCTTCCGCTGGCCCTGCTTCAGAGTAGCCTGCCTCATCCACTTCTTCCTCCTTCCCATTCTTGGTAGGCTGAGTTTCTTCCCTTTCTAAACAAGCTAACTTTCTCATACAATATTTTATCTTGTGTGGGGGTGTGACTGTTACCGACACAGGCTGGTTCTCTGACTCAGCTGCAGTGCCTGTCACAGGGGTTGGAGTGGCTGCAGTGCCTGTCATTTTGTTGTCTGATCCAGAGACCTTCTCTTCCCCTTGAGGGTACTGAGTGGTGTTGAGCAGGGCTCAGTAGGCATGGGCCAGGCCTCAGCATGTGATTTATGTCTCTCTGGAATTGCCAGGGTGACAGCATACTTTTTCCAAATATTTGACTAGTTATTCAGGATTTTGCTGTTTTTCAGCAGTGAAGTTCCAAAGCATTGGAGATGCACGGGATCCTAGGTACTTGCCCATACTATCCCATACACCCTGCCACTCATAACCATCCAGCCTCAGGGCAAATCCCTGGGTGATGTTCCTAAGAGTTGTTTAACCTTAAGCAAGACTTGAAACACATTCAGGAGACTTTTGTCTCCCCCATAGACTTGCTCTCTGAGGAGAAAAGGTAATGGGTGTAACTATTAATAATTTCCGAGAGATTGTTCCCAAAGTACAGAGACAGTGGCAATGCTGAGTACAAATACCAAATTAGTCTCATGACCAGTAATTTTATCATATGATAAATCACTGTTACACAGTACATCAAAATCATAATCTTAATCCAGCCCCTAGAAGTGATGAACAGCACAGCAGAGAACACATACTGCAAGTAAGGTGTTGCATAAAGGAACTCTGAGAGCAAGTGCAACAACTCTGAGAGCAAATAAATCAACATTGTGACCGGCGACTATTAAACTAATATAACAGATGCTTATAACAATTTTTTTTTTTAACATGCTGTGGTCAAACCTGTTGTTATGTCAGTTCTTCGTGCCCCATGTTGGGTGCCAAAAAGGACTGTTGTGGTTTAACCCAGCAGGCAGCTAAACACTACACAGCCGTTCACCCACTCCTCCACAGTGGGATGGGAGAGAAAATCACAAAAAAGGTAAAACTCATGAGTTGAGATAATGACAGTTTAATAGGACAGAAAAGGAAGGGAAAATAATAATAATAGTGACAAAAGAATATACAAACCAAGTGATGCACAAGACAGTTGCGTACCACCTGCTGACTGATGCCCAGCCAGTCCCGGAGCAGCAGGTCACCGCCCCCCAGACCAACTCTCCTTAGCTTTATTGTTCATCATGATGTCATATGGTATGGAATATCTCTTTGGCCAGTTTGGATCAGCTGTCCTGACTGTGTCCCCTCCCATCTTCTTGCGCACCCCCAGCCTCCTTGCTGGTAGGGTAGTATGAGAAGCTGAAAAGTCCTTGACTTAGGGTAGGCACTGCTCAGCAACAACTACAACATCAATGTGTTACCAACATTATTCTCAACCTAAATTCAAACCACTGTACCAGCTACTATGAAGAAAATGAACTCTATCCCAGCCAAACCCAGGACATTTTAAAGTGTGATTTTGAAATAGTGTAGAGCACATCAGGAGTCACATCCTATAATGCAAGGCAAACCCAGCCTGGAATGGTAGAGCCTCTTAAGATGTAGGGTCCTGGCCAGTCTCTGCACTCAAATGTCACTACTCAATTCTCATGTCCCATTTATGTTAAAATGTTTTATGTCCATGGCTTTCAGACAAAAAGTTTAGTCAGACACCGAATGTCTCATTCAATAGTATGTTACTGAGTGCTTTAATTACTGAGAGCAATTTTATTGTACTGGCACCAAAAATTTCAGCAAATGTCAAGCAAACTGCAAATGAGGCAATTCCAGACTGGACTTTTATTGAATTAAATGGATTATTTCCTTGGTGCCTTCGAAGTCTTCAAATATGTCTGGAATCTCTTACCCATTTCTCTAAGTCTGCTGAAACCAGATTATTAAATGGCCCATTTTCCATAATATCAGTCTGGATTTTTCTCATCGGTCCCCTGATTATTATAAATTGCATGGTATGATATTTCAGAAGATTAATATTCCGTCTGCCCTGCATGCTGCCAGGAGATCAAAACAATTGGCTGCTCCAGCTCAGACTTAATCTGCATGACAGGCTAACCACTGTAAACACCCTACGTGTTCACAGCAGACTTGTCTACATGGGTGGTTTACGCTGGTATAAGGCTGACTCTGTCAGTATAAAGAGACCCGTGCCATACATCATTGACAAAATGCTCTGGAGCTTTTAATTTTGTTGAGATTAGTAACACTGTCACAGTGGAATAAATATTGTTGAGTATCAAGTTAATTTTGTTAGCTGTCCAGTTACCTTCTTGCATTTCTTTGTATCTAGTCTTATATGGCTGTCCTGAAGATTCCCACTTCCTTCTATCTGTCTGCTGCACATCAGTAAATGAGGAAAAGGAGCTATTCCATATTGTAAGGGATCTAGTGTTAGTGTGGGGGACACCTACCCACAAGCCTGAATACATTAAAACAACAACAACAATCTCATCAGTAGTAGCTGGTAGCCAGCGATTTGTTTGGATTGGTTAATGTGGCACATTACAGCAAAGGATCTTACTATGATGTGAATCTCCTTGCACAGTAACATTCATATTTGTGTGTAATGCATGGAATGATCATCTCTTCCCACACTAGTTTCAGTATGAAAGCTAGTGGAGTGAGGATAGCAACAATAAACCCCATATTTGTAACCCAGAAGAGAGTAAAATTGTTTTCTATTCTGCATCAGTGCTGGCCAAGCTGTGACCTGTAAGTGATGTGCTTCCCTGCCTAGGTAAATGTGGTGTGATTAACATCGTGGTTCTGCCTGAACAGGAGCTATTGACTAATCTCAACTCCTGGCACAGGGAGCAAAAGATGCTTAAGCTGGTGTTTACAGGAATCCTGTGTCTACCATACAGTGAAAGAGGGGGCTCCAGGAAAGCACCTGTCATCCTCTGTATCAGAACTCATATAAGGGCTTGTTCTCGGCAGACTCTGAAGTATGAGGCATACATCTGGCAGCTGCCAGCTCTGGAGTCAGGAGGCAGATCAGGAAAACTTTCCAACCCTTCAGTTGTTCTAATTCTTTTTTTTTCAGCGTTCTACCCCAACATCACAGTTTGTATCACCTTGTTCACAAACTGTTCGGCTCTTGAGACTAAGGGAGAACTATGGCTCATTAGTGAACCAGCAATGAATAAGTGTTATGTGGCTATTTATACTCTTAAATTATCTGTGACAAGGGTGAGCTCCACTTCACAGAGGAAGGTGATGCTGGTAATTTTTTACACTCAAAACTAATCTGGACTGTAGATATTCAAATGTAGTCATGACAAAACAATGTTGTTCATGTAAAGCTTTTGGTTCTTCTTCCTCTGTATTTTTGTACTTGTAGCCTTTGCTGACCAGCTCTGTTCCAATGTACTTCTGGTCAACACTGATGCCCAAAGGAACAAGGAAAACATTCTGAGAAATGAAATTGTAATTGCTTTCATGATGCTTACTGTACATCTATGCATTTCTCACTGAACACTGTCAGCATGTTAAATTCATCTCTTGGAACTACCGCACTGTAATACTATAAATCAGGAGTGAATTTGATATATTGTATTTAAGTGGTTACTGCAATCATGGTAGGTAGGGTGCTTAATCCTGTGTTTAACAGTGTCCTGAATCTAAACTTCCCCGAGCAAAGAAGTTTCAATTGCTAATGCACACTCTTTCGAAGCTCTTTCCCAGCTCTTTCTTGGCCTCTGCTAATATAAACCACATTGAAACTGCTAAAAGACATTGAACCTGTATGGTTTTAAAAACATGTTATCTGCTATTTTTGTGTAGCTGAAGCTAGCAAGGCCAACCAAAACCAGTCCTGCTGAGTTTCATACAAACGTGTGAAACAGTTACCACCCTGAAGATTTTGCCATGAAGCAATGTAAACTTCTTAGAATGCAAAACCATGCCAACCCAGCTTCTAAACGAGGGATGCTCCTCTCCAGCCAGCTCAGAACCTGTGCAGAGAAACCTGCATCTGTTTATTCTCACCAGGCAGATATAATTTCAATATGCAAAGCAAACATTGCAGTGGAGTAAAGATTGTGCAATATGCAAATACTGTGACAAAATACAGGATATCATGGGGGTTGTGACAAATGCCTACATAGGAGGTCTCATGCTACCTCTGATGTTTGATTCCATCCTCTTTGATAATTCAGTTTTCTGCATCTCTTGATGGCAGATCTTTTCTCTTTCCTAATAAGAAGAGAATTTGTTATCCTCCAGATACTGTTGCAGACAAAGGATTTTACAAAAGCACCATATAAACTGAAAAGCACATATAAACTGGCTGAAATTGTGATTCTGCCCTTGATAGCAATTGGACAGAGAGCAAGGGGTGGGGGGTAAACATGCAGTCGGCCTGGATGTTAAGTGTCTGATTTTTATGGGTTTTATTGATTTTTTTTCTTCTATGGAGAATGTCAGTACTCAGCAAATGACTGAATGTCATTGAAACCCCAGGCATTGTCTTAAAAGATTTCAGGTCTGAGTTTTTCAGTTAAAAATAGAGAATAATCACAGCAAACAGATCATTCCCACAAGAATTTCCATGTTGCTAAAAACCTGATCTTCATTTGTATGAAAAATTACATTTTTCATTCAGCTCCTTTGGCCCAGAGGTTTTCTGTAGCATGTTCCAGACAGAACCAGGATGCATCAATATCTCATTCATGAAGACATTCTTTGAATATGATCATAATAGCACTTTAATGCTACTTGTGCTTATTCAAACAATCAGAATTATTACTAATGGCTTTGAACCTTCCCCTCCATCCCCCAAAAGCTGTTGTATGGAGTCAGGCAGAACTGCTGTAGGTGTTGAAGCACAGTGAATGCAAGTTAGAATGCTGTTTCTTTTGCTTGCTAAAGAATTTCCAGTTGAAGTAAAAATATAAACAGCTTTTCCTTCTCATGTCTCATGTAGATGAAGGATCAGAATTTCTGCTGGTAAAGGCTGACTTTAGTAGAGCTGTATCAGGCTGTCAGGGCTACTTAGACAGTCTGATCCACTACTTCTCTGTAGTGTTAGCTCAGCCCACCCAGATAGGGCGAAGACTGGTCACTGCTTTTGACTTCGGGAGCTTAGGGCGTGTTCCTAGACTTAAATTTCAGTTTACCATTCTTCTCTGTGACCAGGATTCAGAGCCTGAAACCTCCCAAACCATCACACAAATTTCTCTGGAGTCCTACAGAGGCTTTAAGAACTCTAAACTGGTATTGAACTTCTAATTCAACTGAGCTGGGAAAACACAGAGGCAAAGAACACAGGTTCTTACCATAGAAAATAGATTTCTAAAGCACCTGGCTGTACAGACCTCAGAAAACAAGTTAAGACCAACTACATAGCTCCATTGATCCAAACTCACCTCTTCTGTAACTCTAAAGTTTATCATTGTTTTGGGAAAATTCCCCCTACACTTTTTGTCTTGCAAGAAAGTCACTGTATGTAGCAGTGGCAGACCACACTGCAGCAATGGTTGCTTCAGTGCATTCCTCATCTCTCTTCCATGTTCTCCGCTGAGATACTGCTCCTGGAGTCATTATGCTTTAGCTGTGGTCTCTTGCACAGAAAATGTCCTGGTGAATAGTGAAGGACCACAAGCTGAGATGTGCAGAGGTGATGTCCCCAGCACATATCTCTGAGGTTTTCGTTGTGGTGGTCCTTCAACGGGCCAGCTATCTAATTTTACTCAGCTGAGCACCTTGTATACCATCAGCTGTGGACCTTACACTCCTCACTGTCCTGCTCTCCCTTGCTTTATGGACACCTTGAATAAGAAAGCTGCAATGAAATAATAATATTAACAATCTCTTAGGGACACAGAGGTGCTAGTTTGGAGCAGCAGGATATTGAGCGCGTGTTTAGGTCACTCTGCATCGCTAGCCAAAGTGCCAAGGATCAGTTTTTGAGGCAGATGTGTTTTGCAGGGTAGATATAGCCACTAAATGTTAGGGATTATTATTGGAACTTAATTGTAAAAATCACTCTGAAAAAGGTCCTGGATATTCCTGTTGAATGAGGTAGTATATTTTTTAAGGCATAACAATCTGAATAATTCTTCATGCCAGTGCCAAGCATTATTATCATGGTCTTGAAGATGTGTCCAGCCATAGCGAGAGTCCAGAGTACAAACTGCCCCATTAATTTTGGAGAGGTAGCAAATGCTCTCCAGAATGAAAGTTTCTACCAGGTATTTGGACAGTCAAGAAAGGGGCAGTTTTGGTGACCCTGGGTGTCCCACTGAATAATGCTTTATCCAGTGGAAATGAAAACCAAATCTGGTCATAATGAAAACCACCCTTTCTATTAGAAAAAAATATTACAAGTGGAGTGAAAATATCCAAAACATTGGACAGTGAGATTCAGTTCTTCACCTAACCAGATTTGTTCCACAGTAGCTTTTAACATGCCACAAATGCAGAGAAAGAACACATTTTGAAAAGTAATCAGTTCTCAGATTGGAATACATGGTAGTGGCTTTCTTTACTTTTACAGAACAGCATCTTCTATCTGAATACTTCAAAGCATTCCTCAAATAATTTATTACATCTCACCACCCCCTCTCTGAGGCTTTTAAATGCTATTTTCCTCATTGCAGAAGATGGAAAAACGAAGAAATCAGAAAAATTAAGTTACTTTCCTAAGACCACACAGTGAGTCAGAATTGGAGTAAAGAGCAGAAGTCTGAAGTGATAGCTTCTGCGTTGCCATTCCAAGTACTGGATTATGTAGTTTGCCTGTGACATTCCCTACAGTGAGGTAATAGCTTTCTAAAGATCTGCTGTAATTCAACCTGGAAGTTACTGGGACAGATGTGTTAATTACTGGGTGAAATTCTGTGACCTAGCTATTCAAAGGGTCAGACCAGACGGTCAGAAAGGTCTTGTCTAGTCTTAAAATATAAGCATCATTATCACCATACAAACCTATTTGCCCTTTTTCTCCTTCCAACAAAAATCAGCAATTAGTCTTGTTTAAAAGCTTGCTATGAAACTGCATTTTTCAAATCTAAGGCATATTATGCCAGAGGTTAGCAAAAATAGCTTCAGAGATCCTGAAAAATTGACAGATTGAATCAATCAAATCCACTTTTAATTTTATTTTGACAAAAACTCACACTGGAGCTGACAGCTCCTTGTAAAAACAACTTTGCTGACTGCAGTTTGAAACACACATGCTATAAAACCTTGGGAACAGGATTTATAATAGAAACCTGGCAGTCTCCTAAGTCTACCAGTATTATCACCATGTGTGACAATAATATATTAGGACCATACTTCAGAGCTCCCTCATTAGATTCTGACATATGGAGGAGAAAGGAGAGCCCGAAACCTAGGGAGGACATAGAGTGCAGCCTCAGCTGTGCATATTTATCATCTAAATCAAGTGAAGGCTATTTATTGACTTATTGATTCTAATTCAAAATGAGAACTTAATTAAAAGTTTAGTTCATTACCACACAATTACATGGCCCTCAAGACATTTCCAGGCTAGTAAAGTGCATGCTTAATCATGTGGTATATTGGGAAGGCTGGATCTTCAGTTGTTATAAATCAGACATTAGTCGTGCCATGCTAATTTACACCATCTGGGGACAGGGCCTATTAGTTTTCTATGCAGGAAACAGTTGTTATTGTTTTAAATAAGGGAACTACAATATAATGTTGTCCTTTGCTGAGCAATAGCATATGTTAACTTCCTACCAGAAGGCAAAGTAGTGATGAGAAGTGGTAGTCTCAGTGCCATATACACCACATATACATACCAGCCTCGGAACAGAAGTGCTCAAAAACAGTGTAAAGGAATAACTGCCAAAATGTTCATACCAGGCCCCAGAGATGATGTTCTGCCTTGGAAACGTGCTGTACTGACTCTGCTAAGAGAGATTCTGGTAAAGAACAAACTTTTCTGCCAATTGCTCTGAAGAACCACAGCACACCCATATCAGGAAGCAGGCAATATCTACACAGTTATGCTGTGCAAGCTCTGATGTCCCTTCTGGTTCTCAGCCTCATGGGACTGCACCTACACTTCACAGCTTGTCATGCTTCTTCCTCTCTGCACAGCTAGTGGAATAGCTTGTTTATGTAAATTTGGATGCTGAGGCTGAGGTTCTTTGAAGGCAGCAAATTTAGGATTTGTCCCTGCAGAGCACCAGAAGCCTGGCTATATTTGCATTCATGTAATACAGCATTCCAGGCTTCTAATCTTGAGCATTTTTATGGGGTTATGTATTTTTCGAGCATTTTTACATATTTACAAATGATCAGAACTTACAGACTAGGAATCAAATAGTGAAAGACTTTCACATGCAGGCACAAGGCATATTAAGGCATACAGCATTTGAGGGCAAGTTAAGCTGTTCATGCAGACACACATTGTGTATCTTCAGTGACTGAAGTTCATGCTCTAAAAAAGAAACTCAGCAAAACCACACAGAATAATACCATTCAGTGTGATCCACAGTAAGAGTCTGAACTCTTCACTTTGCCTGGCATCTTTATTCAGCTAATGCTTCCCATCTATGAACCCCAAAAAAAGAACTGGGGGAGGCAATTTCTACATATGCTCATATTTTGGACTCTGAGCATAGGACTCCCAGCAGTAGTGTTGGGTGGGAATATGTCAAGGAACACAGATTTTACTGCACTTCTGACCTCAGGGACTAAAAGATTTTTCAGCTTATATGTACTATACTTAGACTGCAACACAAATCAGACACCAGTAAGGAAGCAGGCATAGAAACAATTTTCAGTCAATTCTCTGTATGCTATGAGGCTGTTATTTGCAGTTGAAAGGAAATACACGTAGCAGGGCAGCAGGTGTGGGATGACTGTGCAAACAGCAAAAATTGTACCTGTTCAATCTGAAGCCAGTAAAGGGCAGAGGTAAATGAGTGCAGAAGGGCACAGACACAGCCAGGAAGCTGCATTCGTGCATCTGTCATACAGCAAAAATGGAACGTGTTCTGCAGGAAGCCCAGTGATTAACCTAACACGGGTACACATGTGCTTGTGTGACTGCTGTGGTAGTGGCAGAGCCAGACAAGTGAAGCCCTAACTGACAGAGCTTTTGAAAACTCATATGTCTGTAGGCCAAGGAGTATCTGTGTAAGTACCCCCAATCAATGGGGGGAACAGGCATTTTAATAGCTGCATAGCAGGTGCACCTGCTACTACTCAATGTTCAACCAGAGAGTATTTTCTAAATATTGATTGAGCACATCCCAGAGCTGCTGAGGAGGTTTTTTTCCATAATGCCAGATGATGTGTGTGACTGCTCTTCTCTGTTGTCTTTGACATTTCTGGAACAAGAAGACATAAAATAAGATGGCCTCTGCTATGCTCGGTTGCAGTATCTCCAGCTGGCAAGAACCCACATTTTATCCATTACAATTAGATTAATGGTTTATGCCTTTCTAGCACTCGCAGCTCTGAGCCGTCACACTGAGTTTGTGGCAATGGCTGCATGAAACATCCTGCTGTCTCAGATCCCCCCACTTAGTATTGCACTGATTATTTTTTTTCTCTCACTGCTTGTGCTTTCTTCTAGGGTCCGTTTTGGTAGGTTGACATCAAGCAGCCTTTTTCTGTGTGACCAGTATATATTACTGGAATGGACAGAGGCATAAGTAAGGATAAAAGTTTGCCTTGCAGCCATGCTCTGTGCCATAGCTTGTAAACTGTAGTAATTTTCATTTTGCTTCTTTGCTTCTGGTATGTCTGTCTGTTTTTTCCATCCAAGAAAAAAAAAGACAGATGTTTTTGCCTAGTTCCCTTGCAGAACTTTTGGCATCAGAGGGAGAATTTCCCTGACACCTTATGAATCCCACCAAAGCCTGAAATAGAGCAGTTCAGGGCTAGCAGAGCTCTTTATAAAACTGCTGTCAGTAGGCATGTTAATGGAGCCATGCAACCAAACAGCTTATCACTGCTTTTCGGGCTTGCAGAAACTGATCTGACAGGGAAGAGCTCATACCAGATAAATTTTACATTGATTTCAGATAGTGTCCTAGTAGTGAGAGTAACAGAACATTACAACAAAAGATGAAGGGGGCAGCATGATTGACATCACTTGAAGTCTTTAAGAGGCAGTTTGGATATCTTTCTAAAAGATATTCTTTCAAACTGGCTTTGGCATGAATGGTCCCTTCTGGCCAAGGGATCTGTCCAGAATGTATCATTCATTCAGCTCATTCCTTCATATGTAACAGGCAGAATAAGTCCTCAGCATGATCATCATTTGCATAAAGATAATGGTTGTAATAAAAGCCTATGCTTCAGGGGTTTAGCTGGGTAACCACTGGGGTCAAGAAAGATTTTTTTTTCTCCCACTATACAATTAGCCAGATGTAGTCTGCATTAGTGTTTGCTTAGTTCCTCTGAAGCACTGGAAATTGGCCATGCCTAGAGACCGATTCCTCCCTGGTGAACCTCTCAGTGGCCCAGGGTTATACTGAGACTTCTCTCTCCAGTACTCAGGGGAAGCAGTTTGCTCATTTGCTCAGACCTCAGAGCATCTCCTGCAGCATGAGAGCATGGCTAGCTGGGTGTATCTCACTAAACAATCCATTACCTTCAAACAATCTCCCAGTACCTGAGAGGCTTTGGAAATACAACGGCCTGCAATAAAGATTAGAATAACTTCTTTGTTTCTAAACTTTTCTGCTTGCAACACCCTTTTTGGGTTGTAAACCCCTTTCCATACTCCTAACATCATTTGGGAAGACAATACCAAGAAGTTCCAACATGGGAATATCTATATTAAATAATCAGTGGTTTCTTATAGCCTGTCCTCTGCTGCTGCATTTGTATACCCTGTATAGGTGTAGCCATCTCCATCCCCCTACTCCAGTCACCTTCAGTCGTACTGACAGGAGGCCTGGGGTGTGTAAGCCCAGGTACACTAGGGAGAGTCTGTGAGAGCCTGGGGCGGTGAGTGGCACTAACCGTACACTGTGTATTAACAACCAACTGTAAACTTAGGCAGGCTGTCCATAAGACCGCAAAAAGCTGCAACACAGCCTTGCTGGGAGAAGGATGTAATGTCAGCTGTCTCCTGGTTGTCCTTCGGAGCACTTCGGATCTTGGAAAAAGATCAGAGGTGAACGTAACTTGCTAGTGTTATGCTTGCTTTCAGAGTTGCTGTACCTTTCAGGCATCTAAACTGTGTGTTAATCCTTGTTTACAATGTGCTTGTGTCAGATTAATTCTTACCTTGTGGGTACCAAGAACTATTATGCAGATTCTTAGAGAAGCAATAACCTCTGGGCTGTATCTTACTGTGTGAATAAATAGGCAAGTCTAAAGACTTATACCTGAGGTTCTGCAGCAAGAGATCCTCAGGCAACACAAAATAGACTTGATCCTTTTTTCCTAACCTCCAGTGATTTTAATGGAGCAGGAAGAAGCCTAATGAGTTTTGCCAGGAGGCATTACGGAGATCTGGTGGCTGTAGCAGCTGAATGCTGCATAAAATGTGCAACTGGTTGAGTCATTGGCCTTTTACTACAGTTCCTTTGGCAGTAAAACTTCCATCTTTGTGACAAAGTAGTCACAGTGATTTAATACAAAAGTGTTTTCTAATACAGGGCTCCTGCAGCTTAGGAATGGGTCCTGATCCTGCAGCTGTGACCATACCTATTTTCATTATTGTAAACAATTTTTTTTAGTGGAGCTGCTCACAGGAGTCCATCTGCTGTTAATCTTACCCAGTGCTGGGAAGTTACACTTCCAAACTTTTTTTTTTTTTTTACTCAAAGGATGACTTTCTGTGGCTACTCTACTGCACAGGTTTGCGGGCTGTTAATAGACTTTGGACCATAAGCTAATTCTTTTCACTTTATACACAGTAGCTTTTCTCCTCTTGTTTTGTTAGAAAGTTCCACAAAGATGGACCTTACTGCTTTCTTAAGTTGTCAAAACCAAGGCTAGGGGAGTATACCTAGTGTACCTAAATTCGTAGAGCAGCTCCTTGGTGCAAATCTGATTTGCAGACTTCCTCTCTTACTGCTACACAGTGGTAACAGAAACATGGTAGAATCAGGAGTTATTTTATATATAACCAAAAATCTGTCATGTAGGGTGGAAAGGCATCAAGTTTCTTAGAAATGAGTGCCACAAGATGAATGTCTGCTCTAAAGAACTTTCTTTCAAGCCATTTTTTCAGTATTTTCCTCTGTTCTTATACTATATCTTTAGGCAGAGCACTGTTTTTTCAGGGGTACTCCTAAGTAGGGCTGCATTTGTCACATCAGATGTTTTCAAAATCTTCTTTCCCCATGCCCTGTGTATATTTGATTTCTTTTTGGCATTAATACCAGAGCTGCCTCAGAATTTTCAAAATCTAAGTAAACAGTTTTTCAGAAAAAAATCTGCCAAATACTGCTTGGCTTCAACCCTCCTGCAGAGTACTAGAAGTCAGTGGAATTTCTTTTCACTAACAAATTTATAAAGTCTAATTGTACTTAGAATTTTTTTTTTTCAGCTCTTTCTCACTCCTACTGGACCTGGATTTTTCATGCTATCGGATAATATTTTCTTTTTTTTCTTTTCAGGGAAAGATAGCATGTGATTTACCCTTAAACTTGCTTTTTCTAGAACTTTGTCACTTGTTAGTGACTCAGGTGTGCAGGATTTTTTCTCTTTTTTTTGCAAGGAACAGATACTCTGCTTACAAGCCAATTTTCATATAACCACAGTAATTCCAATACACATTGATTCTTGGTCTTGTCTTGACTAAGTGAAACTGTCGTGTTGTCAGTGATGTGCCAGTGCATGACACCAGGACAAACATTTGCTTATCAGCAGCCAATGTGCCAGTTTGGGGACTGTAAACTACCTCTTACAAGCCTTACAAAAAAAAATGCAAATTTTAGTTTAGGATATATTGACTGTTAAATATGAAGTGTTACCTTTAAAACAAAATCACAGATGTTTAGCATTATACCAATTGCAATTCCTTTCTCTCAAAATATTTAAGTTAGGGTACAATCTAAAAAGAAAATAACTTGCATTTTCCCAACAATTACATTAATTGTATTTAGCAAACTGTATTAATTTCAAAAATTTCAATCAGAGTTGCTGCTACAACTTTTGCAAGGTTTGGATTTGATTTTTTGCCCGACTATCTGACTAGTGTTGCAATCATCTGTAAACACAGGGGACACTTAGAGTTAATAAAAGGAAAACATTGAAGTTTTGATCAGGGGAAAAGCAGGAGTTGGATTTTGTTTTTTAATTTCTTCTTCATGTTTTCACAGTTTATTAGTGCCAGGTTAAACAAGCTAATGGGTTCAAATTATAACAAAATAATAGTTTATTTTATAGCAGAAGTTTATAGAACTGCTATGAAATACTCCCCCTCCCCTTTTTAACCTTTCATCTTAGTCTCATTCTTATCTGTAGACTGCCCCTTTGCCCTCCCCTTCCACTTTGCCTGAAAAATAAGCACAAAATACTGTTTACATTATGCCTGCATGCGCTTCCATTTTTTTTTAATACGTCCCAAGAGGAAAGTGGATAAATAAATATACATTTTTCAATAGTTGTAGAGCATTTGTTTAACATTGGCTGACTCCCCAATAACTAGTAGAAGATTATACATGCAAATTTAATTTTCTTACTAACTTAAGTCTCTCTTGGGAACCTTGGTGGCTGCCTGCAAACATTTTCCTTGAATCAGTAGTGTCAGCAAAGATGCATTATGTTGCTAAAAGTATATAATGTAAAAAGTGAACTAAAACATGGAAGAAGATTTAGAAAGTAGGAAGAGATGGAAAAGGGAAGTACTATAAAGGGAAGGGCATCTATAAAGACAGAGGGGTCTAAGCCTTTTACAATAGAGGCAGTCTGAAATAACCATGGTTTCTTCTTTGAGTCGTGAGAATAGCTATTTTCTTGTTTAAAAGCTTAAAGAGCTATTAAGTTGGGCAAATCACTGGTAAAACAGCTGGAAATGTAAATAGCAATTTAAACAGTCCATTGCCCCTCAATCCAAATGTGGAATGTGCAGATCTACTTCAAAAAAGTTCCTCTGGTTTTATTATATTGTCAACGGTAAGAGGATTGAGTAGGCACCCTTTCTCTGTGGGCTGAATGGAGACGGTGTGCTTTATTTAGAAAATCCACAATTTTTTTCCTTTTCTCATTTTCTCCTTTTTTCCTTCCCCCCTTTTTCCTTTTTTCTCAATTTTTTCTTTCTTTTTTTTTTTCTTTTTTCTTTTTTTTTTTTTTTTGCAAGTGAGCAGACGGGTCTCTAATTTTCACACCATTCTCCCTTAGAGACCTCCTTCAATTGCACCATTCTTTCATTATGTGGAACTAATGAAGTGCTCTGCAACCTTTAGGTCTCCAAAGAATCCATTCCATTGCTCTAGGAATATAGTCCTTAAATAAAACATGTTTCATTGGCTGACTTCAAAACACTATTCTTAGGGGGGGAGGGAGGGGGGATAAATAATTGGCCTGGAATCACTGTGTGAAAAAAGAAGAAATTACATCGGACAATGCTTTTAAATTATAGTTACAGTCAAAGGATACATTCAGCAATGGCAGTTTTGGTTCTTATTCCTAGTAAGTTGCTAAAATTGGAATATAACTTTTTGGAGTTCCGAATTGCAAATCTTTTTATGACTATTGTCTTTTCAGCGTCTGTGTTCTATTGAAAACTAACGGGTTTTGTGGTGTAAAAAATAATGTAATGCCAGATCGATAAGTCTGATAATTCAGCAGCTGAGTTTGAAGGCTGTCTGCCTTGGGTGTCTTAAGAATAACACCTCACATTTCATAGGTTGCTTTTCATCTTCAGAGTACCCTCCAAACACTAACTCAGTCATGTGGGTTGTTTATTCAGCCTGTGAAGGCATAGAGCTATATTAACCATGATGTATCGGATGCCTTATTCTCCCATGAATATTTGTGGGTATGAATGCAGCTTATTTTCATTTGCCATTATGGACCTTGTAGAACACAGCTATTTCAAATTTGTCAAAGTCTGTTCTCTTTCTGAGCAGTGTCTGCCTTCTGGCATTTTTAATTGATTTGCCTTTCTTCTCTAAAGCTTTTAATTGGTCTGAGCCCTGTTTTCCTTCCCCTGTCCTAAAACCAGTATCCTTACAACCAAAATGTGCTCTCTCATAGTATCTTTGTCTGCAAAATCTGCTATTAAATTTAATTTTCATTTCCGAGACTTACCAAATGTAACTCCTAGTAGTACAGTTTTCTGTATTTGAAATTCATTAATATTAAAAACCGTATTAATGAGATTGCTCTTACCATAAGTTCAGAACCGAATAT
>JAVJGJ010000057.1:16111064-16122140 GCA_035590215.1 Microhierax caerulescens
AAAGGAGGGTGGGGGGTGGGGGGGTGCTGACGGGGGGAAATAAAGCTTTAGTTAATGTAAGATTGCTTTTATCTGAACCCAGCAAAGAAATGTAAACATTTTATTTTTTTTTAGTATTCATTGTCTTTAACATTGCTTAACTTTTCCTTAATTTTATTTGGCGCTTGATCTAATTTGTAGCATACTGACTGGATTTTGGCTTTGGTAGACTGAAATAATGCTATCAGCATGATTATTGTTACAGTACTGGCATGCAAAATTTGCTGGCTTAATTTCAGTGAAAACTAGAACAAACTGTAATGTCTGTCTGTGTAAAACAATTTATATGTATAGAAACTGTTGTAATCATCTATTTTTTTTTGAATGAAAGGATTTCTTGGAGCATAACTATTCTACAAAACCCAGGACTATCCCAAATTTCTAGTCTAAATATAACGTATTTAAGCTCCATTTAACAGATTAGAAAACAAAACAGTATTTGATGAATGTGGAGCTTTAGTTTTTGGGTGGTTGAGGTTAAGTTACAGTCTTTAATTAGCTCCCACTGTATCTTGGTAGAATAGCACACTGTGCTTCGCAGTGCTAAAGACTGTGGAGCCAGAGTCGAGAATATGGACAAAGTTTTGCCAAGGTCATTAGTAGCAATGGTGGCTTAACTGTGGACCCTCTTAAGTAGCCTGATTTCAAACATGCATGGAGCTCACAAGTCACTGCATTAAGCAGCCTGGAGTTGCGTAATGGAGACACCTGAAATTCCTGTGAAAGTCTTGGCTCTGACTCTATTTCTGGGTTTCCAAACTTCCCATGTGAACCTGAGAAAGTCATTTAACCTCTCTGGATGTTCTTTTCCTTATCTTTACTAGGGGAGGATAGTACTCCCATTTTCTGTGTTACGAGACCTAATCCATGAATATTTATAAATGTCTTTGTGCAGAAAAGAGTTATACAATGCTGGCCTCATCATAAATAATTTTTGAAATTGCAAATTGGAAACCTGCTGGAGTTTTTATAGCTCAGTGTAGGAGTCATTCTTGAGCTGTATCCTGTCAGTTCCTTGCGTGGAGTAACATTTACATAACTTTGGTACCTAGAGATAAAGTTCCTCTGTGCTTTTGTCCCGAAACAGTGTATGCAGTCCCAGGCTGGCAAGCAGTGGAAGCACAAATTAATGGACAGATGATTCTGGCTGGCACAGCTGGCAGTGCTTGCAGTTGTTGCCCCGGCACTCATAGTGTCTTTCCACTACACATAAGTTATAGGCTCTACTGCACCTCCTTTGTGTTCAATTTTAACTAGGACATGCAGTGCAAGCTTCCCACAGGGATGACACTACTGTTCTTCATTCTGCAGAGTTGTAAACAACTTGCCATTTAAATCTGGCAGGGTTTGCACACTCCTGACGCAAAGTCGAGTGTGTAACTGAAGGCCAAATAAAGCCAGCAGAAAGCTTTACATTATTCTGAGTTGTTGGGTTGGACATGCAGAGGAAGAAAGCAGAGGAGATTTGAGACCCTGTTTGAATGTTTAATCACATGCTATCTACTAAGACAAAACCTACATGGAAAGCTGTGGAAAGTAGCTATCATCATGTTTAGTGCCAGGTCAATAAAGACCTGCATGTAGATGAAGTTGCCTATTTCTAGATATAAAGAGAGAAACCTGAGATGCTACATTTAAAGCAGGTTCTGAGTGTCGACAAAATCTTATATGTGATATCTGCAGTCTTGGTCATGATCCTTGTAGATAGTTAGCGATACTTAATGTGGCCTTTTTGGTGTCCAAGGGTTCTTTATATTCACTTGGAAACTGGTGGGACAAGTCTTGATTTTACTTTTCTATAGAATTACAGAAATTATACTGTAGGTATTTAATTGAAATGAATTCCAAATTATTTTAGATGTGTAACCACAGCACAATCAATTGACGTCTGATGAGAATTTATCTGGGAGCTCTCAAGCAGTCAGTAGGTTCTTCTTCCTGTATTTTCACATAGTGATAGTATGTATTACTCCTGATTTCATGAGTTTTTTGAGGACACTTTTGTGAACCAGTCTTACCATCCTCTTCTCCTTTGTAACTTACTTCCACTGTAATCTACTATACCTGTGTTAATCCAATCAATGTCTAATGACATAATACTAACAAACTGCAACATTATTAATGGGTCTACAAAGTGCATTTAATATAATTTGAAAGGAGAAGCAGAAAGCATATGAGACCAAATCCTGCTGTCTTTATTCATACAGCTATTCTTATTCAGTTGAACAAGATAATATGCAGGATTAAGGTGAGTGGAATTTTACCCTTTCTATATTAAGGCCTCCTGAGGATGCTGCATTTAATTCTATTTGATAATTTTCTCTTTTATTTGCTGTTTCACACCACCTGAAACTGCAGCTGCCTGTCAGGAATTGAGTTAGTCTGAGCTTCAGCTATCTCATAGTTAGCTTAGCACACTAAAGCATTGGCTCCTCTGGAGAGCCCTTAGGGAGAAGAACTCATTTAGCAGAAAATGATAATTGGGTTTTCCAAATGGTTCTGGAACTGTCACTGTATGTTTGGATAGAATGATGTATTTAAAAAGCCTCTGCAAGTGTGTAACCAAGCAAGCTGTGCTTTTAAGGATGAAGCAGGCTACTAGGCTACCCTGATTCCTGGTTTCTTTAAAGATGATTACTGGGAAGACATGCAAGTGTGAGATAAGCATTCTGCCATACAGAAGCAGTGAGCTATCAGTATGAGGGGGTTGGGGAGGGATGTTTACTTTCTATGCTGGAGAGGGATCACTCCTGAGTCCTTCACAGCAGTATTGGGAAAAGGGGCTGGTGTCTGTATATGGCCTGTGAGCCATGGGCTCCATGACAGCAACTGGAATTGCACTTGCAGTCAGAATAGGACTCTGAAATATAATCTTGGGCCTTGGAGAAAAAATAGTAGAAGAAATGAAGATTTGCTGACCTTTTGTTTGATAAACTCTCTGCAAACTCAGGTTAGAACTGCAAATATCAACACCCACGGGTGTGTAGACTTACCTTTTTAAGAAGCAGGAGGCATGGGTTGATGTAGAAATCAAAGAGGCAAAGATTTGAGCTTGGGTATTTTCTGCACTCTCTCCTCTGTCAGAAGTTTCTTTTAAACCACAGTGATCATGCTAGTTTTATTCCATCAGATTTGTCTGGTGTGTTGAGGAGCACAGCGTGATTCTATTCCACATGCACTTTGCCTATTGCTGCATTGTTCCGTGGGAATGGAAGTTTACATGTATTTTGCCCATTAAAACAGTAAGCATAGAACTGTATTCTTAGGTCAAACTTCTATTTTTCATTTACTTTGCCTAGTCTTTCGGACTAAAATGTCCTCATCTTCCTTGGGTAATGCTCACAATAGTGCTCAGCATCAATATTTTAAGCGTCTGCATATCTAAAAATGTGAGGAACAGAGTTTATCATTCCAGAAAAGAATCTGCTCAGTCTTCTTAAAAGTTAAATATTCTGGTATTTAAAGAACCTTCATCCAAGTATTTTAAAGAACCTATTGTGAGGTAAGACAGTCTTTTTTTTTTCCTTCTTTCTTAAAAGACACTGAGAAAAATTGGCTTCTCCCTGCTGTGAACACTTCTCTGTTCAGAAGCACTATTCTGTTTACTGGAAAGCGGTTGAAATTCCTTCTCTGTCACAATTCTTGGCTAATATGACCTTAGCTAGAGATGGCAACAGAATTGCTTACTACAGGACTATAGGAAACAGCACCTTGCTTGTTCTTACTTTGGACCTCTCATTGTCTCATGGGGCTGTGCTGCTAGTCATTCCTCATCAGGTGAACACCGCAGTCCTCATGCTACAAAACTAGGCCAGAGATTTCCACTGCCATCTACCCGATACTCACTTGTCTTGCCAGGTGACAGCTGGAGTATTTTATATTCATTCTCATAAATTTATTTATATCCATATTCATTGAGGCTTGCACTGAGCCTGCATCTCCCTGATTGAAGCCAATCTCAGTTCAGCTGTGTTGGATGAACAGAAGAACTAAATTAAAATTATTTAATTGCAGTACAAAGAATCATATGTGTTTATATTTCAATGTAGGCACCTACTTTGGCATAAAACTCTACTTGGTCAACACAGGTTTCATTCTTGGTAATAGACCAGGCTTACTGGATAAAGTCAGGACTTGATCTAAAGCATCTCCTTAGCAACATACTTCTTGCTTAAGATTAACTTTATATGGTAATGGGCTCTTACACTGTGGATCACATGCAGTAAAGATGGCAGCTAAACAAGGGGATAAGTACATGAACACACTTGCACTAAAACAAGCATATTTGGTTGAGGAAATCTCCACCACTGGAGTGAGCTAGCTAGGTCTTGGGTTGTTAAAGGGATTGATGCCCTGACCTGGTCCTTGGTCCTCCAGATGTTTTTGATGGAAGAGTTTTTCTCCTTGCAGTAAATTGAACAGATGTTGCAATACAAAATTATCAAATTTTCAACAGCAGTGGACTCTCTTCATATTACACCAAATTAAAGGGAAAGCCTTGAGAGTAGCTTCAGTACTGTGGGCCTCCCTGAAGAATGCAGAATTTCAAATCAGTACACAAATCTCACTCTAGCTCTCAGTGACTGGGTGGGTGGGGAAGGAGGAAAATTGCAGGAGCAGGCTACATTACAGATATTTTTCTTCCCTTTCTGCATGAAGGTGTCCTGAGAAACAACCTGAAATTGTTTGTGGATTTGTGGGGTCCAGAAGAATTTTGATTAAAGAACTTCTATTAGAATTTTCCTAGAGTCTTGTTGCTGCTGTTAATGTTTAAACTGAAACATTCTGGGTTCAGGAAAGGTCCAAAAGAACTGATGCAGGAGTCATATAGGATCTTACCATGCCTTGGCAAGATGTCTTACCAACTCACCCACCTCTGCAGCTGCTCCGCCAGGCTGCAGTTGAAATTTGCCTCTGGAAATTTTGGGGCTTCTGGGAATGGTTTTTATTGGGGGGTAGGCAGGGCTCTAAATTGGAATAAAATCAAATTTCACAATATTAAGTCCTCTGTGAAGCATAATCAGCTTTTTCCTCTAAACTGCTCTTGTGGTGTGTTCTACAGAGCAGAGGGGACTGCCCCTATGAATTAGAGCCATGTTACTCCCCACATCTGGTTTTGAGCTAAGCTGAAAGATAAAGTGACTGTGAATAGATGCCATGGGCCCTTCCCTTTATCTTCCAATATATGATTCTAAGCCTGCTGAGACAGTCTTTGCAGAAGTCTATATGCAAGAGTAGTCCTGCTGATGAATACGTACATGCTTCAGTGTTCCTTGCATGTTCAGGGCTTTGATTAGACTGGGAAGGCACACAAATAAGTGACTGCAGATCATGGATAACAGTTAAGAAAGGGAACAACAGAAAGTGCCTCTGCTTGAGTGCTTTAATCGGAGCTTTAAAGAAGAAATCAGAGCCAGCTGTAGCCATTTTTGAAGGACAAGTTCACTTTAAAAAGACTGATCATAAAATGTCTCCTATAACAACCGAAAACCTTTCTCATCTGTTGGGCTATTAGAATTCTTGTTGTTGTCCTGTGCAGTCAGAACAGTTAATGACTATCCGGGATTTAAGATTAAAAATGGCTGGCATAAGCCTAAATACCCAAGACAGTACTTTCTTCCAAGTTGTTTGACCTTTTTAGACTGTGCAAACTGGAGTGTTCAAGAGGATAGCATGTTAAAACAGCAGGAATGCAATGTACTTCTTTGCAATCACAATAATCAGTGAAAATCTTATGAGAGCAGCTGAGCTGCCAATGATAAGAATACAATGGTAAGTAATCTGTACCAGATGAAGAGCCAGAACTTCTAATAGCATAACATCACAGTTTTGAAGGCTTCTGTGGAAGAGTCGTTGGGTTAAAATGTTGATCCTACTCTAGTCTGAAGTTAGTGGATGGACGGAGAGTAATGGGATCCTGCTCACTTAATCCCCTTTGCAGTCAGGACAGGATTCAATGATGGCATTTTAGCACCTCCTACATCTTTCTGTGAACTCCAGGTAAATACACTGTGGCTTAGCTTCTGTCAGTTGTTATGTTTTTTGTTTAAATGGAAGAGTGTTCTCACCATCCATTTTCTTTCTCTGTAATATCTACCGGCACAGAAATCTGAACACTCAGATACACTTTCCCTAGTCTTCCTTTTTTTGGTGTAGGATCTTTTTGGCCTTGATATTTGCCTTCTGGCTCCCTTATGCCTTCAATTCCTAAAACCAAACCATTTTGGAATGCTTCTGCCCATCTCCTTGTGAACACAAAGACACATCACCACCTCTAAAAGTATCCTTTGCAACAGAGTTTAAAAAAAAGTATCCTTTTCAGCTGCATGTTTCCACAGGTGCATGTCCTCTTCTTCCACTTGCTGTGGCGTAAATCTCATAACAGATAGTACACACAACCTTGTTCTGTACAATTTCTCTTGCAGATTTTACAGTTCTCCCTTATTCATTTTAAGGGAGACTGTTGTAACCAGTCTCCTGCATAATGCAGGTCATGAAGTTTTACCTAGCTCTTTACATATCATGTCATCATTCACCTGTTTTGAGATGTAACCTTCATCTTGGCAAAACATGCCTTTTACCAGGATGGAGTGAGTACCAGTAATGGAGGATCTACTCCACTTTTTGTGGTGATGGCAGTATGTTCCAGCTCTTTATTAATATCATCATCTTTCCCTTTCAGTGGTTACAATCCAAGAGGGAAGGAAAAAAAAATCCCCATTACTCTTTCTAAGAACTACACACACACACACACACACACAGAGCTGCTAAAGCAGTTTTTTGAATGGAAAAACTGTTCATAAGTCAGTTAAGGGAAAAGCAGCTTATGAATTTGTAGATAAGCAATGCTCAATAAGGCATATCCTGATCGACCGTGTTAAAAGATTTACAGGTTTAGGGAAATATTTTTGTAAGAGTTTTAATCTCTTTTGGCACCCTGGCAACAAAAGGGGAAGGTCAGTTGGATGAAGCAGGTGACATCTTTTGGAGGAAGGTAGCATCACAGTAGGAATAGGAGAGTAGCTGTCCTCAAGTGTGAGTCGATGTATCTCTTCAAAGTTTGATATGGATTACAGTGTTGGGGTTTTTTGGACAGAATACCCAAATTTACCACTACTTCCACAAGCTTTCAACCATTGTCTCACTGATGAGAGACTGAGATAAAATTGATTGTAATCTCACCAAAGCAATGGACTAAATATCCTCTTTGGAGTGTTACACCAGCTGCTATGTAATTCCCCATCCCCTTCAAGGAAAAAGAAAAAATATCATTCTCCTCTCAGACACCAGATTTTCATGTACAAAACTTTCATTATGGATTATTGTGGCCTTTCCCCTCCACCCCCCCAAGTACAAGGACAAATCATTGAAATACTTCAGCTGCATGCTGTTGCTTAACTTCTGGGAAAGTTAGATAACTGTATTTTCCTGGAAAGAAGTAATAAAGCATTGAGCATGTGGTGCTATGCATATCCATTGCCTCTACTTTCAAAAGCTTCCCCTAAGTACATGTAGAAATGCAAAATAGTCTATATTGCTTTGAAGAGCTGGTTTTACATTGTTCCTTTTTTTTGTATTAGAAAAGAATTAAATACAGTTTGGAGAAACACAGTTCAGGGTTCAAAGTATATATGCTCTCTGCACAAATTCTGGCACATGGCCTCCATGTCCCCTATACAAGGGGACCAAGTTTCATTCAGTCCTTCATAATACACTTCAGAGAAAGAGAATAACTTAAGTTAAAATAATTCTCCTATCAGGGTTTATATGTCATACTGGCTTCATGAAAGCCCTAATTGGGGAGACTGGCAAAATACGTTTAGTATGCTATTTTGTAAGATGCGTTAATGATGATAGACGGGTCCTGCTCCAATGGGCTTGGACTGTAAATGGGCAAGATGGACAGAAAGAAGAAACAGAAACACAGAGGTACAGCAGTTTACTCAATTTTGCATAGCCTGTCCCTGTCCAGTGGCTGCTGTGATTCCTAGCCCTGTCTATAGCTTGTTTTGCCTCCTGAGGCAGCATCTGGCCCCAATATACAGGTGTTCATAAGTAGCAACCTGGGAAAACAAATAATTCTGCAGACGTTCCTCCGTCTTGAAGTATTTTCGGAATAGTGTGTGTCTGTGGGAGAAGGTGTTCTGAAGGCGAAGCTACTGTTCTGCAGCCACACTTATATTTCTGTCCTTGGCCTTCCCCATATGCAGGTGCTCATGTGCCTTCTACTCTGTAAAGAGACGGGTCCTAATAAAACATCTCATTATTATTATTTTATTGGAATATTACCCCAAAAGCTTTAAAGACATTGGTATGGAAGAACATTAGAAGGCATTAACATGTAAGCTGTCACCGCAGGCTGCCCAAAGGTTTTCAGGCAGAGCCTGAGTACATTGTTAGAGAGCTTAAACAATGGTGGTGGTGCCCAGGCTAGGCCCCTCATCTTCAGTTCAGGTAGCCCTTGCTTACATCAGTTACATGAATCGTGAGTCATGAATCTGGCTCTTAGTTTCCACATTAGAAGAAGCTGCTTGGCCATTACTGCTAATATACTTCTAATATTAATTTTTTCAGGAAATCATCTGCGCAGTGAGCATAGGAATGATGTCAGATGATGATAAAAAACACAGAAGCATAATTACAAGTGGAAAAGGTGAAAATCCACAAGGATCCCTTTTCTAAGATGTGGCCTTCGAAGTTTAGTAAGGAAAACTGCTGAAAAGGCCCTTGTGGAAATACTCAGACTGGCACTGTGGATCATACTCCTTATTGTATGTGATGATCCTGACTTAAGGTTCAGGACCTCTTTTGATGGGCACTGCACCATTGTATTTTCTGATATGTTCTGTCAGTCAAGATCATGGCTTGAAAAAAAACCCAGAAGCAAGCTTGCTAGAAGATGGACACCTGATAGGAAGGATCTTCAGCTTTCAATTGCATGCCTTGGAGTACACAAGGACATAAACAAATAGTGTGATGCTTGGATTAAGGTGGCTCCCTTTCCTGAGTGCCCTATCGGTAGTGTTGGTACTGTACCGGTTATAGGTGCATACAATCAGGGAAGATAAAAGGCACAAGCGTAGTGATTTCTGTAAGAGTAACTTAAGTGTGATGATAACTACATCAGTTAAACGTGTTGGAGAGCAAGTCACCAAGGCAATTGGAGTGGTTTTTTCCTTTAGCCAACCTTTTCATTACACTGTGACTTTTTAAAAGTTGAGGTGGTACATTTTTAGACATTTCTAGTCAATTCCTTCATGGAAAATAAACTTTTTGGCCAATTTATCCCATGATAAATTGTAGCATGATTTCATGAAGTGGAATTACAAGGCCAATTATGAAATATTTTTTGTAAAGTTAGTAAGAAGCTTAGCCTTATTTTTCACCTAGGACAAAGTCTTTGAAAATAAGAGCCTTTCCAGAAAGATCGACTTGTGTTACTAAAGTAAAGATCACCCTGCTCTCGGATATAATTGAGATGGTCGCCCTGCTACAGCACGCCACACAGCTCACTAGGTGGAGCTCTAAGGTACCAGGTAATCCCTCGGGGGACCTACATGGGAGAAACACTCGGTGTATCCATGGGAAGACCGGAGCATGGAATTCACAGCTGAACCTCGGCACAGTCACACAAAAATAAGGGGCTGGAATTAAAATAATAATACCCCTGCCCCACCGCTAAAGGATTAAGGACGGGAATGCCCAAAGCAGAGGTGTAAACATTCAGAAAGCAAACAGCTCTTGCGCCATGCACGAGTTACTTAGTTTTATGAAGGAAAAAGGTAGTGGTGTGTACTTACACTAACCAGGCAGCTGGGCTGAGCAAGTTTTCTTGTTTTTTTTTTTCCCATCAATTCAGGCTTAAAGATACTTAATAGTGCTACTCTCTGGGCAAGTGTATTGTACTGAAACATGCATACATTTGTGAGGAACTTGACAAAAAGAGGCATCTAAGGCTCTGGCGGGATGTGTTTATTATCCGAATGATGAGTGGTTGCTGCACACAACGGGCAGCCTGGCGGCTGGGGAATTAGGAGGAGATACACCAACCTAAAATAGCAAAGCATGTCGGGGGGGGGGGGGAGTTGGGCCTCAATGAAAGAAAGAAAGGTATGTGTAAAGTGAATAGGGGTGCAAAGTCATAACAAGGGATGTCTGCTGTTTCAGTCCTTCAAAAACAGTCAGTCTGGAAGACCTCAGGGTCATGCAATTTGCCTCTAAGAGGGGCAAATTTATCATGTTTGTGTTTAAAACCAAAGGATTTTTCTCCAGTGTGGTGGTGACAATGCCACACATAAACACGTGTCTGCAACAGGGGCAGTTACAGCTTCCCTGATGGTTTTGCAGAAATCGTCTGGGCCGGCCCGGGGCCATGTGGGTCACCTGCAGAGCCGCGGCTGCCTCGCAGGAGCGCGACTAGGGGAAGGCCGGGTAGGGGAAGGGGAAGGCCGGGTAGGGGAAGGCAAGGCCAGCGAGGAGGAAGGCTGGGGAGGGGAAGGCGAGGCAAGGCAAGGCCGGCCGGGGAGGGGCAAGCGCCGCCGCGGCAAAGCCCTCGGGACGCTGGGGAAGCCCAGCGGCCGGCAATGACCCGAGGCAAGTGTGAACGGCAGCGCTAGGAGTTAGGCGAGGCTAAGAGGAAGGCAGGGGGGACACAAAAGTTGTCTTGTAGTCTTAGAGCCCGGCCAGGGGGACAAATCCCTCTCAGCGGTTGTCAAGGAGATGGGCGGCCGGGTTCGCCGGACTGTCTGCTTTCGAAGCCCGCGGCTCGGGGGGGGGGCATTTTCCCCCGGCTCCCGCAGGGGGGCGCAGCTGGGGACGCCCGGGGCCGCAGCCCGGTAACGGCCCCGACGGCTCTCTACGGGCTTCCTACCTGTTGGGAGACATGAGGGAGAGCTGGCGGGGGCGCGGGCATGCCGCCGGTAAGGACCACACGCCTGACCAACGGACACCTCTCGGGGCGGGGCAGAGTTCAACCGCCTCGCCGAGCAGCACGCCCGCCCCCGGCGGCGGGGCTCGGGCAGTCCCGGGGGCGCTGGC
>JAVJGJ010000057.1:16132588-16154477 GCA_035590215.1 Microhierax caerulescens
GTGCTTTTTCTTCGTCCCCCCACCTGCCCCCCCCGCCCCCACCCCCCCCTTCCCCACAAGTTGTCTGGTACCATTTAATAGTCAATTCCCAGCTTGCCAGTTTTCTGAATTCAGGGAATGGAGTTTCTTAAGAGGATGGAGAAGAAGTAGCAAGTAAGAAAATACTCTTGAGAACATTTTGTAATAAAACAGAATTTTATTGCAGCCTAAGTAAGAGCTTATGATAACTTTTTTCTTCTTCATGCTTCTGTTCGTTGAAGAGGGCTTTTGTTTGGCCAGGGTTGAACCTCACTTTTTCTTTTGTTATTTATTTAGATTGCTTTATTTTTCTGACTTTATTCATGAGTTTATCCAATAAAACCAGAATATTCCTTAGCTGGGATGACGTGATCAGTTTAACTGCTAGTAGTGCCATCAGTCCCCATGTATGACACACTGTTGTTTTCCTCTTTCCCTTTTCTTCCCAACCCTGCACTACCTCTTAGAGCTACTTTCTGGCAGCCCGTAACACTGCTTCAGTGAACAGCTCCCCCGATGGTCCAGTTTGGAAATCTTCCATTTTTACTTAGAACATTTGCTCCAACTTCTTTTCTTCTTTTGCTTTTTTTCCCCCCCTCCAGAAATGCTTCTTGGATACAAATATAATTGTATTTTGCATCAACAAATGCCATGCTGACAGAAATATGGCCTCATTCTTCAGCAGGATTACATTTAAATCTAGGTTTGGAAAAAATACGTTTTTTTCCAAGGACACTTCTCTAAATAGTTGATAAGCTCCCTGTCTGCTGGATGGTCTATGGGCACTCTGGGAACTTATAAATGTATGTAAAGTTTCATCAGTCTCAACAGTTGCTAAGCTGCAGAACCCAGGGTAGTCTCCTGTGGTGATGTAAATTTGGTATTTAGAAGGAGCTTCTCCTTTCCCCCAAATATACTGTGTAAATTATCTGCCAGGAAAATGATAATAAAATGAAGGAGCGTAAATGGAATGTACTAAGCTCAATATGTAAGAATCTGTCCTTCTTTTGTCTTCATTCTTTATACATTTGCCAGACACTGTCCAGTTTTCCTTGTTTTCCCACCTGTCACATTTACTTCTGGTGCAGTCCCCTTTCCTTGCAGTCCTTGTTATGTTGTCTTGTATATTCTGTTACTCAGCTGTCTCTTAACCTTGTATTTCTCCTGCTTCTCTTTCTTTTGTCCTCTCCTAGTGTATTTTCACCTGCTTCTTTTTTATTTTATTCTGTTTTTCTTCCATGTCCTCTCAGTGGCGTCCTGCAGTTACAGCAGTATTATTCTGAGAGCCAGTGTCCTACAGCAAGACCTCTGGGTCTGGACAGCTGGTAGCTGCAAGCTCTGAGGACCCCTTTTACCAGTCCTCTCACTTGAGTTCTGTCTTCAAGTCAAAACAGCTCCCACCAGCTCTCAGCATTTTCCCTTTTTCTTCCTTTTTCTCCACCTCTTTCCTGGCCCCCACCACCAGCTCGGAGTTCACCTGTCCTTCACCACGTTACCCGCTGTTCGCACCCCTGCAGACTCATGGCTCTTTCCTCAAGGTGGCTGGCTGGAAAGACATCTTTGCATGACTGTTTGCCATCATTTGTCAGCTCCCATTTAATTATGGGAACTGTCTTTGTGTGTGTCCATTGCACTGTCAAAATACCCACTCTTTATTCTGAGGCTGAATGTAAGCTGCTGCATGATGTGCTCAGGGAACCTCTGGTTGGATGAAGGCAGGGGAGTTGGGGAATGTGGCCTTCTGCTACTTCCTTAACCCTTGGCCAGATAAAGTCTACTAATATGGGTTTGGAGCGAGGTAGCATCCACTGTGATGCTGTTTGGACACTGTGGAGGTAATGGGAATCATGGATGGTGCATACAGTCTCTATACCCATGGTACTAGTCCAGCCCTGTTCTAGACCGGGATAGCTGGGAGCCTTAACTACAGGGCAATTTTGACCAAGCCTCAGGTAGCCCTGGGATGGAGGATGTATGGCAGGAGATTGTAGGAAAACTGTGTGTACAGTCTGGTCAAGAAAGGAGTAATGCTCCCTCTCTCAATGCTCCGATTTAGGGAGTTCCTGTTCGCTTGATCATGCTGCCCTGCTGCCCCCACGCTTTTTTTTTTTTTTTTTCATGGGGGCAATTGATGTGGAGCTATACTGTGAAGAATATCACTGACATAATCCCCCAAAAGTGGAGGAAAATCCAGAGGATTGCAACATGGCCCTATAAGCAGTTCTACACTGAAAAGCAATGAACTGGGGTAGAGAAGCTGAAATACTATAGCAGGGAGAAGGTGGTGGTGGACAAGGTGAATAGATTTCCTAATCTGATTTAGTTTCTGGAGTCACTGTGTTGTGAAACTACAGCCTAAGGCTGGAAAAACACCAACTGAAAAGGAAAAATTTTGGGAACTTCAGCTACCTGAATTCCAACAGATGCCTGCTGAGCTTGTGAATTTATTTGATTGCGATTTATTTTTTTTAATTATTTTTTAACTGGATATTTTTGGTTTGGTGAGTTTTCAGCTGTAATTTGGCCAGCTTTTTCTCTCCCAAGAGATCTACTAACAAGTAATGCCCTGCCTCCTTAGAAGAAACAAAATCTGAGAGCATGAAATCTGTTCAAGTAATTGGGGGAGGGGTTTTTTAAATATAGCAAAGCAGTGAATTTTCCATATAATCACTTTATAAAAAAGCCAGCTTTCATGTTTTTTTTCTTTGTTTGTTTTAGCATGTATATATTTGTTTTATATTTCAGCTGAAAAAAAGGCCAAATTTAAAGCAGACCCTTGCATGAAAAATTCTAGCCTATACATGACAGTTTGGCAGTTATAAGAAACTGAAGATAGGGTCTAACAGACTGCCTTGAAATGTCAAGACTTTTTTATACATTTAAGACCTTCAGCAGAAGGAATACACTTATATTACAATTTGAAGAGTTGTTTTGTTCAAAGGCCTTCATTCATTAGAGTACTTGAGCAGTGCTTAATCTTAAGAAGCTGTTACCCTTTAAAGTAATTCTGTTTAAGTGCTTTATTAAATTGAAGAGACTGTCTTTTTTTCACTTTACAGTGCTCCTTCTCTTGAGCTGTAGATCATAGTTTTTTCTTCAGTGACCAAACAATAGGAAAAAAAAAAAATCTGGATTATGTAATAAAATGATGTAAGACCTTCATCTTGCCAGGTGCCTTAGACCTGAACTTGGTGCTCAAACACATGAGCAGTTTGTTTGATGCTGTAAGCCCCATAGATAACATTACCAAATTCAAGACCATGCTTTCACAACTGCTGCTGCTGTTTTACAGTACAGCCACCAAAGACAGAATCAGAAATATTAAATAGATGAAATGACCTTCAGATTATCCTGACTCCTATAATCAATTTGTTAAGCAGATAAACTGTTATCTCAGAAAATATAAAAGCCAATTGTAATTTACTCTCAGCTTGAGATTGCTAAACTCTGCATACCATTGTTCCCATGCCTTAGTCTGCATGAACTACTGCCAGTCCTTATGTTTCACAAGGCATCACGTTCACAGAACATAAAAAATTTAACTGGGGCAGGGGGAGTGATGTATAATACTGATTTGGTGATTATTGATGTTCTCGGGGATGGAGGAGGTGGCTGTTCCTGCAGACTGTGCTTCAGAGACCAGAGAATGGGAACCTCTGCAGGAGTAGTTATTTATTGAACGTATCATTGCTGAAAATACTACAGGATGTAACATTCTGGTTCTTGCTGTTAGAGGGAAATTGCACTAAAGTGCCTTTGTTCTGATTTAATTTCTGGAAGCTGAGGCTGTATTCAAAACTTTCAGGCAAGTTGTCTCTCTGATACAGTGAAAAAGTGGTTGAAGTAAGTGGATATTTACTGTGCTTAATGGGGAGCATAGGTAATGCATATATAAATTGTTTGGCAGCATGTGTGTAGGAGGAATTTGGTATCTGACTTCATACCTGTATAATGTTAGTATCTATGGAGTAGAGTTGTGACTTTATTCTTTTTGCACTTTTCTGTTTGCTACACTTTTTCGGAAAAGGACTCTAAAAACTGACTTGGAGACATACCTGTATTTTTATTCAACTACGCAGCACCAAAATCTGATTTTATTTAGAAATTTCCATTTTTCTGATGCATTCCAGCCTGTCTAAAGATGAATATGATCAAAGTTCCTCTTCCTACGACCTTCCACCCATGTGCCACTTTTCTCTGAAAGCAGCTTATCTGTTGCTTGCACAATGATACAGCACATCTGATCCTTAATACTGGTCTCAGTATACCTGGAAAGGCAGGTGCTCCATAGTGCTTGCTCCTGCTTCTGACTGTGCCAGGATTTTCCCAAGGGCTCTCATAGCAGCTTTGTCTGCATGGGCACACTGGGGAAAAAGGCAGTCGCGCTTGGCCTGTGTTGCAGACTGACCCTAAGCCATGAGACTGCTTCACTAGGACAGCTGTGAACTATTTGGCTACAAGAGGGCAGACAAAAGCGGAGCCCTGTGGCTTTTGCTTGGCTTCAATTCCTCAGAAAGCGAATTTACCTCTATTCAGACTGGAGTGTGTAGACGTATTCAGAGTGCAAGGAATAAATGAAGGAAGGAAGGGTGCCAGAATTACTCTGACCTCTGACTGTTTTGACTCGTAAGAGGGAGCCAGGGAATGGGTGAGTATAATGCAGGAATAGACAAATTTGGCCTGTTTTCCTGAAATAAAAACCTGAAGACTAGAATGGTTTAGTTGGGTATAGTCAGCTTCATTAGGTATAGACTGTTCCACTGTGTGAAAATGGAAGCAGCTTACTCTGTATACAGACAATTGTACATTTAAGGAGATTATGGCTTCAGAATGGAAGAACTTTTCTATTACAGTTCTCTCAAAAGCTTTAACAATGAAAGCAACCCCCTCAAATTGTTTATAGTGTGGTTAACCATTCCGGTTGATTTGGAGGCAACTTTTTTTGGTGATACAGATAAAATCCAAGGTGTTGTCACTTAAGTTTTGTGTTAACAGTCACTTCTAAACCTTTATAAAATTATTTCTCTTCTTTATGCTTCTGGCACTTTACATCCTTTCACTGTTTCTGTTTTGAAATCTTTTGAAAAGTCTTTTTCTTGAGGGAAGTGTGAGAACTGCATTATAAAAAAAAAATCAGTTGACTGTATCATGTGGTCTTATGAAGCAAAACGCAAAAGCTTTAGCATTTATTCTAAATAGGGAATACACACAAATCTATTCAGGATAGCCGCAGCAATTGCATCCATTTTCTAGAATAGCTTATTGACATAATTTACTTCAAGTTAATACAAAAGTTTCCAGTGCACATTTCTTTGTTTCACTGGACTTTGTTGCACAAAGTGACTGCATACACATACATGAATACCTGTGTGTGTCCACATTCCTTCAGAAAACCTTTATTATAGTATATCATAATATATTTAGGTATCCTGAGAAATTCCAACTTGTATATTTGCATGTTAGCTTGTATCTGAGTAGAACAAAGTTACTAGAATATGTTCCTGTACTGCTTATCCTGAAAGGCTTTTAGTCATTACCATGAATATTTATGTTGTGATAAGGCACTGGTGGTAAATTTTAGATGTTTTTAAGGCAAGTATTTTGGTCATCTGTATGGAAGGTAACAGGCAGTTGCTGTAGCCTACTTTGCAATGGGAAGACAGTATCAATCATTATCCTGAGCAGGATGACATGGTATAATTGCCTGAGTTAGCAAGAGGCTGGACTCAAGGGACGGAGGTCTGAAAGGGATGATTTCTGGAAGGACTAGCATGTCTCTGTTAATGTTGCCATTCACTGCGGAAAGTCCCAGCGTTTGTACTTATGAAGCCACCTGAACGATGCTGTTTGCACACAGCATATTCTGTAGGTCTTGTGTTTAATGACAAGGACAGCCTGGTGTCTTGATCACGTTATCTGATTTATATAGGCAAGATTTGTGTGCCTGTGGAGAGTCTTGAAGAGTCCAGAAAACTTAGGAGAGGCTTGCTGTTTGGGCATGGGTGTTACCAGAGGGTCCTGCTGGACCAGGGCTCTGTCACAACTGGGCAGGGGTATGTGTAGGTGTGTGTCATGCCCTCCGAAATAGCAGGCTTCAGGCTTGCTCAGCTGATTTTGCTTGAACTATCTAAAATAACTTGATCTCAAAGATGAGACCAGGCATAAAGAATTTCAGTCTCTGAAGAAGCTGTGAAAATGGGAAGTGGAAGGTGAGGTGGGCATGCTTTGAAAGGCGGCTTATGTAAGTAATACAAATCATAGTATGCTTCTACCTTTACCTGTCAGAAGTACACACACAAAACATGCACTTAAGACCATTATGTCAAGTATGAACACAACTATGAAAAGGGAGATATATGCTACTGGGAAGTTTACTACGTATTCTTATTACTGAACTATATAAAATTAAGGGAGAAAAGCCATAATAGGAGTAAACTTTATACTATATTTATACGATTACAGAATTTGTATTTTATACTTTGTTTTTTAAATTATGCATGGTAAGCTGTAACATACAAACATAACAATGTTGCATTCCACTGAAAATCTCTTTTACCAATGGATTCTTCTTCAGTAAACTTTACGACCAACAAGGAAGTATAAAACTTAAGGGAAATACATGTCTTCTGGTCTGAATTAGTCACTGACATGGTCTTTTCTATTATAGTATTTGAAGCAGGAGGGAGTGCTTTAAATGCTTCAACCCATTTAACCTTAATTGCTCAGTTTTAATAGACATTTGCTAACTAAAGGAACAAAATTATAGCTTGAATTAGGCCTTACTAATCTTAATTAAAAGCTCTACTTTATAATCGGAAACAGCCTATGTTTATAACAGCAGGCCTTTCTTAAATGGCTTATTTTAAAATGCTAAGGCCCTTTTCCTAATAATTGTTTAGACTGAATATGGGTAACCATTATTCTCCTTATATTGCACTTAATTAAAAGTATCTCCTCCATGTGGTTTTGTGCCTTCTGCTGGCTGTAAAATTGTTTGACTGGTGGGGGGTGGGATTACTTTACTTCTCCTGTGGTAATTTGAAAATATGTTGCTGCACTTCGTTTTAAAAGTTTTCTGGGGTCACAAGTTACAAAATTAACATGTGAATCAGTACAAGCATTAGGTTCTTGAATTTCGCTATCCTCAAGTGAACACTTAGAACCATTCATAATACATCCTATATTTCATTTAGTTTTAACATTGAAATTATGCTCAGGCAGTTGATTATGGCCTTTACATTGCACTCTTTCCTGAAACCTAACTTCCAGTAAAAATAGTCTGTTACACAGGGAGGGAGGCCCTGGTTCTATCTATTGAGCATTTGGTATACTGGTTTCTCTTCATTTCAGGGGTGAGGAGGACAAAGGGTGGATTTCAACTGCCCAAATGCGGATCTCAGTAGTACAGATCAGTACACTTAAGCTGTTCACCTTGCTTTCCATTTATAGTTGGTGGAGAGAAATGGGAATTTCCTTAATGCAGTTTGCCTTGTATTACTGGGGACAAAAATAGGTCAGATAAATCATGTCCTGAAAATAATAGTCTCTTTCTAACACAGAACTGGACATTGACAATGTAGGTTTGTAAAGCTGGATAAAAAGTATCTGGGCCAAAGAGTCTGCAGTTGTGAGATTCAGAGTCCATTGAAATTAATGGAAAATATTCTGTATTTAATTGTGCTTTGAATTTAATCAGAACAGGGGATTTATAAGTTGGTAGATAATAATTTGATCATTATGAAATTAATCCTTCCAGTCTCAGTTTTACAATTTTTCACTCTTTAACTTAAAACAAGCCCCCACCTGTCCAGCACGGATATATAGGTTAAAAAAAAACAAAACACACACACACACACACCCCTTTATTTTAGGAAAAGCTGTATTTTTGTTTATTTATGTTTATAAATAATACATATTTAATTATGTTTTCTTAGGACTCATCCTTAAGACTTTTCTTGGTGCATCCTACTCGGGAAGCACTGCCAGACTATGTGATCATATCTTTGTTTAAATTACATTGATTTTAATTCCAGTAGCTGAGTTGCCTGCTTGCATAAACTACATGCAATTGAAGAGTCCTTTAGACTTAAGCCTGATAGACCTATATGTGCACCTAGAAGTAACTTCTATGAAAAGTCATTTGTGCCATTTGTGGAGATGGACAGACCTTCCTGAATGTCAGTCTTATTTGCTTAATTATCAGATCTTTAGAATACTCCTTAAGTATTTTTTAGAATTTCTCCTTATTGTCCAGTTTGTTGTGTGTTCTGTGCTGATGGAGCATACAAAGATTATTCAATTAGACCCATTACAGGAGGGTAAAATCAGGGGTCTTTGCAGTAGGTTCAAAGAACTCTGGTCCCTACCTGTGCTGTATAACTTACGTGTATTTATCTTGTAATATCAAAGTGTGTAAGGTGGCTAGACCAAGTTTGACTAAAGGTGTGTCTACCCTGATTTGCAGTCTCTGAAAGTGGCCAACAGCGGATGTTTAGATTATAAAAAATGGGATGTGGAAGAATGCAGCTAGAGATTTAGAGGCATCTTGAGCCAGAAGTTTCATTCAAATCACTGTGTTTAGTGGCATCTTCAGAACAGGAATGGAAAATGAGTATGTTGGCTTCTACAGCTGTTCTGCAATACCCATGACTAGTAGATACGTGGTTAGCCATGCTCAGCATACTGGAAAATAATTGTATGGGAACAGGTAATCATATATACCTGTTTCTTTTCAGCCTCTCATCTACTGTTGTTTACCATGAGTGTCACATCATGTTTCTCTACATGGCCAAACCCTGAAAAAACAAATAATAAGTTTTGGTTTGGCAGCTAACTTCATCTTCAGAATGGCTGGCCTTCCCACTTTTCTGAAAATGAGATTTTGTTAAGGAAGGTCTCAAGTCAATTATGAAAAATGAATAGGTACTTTGAAAAGCTTGACCTGGATGTTTAACCTAACTTTAGATGCTTACATTGTTAAACCAGGTGTCATCAATAAATACCCATAACCCTATTATTTCATTTTGAACCTTTTACTAAGGGTGAAGTTCTGTATTAATCATGGGTGAATTAATTAGTCAGGCCTTGGTGCTTTGTTTTCAATAGATAAACAAGGATGATGTAATACATTATCTTCTGGACTTCTGTTTATATATCCTAAAAATACTATGAATATACACCAGCTACAGCCTTAAAAGAGAGGTTGTCTAGAAAGATGGGAAGGAGGAAGGAGAAACGGGGAATTAATCAAGAACATTTCAGAAAGTGACTTGTCTAATCTCTAGTTTTATATCAGATGTACTGTCCAATTAAAAACAAAACAAAACTCAAAAAAAACCCCAACAAACTGTTTAACTGTTTACTGGGTTGTTAATCAAGTGTTTAGTCAAGAGACTGCTGCATTTTGCTTATCTGTGCATAATAAAATAGCATTGCTGTAAAAGGTATCTCATGAGAAATCATCTAAATGAGAGTCTTGGGAATAACTACAGGACTAAACAAATATTTCTATAAATTTATCCACTTTTATCCTTCTGCTGTCAGAGAGGAGGGCAGTATAATTAGACTGCCTGGCTTTCTGTGGTGTGTTCTGTCAAATGCATATTATTATTTTAATACCACACAGAAGTTGTAGGCATTCTTTGGTTCTTTCTACCTAACATTATAGTCAACATAACAAACAAATGTAATTACATGAAATTACCAAAGGAAAATTTCCAGGCTATGAATATGAGCTCTTTTCAGTTTTCAGCAAATGCCCGTATTACTGTCTCCATATCTGCAGTTTCATCCTTTTTTCACTGAGTAGTATTAATGGTGCTGGACGCTGTGTGTGGTTTCTAGTACAGGATATTTGAACACTGGAGCAGAAACATATAATTTCTTGGCAAAGGTAAGATTGCATCTTTTTGCTCTATCTTTCCTTCATGTCCAAACATCAGATATGAGCACAGATTATAATTGAAAATATTTGATGATTCTCAGGTCAGCAATGATGTTTTTCACATTTGAATTTTAATTTTCATCTTTACCACTTTTCTTGTATTTTCCTCACGATGGAACAGGTGTTTGTACAGCCTGTCCTGGCCTTGTCTAACCCTCACCCCTGTGTGCCAGGAAAACAGGAGCGTTTAACTTTGTTAGTTCCTGTTCAGAGAGACCCTGCTCTTGCTTCCTACTCTAGTGGCTAAAGAGTCCAGGCAATGTTCTGAAGAGTCTGTAAAGGTTAATGATGGAAAAGCTGATGGGTTGCATTCTGGCATTCACCATCTGTAGATCTGTGTCTCTGCTGGGCAATTGTTACACATCCACAGGTCAAAAACCAAAGGCTGCTTACTCCTGGTTTTCAGATTTTCTCTGCTGTTAGTTGTTTCTGGTGATTAAACAGAGTTCTGGATCACAAGACCAATTGTGTGGCTTTTTAGAAGACTGAGTAGAGCCTACATCATAACTGATGAACTCTCTTTGTGAATAAATGTTTTAGAATTGTCAAGAGTGTATCAGTAGGACAAGGTTCTCTGTTTCAGGAATAAAAAGCTTGAATCCAAAAATTATGTTAATGTTTGTTTGAAAACAATCCCCTTTTTCATTGATTTACTACAACAGCATCTAGGGCTTCTTGTTGATACTGGCCAGGGCCGCACTTTCAAAAAATGGAAAATGTTTGGTCTGTGCACCCAAACAAAATTACATGGCAGGTTCTTTATACATTGTGGAGATAGAATTACTGTTAAGAAGCTGAGAGGCTGTGCCAGAATCCCAAGTTTTGCAGCAAAATTGTCAAATGTTTTGACATCTTGAAAAAAGTTCCACATTTCATCATTGTACAGTTCCCAAATCCATTGACTTCTGGTTGAGACAGCTCTTGGAGCTGTGAACTGTTTTAGATAGTGCTCTGCATCTGCTCATTATTTATGGTATTATTATTATCATCACAGGTTTAATACAGTTTAACTTACTGAAAGTTGAGATTCTGAAACACAGTTCTGTGACAAGTGGAATTTGTCATTACAGGAGTAAAATATGACTTGATCATCTTTAACTCTTGCAAAGTAACAAAATCTGTAGCCTAGTAACTTTTTAACCTTCTACACAGTACACAAAGCTGAAGGATGCTGGACTAAAATGAGCTTGAGTGTTTTGTAAACCGATCTCAGATTTAAAATAATTTTTCACATATTTGTTCTAATTTCTGTTTGGTTGCATCTTCTCAGATCTGTTTGAAGCAAACGTATCAGGCTGATAAAGGAGTAATTTCTCTTAAATGTGGGGCCATCTCAGCTTAGTTGCTCTTGTCTGTTTCCTAAAGGTGTTGAGTACCCACAGTCCTGCAAAGGACTCGTAAGAAAATTTAATACTTACCACTCTCCTGAAAACATAAATTATATACAGATAATGCATCTGTGTCTAGTGTGGAGCACTGAAATAATTTTTAGGCAGACTTACTATCAGTGCACAACACTGTAGAAAAGAGAAGGAAATTATGAAAACCCTAGTACTATGTCCTAGATAAGAAAAGTGGAATGTAAAATGGTTGATACTGGAAGTTAGGCAACATGCTTGTATTAACTTTGGCAAGAGTTAATATATTGAGAGTCTTAATTACCATGAGGTGTGAGGGACTTCTATTAACATTGAGTTTTAATGAATGATCCGTACTGTTATTTTTCCATACATTTTGTGTATGTTATAGCTGGTTTACCGTCATGTGGACCTTCCTAGTCCAGATAAACACTTCTATAGTTGGAAAAACTATTTACAGCAAAGGTAAACATAATGATTCTTAAACAAAGAAAAATCTGTGTTTTGAGGATCCAAGTTATCCTCCAGTCAGCTGTGTTTAGTAGATGGGGAGTTAGGGCATTCATACTTGTGAAAGACTTAAGAGTGTCCTTACAGGCTGCTCCTTGCTGTTCTCTTTAAACCAAAATGCTGGGAGGCCTTCGCTTCGTAAAGGATGCTGTTGGGGAACTGTATGAATTTTCTGTTGGGGAACAGGTGACAAAATAATAGGCAGAGTTGGTTTCTTGAACTTCTTAACTACTAGGTCCAGCCTAGTCACAGGACACAAATCTATGGATCCCCTGTGTATCAAGTTTAGAAGCAGCCCCATGACTTTACTAAGCGTTGAAATGAAAGGCACCCCTGAACAGATCATTTGAGTATGTGCAGTGAGTCTCTCATGGCAGTGCATAACAGTGTACGTAATTCCAGGTTGCTCTGCTCATAGACAGGCTAGTTGTATGATACTGTCGTACAACTTTCTTAGGCTGATAAAACTGATGTCTGATATGTGTCCCATGCAAAGTAGGGAGTTTGAACAAGTAATAGAGGATGACAGGAAGCCTTAGATTTTACAAATCCTACATGATATAAATTACATTATATTTCCCAAGTGGTTAACTAGCACAGCAGAGCAGTTCTCAGCCAGGAGTCTGCAGTAGCCCAAGGACTACTGCTAAAGCATATGTGGAAAAATACTTGGAAAAGGCAAGCCTGCTGTCAGAAGACATAAATTTGCAATACAAGGATTTAAGGCTATGCTGGAAAGCAACAGTTTCTCATATCCAAGCAGGTTGAAAGCCACTGCTGTACAACCTCTCATACTGCTTGTGGCCTTACCTTTATCAGTTTGAAACTGAAGTAGTGTTAATGTGCCCGGGACTAAAGAAGCATGTGCTATATAATACCAATAAATCTTCCATTTTACTGTATGTGATCTGCCACTGACTTGTTCTGAAACGAGCAAGAAGGGATATCCACCTTCTTTTCTCCCACATGAAGGACCACAGAAAATAAGTGAATATTCATCCACTGACAGGTAATAAATTTATTTCAGAATTGAAGCTTGAGATTGTTTCCTTTTGTCAATGGACTGAAATTTAAAAATTAAATGCAAAGGGAGTTTGAAGGTACACAATCTGAGAATGAGGGAGATCCCTTCTGTATCGATGAGCTAGTTTCACTGTTTTAAACCTCTCCCTCGAAGTTTTTAGATGTATATTTCAATTTAAGATCTAGGAATAACTTCCTGCCATGACTAACTGAAACAATGATTGTTAGGATGTGTGCAGTAAGATGCACAAAAATATTCTCCCATTAGATCTCCAAGAACTTGCAAGGTTACATGTGGAATCAAGCATTTCCCATTATATTAAAAAGGGGAAATGTGGTAGAAATGGCTGTGATTTAGAACTGGTGGGAAAAACGCTGTCAAATGTCATGTTTCACATTCATAACAGCTTGTGAACAGGAAATCTCTGCTTGAGTTTGTCGGGTATGGCAGCTACTAAATAAAGACACATTCTGAAACTGTTACGTGCTCTGCAGGTATCCATCTTTATTTAGGTATCTCGCTTGCGGTTCAAAGAACTTGTAGCTAATCTGTTTAAACACCAATTAAGAAAAATGTCAAACCACAACTCTAATCAAGGGTTCAAGATACATAATGCAGGATAACAATAATTTTGGTTTTATCTAGAAAAATACTGTGTTAACTATGAATGGAGCTGGAATGGTCCCAGGTAAGTTTCCATTGTGTCGATTGAGATGGTAAATGTCACGTAGGGATAATACTCAGGTTTATAAAGAGAAAATACATTGTTCCCCAGGGAAAGAACTCTGCTTAATTATTTTTTTCCAGAAGTGACTGTAACTGTCCAAAAGTTTTAGATCCCCAAAAGGTACTGTAGATAAAAATGCTATATAAACCTAATGTTAATGCAGTGGGAAGACTTGTCAATTAAGCAGCCAAAACCTGTATGGTCCTAAATTAAGTGTTCCATGTCATTTATTTGATCTCTCCATTTCTGTTCCTGGAGTGTTAGCATGCCACCATAAAGAATATTTAGATGGCTGGCAAATTGGACCAAGTGCACCCAGAATCTCAGCTTTCAGTTTCTGTGTACTTTTTTTTTATATTTTTAAGTATTTTTTAATTCCCTTGTACTTCAGTGATAACTTTCCGTTGGCAAAGTACGTGTGCACTGAAGCAGCAATACTTGCCTTGAATTGCAGGCATCCTGAAAGAATGAACCAAAGGGGTAGATTCTTTTGCCTGTTAGCAGTTTTTTTGACATGTTTTTTTAATATGCAGCCATTAAAATGTTCTTCTCTCTTTTTGAACAAGGAGCTTAAGCAAGGAGGGAAATGTACAGGCAAGAGAACAGAGACAGGAAACTGAGGAAGGGAAGGTGAATTTAAGAAAAATATATGGAAGGGAGTCTCCAGAGACCATGTTTCTTATCAATGAATGAAGAATGTGATGGTCATCTCAATCATTCAGCTACTGCAGCAAGTTTGGATTTTCACAATCTATTGCCCTGTTTCATTTAACAGTATGTGAGCTGGGTCAGCTGAATTCTGCTTACAGCATTGGGTGCTTGACAGTGTCTAGCCACTAGAATCTTTAAATGTGACTCTGATTCTCCCTTTGTATGATAAACAATATTTGGAGAGCATTAACTAAAATCTGCAAAACAACAAGTGTTAAACACACCTATGTTTTCTACAGCTGATAAACTCAGAAGTTCACGTATTCTGTTGCCTCCTTAGAGAAGGACTTGTGTGTCTGAGAGCTTGTCTGTATTTTCCTGAGCAGTGAAAGTGACTTACACGAGGCCATCCTTACTCTCTGCAACTTGGCAACTTGATTCGTGCTTGCTGTGATCAGTGTAATAATAGGAAACAAATTCAGACACAGGACAAAATAAGGATCTGTGATACGTGCCTCTGTGCTTCCTCTAAAATTAGGAGACAGTAATCGTGGTCAGAGAAAAAATATTAAACAAAAAAAAGTAAAAAAAGTCCCATCCTACAGCCAGTGATAAATGGGATGATGTCTCATCTGCCTGCTGAATACATCCTAAAGTTTTTAGGTAAGATAGTTGTAAATGTGAAGCTGTTCACACTTTAAAAATGTATGTGCTGTTTAACCTGCCTCACATACCTCTACATGGTTTGGTTTGTATTCCACTTTTTCCCCCTTTGTTTTCAGACATATACTTTAACAAGAGACAAAACATGATGAACTTAGTACTCAGCCATCACAAAAGAAAAGGAAACAAATAAAGCAGCTACGAAGTACTTGATGTTTTCTGGAAACAATGAAATGGCTTTCAGAAAAGCATCCTAACAATACCATAGGTTGCATCCAAATCATCTCTGCTAAGCTGGTGTGGCATTTTCATTTTACTGCTGTTTTCATACTGGAAAATAGGGGTTTGTGACATTTTTGGAGGAAGTTGTAAAACTGGATTTAGTTTTTTTCTTTGTGGATGCACTAATGGGAAAAGCATTTGGAAGGGCAGTGCCCATAATGGAAAGGCTCTTGAGTGATTTACACTGAAAAAAACTCATGATAAACAACCTGTTGTACCTGTTCTTTTTCCTTTCTCCACTGAGAAACATCAGGCTGTTTTTTCTACTTTTACCTTATTCCCATCCTTTTCACCCTTGACCTTGGCTCTTAGAGTAGTCCTAATGGCTATCAAATTTTACGGTTTTCTTCTGCACAAGGGTCTTGAAAACATCAGGACAACTTGAAAGCTGTAAAAACTGCACTGTGTGTTCCTCTGATTCATTAGATCGTAACATTTCCAAGGTCACAGCATCTAAAGAATAAAGATGTTAACATTTATGAGTCAAAAATAAAGTCTCTCAGGAAGAACCAGCAGTAACAAATTATAGATTTTAATTTGTTTTCTCTTACAGAAAAATTGACTTATGAAGCTTTTCATGGGAAGGGATTTTCAGAAAAAGACTTCACTCTGAGATGAAGCTTAATGTTTTGTTTGGAGTAGAAAAAAATTGAATGAATCTTGATACGTCAATATTTTCTTCACAAAATTTGGACTTGGAGTAGATGCCGAATTCTCCTATCACAAAATTCACAGCGGAAGTGTATTTCAGCAGGTCAGGTTGAGTGGAATTGGTAACATTTTCCCAGCTGATTCTTCATACATCTAGCTGGACCAACTTGTAAAATTTTAAGAGGAGACCTATGTGGACTTCAGATAATTTTGAACATGTGGAAATATGCTGATGCTAAACTCCTCTTGAGAATCTAATTACTTAGTATTCTTGCTAAGGTTGAATGCTTTCAAGAGAGCTGAACTTTTGGCAAATTTGGCCTTCACTTAACCAAAACGGTCTTTAACTTGTGTATGGGGTGGTTTTTTTTTGGTCTTTAGAGCTGGTTCCCTTAAGAGAAGTGCAACATAAGAGAATTACAAATGCCTTAGGTTCAGGTTATCCAGTGTGGGTGTGTAAGTTCTGAAAGTATATTAAATGTAGAATCAGCCAAAGAAACAGAGTATATATAAATACTTCCATGTTGGTTTTATTTGTTTGAATGGCTTTTACAGTCTCCAAATCCAGTCATTAACAAGAATAAGGTGCTGATCAGATTATGGTCCTGGACTTGGAACTTGTTTGTATTCTTGTCAGTGAGTATGTGACTGCATTTCTGCCTGTTTCCTTAAAGGTAAAGTAATTGTGTTGATGCTGTGCTGCTGCTTGTTCTGAGTTGGAAGTGGGAACAAGAAAATTAAGTGCTGATTCTGTCTCGTGTATCTCTGTACTGTGACTCCCAGGAAACATGTCTTCCTGGCTCCATGAAGCCAGCAGCAAAAATACCTCTTGACTTCTGTGGGACTGGGATTTCACCTCGAGGAATTTCACCTTTGGATATTAGAAGGTCATTTCTTTCCCAAGCATCTGAGATCAAGGTTGCATAAAACTATGCAGTGAGGAAGACAGCTCTGTTTGGACTGGAGCTCTGTTCTTAATTGTGCAGGATATGGAACCTAGAGTGGGGCTTTTCTCTTGTGTCTCTCTGTGGAAACAAGGATAGTGCATTAATCCTGAGAGGAACAGTGACCAAAACTCGGTAAAGAATCAGTACAAATTTTTGAAGGGTTTAAAGAGAAAAGCTGTAACTGTGCAAAATATTACCACGTGGAAAGATTTGTTCTAGCATTTTGCAATGTTCTTTGCTGCATGGAAGTTCCGGATAAGCGGGCAACATGCTGCAATTGCAGAACTGTAGTATGACCTTTTTTTAGTGGAAGATGACTGATAATAGATAATTCTGCAAGTGGTATTGTTTGTCCTCTGTAGGGGGCTAGCAGCAACCTTTCATGGAGCAGGAAGGTAAAAACACAGTTTCTTTGTTGGCAAGTTTGTAAGGACAACGTTATTTACTGTCTCCATAATGCCTCTTTGATAGTATCTTGTTTAAAGTGGGTAGATAAATAGATAAAGATGAACATCAAAATATTTTTATTTTCAGATACTGAATACATATGTGGATTTATCCATCAAGATGCACTTACAAAAAATTTAATACAAATTTTTCTAGCTATTTTATTGATAAAGCTCCTTTAGGAAATACTCCACATCTGCATAATATACCTGTGTGCTAAGTTTTGTTTGAAGAAATTGATATGGGTCGACAGCTTCCTTTAGCTATTTATTTTAAAATGTCCAAGCACATAAATTATTCCTTTCAAAGTCTATTTAAATTTTGTCTTTACTAAATTAACTCTAGAACTTTCCCTCATATTAGTAGTCCAGAAATACTTTAAAATTAACACAGATTTGACCCAATCCTACTCCGATTTCGAGTATCTTCTGTTGCACTGTGAGTGTTGGGATCTGTCTGATGCCTTGACAAATGCCAAGGTAAAGGTTGTACTGATGCACACTTTCCCATTTTCTATAGAAATCTGTGGAATTCAACACCAAAAGCTGAATTTGGCTCATTCACTTTCAGGCCTCAGCCATTTTTCCTTTTGCATGTTAATAGCCATAAGGCTTCTGTGACAGTTTAGTTGTGACACTCATCCAAAATTCATCAATTCCATGAGACATTTGCTTTGATTTCAGTAGCTTTGCCCCTAATGATCTGTAGCTGTGCTGACAAATTGTGTTATTTGTGTTTTAATGCTTTTGGGACATTCAGGAACTTAATGAATTCCAACTGGTATAACGAATAGTGGGAACGGATTTTGCTGGAGGTAGATTTAGGACTTTCTTTTTTTTTTTTTTTTGGCTTTGCAAGACTTCTGAGAGTACCATCCCTTTGTTGCAAAATACATAAATGAAACAAATTTCTGGGAGAGCATCAGTTTCACCTGTAATAGTGAAAGAAGAATCAACCCCAGTATGCATAAGGTGGATACAGGTCCCCTCAGACTGAAAAGAATTAGGTCACTTAAAGAACAAATTTTTTTTTCCTATAACTGAAACAGCGACTGTAAATTACAGCACTTCATCATGGTAACAGATGCTCAGATTTTGTCAGGTACTTGTCTAGGTTTTTTTTTAAAAAAGTTCTTCGATGCTTATATAATAATTGCATAGTATGAAGTCTCTAAGTAGCACTGCTGCTTATCGAGGAGGACAGCAGAACATGGCAGTGTTGTATTCCCTAGGGTTGCTGAGAGTTATTTCCAGGCTGTAGCAACCAAGATTCAGCTCTGCTTTCCAGAAGGAATGATGACGTAGTTTCCAAGCTTCTTTGACCTTGGCAAATAGCTGAGCCAGTACAGTTACTAGTGCACCCAAGTAAGCAAGCTTCTTTTTATCTTGTTTTTTTTTCCTGGTAATTTTTTTCTTTAAAACTTATGAAACAAGCAGTGGACTTTGGAGATTTCACAAAACAGTTCCAGAAAGAGATGGTCAAAATTGTCTTGCCAAGAGCTGAGGATGTGGTTGCATGCATCCAGCTCTGGCATTGGGAGTTGCTGTCTCATTTGAACACAGTAGGTCCAGATAGGTTCTTGGCAGACTACATCATAATTATAAATGGCCCTGCACCTTCTTAATCATTTTGGTGCATTTAATTATTTTTCAGGGCTCCTGTAATTGCTGCCATTGTACTACCATATGAAATTAATTCCTTTTACAGAGGAAATTGCAATACTTTTTAAAGGTGTTTTCTTCACTTAATACCCCAAGAGTTGCCCATCTACACAGCCAGAATTTACTGGAGTGAAAGCTTTGTAAATATTTTTCCAGTGTAGATAAAACTTCAGGCTTCCCATTGAGAGCTAGGTTGCAGTAAACCTTGATAATTCAACAGTATATGTACCTGCATCCAGCACAGCAATTTCGTGGTCAGATGGCAACATTTCTCTGTTTCTGTTGTTTCATTTTTGTGTTACGGTAATTCCCTCATGGTGAAAGACAACGTTAAGGATAGTTGCAGCTACAAAATTAGTGGGAAGAGTTAACTTTCTGAGTTAGAGGTGTTTGGAGTCAAGAGTTTGATTAACACCCAATTCTATCAATTACAGGAAAAAAAAAAAAGAATGATAGGATATGACCTAACCAAAAGGAAATTAACATAGCTGGCCCATGCAAGTTTTGACTTTTACAATAGATAAAATTAAGAGCAAGCCTGCAGGTTTTAGGTGTTTGAATGTACTCTATTGCTTTTATCACTGTGTTAAGCGTACTAAGGAAGCCATATCCTGCCACATCAGGTGTAATATTCTGTCCATAAATTATAGTTGTTCAGCACTTTCACTGAGGCATCCTTTAAAAATGTCCTTCTTAGGCATTTGAGAAGCGAAGATGGGGTGGTGTTCATATTGTTTGCAGGCACGTTGTCTGCTTTTCTCTTGATGCAGCCTGGAGCTTGAAAAAGGTTCAACTTTGGACTTTGCAGGCTTTGTGCATGCTTTTTTTTTTTTTTTTTTTTTGGTTGGTTGGTTGGTTTTGTTTTAAAAAAAAAAGCATAAAATTAACCAATCTTATCCCCTTGGTGGTTTACTAGCAATACTGGAGTTAGAAATGTTGGTCAGCCTGCCAGGTGAAGTCTCTTAAATAACGTGGTTTTTGGAGGAGAAAGAAACACCAAAAACCCAACAACATGGCTTTTAAAAATAGGTAGAATGTTTGGCTCCACTCCTGGTTTTGTACAGCTCTTGGGGTACAAAAGGGAGGAGTAATCTTCTAACCCTAGATTTTGCAAAATCTAACATAAGTGGAACTCCTTGAGAGAGATAGGAAAATAATCTGTTCCTTTTGTTATTTTCCTGGTTTATGTATCTGTTGGATTACATTTATGGGAACTTCAGTATTTTTATTACATCAGCACCTTGTGCTGCTAATCATAGTACAGCTTTTTAGAAATAAGTATTTTGTAAGGGGTAGATATTCAAAAGGCTTCACATTTCTTTGACTTTTGTCCCTTTTGAAGGCTTTCCCATTGCTTACTTAAACCAATAGTCCTATTTGGTTAATTGTTTGAAAAAAGGGAATGAATTGATCAGCCATTGGCAGTCTGATGCTGAGTAACATAACAACTGGTAATACTTTCTTCTGAATTCCCCCTTCTGAAGAAACATGGTGCTTGATAAAAGTTAAGAACAAATCTTAAAATGAAGTTACTATTTCTCTGAGTGTGCCTGAAGGAACACCCACATGCCTGACATCTAAATCATGTTTTAATTATTGATTTGGCCTGTTAAAAGATGGCATTACTGTAGAGCTCTATTTTTGTTCCAGTAGCCCAAGAATGATAGGAAGTTTCTGGAAATATTAATTAATTGTTACGGAAGCTGCAAATATCTGCTGAGTGGAAACCTCACTGGAATGCTTTGGCAATATGCACCCAGGAACACTGGGCTGTAAATAAAGGAGAACAGCTTCTTGGGGACTTTTCACTGCCATACTGCGGGTGTGTTCAGAATGAGCCCAATATGCAGTAAGTGACTTGCTGGTTATTGTTTTCAGGAAAAATCACACATGTGTCTTTTTGTTGTCATGTTGTCTGGACTCCAGAAGGTAGACAGAGCACATCCCCAGGCTGTGCTGGCTCAGCACTTGCACAAGTAATGGTGGAAATTGTAGTAAAGGACAGGAGCTTTCTGAAACAGCAGTGATTGAAAGACTAGGGTGGTTACCTTTAAGCAGCAGGTTGCGTTTTTTGTTAGGAAGATCCTTTCTGTAGCTTATTTCCAGCATTTGTGTGGTGCTGAATGTTGAGTTACAAAAAAGCTAACTGGTTTTGCAGATAGAGCCAAATTTCTAATTCCTATTTCAAGCTGCTGAGGACATTGTAGAAGGGGGGCTTCAGCGCTGTTGGAGGGAAGTAAATGGAGACCTTGGCTATTCTGAGTTAAAGGTGGCCTTCTGGGAGGGGCCAGCCTGAGGGGGAAGGCTTGCAAAAAAACTTGGGAGAAGCCTGTCACTGTTCTGACAAATAAAACTCAGAGGATCGCACAAGGAGGGACAAATCTAGCCAGGCTGAGTCCAAGGCCCAGAAATGCTGAAAGCATGGAGTGAGAGCCAGAGCTGGCTTTTCAGAAGAATCTGTTTTTACCATACTGCCTTGCTGTCTTCGGATTATGGCTGGGTATGATACCAGGTAGCAAAGCTTTGTCTGGAGTACTTTTAAAAGTTTTTTTTTAAAAAAAGGACTGTGTGACCATGAACTTAATTCAGAAATATTTCAGCCAGCTCTGCAATGGAAGGCACATTTGAAATGTACTGCCAAGGTAGCTCTGATGTACTAACAGATGATTTTATAAAAAAGATTACTTTAGCCGTTTATCATGCACTGTCTAACAGAGGGACAGTTGCTGGGGTTTTTGGTCTAGTGCACCACAGATTTAGAGCTGATAATTACCAAGCTGTGAGGCTGTCTATAATCATTTACGTATTTTTAGTTGGTTGATGTGCACAACTGGATGATTCACAGCAGTAATTGTGATGCTGACTTTCCGTGTATAAACCAAGATGCAATCTGTATTAAAAAATATGCACCTTCTAGAATGAGTGAAGAAATTTTTTTATTTTATTTTATTTTATTTTATTTTATTTTATTTTATTTTATTTTATTTTATTTTATTTTATTTTATTT
>JAVJGJ010000057.1:16154577-16203223 GCA_035590215.1 Microhierax caerulescens
TTTATTTTATTTTATTTTATTTTATTTTATTTTATTTTATTTTATTTTATTTTATTTTATTTTATTTTATTTTATTTGTATGAGGGAAGGAAGATGATAATAGGGTTGTTCATAGTTGAAGCAGAATGCATCTCTCATCATTCATGGTACTCTTTCAGATACAGGACAGTGTATGAAAAAAACCCTAAAACTAATACTAGCATACCTTCTAAAAATATTGGACTTGTTGCTGTATGTGAATTAATATAGAAAATTATATTAGGCGTTATTTTGTGGGGAAGACATGTTTTTGCTAAACAAGGCATACTTTTGTCTTATGCCATATTAATGGCATGTTTCAGATAGCTGTTTGTTACAAAGTCAAAGGTTTAGCTCATTGTCTGCTTGATTATTTTGAAGACAAACCCTCAAACCTACACTATAAATATAAAAAACATATCAAAATCAGGTGTTTCTTTGTAATTTGTGACAAAATATCATTATTTACTGTGATGATGCTACAATTATTTTGGGAAGGAGTGTTCTATACATTGGCTTGCTGCTTTTCAGTCATATGTGACCCTTAGATATTCAGTCAGTAATTCCCTGAGTCATCTATTAGCTGATATATGCAGCATGAGTATATAGAAAGATTATGAACCTGCATATATTCAAAGACAGTGCTCAGTTGGAGATTTTTTTCTGTATTCTTAGTATTCTCATTTACAAAAGCTTTTTTTCCTCCTCTTGTGTTTTAGATATTGACGAGTGTGAAAATGACTTCTACAATGGGGGTTGTGTCCACGAGTGTATCAACATTCCAGGCAACTACAGGTGTACATGCTATGATGGGTTCATGTTAGCCCATGATGGCCACAACTGTCTTGGTAAGTAGTGAATGCAGAAAGTTTTGTTTCATGGTTGTAATAGGAAGGTCTGATTTGCTTGCTACGTTTTGTTATCTGGTATATTTTCAGTAAAGACTTGATCCAGATCACACTGAGTAAGTCCAGACCTGTCCATTGACTCCAGTGTTGTTTAGACCAGACCCTTAAAGTTGGTACTTATAATCCTAACATACTCAAATCAGTTTGCCTATCTTTGACATTGCTAAAAAAATCCTGGACCTCCAAAGCTTGTGCTGGATATTTGAGCTTCCTTTTTTAAGAAAAGGAATCTGTCCCGTCCACTTAAATATATTTTGCCTGTTTCTTCCAAATTTTATAATTCCAGTCATATCTTTGGAGCACCCTCTCTCTTCTTCCCTTGTAGGATAACATAGTTCGAGGATATTCTGTAAGAACATAAATTACAGAATGGTAAAAGTGCAAGTATGATGAAGGAATACTTGGACAATAAAACAGGACAGAAGAAACAGTTATATCAATAATAGCTGTTTACAAAGGGGAAGGGCACAGTCCACTAACTGTACAAAGCCATGTTCAGAGCAGGGTCTTAACTGCTTCAGCAGTCTGAGGATTTTGGGATCTATTTTTTTTATTCATGTCCATTGCTCTGGTTTAAATAGGTTGGATTTGTCCTAGAATCACAGAATGGTTTGGGTTGAAAGGGACTTTTAAAGATCACCTAGTTCCAACCCCCTGCCATGGGCAGGGACACCTTCCACCAGACCAGGTTGCTCAAAGCCCCATCCAGCCTGGCCTTGTGGCTGCCCCATCCCTGGAAGTGCTCAACTGCTCTGGGCAACCTGTGCCAGTGCCCCACCACCCTCACAGTAAAGAAAGTCTTCCTAATATCCAATCTAAATCTATCCTTTTTCAGCTTAAAGCCATTACCCCTTGTCCTATCACTACATGCCCTTGTAAAAAGTCCCTCTCCAGCCTTCTTGCAGGCCCCCTTTAGGTACTGGAAAGCTGCTATAAGATCTCCCTGGAGCCTTCTCTTCTCCAGGATGAACAACCCCAACACTCTCAATCTGCCTTCATTGGAGAGGTGCTCCAGCCTTCTGCTCATCTTCATGGTTCTATAAGCTAAAAAAGTGTATGTTTTCTTTTGAAATTTCTTCACACCAGTTACCTGGAAACAAACTTTTACTGCTGCGTCCAGTTCCCTATACCTGCTTATTTGGTGGTCATTTTAGCTAAATTGTAATGCCTAGGGACTATCTTTCTCAATATTTCCAATATAAATGCAACAACCAGTGTTTACTACTGTCCAAAATGAATTTTAAGGTGATATTTATAAAACCTTGTGGAAAAGGTGGTATTTTTTCTGTGTCACACAGCACCTTTACTTTGGTAAAAACTGAGATTCTTTGCAAGAAAAGTCAGGAAATCAGGTAGTGAAGCAAAAGTCTAGTAACACCATTTTGCACTCACTGAAGCTACGAACTGGAGTTTCCGAGCAAGGATTTGGTTAGCTTTCAGTAGATTCATTTCCTACTACATTCATTTTCAAACTGAGTAATATTTGTTCAGATGGGTTATATATCCTGACCATTGACAGGCTTTTGACTCAAACTTCCAAATTTTGTTTGTTGTAGAACAGAATAAATAGGTTTATTTACCTCATTCTGAGGTGATCAAAGGATTAACTGTGCAAGAGGTATTTATTTTACAAAAAATAGCCAGGTACTCCTTCAAAAAAACCAACCAAACTATATTTATACTAATGTTCATAAATACCTTATAACAAAACAGAACACAAACATAATCAAATAGTTCAGCTAGTTGGAATTCAAATAACTGTGCACATATATTTTTTCAAACAGCTTTCTGTTTTCAACTTTGTTTCAAAATTATTCCCATAGTAGTAGGGAAAAGTAGGCTAGCAAATATGCACAGCAAAAGAAGTGACCTGATAAAGGATGAACCATTCAGATCTCTGTTGGATTTTTTTGGACCCCAGCTGTCTTTGTTGTTGCTTTCCTGTCATGAAACATACAGGCTGGATCTACAGAGATAGCCAAATTTCTAGGGTTTTTTTCATTGATTTCTATTCAGCCACTTGGGGTTTTTTTTGGGGAAAAAAGGCCTACAATAGTATAAACATCTGGCTACAGTTGAAAGTGTTAATCCAAAGCTTGCCAAGGGATCTTTCAGGTTTTTTTAGAATCAGCGTCTGCCTGTATTCATGGTCTACTCTGAGCTGATTTCTTGTGTTACCCAAAAAATCTTCAGAACCATATCTTTAGAAGAGGTTCAGTGAACAGATGAGTGGGAATACTAGCAAAGGGCTCCTTTCTCACAGTGTGCAACTTCAGCACACTAAAAGAGATTGCAATTATCTCTAATTTTGAGAACACAGACTGGGGAAGTTCCTGTTCCTTAAATGCAGATTGAGTATTTGCAGCTAATCATGTCTCAGTGAAATAGCTGGTTTTACTTATAGGCACTGAGAAAGGAATTAAGGCACAGTCCTCTTTCTCAGTCTTTAAAAATGTGAATGAGTTTACCGAGGATGAAAGTATTTGATTGTAAGGTCTCAGACTGAAGTTTTTAATCCTGACAGTAGCCATGCAAATATTGCTATAACTGCCAAATTATATATTGCTATAACTGCCAAAAACACAAATCTGTGTGCTAACACAGATTTGGAACACCACTACTCGAAAAGAGAACTTCATTTTTCTGTCTTCATTTGGTCCCTAGCTGGTTGCTGGCTGCTGGGATAGCCTGTTTGTGCCTAGTAGCACAATATCAGTTTTAAAAAGGGAGATATTCTAGTCTTCTTCCTTCTGGCCTAGTTGTATTTCCCTTCTCTTACGCTACCAGAAATGTGTAAATGCAGTTTGCTGTTTTTAAAAGGACGTGGTGAGGTCTCAAATCAAAACCAAACCTTGTATTTGTGCATGTTTAAATTAGGAATTCTATAACCTTTTGGAAAATTTTCACAGCGTGTAAAACTTGGTTAATTTATTCCAAAAATATATGGATTTTTTTCCCATGAGGATATTCGACATTGAAAGGAATTAAAGATTTGATGAATCCACTGGTTTCCACCTGTTCTTGCCTTTTGAGAAACCACTTATTTTTTGGTTTTTACCTTCCAATGCATGCTTCTACAGAATTTTTCCCCCTCCTCACTCTCCCTCCCCAAGTTCTGTAGGACTTTACTAATCTTAATTTTGACAGTTCTGTAGTTAGGTACCATGTCATATATTCTGTGTATCAGGTTCATATTCCTCTTAGAAAAGGCACGTAATGTTTGATTAGCATGCTGAAATTAAGTCTGTATTCACATTAAGTAGGGCCATAGTGGATATTACATAGAATCATGTCCTTTCCACAGAATTTGTAGATAAGCCTGTAAAACTTGTGGTAGGTTGATTTTGAAAACCCTGCCTGAACCATCTTCTCATACAGCACCATGGATGTGTACAAGCTTGGACAGAAGATTTGCTAGGAGTGACCCAACATGTGACTACAACTATTCCTACCTCTCCCCCATCCTTTGGCCTTCCAGGCATTACTGTTGGGATCCATTTTGTCAGCACATCAGGAGCCAGGCAGCAAGAACTCTTAGGGGGCAGTTTGACTGCCTAAACATAGGAGCCTCCTGACACTGAGAACACCCTGGAGCTGGCAGATGTGACACAAGATCATAGGATATCTCGAGTTGGAAGGGACTTGTAAGGATCATTGAATCCAGAGATCTACAGGAGTAGATCTGGAGTATGAGATGGAGGCTAGGTGGAATAGTATTAGGAATCTAAAATGACATCTGACTCCAACGTTCAGACAGCTAATTGCTCTCTCAGTGACTTGGGCCTCATTTTATCAAATACACGTCACTAGAAATTTTCATCTAATGATTTTATATAGAAGACCTAGGGATGGGACCCCACGATAGTTCACTGATAGCTCTGTTGGCCATCTAGGAAGCGGTTTGTAATGGACAAGATGGTTATATCAGGATTTCTGCATTTTTTGCTTGACTAAAGTCTATGCAAAATCTTACGCCATCTCTTCTTGTCAGGGTTTAAATTCCTTTTTAAACCTTCACTGGATGTCTTTCTAGTAATGTCAGTATAGCAAGATGATTAAAATCTTCCTTTATAAATGGCAAACTTGGTGTATTTACAACTAATTAGATCAGGTGCAGTTGACAGGCTAAGTGCTTTTTCCTGAGTTCTAGTTTCAACATTTATTTCTTCCTTACTAATCAATTGAAATTTCTTATTTATTTGTTGGAAGGAGGTGTTAGGTTAGGAATTCATCATTAAAATTTATACTGGAAAATGTCCAAAACTGTCTTCCAGGGAACTCTACTTGCTCTCTCTGTGATATTTTTATTGAGGAATTTCTCAAATATAACATGAAATGACACCACAGGAAATTCAAACTACTATGAGATCCTTGCCTGGCTAAAATAATTTATTTTAGCACTGTAATCACCTGAAATAGCAGTAGTTCTTTCGGAAAATTGCTCTAAATTCTGCTTAGTGGATGCAGGACTAATACTTGGTCTCATGCAATAGGGTTTCTTTATCCTTCACTTGAAACTAGTCATGAAACATGTTTTCCCCTCTCATATATGAAATACCAGTCTGTTGTGGTTTGTTGTTTTTTGGGGGTTTTTTTGTTTTTTTTTTTTAATAAGCAATTAGCTCAGTGGTCTAGATGTTGTTTCGTGTTTGATCATTTTTTCTGCATGATCTTACTGATAAATTGGCTTTTCCTTCTTTGCATCTTTCACGTGTTGAGGCATGCTATCCATTTTCATTCTCTCTTGCCTTTAGGAGAGATTATGGCATAACAGATCATCAGTGCCAAACATTTTACCCGTCTCATTTGCAGTAAATCAGAGTCTGTTCCCATGTATCTGGTAGAATCTGTACTACAGAGTATCAATGGATAAGACTTATGCCTTTAAAACTGGTTACTCAAAATATACTCCCTGCTCTGATTCAGCATGACACTTAAAGGTGTTCCTGATTTGCCTAGGTTTTTATACTTTCTTGATTTAATATTAAGAAAGAAGACTGGACTTCTGCATATGTGTAAGTGCATTATTGATTTGAGGCCTCTGGCAGTTGGATATACTTGTACTCCTTTGTGTCCTCTTGGAGGCTTTCAGTAAGACAAATAGCAGAGGAGGTAGATTGAGTCTGGTATTGTAAGCCTGGATGTTGTACAGAGTGAGATACTTGATGGATGGGGGTGCCGTAGAGGAGAGTTGAGAATTTGTCTTCCTTTTCAGTGAAAATTTCAGGGAAGCTTGGCATAGCTGCCACTATGGTGGTGATTCCAGAATGGAGAGTAACAGAGAATTTCCTGGGATTTTTTTAGTTTCAAGCTGCTGGGATAGGAATTGTCACATGGAAAGAAACCCTGCGCTCCTTCAGCAACAGTAAGGCTGCAGCTGGTGGAGGACTATTCAGTTTAGGGCATTGCACTTGGATAAAGCCAAAAGAACTGTGAGAATAATGAGTGATCTAGGAAACACAGAATCATAGAGTATCTTGAGTGGGAAGGGACCCATGAGGATCATGAATTCTGATGTGGCTAATGCTAAAAGAATGAAAGAAAGGCTACAGTTTTATTCTAGAGAAGAGAAGATGAAAAAAGTGCAGTAGTCATCAAATCCAAAACCGACTGCTTTGAAGAATTAGAGTTTTGCTGTTTTGTTTTTGTATGTTTTTGCTGTATGTTTATGTATAGTGATGAGGTTAGTGCAATAGTATTTGGTTACTCAAACTGGGAAATTCAGAAAGAGCCTTGAGTTATTTTTCCTTTCTCCTGAAGGACTCTCATGTGAAGTACCGTTATCTTACTTTAATCTCTCTCCTACTGTATAAAAATGTAAGCTTCCTGGGAGAGTATTATGCACTGTGTTGGTCTGAAGCATCACCAAGGAAGAGAGTTTTAGAACTAAAACTTACCATGGATTACTAAACCTTGGGATTTGTCCAGGAAAGCTGGCTAGAAATCTTGCTGAAAACAGTTCTTGCTGGTATTCCTAACTGTGTCTTAGAAATTTTTACAGCATCTGCAAATAGAAAGTGGAGGAAAGTGTGGTAACTATGTAGATCAGAGAGCAGAGCTTTTTTTTTTTTTCTTTGCGAAATTTTCTTGCCAAAGGGTTCACTTATCAGCTGATACTCCAGCTGTTCCGAGCCTTCTGGAATTCACCTATCTGATCAGAACATGAAAAAATGGGGAATGAAGAGTGTGCAAGAGAAGTATGTAGCAACACAAGCTGACTGCCATTGGTTCTTACTTGAGAAAACCATGTAATCCTGCTCTAGATTCTGCTCTTCTATCCTTTTTTCCTGGAAGCAGACTTTTGTATACATTCGTTAGGGAATTCTTCCTAAAAACAACACAGCTCATTGTTTTCTGTTGGTCATACCAAATCTGGGTGTAAAAAAATATTTCATGTTAAATGCATGTAGTGATGATTTTCTTTTGTTTATCTATTCAGATATAAATACGAATAGCTATGAGGTGCTACTCATCTCTCTCTGTTTTTTTTATTTTCTCCTTAGCTCCAATTTGTGATCGTCCCTTTTTTGTAGGGAGTAAGCATTGGTTTTTTTTCAAAAACACTTTGCTGCCAGGTTGCACCCATCTTAACTCTTTTTCTTCTAAAGGTTAGCATAGGTTTTGTGAAGTTCTCTGTTCTTCCAAATTTCTCTGATTAGTTAGTGTTCTCAAGAAGGTTGTAAACTCTTCTTAGAAACCACCAAAGAAAGATACAAAGCAGCATGAATAAAAAAATTAATATAATGTATTCAGAGACCTATTCCTTTTATTTATATTTTTTTCTGTAGTATTAACTGCTATGGTACAAGATCATACATTAACACCTTGTAAATACTAATAGATTTGTCCTCAGAAAATCCTGTAAGGAAACAAAGGATAATTTTTGATGTTTTCTAGATGAAGAACTAGGGCAAACTGATTAAGTTACTACTTAGCCTTCACACAGGATATCTGCATGTCCGCTGCTAGCCAAAAGTAGAATCCTTACCCTTCTGAATCCCTGCTTACACTCTCTTATTTTGCATATTTCGTGTAACTTTTGTTTCTTTTACAGAAAAATAACAATTACTAAATGTGGACATTATAATATATCTCAGTTAATTATCTTCTGTGTCAAGCATCCTGAAAATAACTATAAAAGTACGTTTTTATGTTCCAGTATACTTTTATGGTTGGTTCTTTAGCAGTTAAACCTGTGTCTGATTGAGAAGAGTCCTGGAAAGCAGAATGAACTTCTGGTTATAAATCATGTCAGAAATGCAATTACTCATGTGCATTATAGATTCTGTGGAGGTTTTTCAAGAGCTGAACGTTCAGTATGGTAGACAAACACAAGCACAGTGTCAGCTCTCAATTCAGTAGCAAAAAATTGAGTAGCAAAGTCCTGGTTATGGGCAGAAGGCCTGATTTTCCAGTCTGAAAATGGACATTACTGGTTTATTTTTCTGTTCTTAGATGCTATTTTGCATTTCTTGATAAAGTGACTAAGTCACCTGGAATCCCCTGTAGGAAAGGAGAGGTGGCACTTTCCCTGGAGAAACTGAACTTGCTCTCTGAGCAGTGGTAGTAGCTGCCAGCTCTGGTAGGTGGAGGAGAGCAACAGTTGCAGCAAGGCCTTTGGGAGCTGCAGCTAAAGGAGAAACTTCTGGGACAAAGTAACATCTGCCTGTTACAGAATGGGCCTTGGGATCCCAAATCAGTGTAAAAATTATTTGAAATCACACCATTTCTTTTCTTCTAAGGTCTGAGGTTAGGACCTAAACCAGTGTTCCTGTCTTGCAGTGCTCCTTTAAAATCTGTTCACTTATTTTAAGAGAGGAAAGGTTTTAACCCTGGCATGTAGGCTTAATTCCTGACTGGGTAGTAGTAGCCTAAAGTCTAATGCAGATGCCAAAAAGAACATTAGTATGTATGCATATATGTATGTATATCATATCATTCATCCTCTTTCAGTAGATGTTCCAGTACTTTGTTTTTCTTTCAAAACAAGTCCAAACCAGAACCCCAAATCTACCTATTCCTACCCTTGTTTGAATGTGTACACTGGGATAGGGGTTATGGCCTAATCTGCCTATCAACATGAAGTGGGAGGAGAGTTGCAAGGGTATGAGAGATCATTTCTAAAGCTCCCAGCTGTAATATGTCAAGAAGGGGTACATAACTCATTTAGGGTTGCATAATCACTGGTATGATTAGAGACCAATGTCTTCCTTTTAATTTAGCTTTATTTCTCTTCTTCTCCAGGCAGCTGTGCACAATGTGTTCCTTGCTTGAACTCCAGATGAATGCTTCTATTACTGATGTTTATTTTTCTTTATGTTTCCCAACATCTCAAATAGATTTTATTTTTTATGTGAACATTTTAATATAAGACTAAACAGCTTTTGTCAAGTTGTTTTTAGTTTCATAAAAACAAATACTTTAAAGAGAAGCGGAGAAATGGTTCATTTTCTTGGCTGTCTTCCAGTTTTCCGAGCCCTCCTTTCCTAATTCCAGGAGACTATTAGGTGAGCTGACAGTTAAGTATTGTCCTCCTCTAGCACATCAGTGGGGCCTCTAATAATATTATCAGTCATAAACTTTTCCAGATTTTCATGGTTGCTAATCTTAAGCTCCTTGGCAGATGGAGGGTGGTTGAATATACCCAATAGCCTTCTTTTCATAACTCTTCATTTTCATTAAAACATAAGTAAAATTACGGTATTTTTGTAGAGAAAGTTATTAATCTAAATCTTGAAGCTCTTACTCATTTCCAGGATTCCAGTGCAAGTTGTGCTTGAGCAGAATTTCAGGACTTGGCAGTTGGTTTAGGTCTTAAGAGAAGGAGGCCAGATTCCCAAATCAGGGCTCAGTGGTTGAGTAGCAGGGATCTGTTCTAAATGTGAGGGGCCCCAGCACAATATATATAATGTATATTTACAGACAGGATGAAAACTGTTGAAATGCAAGTTTTAACAGTAGATCTATCTTTATGTTTTAAACCTTTGTGTTCTGTATTTCTGCAAATGATAGCTAGCAGTGATTGGGTCCTTGGAGAATGGTAAGAACCTTGGGATTAGAGGACCCCTGCAGTTGGGGCCTAGAGGTATTAAGCTACTGAACTTCCCCCAGACAAGCTGCAGTGGGTGCATACATAAAAATCCATGCTGCAAATTGCACAACTAACTGAATTTCAGTGGCGAATGCATTCTTTCAGGATGAAAACCTCGACTGCATTTTTTGAAGTTCTTTGTTTTTCAGATGCAAGCCTAAATAAAAAAGAAAGTTACTTTCTGAAATGTTTCTGCAGCAAACTAGTTTTTTTTTTTGTATTTTTTGTATTTTTTTTGTATTACTGTTTTCAGATCTTTTATCAGTCTTGCTTGGTCTGTACGTTAGATTAATGATAACAACTGTGATTCATCACAGCAATTTAAAGTATCAAGTCTTCATGGTACAGTGGCATACATTAGAAATACATTGGAAATAAAACACGTGCTACCACTCTGCAATACCTTCTGCTGAGTGGTGACTAGGTACTGAGCAAATATGAATTGTTAGGGTGATAAGTAAATGTTCTATAGACAATTCTGTATTAGATGTTTACATACAGCTTCTGTATCTGTGTGTTTACTTTTGTTACTTGATTGTCTACATCTTGTGAGAATGTTCACAGTGCGAGTGGTAGCAGAGAATCATAGAAATAAGTTAAACATCTCTTGAGGCAGGATTATAATACGTTAGTTCTGCTTCCTCTTCTAAATCTTAGATTTAGTTTTATGGCATCTGGTAGCTGTAGATGTTTCCAGACTGTGAGCCATTGCAGCCTCCTCTCTTCATGGCAGGTTCCATGATGGACAGGTGAGAATAGTTATCATGGTGTTTGCATACAAATTTAAAAAGCATTTAATAACCAAAATGTCAAGCCTGCATGTCTATAAAGCTTATGAAGCCCTCACATTAAGAATCACTTACTTTAAACGTAGTCTGTGCTTCAGCTGATGGACTGTAAAAGTCTGCATATAAGCCATCTATCTGTATTCACCTTGGAGTCACTAGAGAGAAATAAGTACATTGTGTGTGTGACTGCCCTCATCCTAAAGTATGTTTTTACTGTAGCTGGGATTAACCAGCATTAATTAAAATTGCTGTTTTTTTATGGATGTAGTCTCATGGACTACAGTCAACACCTTTGAAAATAAGATTGTTGCTATTGCTAGTTTGGAGCCCAGCATTGGAGACTGATCTTGAAAATATGTCAGTGTTCATTCTGGAACTCCAATAAAAATATGGAATTCTCATTGTGGTTGATGAAAAGGCCTCGAATATCCAGCCCTCTCTGAAGCTAGGATCTGAACATGCTGCTTTTTCTATTTCTGTATCTGAAAGTTTCCCCCTTCAAAAATACTCTAATGTTTGGTCACCCTACCTTAATCTTCTGAGCTCAAATGAGGTGTAACTTTCTTTGCATGTTAATTTGCCATATGTTTGCTTTCTTAAGCCAATGTGATATGAGAAGTACCAAACCAAGTGACAGTATAAATCATCATAGGCCCAAGGTTTTATGGGGAAATAACCAAAAGTCTAGAATAAATCTTGCTTGCTGTCAACTATGAAGTTAGATTCTTAGACTGTCATAATGAATTAAGAAACTGGGAGCTATGTGACAGCAGCATCAATCTCAGTCTCTTGTTTCTGCAAGTCTTCTTGTTGTCTGGGTCTTCTTTTTTTTTTCCCCTCTTTCTTTTAAATATTTTAAATACTTACTCTCTGGAGGAGGTAATCAATCACAGTAAAGATTTCTTGGAACAATCAGGAAAGTAAAGAATAATCAGTTTAGAGTGTGAAGTTAATAAGTTAAATCAGTTAAATCCTATATGGGTGCTCTTATTTGGTCTGATATGGCTGTAGATGGCTGTGTCTTAGTTAGTGAAGTCAGAGTTTTATTCTCCATTATTCTGCATGCTTACTGCTTTATTTTGTTCATATTAGTTTCATGTCTTCTGTTAACTCATCTTGTTTCTCCTAATAGCAAATTTCTAACCCATTGTGGCCTATATTGATGTATACCTTAAGACAAAAACTATAAAATATAACCAAAGTTTTGTGTTTAGCGCTTATTTAAAGCAAGGGAGAAAATGTATTCACCTGTGGGTACAAGATTTCAACCTGTAATGGGTGTGTTTACCAGTCATATGTGTATGACATTCGAGCCTTCCCTCATGGAATGGTGTCTTTTTCAATCCTAGAAATTACATAGATCCAGCTAAAACACTGAATTCATATGGATTACAGAAAGACATCAAAGTGGAGAGCCATGAAGTCATCTGGTCTCTGATTTCAAATATAGTCACTATCATTATACTATGCTTAGAATCAATCAGTTCTTGGCAGTGTTGGTTTATGTTACACAGCATGATTTATACAGTCAGGAAACAGCCATCAAAAAGAGTAGTTGCTGCATAGTTGCTTACTGTATTAGAAAATGAAACAAAACTCCTTTCCAGTATGGATGAGTACCAGATGAAAGGTTGGTAGTGAATTTCCTTGTTAAGTAGATTCCAGGGCCTTTGCTTTCTGTAGTGCCCTACTTTTGCTGTCTAATACTTTCTGTGAATTTTTGCATCTTGATGTTATCCTTTTGACTTCGGTGTACAATGTGCAAACTTACAGAATCAAACTACAAGACCCAGATAGAGAATTATTTTTACTGCTTCCGTTACCTTATGCAGAGTTCAATCCAAATCCTTCCTAAGTATCTCAGAATATTCCCTGTGTACACATTCCTTACTGGTATTGTATCAGAGCACAAGATGTAGTTTTGCATAAAAGAGGGTCAGGAAAGAACATGGACTAGTTGATGGTAGCATATTTTAATATGACTTTGTGATGACTGTAGCAAATATCTAAATAATAATCTTAATAATTGCTAATTAATTAAAAAGTCACTAGACATCCTTTATGAGAATGACTGTTCAGAGAATTTGGAAGGTTTAGGATTAAAGCAAAATTTTTGATGAAGGGGCCTTATTGGATATGGAAATAAATGTTTGGAAACGATAGAAATATACTTTGTTAAATAAGTAAGACTGGAGTGGACCTATGATATTGTGCTGTAGGACAGGGGTGCAAATGAAAGTCAGGGCAAAGCTCTTCCACTCCATCTTGGCAAAAGAAAATTTTAATTGAGGAGGAAGTTCCTACAGGAATGAGTATTGGGCTGTAGTACAGCTTCTTCAGCAGAGTGGTTATACCTTAGTTAAAGCAGAATGGAAGTAGAATTTAAGAGTTTAAAAGAATGGAAAGGTGTATTTGCTGAATTTATTTAGATGGCAGTGTTGCAGACACTCCTCAGCAAGTCAGGCATCGAGAGTTCTGGGAGCCTTCAGCGTTGTGAACTCTAGGTTATATGTTAGCATATTTTCATGGGGCTTTTTCCTGTCATAACAACAACTGCAGAGAGGACAAGATTTCTGTTGCAAGACCTTGAAAACTGGCTCTACTTTGAAAATTATGAATGTAAAATTGTATAATTCTTCATGGGGGAAAAAGGTTGGAGGTTTTTTTTTGTTGTGGGATTTTTTGTTAATTTTGAGTTGTAAGGTACACCATACAGTTTTTCATGCTGGGTTTTTTGGGTTTTGTTGTGGTTTTGGTTTTTTTTTTCCTTGTATTAGCTATTGTATCAGACAATATACTAGCCAGAGAAAACTCATAGGGAAATCTTCTGTAATATTTTTTTGACAAAATAAGCTTGAATGGGAAAGAACTACATTATTCTACATGTTTTTTTTTTCTCCTACAGAGTTTTTCCAACATAATGCATATATAAGTATACAAGCAACTTGAAACTGAAGTAATCTGTTTTTGTGTATCTGAATAATAATAAAAAAAAATCCTAAAGTATTCCTACTGTATTTCTGTCATGACCGATACAGGCTGAAAAGTTTTCCACTCCTGATAACTGACACTGTTAAAGTACCAGAGCCATGTTTTTAAGATACATATTAGTAAATAAAGGGTAGCAATATTTCAGTATTTCCTCCAGAAAAATAGTTTTTACAATTCAGTGTCATGAGAATATACATTGGTATTGCCTCTGAAAAAGTTGAGAAAATTTATTTAATTATTTCTGTTGTTTATTTTGAAGCCATAACTAAGGAACTGCTTCAGAAATCAGTCAGAAACACAATAAAAATTACTAATATGACAGCAAAGAGTGGGTTCTGTATCCCACTAGTGATTTATAGTGACAGGTGTGGAGCTGCACTTGCAGGACAGGGAGCCAGACTTCTGTCGTGCGACTTAAGAATCATTTAGAGCTTGATTTTATAAGGTGCTAAGCACCCCAGTCCCAGCACAGCAAAACTTGTACGTGCACAGCAGATGTGAGTCACAGTATCTGCTGCCTGTGCACCTGCAGTGCTTTCTTTAACAGGCCTGAGACTGTCTGTATGCCACTGAGTGTTACTGAGTCCTTTAACAGAACCTAAACTCCTAGTATGAACAACTTACAGAAGTCTAAGAGAATTGATTGTTTCAATTCTCTTAGATTGTTTCAAAAAACGCACTTCAAAAGTAACTGGAAGAACTTGCAACTATAAATTCAGTATCAATTAGGCTCTGAAGGGACCACAGGCTTAGCCTGTTAATGACTGCACATTGAAAGAATGTGAAAATTCATTCTTGTGCTCTGAAATTATACAAATATCCTGTGTATGCACTGAGTTTTTTTGCTTTGAGTGTGTGAATTTGAAATCAGAACTCAAAGAAGAATTCCAAGAAGCTGAGCTTCAAATAAAAAGGTTCTGTTAGTGGATGGTCAGTTCATTTGCCTTAACATGTAAGCAGTTTTCCCTCTGACTTAAGATTCTGTACAACCAACATCTGATATCTTACAGTAAAAGTTAAGAAGGCTCAGTGGAATTAGTTGCCCATAGAAAAAGCTCTGAATGATTCCTGTCATTTACATATTAACTTGTGCATGAAACACAAGGTTTATCTGTCTTGTATAGGTATTTAACTTATCTGATGCTACTGCAAAGTGGGTAGATGCATTAACTTCATATATTGGATGCTGATAACAGAAGGCCGTGACTCTTATCTACTTTGTTTTAAGAAAAAATGCACACTCTTACATTGCCATTACAGAAATCCATTTATGTGTTCCCAGGTGCTGGTGAAAAGAATATACAGCTCTGGCAAATTTTATGGGGAAGGTGGGGATAAGGCAGTTGTTTGTTTTGATTTGTGTTCTCTGTGTTGGCTTTAGGGTACCATGCCAGCTCCAAACTTATTAAATTCTTCCCTTCTTTACTTATGTTATGACATTCCTGAAGTCAGGTTTTTGACCACTGTTGCTTTTCATTGATCATTTCTGGCACTCTTACCGATAAAGGCAACGCTGATCTCTCTTTATAAGAGAAGCATGTGGCTGGTGGTGTTCATTGTTGAGTTGCATAGCACTAACTCATCTTCCTGCAGCTTACATGTTCTAATGGACAGTGGCTGCTTGGCTGGTGCACCAGTGTTCAACTATTTCTAAGGCTGTTTTCTTAAAACTATGTTGTCAAACCAACTAACCAATCCACCTTGTACTGTGTAACACAGCACAACTAGCTTGAGTGGTAAGCTAGTATTACCGCTCCATATAAAAAAAAAAAAAATGTTTACTGTAAGATCCTGAATATCTTTCAGGTATTTCTATCAAGAGAAATCAGAGAAAATATTTGTTCTAAAATACTGAATTTTGTGTTACTCATGTTTAGGAGAGTGGAAATGCTGAACTAGTTTCCCAGGTGGCATAAATGCCTGTTTGCAGAAACATTTTGAGCCAAATGAAGCATTCGTTCACTGAAGATGTATTTACTGGAACTGTTCAGAAACTGAGGCTGCATTTATCAAACACTGTTCACCAATGGAGATACTTTCAGGAAAATTTAATTGTTTTGATACCATCTACAGGAGCAATTTCAGCACTTCCCAAACATTTTCAGCATTTCCTTGTTCCCCAAAAGTTTAATGAGTAGATATATGGCTGACTAAGCCAATGTGCCTGACCGAGCCAGTGTTTTTCACCTCCTGGTATCATTCTTTTTTTCAATGGTGTTGGTTGTGCTTCAGACTCTCCCATTTCTTCCAGTTTTCATGGACTTCAAATGTTATTGATACAGAGGGTGAGAATCTTCACAGACTACTGGATGCTGCAGTGCTTATGTTAAAATTCCTCATCTGAATATAGAGTCCCCTAACTGTGTTACTGATAGATATCAAAGAAAATCATTAATCTAGCCATTTTCTTGGATTTTCTTACCAAAGCTCAGGAACAAAATGGTTCATGTTGTATAGACCTGGAAACTGTTGCCAGCTTGAGATTAAAAGGTCGTTTCATTTTTCATGTCAAGTTGCATGGTTTGTTTGACCCACAGCAAATTCTTTTTTCATTTTTGGGAGAAAAAAAATCAAAACCAAAAAAGATGTTTTGAATTGACCCAAACCAGATTTTTCTGGTTCTGGCAGGATCTATAAGTAGATGTAAAAGGAAGCAGCTATAAGCAGTAGTTATCCTGGAAGAAGGATAGAGAATACGGTGCAGATAGAAGAATACAGAGAATGCAGTTCATGATGCTCCAGAGAAAGCCCAAGGACAAGACAAAGTAAGGGATATTGTGATGATAGAGTGGATAGTTTACTCAACTTGTCCCAAATTTTTGCTTCAGTTGATCAGGACTGCTGTATGTTTGCCTCTGTAATTAATTTCCTTCCTTCTGGTTTATGGAGGATTGTTCATCCAGCATTGCAGCATGGAGTGCCCTGCATACATACATCAATGGGAATGGCAAGCTTATTGCTAATGGGGCTGGGGCTTTCTGAGCCTCGCAGTAGGAGTCTCATGCCAAGCTGGAGGCTGTTGGCATTTCCTGGACAGTGGCACTGTAGATGAAAAGAAGCAGAGTCAAATTCATACAAAGTTGTTTTAAAGAGCTGTATCAGAAGGATGGACAACTTATTAAAAAATAATTGTTTGGAAGCGTTGTTGTGTTTAGGGACTGTTGTCAAGGAGGCTACCATGCCTTTGTGTCTGTCTGAAAAATAGACATGATTACCAAGTGAGAGGATAGAAGCTACAACTAAGACGTCACGGTAAGGGGCTTGGATGTTTATTTTGGAAATGTTAAAAGCTGCGAAAAGAAGTTTGATGTCTTAAGAGGACAGACAGTGGTGCCCAGTTTAAGAAAGGAATAAACAAGTGACATCAGGAGACTTGAACTTGATGCAACATTTGCGCAATGTCAATGGGGCTGTTTACTTCAGCTCAGCAAATGGGCAGCCATCACATGCAGCAGTTAAGCTCTGGCATTAAGTGAATATTTCCTACGCTATACATAGCAAAGAAGTCTGTTGCAGCTGCATTTACACTGTGTTTGTGTAGTGTGAAATTTAAGGAATTCCACTGTGTGTCACAAAATATCTATAAAAAAAAAATTAAGCATTCCTTTTCAAGTTGCACACATCTATAACTGTGCAAGCAAACAAGAAGCCTAGTCAGCGGGTGTTGAGGTGTTAGGTGATTGTAGCCTGTTAAGAGGTGGGATTCTCTAGGACAGATAGTGGGCAGCATTTTAGCTGTTGTATGCTTGTACATAAGGAAAGCATGGTTCTAGAGATCAATTCATTGATCATTTTAGAATTATTTCAGTATACATCACGCGAGAGCATCCCTGTACTTCATGTTTCTCTTCTGTAAAATGTGCTTTATTTTTCAGGAAAAGGTAATTTTCCACAACTTTATGATATTTTTTTTTAATGTGTCCCCCAGTAAACATTCACTGCTGTAGGATCCAGTTTTTTTGCAAATGGATCTTTTCTCAGCAAGGGCTGTAGTAAACATTTCTGCAGCTGTGGTAGTGGATGAAGTACTGCATTCAAGGATGTGGTGTTCTTTTTCCTTCTCTTCACCAGATTTTTCAATTTCTGAAAAAAGGGGACAAAAAGCAGAATTCTAGTCATATGTGCAAATAGTAGAAAATTTGGGCCCTGCATTGAATTCTGGGTGAAATCTGAATCAGATCTCCTGGAGGCACAAATGATGTGCACATAGGTAGTAGTTTCTCTTCCTTCTAATAATTCTCTCCCCATGCTCATATAAAGTTGGTCTAAGAATGATGGTTTAGTATTAATTTCAATTAGCAATGATTTCTGTTTCCATGGCCTCATCAGCTGATGCAGTGTATCACCCTCTCTACCTTGACAGCGTGTTGCTACTTGTATGGCCATTCCAGCAGGAACACCTGCCTACAACCTCTAATCTGATACCACTTGCTTCACTCCTACGTTCCAGATTTACTATTTGGGCTTCCACAGGTGTCTTGAAATCAGATCTTCCAAGACACCCACTCCAGTAGAGCATCATGGTACTTGGAGGGGATGGAATAGAGAAGTAGAAGAATATGTGCCAAATGTTGGTTATTAAGGTTAACTTCTGGAAATGAGCACTTTTTGTTTTAAACATGATATACTTGAAGTCATTTGAATTGTCTCTGTAATTATCATATTTGTTTATTGCTATGCTTTAGGGCTCAAATTAGATGAGGTAGACAGCATGAAGCTGAGGGAGGAGGGTAAGGTCAAGAAAGATGTAGAAGAGGCAGGCCAGGAATTAATATTTACTGTTTCTCACAATAATGGAATTAGGGGACATTAATTCAGACTATGAAGCAGTATATTTGAAATAAACAAATGTATGTCTTTTTTAATGTAACTGATCATTGAATTGCAGAACTAATTGCCCCATCATGTTGTGTTCAGAAGAGATTAGACAAGTTCATACTGGAAAGATCCAGCAGGACAATGGTCTAGCAAACGATTTAGGAAAATTAATAGGTACGTGATTGCAGAAAGCTGGGAGAGCATGCCAGCAATGGTTCTTCCCATTTCCAGTCTTCTCCTGAGTGTCCACTACAGGGCAGTGTCAAAGAGAGGATGCTGGGCTTGGTATAAGAATAGCTATGACTATAGTAAATGCAGAAATGTGATTTTTCTGATGAGGCTTTTCAGCCAACTTTCTGACTAGAAATATTCAGAATATGATTTTAGAATCCCAGAATCAAGCAAATCAAGCACAATATTTTCTGAGTTAGCAGTTGCCAATCATTTCTCTTACAAATACAAGATATCCTCAGTGGTGGGATTTTGCTAACATTTGAGGAAAGTCTGCAGTATTGCTATCAGCAGTTCATCTCTCTATCATGATGTTCTGCACTAGTAAAATAGGCATCTTACAGAATTTTCCCAAAAGTTTCCAAGAGTAGCTTAGAGAAAAACTAGCAGGATCAGCTCAATGAATCATGAGTCAAAGTTCTTAGAATAATCTTAATGCTATAGTAAGTGGATTGTACTGTGGCTCCGAAACGCTTTGGAGACTTTGATGATGAGACTCAGTTTTCTGAGGGGCTTAAGTGCTTATGAAAATGCTGATGTGAAAGAAAAACATCAAAAGAAAGGAGGAGCTCGTGGCAGGAAGTGGACAGTGGAACGTACTGTTCTTTACATTGACTCTGTGTAGTGTTTCCACTTTTATATCTTCCTGCTTGTGTTTTGCTTTCAGGTACCTTTAGCAGACCTTTCTCCCTTGGTGACATCCAGACAGGACACTCGATCAGAATAGCTTCTTTAGGCCAAATACTGCGGCAAGTTCTGAGCCAGATCAGGGTGAAATACCAGTGGAGCTAGTTTGAAAAATTAATCAGATAAATTAAATGAGAAACCAAAAGCATTAATTTATTTAATAAATAAAACATCCATCTTTATCAATGGTAATGTTTTCTACCCTTTGATACTGTTCCACACTACCACTCTCTAGAGGATCTCATCTTACCAAGATACAGAACACAAATTTGATTATGTGAAGGCAGTGGGCCAAAGAGCTAGAGGTCTTATGCAAATTCAGACATGCATTAATTTGCATAACGCTTCTGATTTATAGTCAGATCTATCTATCTATCTATCTATGTATATATGCATCCATTATCTCTCCTCTTTTGAAAGATACTTCTCCTTTCCCAGCCTCTCCCTGAGCTGGCTCTTCCCTTATTCCTTGTTGTCCCTGGTGACGAGTAGCCAATTTGAAGTCCAGGCCCTCATCTCCCTGGAAACATGGGTTTGTCACTCTGGTCTAAACTCTGTACAAGCAATTCTGGCTCTTGTGCTGATTGTCATCTATGCTCTTTATTTGTGCTGGTAAGGAGTAGTTAAGAGCTGTGAAAGCGGAGTTATTTCTAGATGCTTCCATCAGGGATTGTCTTTGGTAGATGTAATCACAGGGCAGTTCTTTGTGATGAGTGTTACAGAGAATGGCTTAAGCACATATATTAACTTCCTCCTAGTTTTCCTTCCTCTTTTTGAGGGTGAGGGTTGGGGCAGCCATGTGGGATAACCATCTGAGCTCAGCTCAGGTGAGAACCTTTTTCCATCCTTTTGTGAGTTGGGATTGTGTAGGTTTGCTGAAATTTCACTCCAGCTTCCACCCTGGGATCATCAGTAGGATTTTGAGGCTCAGCTCCCCCATAAGCAGTGAATAACACAGTCCAGCAACCAGCAAACTGTCGGGTGGTCACGCTGAGCTGGGTGAAAGAACTTTTGACAGATAGGGAGCTTAGGAAATAGGTTGTGGTTTCCATACACCAGTTTAAAGGGAGACCTGCACCTGCTGTCTTGGGGCTGCTGTCCTCAGGGAGACAACCCTGGTCCTGGATAAGATGACCAGTGGTAGCTGATTTTGTGCAAAAGGTTGCCAAAGAAGACACTGCTCTTTAAAAATAATTCCCTTTTTATAAAGAATAGAGTAATAAATAGAGATGTGTATTTGTGCTTAATAAATTGAAAGTTTTTTAAAATGAGTTTAGTTGTGGCTTGAGTAGATATTTGGGTGATGGGGTTTTACATCATAAGTGACTTTTTTCCTGTATCTAGTTAGGCCCTGGATTTCAGATCTCCAGCAGTGTGTAAACTGTCCCACAGAGTGGCACCAATTAAAGCCCCTAAGAATCCACCCTCAGTTTTTCAAAACAGTCACAGCCCATCTGACGTGTAGAGCCTCCAATACTGGAGCCAGAAGAGCTTTATTGAAAACCTGACTACTTATTTTGATGTTTATGTGGAACTTAATCTCTAGAAAATCTGGTCCAAAATGCAATCTGCATATGCTGCATTACCGATGTTTACAAGTTCAGCTGGGTAACTTGAGCTGCATTGAATGAAAGTTGCACAAACAATGGAGAGAAAAAGCCCCTTTGGCAGCTATTTCATTTGTGAGCTTTGAAAAAATTCAGATACATGAAGGAATTACTCTGCCAGATCTACCGGAGCATGAGCTCCTTGGAGTCGATGGAGTTCTCTCTCCTAACTTCAGAAGACGTTTTTTACCCCATTCTCTAAATTGGGTTAGTAATAGGCTTATCACAAAGTGATTTTATTGGAAAGAGAGTTTACCAAGTGAGTAATTCAGTAAATACTTTGCAGGCAGCTGTGTCCAATAGATTGCTTGGTATGGTGGATAATAAGCAATACTACCTTTTAAGACTGCAGTAATACAAAGTGCTCCAAAAAGCCTGACCCTAGTAGGGTTGAGGCCTGAGAGGAGAAAATGTTAATCCTACACCACCAGGCCAAGATTCATTGGAAGGCATGTAGTATGGAGATAGAGATATAGTAGTCTGAGATCCCAGCTGCTCCTTTTCTTCAAATCCTTCTCTTCATAAATGCATATTAAAATAATTTTGAGGCTAGTAATTAAAAGCAATTGGAAGAAATTCCACATTGTAAAACTTTTTAAAGAGTTTAAATTGTAATAACTTTTATTCTAGCATATGGATTTGGGGCTCGGTATTAAATTGAGCTGTCTCTTTATGTAAGTAGTAAATCACCAGCATTTGCTATCATGAACAGAAAAAATGTTTATAAATGATTGCATTTGTTTTGGATTATTCATCAGATCTGGAAGGCAATTGTTCAAGTTGCTTTGTGATACTGTAAACAGAGCTCAGTGAAGGCCATGTACTTTGTAGCAAAACTGTGGGGTTTGTACATGTACCAACTGAGACTTTTTCCTTCAGTGTTCCACTTGCCTTCCAGAGACAATCTAGATTCCAGGGTGCTGTTTTGAAAAAACAAGTTTGGGTTGCCACTAATAGAGCAGCAAGGCCTGCTGACTCACAGAGGAAGGATCTCACAAAGTTGTCTTATTTATCTTCCCTTCTTGTACTGCAGTAGACAAGGAAAGTCTTCATTTCTCCTTTTCCTATGCACTGTCAAACTGTTCCGATGGGGTTATGAAAAGATTCAAATATGGAAAAGAGCAAGAACTGAGGGCAGGGAGGATTTTGATACAGAACATTTGAGGCAATAGTGCTTAACATTTCCTGGTAAATAAAAAAAGGAGGACTGTCTACGCACTTCCATTGTAGTTCAAGGCAGGAGGAGACTGCTTGGTCTCCCTGGGTACTGCTGTAATTACTCTGGAGCTTTTTTTCTCTATGAGAAAGAGCTACAATTTCTGTTGTGTGAAGCACAGGCAGCACACTCACACAAACAGCAATAGCAGGCTTAGCCGAGCAAGCTGCTGGAACTCGCCAGTGTTCCTGCATTAGTTACTGGCGTTTCAAAGCTTCCTGGCCTTGCCTGTAAGAGTACTGCAAAAGCAGCTTGGTTTTACCATAGTGCATGTGGCCAGCCCTGGAGGAGTTAATTTCTGCAGGAGCTGTGCCAGCTTTTAGGAGGTTTTGAATGTTGTGGATCATTATCTTTGTTGTGGTTTTTTCCTCCCTCCAAAAATAAAATGAAAGCAAAAAACACACCATCTCGTTTGCTGACATGTTGGCACATACTGTGAAATAACTAACTGGTTGCAGGATCTCCATAAAAAAGGAAAACATGGATTTTTCAGGTGGCAAGTTGCTTTTATCCAAAGGAGAAACAGGAAATCAATATGATATACCTTTTATGAGCAGAACAGGAGACTTGCAAGGTTGAATGTGGGTCAGATATCTTTTATTTGCAGTGGTTTCCCAATACTGAAACATATGTCTCTGTTAAATGCAACAGCATAAAAAATTTTATGCCAAAGAAAGGTGATGGGGGGTAGGCAGGGACCCTCAAAACAGCCAGTAGCTAATGCTGCCTTTGTGGTTTTTATATATTTGCCTATTAAAATAACAATACAGACATGGAACATTTAGATTTAAGAAGCCTTCTTTTCATTAAACAACATTAAACAAACTGACAAAGTAGGGGGTTATGACTCCAGTAATTGAAACATGCTGTTCTGTTCAAGACCAGAACTCTATAAAGACTCTTTTCACTCAGTAATGCCCTTTGTGTTTTCCTGCTACCCCTGCTAGAAATTACTGTAGGCCTGAAGTATGTCTTTCCAAGTGGAGTGGGAATGACAGAGTGCAACACCACACTTGGCAGATGGGGTCACAGCCTTTTTAGGACGTTAACATTCGTTGTGCATTGGCAATCAATTTGCAGCTCAGGATGCATGGAGACTTAGCTGGACTCCTCTCCCCACTGTTTTTTTATGTTAACTTTAAACCTAAGATGCAGGAAGAAGAATTAGATGGATTAATTTGGATTAACTCTGATGGGGTTTGGGTCGTTTTCATTAGTTTAATTTACAGTGTGCCTATTTGTGTATTCCTTGCTCTTCTAAACATATATTCTGAATCTGTATATAATCTTGAATTTCTTTTTCTTCTCTCTTCTAGATGTTGATGAATGTCAGGATAACAATGGAGGGTGCCAGCAGATTTGTGTAAATACTATGGGCAGCTATGAATGTCAGTGCAAAGAGGGCTTTTTTCTGAGTGATAACCAGCATACCTGCATTCATCGCTCCATTGGTAAGTTTTCAGTATGTGAATTGTGCTCTTTAGAATAACTGTTAAACAAAAATGCAAGAACTGTTTTGGGGGATTTTTTTTATCCCCAGAGCTCCCAAAATCATTTCACTGGTTGGTTGGAATTGATTGATTCCTCTGCTACCCAAACTTGAGCAGAGCTATAAATAAGACAGGGGAAAAGGCTTTAGTTTATTTTTATTTAATACAAATTATACTTGGTTCAAACAGCAGGCAGAAGCAGATTTTCAAACAGCAACTTTCTGTTTCTGAGTTTCCAAGACTTAAAAATTTCTCATCTGTTTATTGTATAATAGTTCACCTGTCTTCCACCTTAGAGAGCATGGTATCTTAAATCAAAATGAACAGCTTGTTGCTTCTGGAAGTTATACAGATTATGGGGGTTTGCCAGTCAGGTAGCTCGTTGCTTCATTGCAGACATGATGGCTGATACTATATTGACACAGCATTTTTCTTTGGTTCAGTACCCTGTCTAGGGTGGACTAAAAAACCGCTTCTCTGTTGCCTATGCACTAGCAGTAGAAATAAGGATTCCCTGCAAAACTGTGATCCTTGTCTGCTGCTGATTTTGACTAGAATAAGCAGCTCTCCCTTTTCTATACATGTCAGACATGGAAGACAAGTTTGAGTGGAAAGGGAGAAAAGAAAACAGCATAGCTATAAATCTTTGCAATTAAGTGGACTCTTTATGTGCTTATTCAGACTTCTGGTGACCCTGGCAGCAACGGGAATACATGCTAGCAAACTCATTTACCAATAGGCAATACAGAATGACAAAGTAGTAAGATCAGTCTGGTGATCAACAATGTAAGCACACTGTAAATTTCAACAAGCCACACAAATGGTTCTGAACTATTTCAAGTCACTGAAATTATCCAGAAAATCCTACTTGAATGTGGAGTATGAATTTAGTCACTCTGTTGACAAGAAAGCAAAACATTGTAGTGTAGCATCTCAGAAATGTAAATGTATTTCTGGCAGTGTGTGTCTACTTACACAAAATTGTAAAGACATGTAGTAATTTTGATTTTCAGAAATGTGAATGTCTGGAATATATTTACAGGTCCACTTTTTAGCATGATCATTAAGTTTTAAGCAATTGAGGTATTTTGATTATGACAAGGACATACAATTAAGCCACATCAACCAGTGCATTTTAAAGGTTGTTATCTAATAGGTTTTTAGTAATTCTTTTCAACATAAATTGTTCAAATTTCTGTCCAGCATAAAGTAACCGTGACACAAAGATATCCAACAGAGCAAGGAATAGTAGCTGGAGGCTTAATGAAAACCACTTGCAGAGCGCTGTGATACAATCATTATTTCAATTTGCACATTATAAAAATTCGCAGCAATAATAAAAGAGAATTTAGATATCTGAGATGGAAACTAATGAAATAAATGAAAAATGAGACTTGAAGCTAATAGTTTCTTCTAAGGAATAGATTTATTGAGGGAGAAGGGTAAGTTTTTATGGCAAAGAGGATTCCTAGTTTGTCAGAAAGACTAGGGGAGTGGGTTTGAAGGTTGATTGCTGTATGCACGTAATAAATATGTAGAGGAATAATGTATTTGTGTTAACTTGTTTACAAAGAAAATGGTATGTAAGACATGAATGTTTAATTTGAAGCTACTTCTTCAAATTATTTGAGATATCAAAAAAAAAAGCGACCTACCAAATAGACTGATGGTGATTGCAAAGTGTTTTATCAACAAATGGTTTGTAGCTTTTAAAAAATAAAGTGCCAATTTACAGTAACAGCAAACGTTACACTGTAGTGCCATGATGCCCCACAGAAATAGATCAGGTGGGTATGCTGGAGGAAGGAAATGAGATTAAATCATCTCTTTCAGTTGTCAGAGGCAACTGAACTGCAAATAGTATACATGAATGGTGAGAAGTAAATGGCTTTTTTAATATCTGTGTTTACTCACTTTCATCTGTCTCACTTGTAAGCACCACTACAGAAACTGTCAGAACACAAAAATATGCCTCAACATATTTAGCCAGAATTGTGCCTAGGATTGGACTGTGTTTTCAGCCTTGTTTATCAACAGAGGTATAGTGGACAAAAGCACACTACACAGCCAGCGTTGCAACCCAAACACAAAGGCACTGACTTGCCAGAGTCCTTTAGCAAGCTTGTTGACATTGAGCGTGGTAAGATCTATTAATTGCAGGGGGATTACTTTTCTGGCTCTGTTCATTGCATGTGCAGTCACACAATCTCAGTGTCCTTGACGTTACCTGAAGTCTCTCCAAGGACTCAGCTAGTCTGAAACAATCAACCACAAGGTTCTTCATACACTTTGCTGCCACCTTTTCTCTCCTGTTTTCAGGTGCCTTGGGAAAAGGGGAGAAGCGTTGCAAGGTGCTTAGGTCGTGCTTAGGAGCTGGGATGAGTTCAGGACGGAGGGAGCAGCACCAAGCCTAATCAGTGCCTTGTCTGCAGGCCCAGCTCACCTGCCTTGGCTGTCAGCAAGGCTGGTGCTGATGACATGCTTTGAGCTCATCAGCACATTCAAGTGATGTGGTGATTTCAGAGCTGAAAAAGGGCATTGAATATTCTCTTGGGGGCTGAGCAGAGGAGGGAATATGTCCCTTTTTATACTAACTAGCCAAGGGAAAGGCATCTTCTGATATAAGGGACTTTCGTAAAAATTGTTGGCTGCAGTGTGAATTTCCTCAGCTTCCAGAGATGCACTGTGCCTGTCCCAGTGTTTTGGGGGTGTACCACCATGCTCCTACCCACAAGTGTACCTAAAAACCACACTTGAGTTCATCCTTGCTGCCTACAAGTGTTCTTATTTCCTGTGGACAAAAAGAATTAATGATCCACAAATAGGAATTTTATACCAACAGGAGGCCAGACTGACATTAAAGCCGGGGTAAATCCTGGTTTCCCAATATTTGCTTTATTTCACTGTATTTATTGTAGGCCTACTGATCTCTTACGTTTAGTCTCAGTATCTTTTGGGATGATACTATGCCCAGTACAATTTACTCATTTATTTTTGTGGAAAATTTCCCTTTGCTGAGCCAGTTTTCAGTGCTAGTTTGCTCACAATGATGATGGCAACAACGGGGAGAGAAAATGGGAGGGAGAATGGATTGTAAAAGCTACAAAGAACTTAGCTGTTGTTTATCTTAGTGCATCTTAATTGCAGTAGTAGGTGTGAACACTGTGAATTATACCAGAGACAGGTTTGTGTTTGTTTCCTCATGACTTAAAGGAAACCAGAATACAACAGCTGTTACTGTGTCATCTCCAGCTCCAGAGGGAGCATGTGTTTAATAAATGTGGAGATTAGTATTGTACACTGCAGCTGTGACTGAGTCAGGTGAGTGGGTTACAGCATGTTTTCCCTTAGTCTGATGATAAGCCAAAAGCCCCAATTCAGCAAAGCCTTGGGCACATCATTAACATTCTAGTGATGGTAAAGTTAGTTAAAAATCTGAATGGGCTTTAAAAGCATCAAAATAGACAGTTTAGCTATATGCCTGTATAGCCGCTAAGTTCAGAGTGATCATAATGAAGGGTATGGTATGTCCCATTTGCATTACAACTATAAAAGGTATTGTGGTCAGGAGTCCTGGCTACAAACTGCCTCACCAACCAAAACTGTCAGCTGACACATTACAGAAAGCTATAGATGTTCCACCTCCAGAGGGCAAGTCTCCTAAAACACAAAGGTTTTTCCTTAGAAGAAAGATACTTCAAGAGTTCTGTGGCTAGGAAGATTTCTGTTATTTTAGATTCCATCCCTTAATGTCTACCTAAAGCATAGTTATATCAATGGTCTTTTATCTGCTAATCATTCACTGCCAATTTTTGCACAGGTAGTGTCAAGTAAACTAAAAAGGTGGGTGCAGTTAGGCGTGGTCATTGTAAGTGGAGACAAGAAGAGGTGGAGAAGTACTAGGTTATAGAAGGCTAGAAATTGCAGTGGTCTGGTCAAACAGTGGAAAGGCTTTTCACATACTTGTCACTCTCATTTTCAAGCCTATTAAAAAAACATTTGGCAAGGAAATGCACTTTCAGTTCCCCTTATCCCATTAGCCTTATGTTGTTAGAAGTGTTAGGGAGTTTGACATAAAGTCAAGCTACCACAACTTAGCAAATTACTGTGCTACAAACTGTCTTAAAACCAGCTTGTCTCTTTCTGCAATGACAGTGTGACAGTTTAGTCCCAGAGAAAAGGGAAACATGCTAGGCCAAGTTGGCTTGCATTTGTCATGGGCTTATGAAATGGCTTACCATGCTTGTGCTGATACGTAGTAACTTGTTAAACTTGATTATATGTTTAAACCCTTGATAATTTTGCAGTAGTAGCATAGGAGTACATCGGTCAGCTGACTTTAAACTATCAAGTTTCTTCTTGTTCTGAGAATTATAACCCCACCTTTTTTCAATTTCCATGTTCAATACTTTCCATGATTTATTTTTGTTCCTTACTTGTTTTCTTAGTTCAGCACGATTTTATAGCGGTAGAATAATGTGTTAGGACTCCCTGGGAGGAAGCATGTTCCCCAGTCAATGCAGGAAAGGTTACAGGTTGGGATTCTGGACTTTATTCTCATCTCTGGTGCTGATGCTTTGTGGGACTCTGGGCAAGAAGGTTATTGTGACTCAGAATTTCTACAAAGCACTTTAGAGGACGGAGGTGCTTTTTCTACAGAAAGCACAATAATCTATTCATATTTAGATTAATGTGGAAGGGTGACCTTAAGTAATTAAGTGTTGCCAGCACTGTTCCAGACTTTATGAAGTAAAAGGTTTCTCATCTCAACTGTGACAGCTCTTTCATGATGGTGTAACTGGTTAAATTACTCCATAACTTGAATATACTTTGCCATGGCTACCTCTAATACAGGCATCCCATTCATTGGAGAAGAACAGTCCTATTTGTCTTTTTTAATTGGAATCCTAATGTGATTGTAAAGTAGGTGAATATATGTAAAGTAAATTTTAAGGAAATGGATTCATGTGCTTTTAGATAATAAGAAAACCTATCAGGCAGCATAAGTTTTATCACGACAAACATACTGCCATCTTGGAATTTTCCTAAAACTGCACACAATAAGACCAAAGTGTAATAGAAACTTCTCTGTTTGTACATTCCCATGATACATTTTGAATAAATAGTTCAATGTATTATATTTCACAGAATACAAGATACAGAATGTATCCAGGAAAAAAGGCCTAATAAACTATTTTAAATCTCATTGTGCCCTGTTAGACATGTGTAACCTCTTAAAATGGTGTATATCCCAAGAAAATTGCTGTACTTTGGTTTCAAGGATTCTTACTTTGCTCTAGCAGCTTATGTGAAGGGTGCTTCACATTTGCTTTCTCCATTCCTCTGGAATGGAAGGACTTTGTAATTTTTGTGAAGAAAAATGCAACAGGTGAAAACACCTGGTATAAGTAAAAAATAATCTCTGTTAGGCCTGATATACCTCCTCTCATGTATCAGTGATTTATCATGATTAGGGCTAGTAAAGTTACACTGGTGTAAAACTAGTTTAAGTGCAATCTGACTGAAATTCAGCTGTGAGGAGAAGCAGTAATTATATAATCATAAAACCAATATTAGATGAAAGTTTAGGACTAGATGTGGAAATAGTCTCATAGTGTCATAGAACTGCCTAGGTTGGAAGGGATCATCTGGTCCAACCTTCTGTGGGAAAGGGAGCCTAGGTGAAAATACCGAGAGCCCTGACTAGTCACATTTTGAAAACCGCTGGCAATGGGGACTCTACTATGTCCCTGGGGAAGTTGTTCCAGTGAATGATTGTTCTCACTGTAAAAAATTTCTTTCTTATGTCAAGATAAAACCTTTCCTGGTGCAACTTACACCCATTGCCATTTGTCTTCTCTATGTGACTCCTTGTGAAAAGAGACCCTCCATCCTCTTTGTAGCTACCCTTTAAGTACTATCCAAATAAAACTGCAAAAGCAGAGTTTTAAGTATCAAAATTATCAGTAGTTTTTTGTTGTTTTTCTTTTTTTTTCTTCAGCTTTTCACATTAAGGCCTTCAATAAATGTCAGCTTAAATGGTGACTGCTTAGGATGTCATAGAATTGGAGGCAAAAGCATGTCACTTTGGGCTTACAAAAATTTTAAATGCATCTGAAACCTGAGACTGCAATCTTCCTTTTATAGGTAAGAAAACCGAGGTGTAAATATTACAGTATTGTCTAAAGCTCTTGTGACTGTGTCTGAACTCTAGGATAGAATCACTCCATTAAGGCAGCTGCAGTCCTGTTCCTTAGAGCAGTCCAGATGGCAACCAGGATGTGAGGAAATTGTATAGGATATGAAATCAAGATAGTTTCAGTATAACACAAGTTTCAAAGTTAAATATAGCCAAGTAGGTTGCAGGCCCTTGTTGAGGTCCTAGGGACCAATTTTATACTCAACAAAATGTGATAAAGTCTCTACATATGCTACCTTAGTTTTATAGCTCATCTGCCTTCTGAAGGAAAAATAATGTACTTCAAAATTTTCTGGGGCTTTGAATTAGTTTTCATTTGGAAGGAAAACCAAATTTTGTGGAGTAATCAATAATCTCTGCTGCTTTGCTTTAGCTGAGATTGAATGCACTAGTAAACCAACCGGTTAGCACTGCAGTGATGGTGAGTTTATTGAAACGCAAAGGAGAAATTTCCCAATGCTCAGGAACAATAGCAGATCACCAGGTTTTGCCAAAGTATGGGATTGAATTCTAAGAGTGTAGTGCAGAAGCTGTCCTGTAACAAGTCCCAGATTTAAGTGAACTGATCAGAACAGGCAAAAGGCAAATATTTCAAAAATAAAAAAGACAAAAAAATAATACTAAAAAAATGAAGCCTAGATGTACTAGAAAACATCAACTGGTAAGTAATCTAGAAGTCACATGTGTAACTTGCATATAGAGCTTGAACAGTAGTAAAAGTAGATGCACAGCTGAACATGACTAAGTGATAAACTAGGATATGCAGATAATCTCTCAGTGAGCCAAAATCTGAAATAGTTTTAACGGTTCTGTAGTTGTTTCTGCATGGCTCCATTGCCAATGCCTTTTGGTATGGAAAGGATGAAACTACAGGGGGAAAAGTGTGTAAGAAATAATGAAGTTGGAGATGCAAAGAATGCGTCTTGGAGAAAGCAGCTGTTTGAAACACCCTTCAGCAACATGACAGCCAGCCAGCTTGCCAGGTGGAGCAGGGAATTTGTAAGTTAGATCAAAAATCTCTCCACACCTGTGTGACAGAAAGTGCAGTGAGCAGTTTGTAGCTCAGTGACTGACTGACTGACTGGCAGTGCTGACAAGATGAGAAAGCTATATGCACGAATGGGAAAACACACTGGAAAGTAGTACATTTTAAAAAAAAAATTTAAAGACAGAAAATACGCAAAGGGGGCTTTCACACTCAATCATTCAATAGCATTGGAAGTGAACCAATGTTCTGTTCATACTGGCTGCTCTGCATATAGCAGAATTATACTAAATGAAAGAACTGACGTTTTTTAAAGGCCCCTAGCATCCAGTTGACTGAAACATAGGTGAGAAAGATCTGGGAAGAGTATTAAGCCAGAGTGTACTGGAAAAAAGGCATTCACATACATTCACACGTGCACACAACAAATGGACTCTGTTTTAAGTATTGCACACATTGTATTTGTCACAATATGTCTCTCTTGTGCCATCAGGGATACAATGATGAATTCAGGGCCTGGTCTGAATACTCTATGAAGGTGCTCAGCATCTTTCACACTTACTGCAGTCACTATGGGTCTCTCCATGTATGTCTTGTATTTTTCACTACGCAGAGAAATCAGTCACAGGCCATGTTGCAGGTATTGTTCCTCTTTTCTGCTATTCACGACTAATTTCAGAGATGTGATCCAGCAGGAATTCTCTAGAGGCTGATACCGCAATGTGCTTTTGGCTACAAACCAGTAGGAATTCGAGATACGAATGACAAATACTGGTTCATATATATTGTTACCCTCCTGTACATGGTATGCATACTATGCATTTAATGAGTTCTTTTAATTATTCAATTCCATGTAATTATGTTTGAGGTTGCTCCGAGCTATTCTGAAATAATTTAGAAATTAATGGAAGTAAGAAGGAAGATGTTTGTATTTAATAGCCATGTATATTTTCAAGTCTAAAATACTGCATGCTCTGTTAAGCTTTATATCTTAGCAGTATCTGGGTCATAAAATTGTTGGTTTTGTAAATGTTTTTGATGGTATTTTGATTATTTTTTACTTGCACACCAGTCAAGAATGGAGCCAGATTGTGTGAGACCCTGTACAAACTGGGAAAATTTACAGCCTAAGTAAACAAGGCAAACGTAGGGCAGAGGACAGCACAAAATACAGTCACTGTGAATGTTTTCATGGCAGAATCATTGTAGTAGCACCGTGACATGTTTTTAAGAGGGGACACAAAGGAAGAAGGGAGTGAGACAAGGGTATGTCAGGTAAACAGTAAGTAGGAGAAGGAAGTAGACAGATAGACAGCCAAGTGGGAATGAGGCAGAAGAGAACAGGTTGAAGAAAAAAAGAAGGGTGTGAAACAGCACGAGGCAAAATCTGTGATTCTTCTGTCTCCTTAATAACCTGGGTCACTAATGCCATTCAGGCTCATTAATGCCATTCCTTTTCATTATACTCTCCCTTACAGTTTTCTTTCCATCTAGCTAGCTCCTGTCCTGTATAAACCACAGTATAGCCATAGTATAGTTAAAATGCAGCAATGTCTTTCTTTCTTTCAATATTTTTCTCAGTAGAGTGAGTCATGTGCTGAGATTGCAAAGCCAACCTGCAATCACGCACAAGTCATCAGGATGATACCCTTGCAAGGGTTCAACTTCTTTGTTTCTCCCAGGAGTCAAGAAATGCAGAAACAGAGGCATCAAGTACAACAGGGAGACAAGCACTGTGTGCTGTTGGTGTGTGAACTGTGTTCACCATTAATAAAAGCACTGAGCTTGAGCAGTGAATCTGTTTACCAGCTTTTTGTGCATGATGCATCATATGATCGAGTGCTTTCGAAAGGCTCTGCCTGACATACCAGTGCTGAGAAGCTGCAAATGATCTTTGTTCTTATGTCCCAACACAAAGCATTCACCTTTGAGTAAAGGCAACAGCACTTTTGTCCCTCTTTGGTATGAAACACCTTCTTTAAAAGTTATTCTTGGTGTTTATAGCTCAGTCACTGTACATGCAATGTAAGCCAGTATTATCCAGTACGGTGTGCTGCAAGCATTGTGTTACATTGGTGATTTACCAGAGTTGGCAGGTTTTCTCCCTACAGTTAACATGGGCTGAGGATAATATAATAGCTGCTATCTTTAATCCATATCAAACTGCAAAGTACTAGACAGGCTAAAACTAAGATCCTCCTTACTCAAACATTAATTTCTGACAGAAATTCACATGATCGGTGTTGGCATTTCAGTATTTAGTGTAATGAGAATTGGTTATTTAAACTGACATTTGTTTGGAATGCTACGAATGCCAAGATGGGGAAGCAGCAATGTGAATTGTTCTTATGATGTGCTTTTCTTGTTCTGCCAGCTCCAGAAGTGAACTCCTAGTCATTTGCTTTTCTAATCACTAATTCACTAGAGGATGTCACAGGAGGCTACAAAAACTACCTCAGTACTCTAAACCCCCTCTGAAATAGGAGCTATTATGCCATGTGCTGTAAGTTACAGATACAGGAGACAGAACAGTTAAATAATTTGCCNNNNGTTGCACAGGAAGGCTGTAGAAATCCCAAGAGCTTTCCAGAAAAGCTGTGAAGGAATCATTTGACAGAGCATGCAGTTTAATTGGTACTATGTTGATTTCACCAAATCTGCTTTGTAGAACTGAGTATCTGTTTTTATGTATGCTCCTACTGGGAACAGAATGCAGATACCCTGGGCCCCATTCTTTTGGTCCGTTCCCTCTTTTCATTCCTGGTGCACTTCAGCATCAGTGATTGATGAATTATGTGTACATGTTTAGAGATTAAAGTGTAGCACAGGGAGCCAGGTGGCTAACAGTGCATTTTGCAGATGCTGTCCTCTCCCACCTTTCCTCCCTACACTTTTTGTTCTGTTTGTTCTCTGTTGGCTCACTGTTGTAAACCGAGCAATTTCTGATGGTGCCAGGCAGCTTGACTTCTCACTGAAATTCAGGATGCCTGATGACTTTCTGCGCTGTGCCCTCATACTGGGAAGGCAGCCAAACGGACACTGGGAATGTCTAGGTTCTGAAAAGTGAAGTGGAATACAACTACCTGAACAGGTCAACCAGATGTTGTCAACATTATTTTTGAAAGAAGTGTATTCTTCTGCAGCACTAAATTTTGTTCTCTGAAGTAGCTGCTTTTCCTGGAAATACTAATTATATATTTAAAAAAATCATAGAAAAAAAAAGAAACATCAAAACTCTGAAATATTTAGACCTGGAAGTGTTGTCCTTTGTGCTTTATGGTAGTGGTTGGTAGGCAGCCCTGTCTGCCTCCATAGGTGGTTGATTGCACCGTAACATGAATATCCAGGAAACCCCCTTATCAAGAGGAGAGACCGGGCACTTAGTACAAGAAACAGCTCAGACATGAAGCCTGATTTGCCAGATGAAGGAGCATATTCCTGGTAGTGTTTCTGAATCATTTGTATCCTTTCGCAGGTGAAATATTTCAGTGTTGGAGGAGCTTTCCAGGAAAAGGCCAAACAAAAAAAAGGGTGCTGCCAGCTCTGCCAAAGGCAGCATTCAAGCTGTGCTTGAGGTGAGACTGGCCTACCCTGCCCTTACACACAGCTGCATGTCTGCACACTCTTCTCCAGTGCTGTTTCTGCTCCTTGCCTCTCTGGACAAAATGCTCTCAAAACTCCCTCTTAAGCTTCCCAGGAAAAGCTGTCATTTGGCCTAAGTGCTTCCTTAATGGACATTTAATTACTCTGCTCTAATCAGAGTCTGAAAAGCATATCATTAAGAAAAAAAAAAAAAAAAAAAAGCCCGTAATAAGCTGTTTTAAACTGGGATTTGGTGGGCAATACTTTCCTAGCCTAATCTGTGTCTTTCTCTTGAATCCTGAATAGTATGTTTACCTGGAGATTTATTTTGAAAAGGCTTTCTGTGTACATCTCAACATGACTTTTTAGCATTTGGCATTAGTTAAAAATACCTTGTGCTGTTCAGTCTTCCAAGAATTTGCAGAAAGAAGTAGTGAGCTGTCATTCCATTGCCATCTCTCAAAGAAGCTGACCAGTTATCAGCCAAATGAACTCTAAATTAATCTGGAGGATTACCTGTCAGGAGCTGACTGAAATGCCTATGAAACAGCCCCATGGTAGAGTAAAATGCCAGAAAAACAATAAGATGACAGAGTATCTCTGGTAATTCTCAGTAGTTAGATCCTTGAGAAGTAGAGCCTTGGTGGGAGCACGAAAGCCTCTGTGTTTTTTATTTTGTTCTCATTAGTGTCATGCAGAGGGACGTTAGGTGGCTAAAGGAATTTTCCTGTTGTCCATACTGTGGATATTTTTTTAACCCAGATTTGAGGCCTGGTAGACCTAGTGTAAATGGTGCTACTTCTGAGTGTCCATCAAATTCACTTTTGCTTTTAGCTATCAAGTGCCCAAACCCAGAATGTAAATATATCTCCAAGCACTCAAAGTTTATTTATGTGTCATTTGGTTAAATATTTTATGGGGTTGTTTTGTTTCTTCATTTCCTCTAAAAACACCTGTAAAGACCTAATTTTCTCTTAGTGTTTATTATGACTTCACGGAGATACTTCTGTGCTGAGCTATACTAAGTTGAGCTATCTCAAAAGCAACATTGTGGTCAGACGTGTGGTTGTGTTGAATGACAGCCTGTTTTTCCCGTTCCATAATTATTCTCTCCTTGGACTTCCACAGTCTATTTACAGGCAGAAATAGGATTTCCTTGCTTTCCGATGTGACCTGGTATCAGGAAAAACACTTGTGCTCACCTTGACCACCAACAAATACTGCCCAAATTAAAATCCATATTCAGAGTCTAACGGATGCTTTTCATCACATTATGGAAATCAAACTGAGCTGCTTATCAAGAAAAATTCTATTTTCCTGTGTTCATCCTTGCACAGCAAAAAAAACCTTTTATTTACTGACTCAAAGACTTGTTGACCTCTTGCAAAGAGCTCATAGCTTCCAAAGGATTTTTTTCACCTTTCTTTTCTTAGATCATTAAAGCCAGGAATGGCTACAAACTAGACAGCCTGCTAGCAGATGTCATGCTTATTTCCAAATGCAGTTCTACCAATATATCTTTATCTTAATCTTCATTCATCCTATCCTTTTACCTCCTTTCTCTTTTTAAAAAATGGAATGAATACCAGTTAGGTGTATACATGGTGACTAGGATGAAATAGTACAGCTTTGTTAGGCCACGAAATCTGTAGAGGCTAAAGACTACTCCAGTCACAGCTGTAGTGTTCTCTCTAAAGTGGAAATGAGATACAAGTCTGATTGAACTGGTTCAGCAGTCCACAAACTCTCAGCAGTTTCAATAGCATTTGAACTGGCATCATGAGACTGTGAACATCTGCCAACAACAGAGGTTGAATCAGAAGCTGATGTGAATTATGGTTATTTCTTTGGGTTACACCATTGCACAGGTAAAGGAAGTTGCAAATAACTGTACTAACGTTGTAAACTTTACACTTTCTCTTTAGCAAACCATTTCACTAATCTATAGGATAGAAGTGTCTCTAGGACCTACGCAGAACTCTGAGAAGGAGTAAAAAGTGCCAGAAAGAAACCAACAGGTGATAAGTAGATGAAAGGCAATTCAGTACTGAAGAATATGCTTGCAGGGCAGTTAGTCTACTAATCCCAAATACTCCTACTAACGATTGTTATTGTAGTCCAAAGTTGGTGTGCACTGTAGCAGAGCAATAAACAGGTGCTGAGATAGTCACGTAGGCACAGAAGAGAGCCTGCTAGTTTTAAGCTTAAGAAACTGTTCTGCAATGACAATTAAGCCTCAATGCACAGAGAAAGAGCGGTGATAATGAGAGCAGCAGAGTGGTTTCTGTACACACTGGATATTTCTCACCCTGAATGTGCCAGCAGAGCATACAGACTTCTGAGAGAAGCAGGTTCTTCCACTTTCACACCACTACTGCCCTATAAACGTTTCATTAATTTCTGAAGTACAACTGCCAGATTAGGCTTCCACTCATTGTGTTGGTGATAGCATTTGGTCTTAAATGGCTAATAACAGAGGACTGCTATTTCAGGTGCCTCCACATGAAATCTGATGCTGAGTGCCCCAGAAAAAAATTAACCACTTGTGACAGGAATGGGATCCAATTTGCTTCTGTGTGGAAAATGTGTTTGCCTACATGCCCCCTGTGTATCTGTGTTTGGTGCTGATTGTATTATTTGAACAGAGAAGCAAGAGGATTGTTTTGGTGAGTGTAAATACTAATGATAGTAAAAGGAGAAATCATAACTATGCTTTAAAATGCTCCTCTTGGTAATACTCTTGCTCACGTAATGAAGGATTTTGTTGTGTGAGGTCACAGGAAAATGTTTTTGAATGCTTTAATGGTGCCATCTGAGCAAATATTAATAGCAGGTAACTTTTATATTCAACATCTTGTTTCACGCCCATCCTTCCTGAGCATTTTTCCTCACTTTTCCTCTGACCTAGACCCTGCAGTGTCACCTTCCAGACTGTGAATCACTCATTTCTTTCCCTCATGCCCCCACCAAATGTTATCATCATGCTTGCTTGAACCCTGACATTTCATTTGTGTAAGCTAGGATTGCTGCATGTCACAGGCTGACATTTTATTCACATTCCTTCTCTGAGGAAAACTCAGGGAGAACAGAGCAACATATTCCCTTTCCACAGAATGGCAAAGTGTCATCTCATAAAAGCAAACCCAGTAAAATGTTTGGAAGTTTTTCATAGTTAAATGACCCTTTTGTATTGCAGATATTCTGGGCTCTTACAATGTTTAGAAAATAATACATAATACTACCAATGAATGTGTATTCAAAATTTGTATATACAAATACTTACGCATTTTGTAAAAATGCATTTTCCTAAACTGTCCTTCAGTGTGGCTGCTGTGACCTGCCTGCTATACCCAAGGGACGCGCATTTATTTTGTTCTCTGGGTTTTGTAGGTTTTTCTGAAAGCAAGGGAGAGGCTTGTGCCGACACTGCGTTTTACTTTTAATGTGTGGTCAGGCTTTCAGGCCTTTGTTGTTGGGACTATTCATGTGCTTAAGTGTTTTGCTGGATTGGAGCCATAGAGCAGTTAATGAATTAGTGCACATACCAGGGTATAGCATTCTATTTCTTCTTTCCAGACAGTTTGCATTTCCAGTATTTGTATAGGATATAGGGTGACCAGCAGCCTGTTTCCTTTATTTATGAGATTGTATGTGAAAATATCTCCTCAGTAGTTAGTATTTCTGCATTGCCTTCTGATAGATGAATTATCTTCCCCTTTTCTTCCCATCCAAATGCCATTCCCTAAAGAAAAAGTATATATGGTGGCCATTGTTGCCATACTTTCTTCTCTTCTGTGAAAGTGGCTATGTATTCATGTATTTTCCTCATGGCATGTCCTAGACAGTGCTAGAAACAGAATTTAGCTGCCGGATGATTAGAGTGATAGTGGCAACAGGTATTCAATGCAGGCTGACAGAAGCTTCTCTGAAAGCCTAATTCTGTGCTTCCAGCTTGGAGTATGGGAGAGTAGTTGCGCATCTCTCTGGCAGATTTCTCTTTTGGAATGAAATTTCAACAGTGGCATTTGAACTGGGAAACTACACATTTGTACACAACTTACTAGGCAGCAGATGAGATCTCATTTTGCTAAACTGTTTGCGATCTTCTACATTGATGCTTCTTCAGTAGCAAATTGACCAGGTAAGCTGATTATCTCCACTCCTCCACTGTCACTGATTTGTGTGGCATGTGCTGTCAGTCACCAGCCCATTTGTGTCACAGCAGTGGTGTGTCCTGATTTCCACTTCTGATTAATGTTTGGTGGCTTTCTCAAAGCAAGGTCATGCCCCAACAGTCAATAGCACCATTGTAGGAAGCTGTGTTGCTGACCACATCTTATCTTGCATGTTGACATGATTTGCTGGCCTGCTAGGCCTTTTTCTGTCCTGCATCATGATGCTGTCTCCAGTGCTTGGTTGCATTAACTTTTAATTCCTTTATGGACTAGTAGAGCAACAGTAATTTTGAGGCATTGATACATTGATTTTTCATAGTGCTGCTTCTGAGGTAGTTGCCTCAGAGGTATTTTTTAATACAGCATCTTTCATCCTGAAGTATCCCAGGGTGCTTTGCAGATGTGATCCTAGGAAATGCCATTGCCTACGGACAGAGGTGCTTGAAGTCATGGACAGTATGGAATGTACGTACAGCGTGCTCTGGGTTTTACTGGAAGCAAACTGTATTACTCCCAGTAGTGATGAACTCTAGAATCAAGTGAACAGAAGGAGCTAGGGATTGTTTTCTGTTCATCATCTCCCTGAAGGACAACTGGGACTCGTCAAGTAAGAAGGAATAGAGACAGGTGGAGGCAAAAGCTTTAGGTTTGATGTTATATAGAATGGATAAGCTAACAAGCAGTCAGGGTCAAAGAGTGAACAGCTTGTTTCTTGGAGAGTACAAGCTCCATCATAGAGAAAAGGAAGGGAAGGAGTTTATAGAGAAAGCAAAATTGCAAGTGGTAGCTACTCTGCAGGTGAGGAGAGGAAAACTGAGTGGTAACTTGCAAGGGATATTATGGCAGAAGAAAGCTGGCAATGCAGTAGCTGTTGGCCAACGCTACATTAATTTGGGAGTTGAGCTCAATGATCGTTGTGGGTCCCTTCCAACTCAGGAAATGTTACAGTTCTATGATTAAGGGAGTTAGCAAAGAAACCAACACGAAGAGGGAGGACACCTCAAGAAGATGTAACTAGATTGGGGTCAGAGACTGATAGACAAAAACAGGATGAGTGATGTTAAAGGAATAGGGGGGAGAGGAAGAATTCCAGATCCTTGCTTGGAAGTCTTCCGTGCGTTATCTTTACTTTCTCTGCATAAGAAGAGGCAAGTACTTTAGCCACCTCTGTGGGTTAGCATACCCTTTTTTCTAGACCCAAGGACTCTGAACAGAAGCTCCACTAGATGGGTCAGTGAAGAGACAGGTCCTGGGAAGGATATGGCATACTTATTTTGGCAGTTGGACAACAGACCCTCCATTGTACTAGAGGATGCTTTTAGAAAAGTCCATGCAATTTTTATATTTTCAGGGACTGCAAGATGCACCAGATTACTGTGGTGAGCTCTCTTACCCTCACTGGGATATACAAAGAGTTACTTATACCCTAGAAAGTTAGGAGAAATCTCTTGGCATCCTTTCTCCCCCTGCTATGTTCATCAGCTTCTATACAGCAATACAACCTGGTGTTCATTTGTCAAGAGAGGAAGGGGAAGAGTAATTAAAAATTGTTCTTTCAAATTGCTGTAAACAGCCTCAGTAAAAAGCAGTTAGTTGAAACTGAGTTGTATTGTATGCAGTACAGTGGTGTGGGTTTGCTTATACACTGAAAAATAAGTGGGAAGTGCAAAAGAAAACATGACAGTAAAATATTTCTGTACTTGTAGACAGTCAGTGTATTGTTATGTGCTGATTCACAAAAGTGTATATCCCTCCACACAGCAGTTTCATTCTAAGAATACTGGAGCGTTCTGAAGGTATACTGATACTAAGCATGTAAAGAACAACTGCTGATATTTTGAGGCAGAGAGGACTTATCCTCTAACACAGCAAGAACAGTAAAATACTTATACAACCATTAAGTGCTTTGCATTGGATCAGTCATTTGCTTAGCAAATTCTCACAGTGTTAGCAACAGGCCTCAGCTGATGGCATCATTACTACCAACACAGAACTCAGGATAACATTATTGTTACCCTTCAACTTTGAGTCTCTGATTACAAGATAATGGATTCACTCCGAGATGCTATGAGGGAAAAGGACTGATTCCTGCTTTCAAACTATGGAAAGCATAAAGTCATGCTGCCTTAACTGTTCCTGCTAGATGAATACAGTGACTGTGTGTAGCACCCTCCTGTGGTGCCTTGTGGCTTTTACTGTTAGTGTCATTTTCTTTGCTCCTCTTACCAAAATTGGTGGTTTGATACTGACTCACAAGTTGTAACCAAGACTGAGGACAGAAAGGTGTACTGTAATGAGCAGTTCATATAATACTGTCAGCTTTCCTCATGGGTCTTATTCTTATTTCTGGATACTACCACATCTTTTCCCAGTTCTCCCTGACATCAGATGTTGAAAAATAATTTATTGCTTTAATCTTCTGGTTTCTGAATATATTTAATGTATTGTTAAGAAGGTATTTGAAAGAAGGAGAAATATGATGAAAAGGTAGGTGAATAAATATCCTTCACACCTTTCAGAGTTCCTCATTCTCATTTTCTGGTAGCATCCCTATTACTCCATTTCTGACCCCTTGTCTGAGCTAGAGTTCAGTTATGCTCAAGTTAGTTTAAAGACTTTGTATGGGAACATTCACCTGAATGATCTCTTTCTACAGTTTAAGAGTTGAACTTACATTTCCAGGATGTAGATCAAGCAGCATTAGTCTTCTGTGATGCTATTCCATTCCATATATTCTACTGTATCCTAATCATCTTCATATAAAACCACTGCAATATTAATCTGCATCATCAACAGCAATTATTTCTGTTGTGTATTGCTTGTTTGTATTCTCATCATTTCCACAAGATGCGTGTACAGGATCTCATAATGCATTTCCCCTTCTTCCATTCACCTCCAGGAATGATGTGTCTGTCACAAACCAATGTTACCTTTCTCAGGGAGAGTTACACCTCAATGAAGAAGTGAGTTTTTAGCTGGGCCATTCACAGTAGAGATTTTTTTAATTCCTTTGGAGATGATGAGAAACTGGATGTAGAATTCATTTAAAATAAGAAACAAAAATTTGATGACGCTTTGGTGGCAAGCCAGTGTAGAAAATGGAGGAGACATCTGATGTGCCTAGTCTAGGTAATGCACTTCAGGTTTTTGTAGTGTAGTGCTAGCATTTCCTAAGCACTTAAAGTTTAAGCCTGGGTCTGTCCCCTTGCTGTGGTCCCACTGAAAGAATAACATGAACTACTGAAGCCAGGCTTAGTGGCCAGTCTTCTTTTTAGCCAGAAGGTATAGAAGGTGCCAATTGTGAACTTTGCTATGTTAGGGTTTACTTGGCAAGGAATGCAAGAGGCTTCTTCAGCTAGGGATAGAACTGACCAATTAATATTCAACCAAAAGAGACTGCAGAGTGTCTGCAAGCTTTAAAATACTGTCCTATGTCCAGCTGCACCATTTGCAGTGGTTCAACATTAGTCACACTTTTTCACAGTGGTACTTGCAGATTGACAGCTGAAATGCAATAGCAATAGAACAGCGAGGAACTACTGAGCAATATATTTCTACAAGGGATTAATTATTATTATATTATACTTTGTAGCTCTGTGTTTAAGCCTTTGGTTCCTTCAGGTACAGAATGACTTTTTTTTTTTTTTACTTTTATTTTTTTTTAGTGAATAAAGGTCTGCTACTTCCATAATAAAAACAGGCACTATTGCATATGGGTTTGAAAAACAGCCATACCAAAATCAGGTTGAACTGATATGATTCAGACTCTTGTTATCTGTTAGAGGATGTTGCTTCTTTTGTATGATATTAAATTGCTGTTGCATGTCACTGTAAAAACAAGAATGGTTATGTGAATGATGGGAGAAAGGCTGACAGAAAAGCACTAATTAAATACTGTTTTGCAAAGCCCTCATTGAAATTCATAGCTTGGTACCTTTGGGGGCTTGAAAGTAGGGGACATAGAAAGATTTCAATTAAAAAGGTATTTGTATAGTTCTTTGTGAAGCCAATCATTGCCTGTTTTAATATGAAGCATGTAAGTATCTCTCTAATATGCTTCACAAACATCAAACATAATTCCTTGAAACAGTGAGTGTTTTAGTAGGTCTCAGAGCAAGATATTTTGAGATAAAATAAAAATACCATAGGCCTAAAATTTTACTTGGATCAAGGCTATGGATGGGGTTTTTTAACACAAATGCAACCTTAAATAATTTCTACATTGACTGACAGATTAGAAAATTTGAAAGGAAAAATATACTTGCAAAAAGAAATATAGTTGCTTTATAACAATTTAGTTATTTGTGTTTAGCTGCAGTTGTAGTTGCCGTTTACAGGTTTTTAATGTACATGATGATCCTTTTATTCTTACAAAGCTTTTAGGCTTGTTACTGGTTTTGGTTTTTTTTCTAATTGCAGGGACTTCCATAGCATGACACATCATTGAATTGGTGTCTGAGCAACCTCAATCAACAAATAACAGTAATATAGCAACATATGGCTAGAAAAGACCACCAGGGTGATCAACTGAAGTCAATTGCACATAGTTCAAAAGGGTTCAGAGAACATGTATTCCAGATGCAACTAAATACCATGAGCCACAAAGTGCTTCTCAGCAAAACAAACTCAAAACTTAGAACAGAACCCCAGAAGTCATAGCTGTAAGTTACCACAGTAAGAAAAAGAAAATAGTTCAGGCCATTGACAGGCACCTAGGTACTTGAAGTCATGAGAAATTTGAATTAAATTCCCAAATACCCCTAGTGTTCAGCACCCAGTTATAAAAGACAGCAGATCCAGAATGATTGCTGTTGAACTGACCTACAGTAAGAATTACTGTTGTCACTAAATCTCGTAGTCAGAATATGAAGAATAAACAAACACTGGCAGGTGCTTTGAATAGCTTTTGTAACTGCAATAAAACCTACCCAGCCTAAGCCATATTCTTCATCTTTTTACCAAATCATGAGCTCTGCCTCACTCCAACATATACAAGCAAAGCCAGGATTTTTATAGCATGCCTTGAAGAATTCCTAGAACCAAGTCAGTGCAGACAGTGGGATTCCAGGCAAAGTGCTTGAGCAGAGTGGAGCTAAGGGAATTTTGCAGAGAGATGCAGAGTCCTTTGGATCTCATTAGATCTCATGCAGCACTTGAAACTGTGTCTTGAAGCCACAAGGTTTCGACCCTATGAATCTCTAGATCACTGGCCTGAAATGAACAGTATTTCTTGGCAGGAGTGCAAATGGCAGCATATTAGGTCAGTGCCCTTTCAAGGGAAAATCGCTCATGAGTTTAACCTTCTTCACTTTATCTGGGTTTGTGTGGGGCATCTATGATGACACTTGAACCATAACTGCTGCATTATTTGAAGCAGTAGAGCAATTAACAGGCTTTACAGGAAAGATAAATACCAAAAGACTTGTCATTCTGAGAAGATGAGTTCTACCTCCTTTATGGATATAGAATAACCAAGAAGGGTGTAACAGAATGCTTTATTTGAAATTAATCCTTTATCCAGTATCACACACACACACACCAAGTTCTGCATATCAACTCCTTTTTTTCCAGAAGTTGCCTTAACTTTTTGCTTGATCCAGGAGCTTATCTAGTAAAGCACTCTGCTGATTTTATTTCTGCAGATTTCTTATGTAGAAGTGCTCAAGTTGCATCCACTAAGAAACTTTGTTTTGGTTCTGTTATTAAGAAGAATGATTCAGCAGGCAGAAAATTAACTGTGATGATAACCTGTTGTCTTGTGGTCAGTGAAACACTTCCTCCCTACCCACAGCCACACACTGCTACAATAACCTCTGCTACTTCTGTCTCTTTTATGACCTTGACCCCAATCATGCCCCTTCTGTGTCCCTGATCTCCTTTGAAGACGGAACCCTTGTATGCTGTGGTGAGTTCTCAGCTGTGCTTTTGTCAATAGTCATAGAATCACAGAATCATTTAGATTGGAAGAGGCCTTAGGATCATCAAGTCCAACCATTAACCCAGAACTGCCAAGTCCACTACTAAACCATGTCCCTAAGCACCATGTCTGTGTAGTTTTTAAACACTTCCAGGGATGGTGATTCCACCACCTCCCTGGGCAGCCTGTTCCAATGCTTGGTAACGCTTTCAGTGAAGAAATTTTTTCTAATACCCAATCTAAACCTTCCCTGGCACAACTTGAGGCCATTTCCTCTTGTCCTGTCACTTGTTATCTGTGAGAAGAGACCTACCCCCACCTGTCTACAACCTCCTTTCAGGTAGTTGTAGAGAGCAGTATGTCCTTTTTTTTTTTTTTTCCTGTATGTGGACTGAGTGGGTGATGTACCAGATAAAGTGGATGGCTCTTGTGCTAATGTTGCAGCCGTCTGGTTCTCACCTCTCTACTTGGTTGCCAGATTTTGCAAAGCCTTTTCGTTCTAGCTGAGTGAGTTAGGATTGCCCAGTGGATTCAAAGTGGCTAAGTGGAAGGACTGAGATGAATGGAGAGACAGCGCAGTTACACGACCATAATTCCCTTGTAAACAACAACGAATATCCATTAAATAATAATAACAGATTGTTCCAGTAGTAACAAGTAATAAAAATAAGCATAAGTTCATTTTTTTGGTAACTATAGCTGCCTTTTATTTTAAAGTAATGGCTGCCTGAAAAGCTAAGATGTCTAGGCTTCCATTTTTCAGTTCTGAAATTTTATTTTTTAAAAGATCTATACATAACTTGAATAAAAATACATATTCTCTTAAAGTTACTGCAATTTTTGGCCATCCATACTTAATAATTATGGCTGCTTTACACAGCTTTAAGCAGAGTAAGAACATAGTCTGCCAGTGGCAAAGCTTGTGCATTTTACACTTTGAAAAAGCACATAACTGTCACTTAGGTGATGAATATTTCAGCAGAGGAGCTGGCATTGAACAAGAAGATGCTATTTTCTTTTTATACCACTAAGATTCTTAAAAGACTTTTTTCACTGTGATAATTGCAATATAAGTGTTGAAAATCACAAACGCAATGCATTTGTGTTGTGGATGGTACTGTGGCCGAGAAATATATTTAGGCAGCGTTAGTGAAGTGCTTGTGGAAAACTAGTATTAATTTATTACAGTAGCTTTTAGGTCAGGGTCTCTTGTGTCAACTACTCTATACAGAGGGAGACTGAGAGGTTGAGACTCTCCCTTGCCATTCAGATGGATAAAAGATGTGTATTCCTGCTTTACAGGCAAGGAAGCATGGTATTCAGCTGGGCTCACTAGGGAGAGAATGCTGCCTCCTGATTTCTAGCCCGCTAGATATCTAGCCTTCACTACTGGTATTGGGCAATATTTCACAGACAAACTGTTCATTAGTTGAAAAACCATGTTTATGTAATCCGGAATGATAAGCGAATTCACAGAGAAATCAGAAAACTTATTCAGAGACAATATTTTGAAATAAAATACACATAATTTAGATTATAGGGAAAAGAAAGGAAAAATACCTGAAACAGCTGGAGATTAAAAATTTATTTTCATTGTCTTTAAATGAAACTGTTGGTGCTTCATTTTGCTAAGAAAACTGCAAAAAATATCTGCTGTACATAAACGAAACAAAAACCAGAAGGGTTTTAGACTATACACACAAAGCCATCCCCCTTGTGGGTATGAGGGAGAGGTTCTCCAAAGCTTCAGCACTCAGGCTCAAGTCAGTGATAGGTATGACTGGAACTCTAACCAAGAAGTCATTCAGAGCACTTGAGTTTAGGAGGTGAGTCCCTATGGAGAGCAGAAAGCATCTCCAAGAAGGCCACCGGGAACATGGTATTACATGCCTAAATTTAATAATACAAATACATCCTTTTGCCTTTGAATTCGATGTGAATTCAGTCCTGTAATGCAATGTCAAAAGCTGTGAACATAAGCTACTTCTACTTGAAAGAGGTGCCAGTTACATCGTATTATAGGTCTACTAAAGCAGCAAGGAACAGGTTTTATTCCAGGTATTATGGATGTAAGCAGGATGCATAGATGTGTAGAATGTATAGCACACATATAACATTTGTCTCAGTGGCAATTAAACCCTCACTAAGTAAACTGAAAAGAAATTTTCCTTTTAAATCCTGAAATAAAAATCCATTACATCCCAAATTTTATTTTATATGGTAAAAGCTTGCTTAAAGTTATGTAAAACTCTTGCAACTTTTTAAAAAAATTTTTTCCAGTATTTCCCAATATATGTACTTAATTTTGCATTGTGTATTATGAGGCTATCCACCCTTAACATTCTAGAAAAGTGGTCTTGTTTTCAGTCAGAAAACTAATGGGTGAAAGTAAAGGGGAGTCAAATATGCAAGTGTGTGAGCTGGTGCTTACTTGCCAGTTTATTTCTGTGGAATTAGCAGCAGAAAGGCTAAAGAGGAGAGTGCTTAAGAAAGGTCTTATCTGCCTTATGAGTAAAGTAGTTTATTCGATATCCAGGAAAAGTGTGGAATGGAATAATCTTATAATAATGGGGGGAAAAACAGAGTGTGTAGGCCATAGGGATCATGCTAGACGGGCTCTTCTTAAATAGGAACAGTGGAACTTGTTCAGAGTACAGGTCCACCCTGCCTGCTATCTTGTCTCCGGTAATAGCCATAAGTACTTAGGGAAGAGGAAAAGAAGGGCAGGCATTTATGTTCCAGGTGCTGTTTCTAGCTCGGGGGGATTTCCTAAGCGTGGTGTGGTTTGTCTGCTTTGTAGCCATTAGTGGCTCTCTCCTAGGCATACTCTTCTTGTCTACCCTTGAATCCATATTGGCACTTTGCAAGGAGCCCTGCAGGCTAACTGCCTGTTGTCTGAAGAACCACCACTTCATCACGTTTCTTCTCACTTCTGCTCACTCCATTTGGTAGTGTCTTGTTCCCAGGGTGCGAGAAAAAGTGAACTGTTGGTTTGCATGCACTCTGGCACATTCATTCATGACACTGTAGACCTGTACAGTACCTCCTCACTCTGCTGCTGCTGCATACATCTGGTCCAGCGTTGGCACGGGCAGCCCTTGGCTGGAACAGGTAAACCAGCCTGGAGCCCAGCAGCAGCTGCAGAGACATGCAGAGGTGCAACCCCCCTTGACAGCTGTACTGGGGACCAAGGAAGTTGCTTCACCAGCTCCTCTAGGCTCCGGTGAGCTGCTTGGGCTGCCTCTGCATTCATGCCATGATGTGCACAAACCCATAAACCCTTCCAGAGCAATCACAAGTTCAGTAAAGACTTGGAGTACCCACGCAGAAGTCGGCTCAGATGCAGTCAATGCCATTAACAACCCAGCATGGAAAAATGGGCAGGTTGCTTCTGATGGAAGACAACCTCGTGAGCATACAATGCTGCGTGATTTTGCAGTTTGCCCAGTCTGACCTGAACTAATCAGCAGCTCAGTTAATCCTAAACCTGGAAATACAGCCAGCAGTGAAGCAGAGCCAGTTATTTTACTTGCATATGGTACCATTTGTCACCCATGTCTAACCAGTGATTTACTGGTTACCAGAGTGCACTAAGGTTTTGCTACTAGCAGTGGGTTTGGAGTAGAGGGAGCATGTAAGTAAGGGGAGGTGAGGCCCATTGGGTATACCTTGGTTGGGGTTTTCTTTCAGTAGTTGAATTTATTTATTTTTCCTAAGGGGGGTGAAATCTGTAGTTTAAACTTTCCAGCATGTATAAACCTGCTCAGATTTATAATAATGAGTAAAAGGAAAATTAATTTAATGAATACTTCAGTATGTTGAAAGAGTGAGAATTTACATTTTCATCTGGTAAAGATGAGGAATTCAATCACTTAGTGTGATTCACCAAAACCGAGATAGTTTCTGGGCTGCATGAATATGTTTGAAGTTCTCACATGCTGTA
>JAVJGJ010000057.1:16203323-16232639 GCA_035590215.1 Microhierax caerulescens
GGTGAATCCAAAACAATGTAGATTCATGCTGATGTCCATCAGAGAGCTATGAGAAATAGCAGGAGTTTGCTTGCTTGAAGATTAAATGGTATTCTATGTTTGAAAAAATAGTAAGGGAAACACACAATTTGAAGCATTAGAGAGATCTCTGAATAGTTATAACAGGACTTGCTCAGCAAAAACATCAAATATGTTTCAAAGTAAATATTGAGTGTAGCTGAAAAAAATCTGTGACTGTATTTCCCTCTCTCCAAATAGACTAATTGACATAAAGGTCTGTTTCATGTGGGTAGCTTACTATTAAGAAGGATTATTTTTGTTGCACTTTGTAGTACAGAAAGGTCACTTTTTCTCCCTTTCTTGAAAGATACAGTGATGATTTCTGCCCAGTTACAGCTAACCGGGCAGGCATGCTGCTTTGGTCCTTACTAGTCTCTTTGCAGCTGGAAATTCTTCTTTCCAACTGCTTCATAATACACTGCCTAACAATTTCATAGCTGATATTGTGGTCTTAATTTCAATATAAGTACACCATTTTCTGCAGTGTACTCTACAGTTCTGTTGCTTTCCTGAGGCATTAAGTGGATACAGGTGTGACGTGAGGCAAGAGGAAGCAATTAGACCAAGTATCAAAGCTGTAGCTCTGCACTGATATGAGGTGGAAAGTAAAAGCAGCAGAACTTGTTAACTGTGTCAGGATGGAAGTGTCTTGTTAAAAATGCCACATTGGCATGTTGTTCACTCCTATGTTTGAATTACAGAAATTAATCTCAATTATCTTTTTACTGAGTCATTGGTTTAGGTACAATCTTGCAACCTTTTAGAAGCATGCTTACTTTACTCTATAATGATATTTTAATGTGTTATCAATATGATTCTTTGATCAAAGTTAGTACAGTTGTCTTCCTATGAAATAAAATCATAGAAAGGAAAATGAATGGAGCCATGTTCAGACCATAATAGTAGCTTGTGTTCTAGATAATATTAAGGCCACCGTCATGCACCTAATCAGTTCCCAAGAAAGGAACTATAGAAGCAATCTGAAAAATAAAAAAGAAAATGTATCCTTTTTTTTTTTTTTTAAGACTCACATCCGAACTGTCTATTTCTGTGCAAATAAAAACAGCTATGGGGTTAATCCAACACTATTGATATCAGTGCATCTTTATGCTGAATTTAACAGGGTTAAATACACAACCACTGAGGTTTTGTTTTTTTTAAAGAGTTTTTCTATTCATGCTATTCTACTGAAGGGTATTGTTACTAGCTTGCTTTACAAATTCCTGTCGTATGATTTAGTTAAGTGTGACAGGTTACAGTGAGATGCTTCTAAAAGCAATAGATGTTGTCACAAATGGTATATACCTTTTTTTGCAAATAACTAATTTTTTTTCTACCATCTGATTCTTTCCCCCTTCTGGTCATATCATGAAACAAATCTGTTCTACATGTCAGCAATTAAATTAACTTCTAACTACATGAAGAATGAGTCTTATAAAACAGAACTATGTTCTCAGCTGATGTTTTGGAGTAGCAGGTGTGTTCCTAAAGCAGATGATATGGGAATAATGCAAGTAAACTCTTCACCCTTCTGAACAGTGGGAAATGTCTGTTTGTATACACACATAAGGAAGAATACATTAAAGACTGTACTGGAGACTGACGCAAATACTGTTTATCTAGTGCAGGCCTTTTGACATAATCTCTTACTGAAGAGTTTTGCTAACAACTTCAAAAAAAGCAGGATGGGGCTTCAGATTGGAGCCATTTTAATTTCTGCTTTTCAGAAGTGACAGGTGTGCCTATAAGTCTGGTTGGCTACAGCCTGGCATTAAATGGGCTAATTTTCGGAAAGAGAGTGCTTAGTAATTTCTAAAAATCATACTTCTTAAGCAGAACCCAAAAGTTAGATCCTGAAATACTGATACATCTCTTTCTGAAAGCTGGCCTAAATAAAAAAGGAGCTGATAAGTCACTGTCTTAGTCAGTGCAAATACTTCTACTTACTACTGATGGATGCTGCTGCATCAGAATCAGCGTGCCTACAGCAAGTGAATTCTGACATCAAAAAGAATGCTTTTCATTTCGTAAAAGGAACAGGGAATATTTGTGTTTAAAAGAGTAGGTGATACAAATGTATAAAGGTCCAAACTATTTTCTAGTGGTCTCTGACCTTTCCTCCTAATTTTTATTATGCAATTTTCAAGGCTATTAGGTGTGACTCAGCTTACTTTCCCTTCCTTTGCAACCACCTTCCAATCACGAAAATAAGCTGAAGTGGGTAACAGCTCTGGCCTTTTGCTCCCAGCACTCTATTTCTACTACAGTGTGTTGTTTTAATGGAGTGACTTAGGTGGTCTCGGTTCAGATCCTAGTTGACTGTAGACCATATTATAAAACCACTGTGTACAGATTCAGTGGAGTTGGCAGACTTTACTTGAAAGAAATCCAGGGCCAAACAAGCATAAAGAATGAATTATTTCTTGCTTCTAGAGAGGGTCTCTTTAGGTCAGGGTTGAAAGCACTGGCAGGCCAGTGTAGTTAAGCTTCCACTCCAGCTGCCTGCATTGAAATTAGACTGTCGATTAATAGAGGACTACAGTTCTCAGGACTGCCAACTCCTTAACCTTCATTAGCACAAATATTTGCTCAAGGTTTTATGAATGTTGTATTTTCAGTGTCTACGTTCTATTTCATTCCTAGAAGGATACTCTTCAAGATAAAATATTAGGGAGTTGTCTTTTTCTTAAACGGACATGGAGCAGCATGAGCAAGGTGTACAAGACTGTGCAATTTTCAAAGAAAGGTTTCTGTAAATTTCTCAAAGCATTTCCTTTTGTCTATGGGTGTTGGGTTATATGGTAAAGAGGTCGCATGAATTTTTTTCTTTATAAAATAAGCAAGAGGCCCACAGGGACTCGTAACTTGACTTCAAAAATCTGCTTTCCTAAGCCACTCCTTATGGCGAACTAGAAATCCCTGGAGAGCTGGGTTAGTCTGTGGTCTTGGCAGGGTTTTCTTCTGGCCCACCAGATCTGGTGCAAGCACAGGTAGTCCTAGGCATAAATAACTCTGATTTTAATGAAAAAGATTTATGTGGTCATAAAGGAAACGTTTCTCAGTTATTAGCCAGTTCTGTACATGGTTAAATGCATGGCCACATACGCACAGAGAAATAGTGTCTTATATATATATATATATATATATATATTCTACCACTGCATAAACAATAGAGATAACTTTGGGTAAAGCTTTTACCGCAGCATATGTTTACTTGCTGGAAGTTTCTTATCAGATGCACACAGATTTGACCTAGTATTTGGAACACATTGAAGAAAAATGTTGGAAATAATATCCCACAAATAGATAAGACATAGAAAAGAATCCCTGTCCCCCAAAACAGCATTTCAGTTTTGGATAATAGCTCTTCATATTTCCTGATCATGAATCCAGTGCAGCATCAGGGACAGGGAAGTGTGAATCTAATCCTTAAATTAGGATTATCAGCTGCAAATATCTTTTCTTTTCACACTTGGGGATCTTTTCTAACTCTTGACTTTTCATCACCCTCCGGGCAGAGTTTAACCATAGGCAAGGGGCACTTGACCTCTCCCCCAGTGACAGCTGCTTTGGCAGATCTCCAGCCATCCAAGGGCCATGCCCTAGCTCGTAGAAATGGGAGCCGACTGGAGTCAGATGTCAAAACTCTCTCCGTCCTTTTTCTAAGCAAAATATAGGGAGGATTTATAATGGCAACAGTGACAACTTAGTTATATTGAAATTTCAACAAATTTAGACATTATCTTAAAGCCGAGCATTTACCCAAACTATGGAGGACTTCACAATGTGTTGCAGATGTCCTTAAACAGCAAGGCAGTCATGGCTGGGATCATCTAATGGCACAAGAAATCTTGGGATTGTCAGGAGAGACAGTATTTTTTTCAGACTTACTTGATAGACATGGAAAACCTGGCAAGCTTTGAGCATGTAAAATCTTCAGGTCTGGAATAGAAACAGAATGTTCAAATGTAAATATGAACTGAGCACAATTGTACTGTGTTTGACTAGATACATCGGGGGAAACATTGGCTGTAGTGAGCAGGGGAAGAAAGAGTGATAAGGTCATTGCCTCCAGTGGGAGAAGAGAAGGGGTGGGGGGAAGAGAGAGAGGGTGGTAACTGCTCTTGGGTGATTCTGTTTCAGTATCTCCTTCATGCAGCTTGGTTTATTTTGTTCCTTAAATTTTTTTGTAAAAGCATATTGTTAAGGTGGCAAAAGTGCAAGTGGCAAGTATCACCAGTATGAACTCAGCAGGAATGGCGCAACAAATGGCTGACAGTTTTATTGTAAAAATCCTCAGAATTAATGTTCAAATGTTTAAAAAAGCCTTTTCACCAAGCATAACATGGTTCATAATTACTGTGCTGAGAAACAGGTACTTTTTAACAAAGTGAAATCCAGGAATGCAAGACCTCATCTAACTTTGAAGCTTTGAGCAAATGATCTCTAAAGGGCACCTTCCAACAGAAATTATTCAATGATTTTATGACAACAAGACTTACTATAATTGGTGTACTGATGATATGTTGGTAAGTAGGTAGGGAGGGAGGTGTGTAAAATGGTTGGGCTCTAACAATGGATCGATGCTGCAGTTGTTACTCTAGGAGTACCTCAAAATGAATGTATATAACCAAGACAGAATAATGTTTTCTGCTTCTCTGTCCATATTTATCTCTTGCTGGAGAAGTCTGGCATTGAGCTGGGGGAAGAAAACAGATATCGAAACTTTTTTAAAATTGTTTGGAGACACCTAGTTTATATAAGTGCTCCTAAAATTTCCCCTGAATGAACATGGAAAAAAATGGCCTCTGGCTGCATGCCACTGAAACTGTTTCCCAATGACTTGAAGCTCAGATCTCTTGCTCAGGTGTTAGGGTAAATTTGTTTACAAACTCTTAACAGTCTTACAGTGGAGTCACCACATAAAATGATCAGTTTTTAGTTCAGGAGGGGATATAAAGAGAGAAGACAAAGTTTCTGAGTATGCAATCCCCTTCTTTACATTCCCCATTTTTTGTTACATTCCCAGACTAGGGTACTTCTGTGAAGTTCTTTTCCACTCCCTTTCATTTGATTTTATTTACAAAGCACATTCTAAAATAACATAAAATTTAATTTGGAACTCTCCACTTTTGGCTTCTCCTTTTGAAGACTGCATACCTTATGCCTTAGATACAGCATCTCAGAGATCCATTCCTATCTCCCTTAAATCCAGAGGCACTGAGGCAGGCATAACCCTTTTCCAGCCTTTCCAGTCTTAGCTGAAAGATTAGGATGTTTCAAAGCATGTCATACTGTGAGAAGGGCTTATTAGGAAAGAAGATAATACATTGTGCACATTACAGAAGAATAGATATACATATATAGATATATTCACTCTATAGTGCAGCTTTATGCACAGTGTTTTTTTCACAGGTTCACCTTCATAAGACTTGCTTTCAAAGATCTGTGATCAAAACGTCTTATTTTATGTCTGAATATCTGTTTCAGTAAGACTTGCACATGCCAGTAAGGCATAGCACAAGTTCCATGAGCTCCACATGGCAATAGAATCTCCTAATTTTCACAGAATCACAGAATAGTTGAGGTTGAAATGCAGCTCTGGAGATCATCTAGTCCAACTCCTTTGCTCAAAGCAGGATCAGTTAGAGTACGTTCTTCAGGGCTGTGTCCAGTCAGGTTCTGAATATCTCCAAGGATGAAGACTCCATGTCAGGTCTGGACAACCTGTGCCAGTGTTCAATCATCCCCACAGTAAAAATGGCTTTTCTTATGTTTAGTGGAATTTCCTGTGTTTTGGTTTGTGCCCCTTGCCTTTTGTCCTGTCACTGGCCACCACTGAGAAGAGTCTGGCTCTGTCTTCTTTACCTCTCCCTATCAGGTGTTTATACACATCAATAAGATCCCCCTGAGCCTTCTGTTCTTGAGGCTGACTCATCCCAGCTGTCTTAGCTTCTCCTCGTATGTCAAATGCTCCAACTCCTTAATCATATTCATAGCTCTTCACTGGACTCACTTTGGTATGTCCTTGTTTGGTTGTCCTTGTTATGTTAGCTACATAAACAGAGAATAAACAACCTTCAAAACTGCAAGGTTTTTGCTTCAAAATACTGTCTCCAGGCTAAAAGTTTCACTGACGTGTCCTGAAAGCAAATTCACATGGGCTGGGAGGGGCCGACATTTGGAAGGACTTGTCTCACACTCCCAGAAATTATACCAAATAATTAGCAGAAATGCCATTTGGACTTTCAGACCTCGAATTGGCTACTTACAAAATTATAATGTGCTTTGTGCTTACTAACGTTTTGTGAGCAATTGTAATATTCCGGTGTTTCCAGTTAATCCTGCACAGTAGGAATGTTTCCATGGCCATTTTCTCTACACTTCAATTTTGTTGCTGAAAACCATTGTTTTTAATTTCTGGCAGGCAGATCTTTTTAAATGGTTAAAAGAAAACCATATTATTTTTAGACCAAAATATGCTGTTATCCTTCAAAAAAAGTTTAAATGGATGTTTTTGATCATCTTTACTAAACTCATTGGCAGGAATTCTTTCCCTGGTTATAGACGATGGGAAAGGAAGTTGGTCTTGGTTGGATTCAGTGGCCCAGCTGTAATCCAGTAGTAATAATGATTAGCGGAGGTACTTTACTGGACCTCAAGTGCTGCAGTAGCACAAAAGAAGAGGCTTAGTCTCTCCAGTAGTTGCAGCTTAGAGTTTTCTTCATAAAGAATGTACTATTTGATTAAATCCAGTTTTTCGGCCCACATGTGCACACTCTGTTAGAAGTTATATCTTCATGATTGACATTACCATGATGACTCGCAGTGGTGGGTCTGTTCCTGATCTGTGTTGCTCGGCCCATGCATTCAGGCAGTGAGCAAGTACAGATCTGAAGCGAAGACCTTTCTGTCTAGATAGGCAGAAGGGACTGATGAGGGAAATGGAGGCACGGGAGTTTAAGTGAATTTCCTTCAGGCATTGCAAGAGATCAGGCTTCCTGAGTTGTATTCCTGTACTCAGTCTAGTAGAGCAGCCCTTGAGGGCACAACTTTATCTGAATACTTCATCTGCAGCTTTTTTCGTTCACAGCTGTTCACAGCTTCTTTATATTTACAATGGATTTCTATTAAAAGCACAGCTCATGCAAGAAATAACTTTTCCATGAGTAGGCAAATGAATTTCTGAAAATCAGAGCTTAGGTGTGAATTCTTACTCACATATACCCAAAATATTTTTTTTCCTAAGTAATGTGTAATTTCAGTTTAAAATGTATGTTTCAGCAAATGCTTTTGCCCGTGAATTATCTGTGTGCAGTTCATTGAAAGCATGTCTGGAAAGGGAATGCAACATACGTGGGCATTTATTTTAAAATTCAGACGTGCATTGGGCATTTAAAAAAAAAGAAGTATATATTGCATTCTAACTCAGGTCTCCAGTCGTGCAGAATTTTGTTGCTCAGAACCAATACCTGTGTAGATGATACTGGTAATGATTCATGTGAAGTACTTTACCATGCAATATTAGGGTTTAGCACTGAAAAATACCATCAAATTATAGAACTACCTCATCTTCTGAGCCACAGAGCAGATATATGGTAAATACTTGCAGATCCAGTTGAGAGTGATTATCAGGTGAGCTGCAAGGATATGCATTAATTGTGAAGTCCTACCAATGATATTCACTGGTGTCGTTACTACATGTCAAATATACTTCAGGACTCTACTCAATCTTTCAGTGTAAAGTATCACCATTCATTTTTGTCATGGTTTTTTCTCCTGGAATTCTTGTTTGTTGGGTTTTCAGCTCATGTTTCCCATTGCATCCTTATTGCAGCCACCCAAAGGAGGGGCTCAACCTGCTTCTCACACAGGAGGGTCCTGAGGGAAGGGTCAAAAACCTTCCATGCCATCCATCTTCCCCGTCTTCCACTTCCTTCAACATGCAGGTAGTTTTAATCACTTTGTTTTCTCTAGTATCATATGCTTCTGGACTGCAGCCCCTGTGGACAATGTAGCCAGTTGAGCCAGCAAACCTGACACCCTCAGTACTACACTTCCAGCTTTCATTATTGAGTTTGCACATGGCAGCTCAAAAAGAGAGCCTACTATAATAAAGTACAGTGGCTAAAAGCTGAAGAAAGGTTCTACATACCTCCAAAATTAAAGGCAACAACTTTAAGAGATGATACCTATATTTCTTGGTACTTGTAAAGAACTGATGTGAACATATAAAGGTTGGGCACAACCGTGGCATAAATGGTCACCAATGATACTGGTGGCAGAGAAGGCGGAGAATAGCAGAATGAAATTACCTTAAAGTTTGGGAGGAACCATTGATACATTCTGTAGATGTAGTTTTGGCACCTTCTGAGTGAAATAGATCGCCAGCTTTTCTGCTGTAGTTTGTAATTTGTAGTCTAGCTAGCTGCTGAGTCTCTTGCTCATCAGCGTTTTGTTCCACTGTGAAAGTATACTACACTGAGAAATTTTTCATTTTCATCAGAAGTAGTCTTAACATCTTTGTTCCCTCTACTGTGTTTAAGACCACCTCAGAACCAGCAAGTTTCTTCAGTGTTGTATGTTGAATAGGTCAAGAATATCATAGTTTAACTGAAGCTGAACACAGTAATCTAAATGCTGTTTGTTTGGTTGTTTTGTTTTTTTTTTTAACTATATTCCTTTGAAACAAATAATATTTTCTTTGGTTGTCAATATGCTACAGTGTTGTCTTAGCTAGACACATGCACACAAATCCACATGCACTCTTTTCCTAGTCTTTTAGTCATGTGACTGTTCAGTAATATTTTCTCACAATTTGTTCATGATATCCAAAGTCTTCTTTTCTATTTGCAGTGTTAGAAGAGTATTAGAAGACATGGAACTATTGGAGCAGGTCCAGAGGGCCACAGAAATGATCAGAGGGATGGAACACCTCTCATATGAGGAAAGGCTGAGAGAGTTGGGGTTGTTCATCCTGGGGAAGAGGAGGCTCTAGGGAGACCTTATTGTGGCCTTTCAATACTCAAAGGGGACTTTTAGAAAATGCGGGCACAGACTTTTTATTAGGGCCTGTTGCAATAGGACAAGGCGTCATGGTTTTAAACTTGTAGATTCAGACTAGATGTAAGGAAGGAATTTTTTACAGTGAGGGTGGTAAAACACTGGAACAGATTGCCCAGGGATGTGGTAGATGCCCCATCCCTGTTAACGCTCATGGTCAGGTTGGACAGGACTCTGAGCAACCTGCTCTAGTAGGTGTCCCTGCTCATTGCAGGGGGGTTGGACTAGGTGATCTTTAAAGGTCCCTTCCAACCCAAACCATCCTATGGTTCTGTGAAAAGTTGGTTATTGGTGCTTTTTGTCACAGGCCATATGAGTCTACCCAGAAGACAGACTGCCTTCATTCTCACTCATGACAGCCTATAGAAGTAGCTTGCTTTATTTTATCCAAAATGGCTATACTGTTTCTGTTTTGACTCTCATCTGTCCATGGATTCAGAACCAAAGAGGTCTGTGATGCTGAAACAGTTTTTGTGTCTAAGACATAAAACTGACATGACAGCTGCCTGTTACCCAGCATAGTGAATTTATTTAATCGTCTTTCAAAAAACATTCATCTGATACTATGTTGGGAAAGTTGTAGTTCATAACAAACTCTCTAGGAGGTTGAGGTAATGGAGGGATAGTCACATTGTCTCTGCATTTAATGTCACTTGTCCAAGGGATTCTGACTTAGAGGAGTTTATTTCTCTCCCTTAACCTTACAGGGGTAATACAGAGACTGGATTCCTACTTTAGACAGAAACTATTTGAGATGGATTGTAAAAATACAGACTTCCCACTTTCACATCCCTTTGTTTCTTCAGAGTTACTACTGTAATCTAAGCAGTCAGATGTGGTTTTACTGTTTGTTCATGTAAGATGCAGTTGGTTTAGAGATTTCTGGGAAGCAGTATTTTTGCTGTGAGAAGTAGCATTTAAGATCGCTGACTTAACTGGCCTTACTATGAGAAGGATGCTGTGAGAACAATGCTTTGAGAACAGTACTATTTCATTTTCTTCAAACTTCTTTATTGTCTTTGGAAATCTCTTGAAGATATTGAAAACAGGCATAACTGTCAAGAAGCAGTCTCAATAGTGCTAGAAAACTCTGGCTAGTTTAGGTATGTTTCCTAGTTTAGGTTTTCTCTTCGACAGTTTTTCTCTCTGTAACACTGATTCTTCATGTCACTGTGTGGCTTAGAAAGGCACAGTAATTTATCCTTACTCCTGGAAAATTAAGTTTAGCACTTGGGGCCTTTGATCTTGTCTGAGAGGGTGAGAAATTAACTTCTTCAGTTTTAACTCTGAAAAGCTGTTATAGAACTAAAAAAGCTGTCAATATTAAGCTAAATGTTATATTTTCTGATGGTAACAGATCTGCCCACAACTTATTTGTTTTGAAAGATGCCTATGCTGAGGTCATAATTGAAAAAATAAGCTTTCACAATTTGTGCTAAATAAGCCATGCTAGGTTATCACAATACCTGTTGCATAATTTTCAGTGACAGCAACAATGGAATCTATACAGCATGACAAAAAATTAATCCATTGTATCATTCACATAGAAGCAATAACTGCAGCTATCATTCAGCAAGTAGGATGTTTAGTTTGCATCATCCTGAAAGAAGGAACCTGCATAATTTATCTGTCCAAACAGGCAGTTTCATTTAGAAGTCCTTTGATACGCTTTCGTCATGGACTTCTAGGATGGCTTTTGATCAATGAGCACAAAATCATTTTCCAGTTTTTGTTCTGACATTAGTCAACCAAATCAATGACAGTTTTCTGTTCAAATGGACGCCCCTTTCTAGCTACTCCTTTAGTAAGGATATAAGGTGGTAGTTCTGTGCTGAATAAAAAGATTGGCAGTGATTATTTCATTGTACTATAGCTTTTGGATCTGAAAGCTCTTGCAACATCATAAATTCCATGTAAAAAGCAATGACTTCTAAATTATCAGTCTTTGCTCAATGTTTTATTAAAAAAACCTATTTTGTAGGACTGTAAGTGCAAATGTCATCTTAGAAAAACACATTAATGCGAAGCCTCTTACAAAGTACTATTTATTTATAAGATTATGTGGTTTTACCTAATGTTAGTCTGGTTCCTTATTTATGCCATCAACATTAATAAAACTTGTATGCAAGAGAGAAGACCTGGAAGACAAGAGTCAGGGTCAAAAGTAACATAGCAACCCTCTCAGTACTTATGAAATCTGGCAATTACCGTCATGGAGAAAAAAAGTATAGCGGCTGCCAATAGGGTTTCACCACAGCAGATGGAAGTAAAATCTCTGTCCTTTTGCTCATGTCATGAAGTTGAAGATGGATACTCAGTGGGATCAGTGTGGAGCAGCAATGTTATAAATAATGTAAAATGGCTTCCTACTGCTGGGAAGCTAACTGTTGTTAGACTGGGGTAGTACAAATCCTAGTTAGCAGATGTGCCAGACCTATAAATTTGTGTGTCTGAGTTGTGAAGGCAAGGTCATAAAAGCAGCTTCACAGAAGAATTGCAGGCATAGGGAAAGGAAAAAGGCTTCCTGTAGCGTCTCTGACAGACTTAGGGGGTGCTGTCCCAGTTTTGCTTTCTGGCACCCACCACTTGGCCTATCTCCTTCATTCCTTTTGGCAGAACAAGTTCTGCACAAAAAGAGAGGGTAGCACTTCCAATCCTGTAAATGTTCACATCCTAAATTAGCATTGTGTTTTCTTCGTTGGCTGGCCCAGTGAGGTGGCTGGAGTTTGCTGTGCACATACTTGGTTTAATTCAGATTATGGTACCCTGTAATTTTTAAGGATGTGGATTATCATCAAACTAGATTTTAAAATTTGAAGTCAGGCCTAAGTGCATACTGTCTCCTTTATTGTTTCAATGAGTAGAAAAAAAAACACAACAGTGATACCCAAAACCAACATATAACATCTATTAACATGCCATACAATGCACACCCTGTGGCACCTTTCCAGGTCCACAAATTATTCTAAATTATGGTAACAACACAGCTAATTATAGCTTCCCCCACCCCCTTTTTTTTTTTTAATAAGAAACATATTTTTAAATACACAAAGAACGTAACTTCATAAGCACTCGAGAATGCTAAGCTCATCCAGTACAACACCTGGAGACTGAAACTCCTGTTTGTATCACAGATTGTTTGCCCAGTACTTTGTTGCTGAACATACAGAGTTTCCACTGTTACACTTTGCTGGATATTGGTAATGATGGTCATTATGCCAATGGCAGAGAGGAATGCTCATAATGTTTCTCTGGTCTGATGTCACCCCACAAGCAGCCTGGGTATACCGAGCTGTGGTGAGAAAGATTGTAGTAGATGAAATCAAGCCTTCCCACAAAACTGTATGAGAGATGCTGAAAGCCAGATGTATTCTCAAGCCAAGAACTTCAGTGGCATGTAAGCAGTTGTCATATAATGTCATTGAGGGACATGGAATAAAACTGAATGGCGCACCTTTTTCTGGTAAACCTGAAAGCTGTAGTCATTCATGCCCTCTGTCTGCCAGCCTTCCCATTAATTTCTCCATTATCCCACTTTTTCTGTGTTTTCCAGTTATTCCAAGTCCAAGGAATTTAACTTATGGGCATGTTCAGCACACCACATTCTCTGTGCCATATCCATACTAGATCACTTCCAGGACTTCATCAGAAACAGCTTTTCTTTCCTTCCCTTTATGGGACTTCCCTTTCCTTTTCCAGCATGGGACTGTGACCCAGGACCTGCTCTCATGGTTGTGTATATGCGGTGTGCCAGGGTTATTTCTGCCGGCCTCTGTCCAAATCCTCTGACTCAGTGGCAATGACTGTCCTTTCATTCCTCTCTAGCTTTCTTCATCTTATTTTTCCTCTTCCCCAGGACCCATCTCTCATCTGCTTTCTCCATCTGAGCAATGCCCACACACTCTGTTTTCATTTTTCTTTCAGCCAAAGATCTGGCAAATTCCATAGCAAAGATGTGTCACAGAAAGTCTACCTTGTTGCCTAGGTGGTGATAAAAGTGCAGCTTTGAGACATACTTGCTAGCTTTTGTTGTGCAGGTTGTGGCCAGAAATATGTCACTAAAGCTTTTTAGTGCTGTCTTTGAGAACATTTAAAAGATACTTTTGTGACTTAAGTGTAGGGGAAATGCACCCATTCAGGTAGGAATGGTGGTGATGTACAGGTGGATGCATTCTTGCAGAGGCCCTGAAAACAACTGAAGTTTTAACTGGGGTATGGCTTGATGTAGTTTGCTTTTTTGTGATAGTCTGCTTTTTGCCACAGTGGAACTTTCATTAATTCTAAATAGCCACAAAGACATGCTTCTGGGTTCATCTTCAGGTTTCTATTCTGCAGGCATCCCTATAATGGAAAGATTATTTTCTTTTGAGAAGCATCGTTAGTATTCAGAATATGTTAGCATAGGGGAGTCTAAATTTTTATATCATTCCTTCTGCTTTTCCATTGAAAAATGGTACAGTTTGACATGATACAGGGAGAAAATTCCATCTGAAGGTTCAGGGGACAGAAGAAGAGAATGATTTAGCTGATGCCTGATTATTGTAAGGATTTTTTTCTTTTTTACTTACTTATAAAAGAGAATAACATTGTAAGCAGTGGCATATCTTTTTAAAATGTCTCATCTCAGAGGCTTTTTTCTCTCTTTAAATTTTCTAAAAGATCTGTGCAAGAATGTGTTCACATTGAAGTGACCCATATATAATGCATGCATTCCAAGGTAACCTATAAGCAATTAAAAGCACTAAGTGTCCTTCCAGTCACAAAGTCGAACAGAGTTAAGAAACTGTTGCTTAACAAAACACATGTACACTTTTAATACTTACTCCATAAATTAAGCATATAAACTTCCAATGGCCTTTAAAGTATTTCAGAGGAGTTCAAGAGGCTCTCATCAATTAATCAAAACCATTGGTTTGGTTTGTTGACAGCCATGCAGGAGTGCTGATCTGAGAGACTGGTAAACAGGGAATTGCTGTTCAGCTTTCAGCCTCTGGAGTCCAGCTAGGAAATTACAAAAGTAGACATTTTCATCCAAGTCTCAGACAAACCAGAAGGGAAGGGAATCATAACATTTCCTTCCAATAATTTGTCTTTTATTCCTTCAGCTTCAGAGATAAAGGGTAATGTTTGGATACTGAGAAACAGATTTCACTGATTTTTGTTTTCTGGGGAATTTGGTGAATAGCCCCTCAGAAAAGCTGAGTTAGCCCATTAGCTGCCCTACTAAAGCCTTGCACCAGAGCTTTCTAAATGATTCGTAAATGTGTTGAAATCTAGAGAGAACGTGGAAGACTTTTTTTTTTGTATGAAACAGAACCCAGTCAGTTGTAGCATTTAAACCAAACTGAATAGCGGAGTACTTTGAAACATTGCGGAGGCTCTAAAACTGAAAGGAAAATAATTGATTCCCGCCATTGCCACATGTTGTTCATCTTTACTGGCTCACAATTCCTTTAGGATTTCCACAGTAACAAGTGGAGGGCTGAAGGAGCTATCCAAAGTGAGCAAGCATTATCTCTTGCTAGAGATGAAGAGACAGAAGCAGTGAGAAATCAAAGGAGGACACAAGACAATAATGTGTTCAGGAAAAGAATTCAAACATTCTAAATTCCCCTTCCTAACTAGCTCAGACTTCCCATTGTAAATGCAGCCGTATGTTTAAGTTGTTACCTTTTGCTAATAGACCATTCTCATTCAGCTGAAGAGTTTGGAATTGCATCATCTTAAGTTTCTGCTATGTATCTTTGCTGTCATTAACTAACAGCCCTTTGGTTTAACTGTAGAACGTATGTGTCTGAGCTTATCAATTCCTGTTCTCATCTCCAGTGTCATGTGCTCCAACTACCTTTAAAATGTGTCACTCCTTTCTTCCTTTCCTCCACACTTTTCTCTTACATATGTTCCTTTTACTACCTAGAGGCAAGGAGAAGGAAGCAGGAGACTTTTCACATCGTCATCTTCAGCTCCTGATCCTAGCATAAGTGTGCAGGGAAAGGCCCAAAAGATATGCACAAGCCATTGCACAACATGTTGACCTTTATTTTGTGTAGAAAACAGCAAATTCAGAGCTCCCATTTGCACATTGCCTATCAGAGTTAGGGCAAAAGTGTAATGTTTCAGAAGGGCTCCTTAATTATATGTTACATGACTGTTAGAAGTCCCTGAAGTCATATCTTGCTTTAGTAAAGGTTTCATTATTTATGAACTGACTTTGTGTAGTAAGTTGATGTGCCATTTTGCTTTGGCCTTTGAGGTTTTAAACTTAACAGTGTTTTACAGCTCTTTGGTAACACATCTAAGTGTTGAAATCGTGTTTCCCCGGTTCATACAGAATCAGAGTAGCTTCCTGTTACTATACTACTCAAAAAGCCAAACTTTCCCACCACAGACAACTTTAATCTGCTAGCTTGAAATTTATATTGATTCTGTCACTAATCTAGTTGCTTTTGATACGAGTCTTTTAGGTGAATGTGCAGGATTCTTTAATTGCAGCAGATGTTTCTCTGGGTTTTCTCTCTCCCATTTCATTCTAGATTTTAGTTGTTTTTCCTTGGAAAGGTACATGAAAGGGAAATCCTTGTATAGTCAAATGTTTGTTTTACCATCTAAAGCTTGCGAAGGGTCCTTAGCCTGGGCTGATTTCTTCTTGAAGAGCTGTAATTATTCATGGAAAGAAAAAAAAAAGCCTTTGTCACTAATAGGCTTCTTGGTGCTTCTTGTAACAGTCTTTATTATTCCTTTCTACATAATTTTCTATTGATGAGGTGAAAAAAAGGCTTCCTCTGCTGTTGAGAGAGAAAAGGTAATTGTTCTTTTTTCACATTTACCAATGCTTGTTGCGTTCCTTATGTGTTTAAAGGACAAGGATGCAGAAAATAATGTTATTGATGGCATCACCATAGCAACAGTTCTTTGGAATAACACATTCTGGCATTGTTATTCTGCACACACAAAAAAAGGGGGACTTTCTTTTAAGCACAAACAGATTGTGCCCCTTTTAAATGCACCCATGAACTTTGCTTTTCTGAAGATTTACAGACTGGTTTGGGGCAGAAAGGATTCTGACATCATTTACCTCTCTGTGTACATCACATTATGGTGTTAAAAAAAAAAACACAACACAAAACCCCCCAAAAAAACCACTTTGAAAAAGCCAGTAGTTTAAAGAGACACAGTATGGGAAGGATACATAAATATTTCTTTGATCAGAAAGAGAAAAAAAAAAACTTGAAAGAATTTTGAAATTTATGAGCTCTAGCACCAGACCCACTAAATAATCAATCAAGAGACAGAGGAGAATGGAGGAGCCAAACACTCTGAGCTTATTAAAGTAGTTATTTATTTATGAAAATTCTCCAGATAGCATAGCTTGTACCCCAGCCACTATACACATATTAAAACATTTTGGTAGGAAATCAAATTGGCCATTCACGAGGCAGCTTGCAAACAGATATTTTGCCTTTCATATTCAGTCCTTCATTGTCCACAGGTGTTGACAGTCTTGCTAGAAAAACACTTTAAAAGCAATAGGATTTTCTAAGGCTTAGTATCATTTTATTCTTCCTTGACTCCACTGCAGTTCTGAGTTGGATTACTTTATTTCTCTGATATTCATCAGTGAAATACGTATGTGGTTTTATAAAAAACAGAATGTCTTGAAATTGGGAAGAAGTTTGAAATCCATTCTGCATTCTGTGGTGCTGTTTCTGGCACCCTTAATGTACACCTTCCGGTTTGACTTCCCCAAGAGACAAACTATTTCTTGTACACAACGGTGCACAGAAGTGAGCTGTAAAAACCTTGAGGTGTGAACACAAGAAAGCTTTGCACCTAAAAAGGACTTGTGTTGTGTGCAAACATGCTATTAAAGTACACCCGCAATCTCATTGTTGAGAGAAGCTGTAGTTTACTCAATGGCTCCAAGTATTTGTTAAAATTTTGGTTCCAGGTTGTATATGATTTTTCTGAAAGTCACCACAGCTTGTGGAAATCAGCTGTTTGGTTGTTGAACAATAATTTAGACCTTTGGATTTTTCTACTGTCAAATATCGATGGAAATGTGAAGCTCTGGGGACTACAGCACAGCTGTATGTAGATGTTGCTTCACATTCAGCTTTCCAGCACTGAAGTGACCCCCGAAAACCTGACAGGAGACTAGAAACTCTATTGCTTTATCCCTTATGTTTGAGAAACATGACCACCTTTGTGCTACATGGTCGTTTCAGCGTAGAGGCAAGTCTGTGAATTGCCTAACATCTTGCTCAGTGTTTTATTTTGTAAGGAACAAAATAACAGAATGAGTTTTGAATCTTGGTCATGTTTAGCCCTACAAAAATGGTAAGTCCGATGTAAGATAATAATTTGATCTGTGCTCCATATTTACATGTAGATTTGCAGACAGTTATTTCTTGCAAAATGTATTTTTGGGTTTAAATAAGATATATATGCAGTAGTGCATATAGCATTCTATATAATTATGAATATTCATTACATATGCAAATTAGCATATATATAATGATACACCTATCTATAACAATATATGATAGATACAGGTATATGTAGTCTAATGCCATGTATTGTTTTGCTAATTAGTCCTAAAAAGTATTTTCAGTTGATATAAAAAAGAAAATGGGGAAAAGTCTAGCACATGTATGAAACTTTTTCCAGCCATCAATGCTTAGAAATGTCTTTACATGTTGTGTTCTCGGTAATAACATAATCCTACTAGCAAATAGCAAAATTAATGTCAGATTTCTTCAGACGACATTGTCTGATGTGGGCCATATTATGTCTTAGAAAGGTAGTGCAATGAGTCAAACCCACAGGAAACTATTACTCCCCTGAAAAATTATTTGAGAGTTGTGAGAATATAGCCAGTGCAGGATAGGCATTGCTGAGGTCGTCATTCCACTTGGAGTTTGAAAGTAAACCCTCACACACATCCAGGGCCCTTCATCATCTCTTTGATTCCATAAGGAATGAAGGACCTTAGTTAAAGTGAATAGGAACCCAGAAGAAGAACGTGTTTCATCCTGCTGCTTTGCAAGGTTTACTTACTCCACAGCTTGCTTAAGTAACAGTTGGAAAATAAACCTGCTAAATATCTTTTCTTGCTTAGAAAGGTGCTCATCAAGCAGATACTCATATTCTGTTTAATTACATCTTGTTGCAAGAAGTCATGAAATATTCTTGCAAAGAGTTTGGGATGTGAAGGCATTCCTGCAAAGCCAGGTGGTGTTGAAATATTTGCTGTTATTCTATTTGAATATTAAAACATTTTATTGGAAATATTTCTTTCTGGAAACCAAAGCTATCTCATGTCAGCTGTGCAGATTTCAAAGGAAGGAAAAATAAAAAAGGTTTTAGTATTCTTCTTTTTAATCCCATCATCCCATCTCTTGCCTTATGTTTACAGAAATGATACTATAGTGATTGAAACTTTGGTTAGACCTGGTTCAAAACCTCCTTATGAAACACTAATGAAAAGATGTGTTTTCAATTTATTTTTTTTAAAGTGTCTGCTTTCTGAAATTATTTTGTCTCTTTACTGGACGATTAAGAACTTTGCAACATAGTTTTGAGAAGTTTCACTTGGTAGAGGTGGAGAATGTTTGTTTAAATACTGAGCTTTCCTGTGACCAGGGAGAGTAAAAGTATTTTCTTGCCATTGTCTGGTCTAATACTCTACAATTTTCCTGTGTTATAAATAGGTACTTTTTATCTCTAGAGAAAACCTTTTAGAAAAGAGTAACCCAGGTTTTCATATCTCTAGTATGCTATGAGGCTCGAAGACCTAGGATTTGCTAAGATAACCAGGAGTTTCTCATTTTTGCCACAGCTGGGGACTTCGTTGTAGTTACTGAACCCCTACCATCTGGGGGTATTTGCGCGTGCCTGGGTGGTGGTGCCATTGCTAGCTCTGCTGTAGCACCACACCTCTGGGAGCCGGGATATCAGAACTCCTCAAGGTTTATTAACTCCCACCAAGGCACCAGGAAATATGACAGTGGTGGTGAAGACTCAAATGGAGGAAGCTCATTTCTCAGCTATGCCTCCTGCATGGCCTTGTTCTGCCCTCGGGGTCACCTCCATCTGCCAAGGGACATTGTGTGACAGTGACTCCCCCAAAACCGACCTTTTCTTTTGCTTTGCTTTATTGTTTAAGGAATTGTGATTTGAAGATGAAGTAAAATCAAAAGCAGATTATAGTAAAATAGTTGACTGTGTTTTGTTTTGCTTTCCTTTCTTGTCCTTATCTTTCTCTTCCCCTGCCATGTATTTCCCTCTATGTGAAATCAGTGGTAATGTCAGGTGCCAAGTAGATACCAGCAGAGACTGACAGCCCTGATTCTGCCAGAGCAGCGGCAACACACATTCTCTGGGCTATCTTACTGCATTTTCTTTGAGATAAACCATTTCTGCATGTGAGTAGGTAACAGAGAGTATTGGAAAGGGTTTCAGCGAGCACCAGCTTGTACTGGTAGCTCTGCAATGTGGGAAACAGGTTAAGATTGCCAAGCATCTTTCATGTAATCCACCAAAAAGCCATCGCACAATCACAAGTCAGTCACAACCAACCTGGGCTGGATTTCAGCCAGTCTTTCTTACTCTGTATTCTTGGTCCCACAGGAATTGCTCACATTTTCTGGAAATTTTTGCATCTCTTTCCTTTCCCTACCTATCTGCATGGTTTTTCTGCTAAATTAAACTTGGTCATTCGCTTAATCTTTCTAGCCTCTTTTCTGAAATTGTAGTACCTTTGCAGCACTGCAAATCTTTGCTTTTACTGCTGACAGAATGAAGCTTTATTTCTGACACATGCCTTTTTCTAAATCTAAGATAAAACCCCTCTTCGCGGCTGGATGACACATGCGGTTTTCTGGCTGCCACTCAGAGCAGGAACATCTTGTCAGAGATCAGACTCCAAGCCTGCCTGCTGAAGATGCTGTCCCCAAGTACATTTTATATCCAAACTGAAAACACATGTAATTGCTAAACAAACTTGAATTTGTTTATATGTAATATACCAGCAGCTGTTTCCTTGTATGATGTCCAGGATTTCTCCAGCCAATTTACTGAATAGTGTAGAATTCTGTTTCCTTGGGTCAGTTTGCGTGCTTATTTGTTTTCTTTTCTTTTCAACCTCTGTTGGGGTGAGTTGTAGTCACTGAAACAACTGTATTTTCCTAAAGCTCTAGGCAGAACCAAACAACATCAAGAATGAAGATGGAAAGAAAGTCTTATGTTCATTCAGTTAACAATACAAAAAACAGCTGTCCATTACAGATTATTACATTTCCAGCATACCCAATGCAAGGTTTCTCACTTAGCTTTAGCAGTCTACTCCTAGATGGATGCTTTGTACCCAAGACATTGTGATCAGCTGAGGAAGGGTAGCTGTCTCAATCAATTCGTTTCATCCTCTGTTTTCTTGCTAGAGCAAATTTTGGCGGGTTTTTTTTATCCTCATGAAAGGACACACTGTTTTTTGAGATGAGAGCATCTTAGGCTCTCACTGGGGAGCAAGCTCACCCAGACATTATTAGTGAGCCAGAAATGTCCAGATCTGATGCAACTGTGCAGCGTAAAGGTCAGATCCAGGCTGTTGGAAAACAGTCTTTCAGCTTCAATGAAACTAAGATCTGACGGTATGTATTTGTTGAATGTAATTGTGTTGTTTAGCCAAATGTTGATTTTCCTCACTCCTGTGAAGCACACAACATGCTAGAATTAGAAGGCTAGAGCAGGGACACTCACAGGTGTAGATGGGGAGCTGCTTTCCACAAGCCATCTGAAAAGTTAACAGTATGATTTTTTTGGATAGTCAACCATCAAACTAACCATCAAACTACATTTATACAACCAAAATTTACATGCATAGTGTAACATTTGGCTTGAAACAGGCATCTTGCACTTTCACTAACATCGTGTTCCTGTCTCCATCAGAAACTTAAACTGTGTTTTGTTTGGCTTCCATGCCTAACAGAGTAAACCAAAAACTCTGGGAGAGGAGTTGTCTCTGTCAGTCTTCTGAATTGCTTGGTCATTGTGCTTTATTGTGGTTCTGTAGTTTCTCACATGAAATTTTACAAAGAAAACACAAAAAAATCCCACTATGTTAATAGTTTAGTAAACAACTGAAATGAGAATGCTTGTTTCCTCATGGATTATTTCCTGTCTCTGCTGCTGAAGGTATGTTCCGTTCTTTCTAGCACCAGGGATTGAGCAAATGACCATAAGTGACAATTGGGTGATCTAAAGACATTGTAATTCATGCTATGTTCTGTTTCTTACTTTATAGTTCCTATAATTACAATGTATGTGGTGCTATTATATTTTGCTGTGATACATAATACATACTGATACAGTTGAACTGTATCAGCTGATCCTGATAGAGTTGAACTCCACCATTCCGTAAATTAGCAGTACTCTTAACCAAGTCCTGAAAGTCCTGAATGTCACTGGTAGCAGTTTGTAGCACCACATGGATCCCCTACCCAGGCAGAAGTAATTACCCCTATAACTAATACTGATGGGGAGAAACTAACCACGACAATTGCTTGTTGTTTGTGTTACAAAGATTTATGGTTTACTTTACATACAGGGTATGTTCATAAAAAAGTGTGTAAAACTGTTCATAAATAATTAAACACTGTGGTTTATTTGAGTCTAACAATTCAATGTCTTGCATATAATTTATATCTAATGTTTTTAAACTCTTCTGGAAGTTACTGGAACAGAATCATACAAATTTTGTATGATGTATGAACTTCGTAAACCATGTCTACAACTTTTAAAATTATTTTTTATAAAATTAACTTTTTGTTAAATAAGGGTGCAACTGTAGTAAGAGATTTCACTTGTACCTGGTCCTAAAATTAACTTATCAACGAAAAAGAGAATCCAGTTACACAGTTTTGAGGATTGAGTATAAGTGATGCACATGCTGCTGTGCATGTCAGTGTGTATATATGGGTTACATTCAAGATTTCTTGTATTTTCTTTTATTTTCTTACCACATCCAACCACATATAGTCTGATGATACTCTAAGTTATTACTGTATTGTATCTTAGGTGCAATTTAAAATAGTCTTTTTCAGATTGTGTTCAGAATCAGCATGTTTATTTGGAAGTTATAAAAAATAGCAGCAATATAAATACAGAGTAAATGAAGTTATGACAACATAGAGGGTAATGTAAGCATACATAATGAACCCCAGAGTAAAATAATTGCTAGAAGTCTAATTAAGATGCAAACAGGCAGTGTTAATGAAAAATAAAGGCTGATCAGTACGTTAGTTGTCACAGTCTGCCTGATTTAAGCACTTTCAGAGCCATTGAGCTGAAAACATTTTTAGAGCATTATACAATGGAGAGGTCATTGTATCAGACTGAACATTTTGCAGAACAGCACTAATAAGAGATTTGTGATACCTAGATGGCAGACTGGATTAATGTAGTAGACTCACACCCAAATCTCTCCTACGCCAGGAACAAAAATGAATGTGGATTGTGGGTCATACAACAATGTCTGCCACTCTCCCATGAACAATCTTTTGTAACAGAAAGTCAGAAAAAAAAACAGGAATGCAGTAGGAGAGAGCTTCTCAAATTGTACCTAAAACACTGGAAGAGCGTTTAGTTTAATTAGATTAGTGTTTTCTTTTCTTAAGTGGCATTTCTCTTCCTGTTTGTAATATATTTTCCATTGGATTCTGTTTTGCTGTCTTTTTGAAAGGTGAATTTGCTGAGAATGTGTCTGTATTTGAAAAGTTTATTTTACTGTCTGCCGGCACTGCCAAAGAGAATACGCACCCATTTTTGTGCCAGGCTTTAGAGACTACCTTGAGTAGCAGCATATGGAATTAAGATACTGCATTTATTAACAGTTAACATGAAACACCTAGAACCTTTCAATGCTGCACACTTCAGTATCACGACAATACAGTAAGGTTTTTTTTGGTGTACAAACTTCTCTTTTAAAAATATTTAGTCTTTTCCTTGTTTTGGGAACTATGATTTTTCACTTGGCGCATAATTACATCAGTTCTAGAAGCAGGGGCACACAGATCAACGCAAAAATTAAGAGAAGCAGCTAGGAACAACAACTTATGTTCAAAACCAATGATGCAGTTGTGCGTATGATGGGAGAGGGGACACAAAGGCTGTGTAGTAGAAGATGTAGTTCTGCAGATACTTTCTGGTTAAGGCTTGGGTGGAAGATCCATTGCTTGATATTTTGCCCAGAGTCTGCCACATACTGAAATAAAACTGCTGTGGGCATAATCCTGTACTGTCTTGGGAAAAGCCTAGCATAATTCCATAGGTGTTTACCCTCTCTTCCCTGGTTCTGCATTACATCAGTCATCTTTAGGAAGGAGCAACACGTGAAGCACAGGGCACCCCTCTTGGTGCTGGGGCCCCTCTGCTGAGCTGGGGCTTATGGTGATTAAGAGTAAAACTTCAAACACATTTAAATCAATAGGAGAATCCCACCCAATTTTTCCATTATTGTGGGTTTTTACTTTTTTTAGCATGACTAACTTTCCACCCATTTCTACAAATCAGGCTGCTTGGCCTCAATCGTGCCGGTTACCCGCAGAGGGATCCCTGTTTTTGCTGGAGCTGCCAGCACTGGGGAGAGGAGCATCCCGGCTGCCCACGCCTGGCAGTGCCAGCGGCTCCGGCAGTACGCCACCCACCTCCCCTGTGGTTCACCATTTGTCCTGGGGGCAAGGCAGGCTGAACACCAAGGCAGGCACTAAGATGCTTAAGAAACATCCCCCTGTAACATCAGGGGAATTTTTCCTATGCTGTTATCCACACTTTTGGCTCCTTATATAAAAAGCATGTGCACATAAGGTGGCTGCTAAACATCAACTAAAATAAGGCAAAACTTTGTTTCTCGGGAGGTGATAGCAAGGGGAGATGGTAACTCAGACATTTCACTACTTCTCTGATAGCAAAACAGTTATTTTACTACCAGAAGTCCACTCCAACCAGTTCCAGTATAGGAAAATATGTCTGAGGTGTGTATTTCTAGTTTGTTTCAGTTTGTACCACATCCTCCTAAAGACAATACTGGACAAAGTAATTTTAGGAGCATTTTTCTCTCCCATTTATATGCATTTGTATAGCAACTGAACTAGTATTAGAAAGGAATTAGTATGGTTTTGTATTTTTTAGTGTGATTTATATGTTCTGTCTTAAAAGGTTCAGTATTGTCTGAAGAATCAGCTTGCAAAAAAAGTAAATCTCATGTATCTACAATGATTCATAAATCATTTGTGTATGTAGATTTATACAGAAGACACCTGCCTAAATACTGCACTTTCTGAAAAATAAAAATAAACACAGGCAAATAAACACGGATTTGTTTTAGATTATATTCTTAAACAAGCCAAAATATTTATTTGCTTGCATTTTTATTTGAATAATTTTTTCAGGTCTAAACAAAATTTTGTTTAGAATTTTTTTTGTAATTTAATTCTTAGGAATTTTGAAAAATACTAAAATATAAATGAAAAGTTTCATTGTGGGTGAGTTCCTGCTCTTGGCTGAAAAATAATGGTCTTTCACCAGAAACATCTACATTTTTTGAAATAATGGTTTTCAGGCTTAGGAGATTTCTATGGTGGTGTTCTCCAGCTAAACATGGAACTGAAATAATTTTTCTACAGCTCCAACTACCTGATGAATACAGTAATTGAAATATTGTGGTCTTACACACAGATACCAGAATAAAATTCTGCTTTGTCTTTCACTTTTGTTTCAAAAAGTAGTAATTCTGATCTTTGATTTCTCCTGATATTTTTAGCAGTGCACAATTTTTGTCTTCCCAAGTGATTATAACAATGGCAGATATTCAGTGCCTGTAAGTAAACACTGAAAATCACTGGCTTCATTACACTTCTGGGCCGTTAAATATCTTCTTTCATCTGTCTAATTCCTCCCTTCTCATTGCTTCAGCAATGTGACTCAATCAGCCATGTGTTATCTTTCCCAGATCCTTTTCTGAACATAGCGTAGTGTGCAGGAATGCCGTTTGTCAAACGCATTGTGTCTGAAATCCTTTGTTGGGAGAAATGGAGAGAAAGAGATTATAAAATGCTGCAAAACTTTCAATAAAGCTGTTCCCAGGTTTCTTTATCTGTTCAGCAAAACAGAACATTCATAGCTCACTTCGATGTATAGGATGGTATAGAGTAGTATACAGTATCTATTATATCTTTGAACAGCATCTGTTGTCCAGGCTGCAGTTTACAGAGAATAACTTATTTTGTGCTTTGGCAAGTTTTTAGACTCATCAAGGCCAACACAGAGGGGAATTTAGAAGAGAGAAATGTATCTGTTGTCTGTAATGTTTGGTTTCATATTTGGTGAGATTTAAGACCCTGCAATTTTTTTGTAGGAGAGGTGAGCAAAAATACCCACTCAGACTGGTGCTGTGTGTTTTTCATTGCTCTGCTATTATAAACCTTTCTGAGGTAAAGTCAAGCAGTGCAAATAACTTTTGAAGCTGTTAGCTTCTGTCAACCTGAGGAAATCTCTGGCTGACTTTCTATAGCATTTCCTCCTCAGAATTTTGTACACAAAGTTTCTTAGTAACTGTCTTTTACACTATTTTGTGTTAAGAATTTTTTTATGCAGAGAAACATCTGCTAAATTCATCATAAAGCCTTGGCACTTGGTTTCGAGGCTTTGATAGTGCGAGACCAGGCTCACCTTGAAGGCTGTGTGTGTAGATGCCACGGGTGGCTGGTACGTTCATGTAGTTTCTGGAAGAATAAAAAGAGAGGGCAGCAATCGTTTTCTCCTATGGATGCAAAAAATTTGCAACAACCCTAAAAAAAAATCTATTTACAGTACGTTATCACTGTAAATCTAAGTTGAATGTTTTACACTGGAGTTGTTTTGAGAAATTAGTGTAGAGCAGGTAGGAGTAGCCATGTGACGAAGTGACAAATGAGCTGCCCAGTCCACACTGATGTGTGCACCAGTGTTTTGGGTTATAGATGCTGTTTTCATGGTAGTGAGCTGAGTTACACTGTGAATTCTCTGTCAGTGTACTCTGAGATAATTTGTCTCTCCAGGTCAGATATCCAAGGGGAAGTCTTGGAAGTCTTTGTAATGCAAACGTAGCTAGCCTTCGTTCACATAAGGAATGCTAGATGCTGACCCATAAGGACTGAGTTCAAGATTTCTGTGAATATGTGGGATTTGAATTAACCCAGTAATGAAAGCCTCCAGGAGCATAAGGCGCATTCAATATCTAAATTGCTTACATGGTTTAGAAAGCTAAAATTGGCTCTGGGATGATTAAGAGAAAGCTGGTTGATACTGCTCATTGGTAAAAACATTAACAGGAGTCCACCATGGCACTTCGAAGTTTGTTGAACAGCTGGTATGTTTTGTTTAATATATTCAAAGGAGAAAGTGTCAGTAGGTTTGTTGGAGATGGGCTGTGCTTACGGTGGATGACATGTAATTGAGATGTGTATTAGTGAAGAAGTGAAATAGCGAAGAGGCAGATCCAAGCAAAAAAGCTTGGATATAATCTTTGGTAGATTTTGTGTGTTAGAAAATACAAAGCACATTAAAGGCAAATAAAAATGTGCCAGACAGTGTCAACCATTACATTTATACAAGGAAAAAACAACAGTGAACTCAGTTATTCAAGTCTGATAATCACCTGTGGGACAGACAACTTCCTGGAGTGTCCTCTAAATCCATTATATTTTCACAAAAGATTAGAATATGAGTATGGAATAGGGAAATCACTAGTCCTGGGTTTCTACATGCAGCAGAGACACCCTATATTCCACAGTAGTACTTGTTGTATTTGCCCCAGAGGAGATTTGTCCTTTATTACATTGTTTTGTTGATTGTATACCTCTTTACAGCTGCATTCTTCTGCCCTACAGAACACAGTCCTGATGCAAAATAAAAATTGCTGTTAAAGTTACTGGAAGACTGGATGTGTATTATTAGTTTGTAATTTTATTTCAGTACTAATATTTTCCATTTTTCTTTCTTGTTTTTACAGAGGGTATGAACTGTATGAACAAAGAACATGGGTGTGCACACATCTGCCGGGAGACGCCCAAAGGTGGGGTAGCCTGTGAATGTAGGCCTGGCTTTGAACTTGCCAAAAACCAGAAGGACTGCAAATGTAGGTAGATGAAGATTAAATTTCAAATGCCACAAAATGTCTTATTTTCATCATTGTTATTGTTTTCCAGAAACCAAGAAATCAACTTTGTTTGGCCAAAGGTGATTTGTAATTTTAGTAATGTATTTTTTGTGGTAGAAGGTGTATTTGGGAATGGATGAGAGGGATTGAATAGCAGAATGTTGGCAGCAACTCTGTTAGCAAAATGGTAACAACTTTTCTACCTTTCCATGAACGCAGAAATGTGAGGCATCAGTTTAATCCAGGCTTACCTTGTAAAGCAGAACAAATAAAGCATAGAGGATTCTGGCTTGGAATATTTTGCAAGGTCCACAATGATAGATGCAGTGATCAATCTACTAATAGATTTAATGATAAACCTACTAGAGCTATCGATTTAAGAGGGTGAGATGAATTCCTCTTTTCTAAAGGCTAGATCTAAATGTCTGCTCTAGTCCTGATTCCACTGCATGCAGTCTGCTTGTCTTGTTATTACCTGGAAAACATGCAGTTGTGTCATATATACAGTTCAAAGAAAATCCCTGACTGATGTATTCTTGAAGCTAGGGTGCTGAAGATACAATACTCATCAGCCCACAAAATTGAAAATTGTTCTCTACGAGTTAAAATTATTGACCCTCTGTAACTGAGTACTGTCACCTGAAAGCTTCTGAATTGCATTGGCATCTTTCTGATGGCTTCAGTGAGTGTAAGGTCTGATTCCAGTAGCTTGCTTTCCTACTTGGTAGCTTTGTGAGAGACAAACAAAAAGGAAACGCAATAAAATGACATTAAACATGTTATGTGCTTTGCATAGGGCCAGTATTTTTGTGATAGCCTTTCTTCCACTTCACCTTTTTTCTTCCTGAGATCTCCACTGCTTAATATGCTTAGATTAAGTTAGTTTGCAAGTACAAAGTCAAAAGAATCACCTTTTAGTATCATCAAGAAATGCCATGGGAAACTGTACAGCCTGACTGCTCCTCAGTGTTAGAGGGTGCACAGGGCCAAAGGCAAAAAACACAGAGAAAAATTGCCTTTATGGTAGTTTTCATTCTCAGTGTTTATTAGAAGTGACCGCTGCATGCTATTAATTGCAGTGCAACATAGCTACATTGGTAAAGTGGGAGAGGATGTTTATTTATGTTGTTTAGTATTTGTTTCCACAAATTCGTGCATTCCTTAAGAATTACGTTATTCTTTTTCTTAGTGAGATGGTGACAGGAGGATTACGGCCTTTTCTGGAGCAATATTTCTAAATGCCTCCAGGTTTAATAGAGTGAAAAACTTCAATTTATTCTGTGCCTGTGGTGGTCAAATTGTAGTTGGAAGTACAGTGAACTTCTGCTGACAGACCTCTAATTAGGGACGCTGAGTTTTCCAAGGTTGCAGTTTGCTGCGGAGTGCACCGGCCCCTAAACCCACAGTACACCCTGAAAATATGTTCCATAGTCTTACTTGAAATAACTTTATTTCTAGCCTTTACAAACACAAAGAAGTATAATGCTGTAGCCAGATAGCCTGGCTATAAAATACAATAATTGTGAGATTACAGTAGGCTATTTATAAAGGCCTGGTTCTGAAACCAAATCTTGACTCTTAAAAAAACTTTTTCGCAGCTAACCATTTCAGTGGAATTGGCTTAAATCTTGAGCTGCAGCATTGCAAGTACTGAATACAGCTGTGTTGAAGAGCTGAAAAAAAGATGCTTGTCGCTTGTCATCCTGGACTAGGTCTGTGGCCTCATATACCAGGGACTGGTAGGATCTGATATACCCCTAGTATATCCCTCTCAATTATTCTGATTTATCGTAGTCCCTCCAGGAGGCTGTGCCTTTCAGAGTTTTTCAGAGCTTGCTTCTCTGTTTTTTTATGTCAACAAGTGACAGAGAACCAGTACCTCACAAGGTGAATTTTTATCATCCAGTTTGCAAATGAAGGGGGTTGGACTTGATGATCCTTAGGGATCCCTTCCAGCTCAAGATCTTCTATGATTCTATGAATGAGAATACTGTGAGAGG
>JAVJGJ010000057.1:16232660-16297515 GCA_035590215.1 Microhierax caerulescens
GTCCACTAGTAATGAGACAAGTGCTGCTCAAAGGAAAAAAAGATGTTAAAATAAGTTAGCATAAAAAACTGGAGAGAGGCTCCCTGCTTTTTATGTATGCATTATGAGGTTGTCATTACATCCTAATTACGTATCACCTGATCATATCATCACTGCTAATACGGCAGTCACACTACTGATGTCTTTTTTCATTCAGCATACATGATGGTCAGTGCTCACTAAACTTGCTTCTGGTCAATAGCTTCCTTTCCATAATTCAGTGTCATGCCTTTCCTGCTCCACAGTATTTAAACCCTATTGCAAACATAAAATTTTTAATTTCCTCACGGGTGTTCCCATGATAGTCATTACTATAATATGGAAGTGCTTTGTAGGCATTGTTAACGTATTTTCAGAATATTCTTGTCAAGTTTAAAAATACTGGTTTGCCTATCTTACAGATGGGGAATGAATATAAAGAAGTTAATGTCAAAGTCATTTAGTAGTGATTAGAAAGAAACACCCAGAACCCAGCTCAGCATTTACAGCATTTTAGTATGATCAAAGCCAGGCTCCCAGTAGTTCCAGCTGTAGTTGCAAATGCCATGGAGAAACGAATATATCAGTAACCTGTAATAGATATGATTCAGGTGGCTTGCCAAGCCCTACGTAGGAATTCCATGGCTGAGGCAGAAATAGATTAGAGTTTTTAAGGCTCTTCACTGTCTGAACAAGACCATTCTTTCTTGACAGTCTCTTTCTGATTTACTACTCATTCTACAGTAAACGAAACAAGATTCTCCAGCTGTTTCCAGAAGCCTGACTTTGCCCAGCTCCTCTGTGCACTGAATAAGACAGGAGTGTTTTCTGCATTTGTCATTAAGGATGGTTATCATGATACAATAGGTCTATGTATCAGAAATCTGGTATTTTGTAGCCTTTGAGTGCTTAATATTGCAGCCTTAATGGTTTCTTAGTGTAAATTTTAAACATGCAAGTTCTCAGTTACAAAAAAAAAAAAAAAAAAAATCTTTCCCACCATGCTAGGAAATCACAGAAGCATTGAGGCTTGATGAGGCTCAAGAGGTCATCTAGAAATACAACAAGCAGAATCATAGAGATCCATGCATAATTCCTCAGAAGAACTGCATCCTTTAGATCCAAAGCAGCAGTAAACAACCATCTTCTGTTTACACAAAACATTAGAAGAAGATTATGTTTCGTCAGTGATTTTCATAGATACTTGCTGGAGAAGCAGGAAAAAGAGACAGGAATAGTGAATTCAGTTCTAGATTATAGTGGGGAAACATGGCATATGACCTCTTCTTTCTATATCTGTATCCATGATAGATTTTAAGTTCCTGCCTCTGCGCATGATTGCAGTAGAAATTTTTTATAAACCGAAGATTTTTCTCCAAATATAAGCAAACCAAGGCATTTTTTGTTAATCTAATTATTAGTTGGATCAGTTTAGCTGGAACTTGAAAAAGTAAGAGCAAACCTAAAGCAGATGCACATACCTGCAGGTTGCAACCTAGAAGAGTTATAAATAAGTAAAAGCTGAACCTTTTAATGAAAAATACTGGGTAACCTTAACTAAAGCTATTTCTATCTGCCCCCTCTGATAATAACCATTTAAGTGAGCAGGAGGGCTAGTGCTAAGTAATTCTAAAAATCATGTCTAGTATGTTTACAGTAAAATGCTGTCGTAACTATGCCGAGTGGCAGCTTTTCAGCTCCTGCTGACAATTTGCTACTTATGCAACTATTTGCTAGCAGTACAAAAATCTCCAGAATGTTAAAAATGTAAGGCTATACTAAAATAAATAATGCAAGCAATGTTGCATGCACAGCTTCATCACATAGAGATGCCCATATATTTATGTACATTGTATATTTAATGGCCAATTTAGTTGAAAAACAGTGCAATTTTTAATTTATCTGGAATTACAGTGTGCTGGTTTGAACTGTTGCAGAAAGCCATGCTACAAAACCAAAAGATCTGGCTTGTTGCAAATTCTGTGGCATCTGAGTCATAGTATATATACTTCAGTCTACACACAGACAACATCAGGACATAGTTGTTTAGGAGATTTTTTGAGTTAGTGGGTACTAAATGTTAGATTTAATAATTGGCCATATGTTTTCAAATACTCCTTGTCATGGGCATGTCAGATGGAATAAACCAGAAAAAGGATTATGTGAAAGTTCAGAGAAGCTCTAAAAGCAGGATTTAGGCTATACAGCAAGCTGTGTTCTGGTATTGTCTGTCTTCTGGGCATTTTAGCATGGAACATTAGTATCATTCTTTAATGGAATATGTACATTACAATCCCTTTTGTTCTTTAAGATGTCGTTCCTATTCCAGACAGTTGTTTCTTGTCTTCCATCATGAAAATGCCATTTCAAGACTAGTACATATATTTCTATGGATGTAAGCACTGGCTCACCTGCAAAGCTGTGTCTCAGGAATGTTTAGTTCAGCCCAGCCAAACTGAAGAGATGCTGCTGCTTGCAGCATAGGCAGGTGGCCAGTTTGGGAGATTATGCCACGCTGCCAGCCTGCAGGTCCTGAAAGGTGGCTGGCCAGTTCAAGAGTGTGAGCATTATAGTCAGCAGAAAGAATTAATCTTGTTTGAAGACACTTTGAAGCACCAGTGTCAGGGTGTTGGCTCAGGATGCCCCATAGCCCTTTGCTCATAATAGAAACAGGGTTGGGACAACAGTCTGGTAACTTGGCCACCAGCATTAGACACCTCACATAGATGATTAGCATCTTTGTAAGGCTTGTGTGCCGTTTCTTCGCATGTTTGTAGGTGACCTGAGCAAAGCCTTCTCTATGAGATGCTGGGTTTAGACAGTTGTACAGGGTATTTCTCCCACTATGAGAAAGGGCCCAGCATTTTGGTTACACTTAATGCATACTTAATACACAAATGCTGAAGCAGTGTCAAAAGCAATAGTGTTACTCTGGTTTTAAATCTGCTACATGTGGATAAGTATATCTGAGTTCCTACAGATATGTGTATATTCTCCTTCGGTAAAAACAAAAAAAAAATTACTTTTTTCCATCTCTTTTATTGTAACATGATGTACAGCATTAGAAGGTGGTCTGTGTCTGTCAAAATTTAGCATTTTATCTCCTTTTGTTTGCCTCTTCAGTGTCACAGACTCTGAATGTGCACAGTCTTTTGCATAGCTGTAGAGTCCAAATTTATCAGAAATAATTTTTTGAGATTTCTCATTAATTTTGCTTTAATGCTTTCTGACAAAAATGGAGTAGATCTGGATGTCCCTTTGCTTTTACATAATTTTGCTTTTCTTCCTTTAAACAAGAAAAACTTCTCAGTGTCACTGGTACAGAATTAAGGCCAGAAGAAAACTGATATGACATATTTTACAGCTGGTTTTTTATACCACTGCAGAGCGGTCAAGCTCCAGAATTTTTTCTCAAGTTGCTTAAAATAAATAAATAAATTGTAGTCTAGACAGGAATTCAAATCCTTCAAAACCATGATTTACTAATATTTATAAGAGGCAGAAAGAGGAAATTACCTACATCTGTGTTCATTGACAGGGTAGAACAGGAACAGCGACTTTAGTACGTAGGGAAACTATAAAAGAAGTATGTGATTCTGCAGGATTCACTATAAGCCATATCAGTCTAGTGCAATTTTTCATAGACAAATAAGAGTAAGGAGAAGTCCCTTATATTACATAGATCAGAGCAACTGTGTTACAATATTTTCATCTCTGCCAGCAGAGGCTTTCAGCAAGGAATGCCAAAAATAACCACTGTAGTCAAGTTGTTTAAAATGCATACTTTTTTTGCTGGTTGCACTTCAAAATCCCAATAAAAATACTGTTGGCTAGAAATGTATTTAAACATCTGGCATAAACAACACCTTTAAGTTAATTTGTGATGGCACTGCAGTCCAACAGGAATAGAAACATTGAATGAACCTCCACGTAGTCCAGGAGGCATATGGGGTCAGGAAGGAGGTGAGGATAGGTAGATGGAAATCACTTTATCCTGGATTAGCTTTGCCAGCACGCACCCGATACTGTGGATATTGCAAGCAGCTGCCTTCTATACTACTTATTATCCTTGCTTGATCACATCCCAGACACAGCTGGCCAGAAGAGAGATCATGTTTACAGTCAGGCTGCAACCGGCTGATCAGACAATCTCTGTCTGTTCCTTTAGCTCTCAGCTAAGATGCAAAACAGTATTTAATCTACCTCCAGATTAACCAAGAAGTTACTGTTGCACACATAATGTGGCAGAGAGAGAGAGAGAGAGAAGAGAAAGATTAACCCCCAAAAACTGCAAATCAAAGCATGGGTAAAAAGAAGAGACATGAGGAAGGACAGGCATATCGTTGAGCAAGGAAATGATTTTTCAGCATGACTGCGTTGAAAAGGTGGGAGGTTTAAGAATGGAGAACTGACATAAAATCTTAATTTGTTTGTTTTGCATCAAATATAAAGCTAAAATGTTATTGTGTATTGAAGGAAATGAAATGTTGCTTCCATTTGATGCAAAGCAGAATGATTTGCTTCATCTATTTTCTCACAAAAAGAAATAGTTAAGTCATAGAACTGGAGAAGCAGAAAAAACACCTGAGAGTGCTTGTTGCTTAGGGGGCTTTTTAAATGTAATTCCTTGGAAGCTTAGGATTCTTATGACTTGGGGTATGTGAATTCAACTCCTTCCTCTGTCTGGTGGGACTGAACCCACAATTCCCATTGTCCAGACTGTCAAACTGCAATAAAGAAACGTGGATTAGCTGCTCTCCATTTTTCTCATTGACGCTCTTTTCAATTGAATGGAGCAGCAATATTCCTGGGAGGAGAGGAGGGAATCCAAGCAGGTCCCCTTCTCAGAGACTGTTCTTAGCACTAAGCCACAAGACTATTCCTTCTCTATCTCTGAACAACACAAGATTTTATTCAAAGTGTACGATGTGAAGGACTAAGGATGCTTGCACCTGTAGTGGCCTCTGGTCTGTGCTCACTTGGGAGATGGACAATTCCTGTGTGATCTTTGCCAGACTTCAGGGACTGTGGGTGTAAACTTGCAGATCCCATGCTGGCAGGATATTTTAATGGGAATTCTGTTGGTTATGCTATGGTGGGTCTCCCTCGGTTGATTTTCTTAGAACTGTTCCATTTCAAGCTAAATACTTACATAATTACTGAGAGTGGCAAGATTGTTCAGCACTGGGACACTCATACCAGGGGTAGGATATTGCAGTTCTAGTTACTGTGACTGAAAATTGCAGTCTACTCCCTTTTAAGAAGCTAGCATTAAAGCAGAGTCACTGAGTCAGTGGAAAATTATGAGTTTAGCACTACTTAATTAGATAGAACCTCAGTTTAGATTTAGATACATAGTTTTAAAATCCTGTTAACCAATATCTTGGGTTTACTGTGTATTGCAGTTTGCTACCCTGAGTCTTTTATAAACTGTCTTATCTAGAAGGAAAATTCTGCTAAGAACAATGTGAGGAAGTTCCTTCTGGTTAGTCAGTCAGTATTTAAATTAGTTTAGTCAGTATTTAAGTTACTGTAATATTTCAAAACATAGAAGTCCTCTGAAACAATGAGTATTATTTATGTAACTGAATAGTGATGGTATATTGGATTTCCCCTGTACCTGCCAGTATGTATGTACCAATAATAATACTAGTCCAAATTACCTATATATATAGACAGTAAATTGAATTCAGAATTCAGTCAGATCAAAATTGTGTTATTCAGCATCAAACTATGTGACTGCAAAGGATTAAATGGAACAGGGATGTAGGAGAGGCATTGTTAATGGTGCTAGCCAGCTTAATATTTAAAAATGGGTATGTCTTAATAGTCAGAAATTAAATCCATCATGTGACAAAGGAAAGTGAATCTGATCTATTAATTCATGTAAAATTCAAACTTCTACCTGTCATGAAAATGTTTGGTTTAATGTATGTTTAGTATTTTTTCACTGGAGGATATTTTAATTGCTAAAAACCATTTTGCACTGTATGCTTGGAAGTGAAAGTAACATCTCCAGTGCTTCCTTCCTAGTTGAGACCAGCACACTACAGGGCCATAACAACCATGTATTTTTTGTTTCATAGAAGAAAAGGAAAAAAAAAAGTGTTTTCTGTTTTATTTTTAAGCATTATTCTACTCTAGGAGGACCAGTACTTGAAATACTAGATTTCAAGACTTATATGGTTCTATTCTTGCTGTGTGGTATCTGCTTCCTCCACTTAGAAAATAAAGGTGAAGGAAGAGAGAAATGCTGTCTGTAGACTTGAAAATATATGTCTGTATTAGTAGACCGATCATGTCTTCATGCCATATGTATTGTGGACATGAAGCATGTAACTTTTACAAAGAGGTGGAATTGGCTAGCTACTCGTACTAAAATTATAAATACAAATAGACTGGGGGAAGAGTAGCACATGCTTCTTTGTTTCTCTTTTTTTCTTCACTGCATGGATTGAGAGTAGGGCATGAGACAGTAGCATGGCTAAGATAAGGGGGGGGGGGGTTGGCAGAAAGAACAAGAAATGCCAATAACTGCAAATACAAATGTTGTGTTGCCTTATGTCTTGGTATGTACTGCTCTTCTGTATTCTGAAAGGCCCTCAAGACTAATTGGTTTCATTGTCATTTTATTTATATATATATATATATACATTCATTTGGGGCTTAACTAGTAACCTGTAACTATGGGAATGGAGGCTGCCAACACACCTGTGATGACACAGATACTGGTCCTGTGTGTGGTTGTCATCAGAAGTATGCCCTACATTCAGATGGCCGAACCTGCATTGGTAAGTACTTCTCTGCAGTGCATTTGATTTTGTACTCTTCATAGAATATATATGTGCACATATGTATGTGTGTATGTGTGTGTGTGTGTGTTTGTATCTCACAGGCATTTAGCACCATTGCTGAAAGAATTGTGTAACAGCAGTTCCTGGCCATACTAGCTAAGGTCATGCTATACAGAGAGAAGCATTTGTGCATGTTTTGTCAAAACATTTGTTAATGAAGTATCCCTTTGTTACTCCTTTGTAACTTTTATTTCTTTTCATAACTCTAATAATTTTCAAAGTTAAAAGGTATAGAACATTCACAGTCATGAATGAAAGTTCAGCTCTTCTGTTCACTTTGCATGAGTTAAGACTTCCTTGCGTAAGCAAGGTGAGGAAAATGATCCTCTTTTCTAAGCTGTTATCAGGGAAAATTAATCATCATGATGTGCTTTCTTCCCTGTTGTATGTTTTATGATTCTAAAAGTTACAGCGGTTGTAGTAAATAAACTTTTACTCAGAATATCAATGGGCTAAAGCTGTTCAAGAGATGGAGCATCTTGGGAGATGCTATGCAAACATTTATGATTACAAATATATTATTTGCTTAACGCCTTTTCTTTCAACTCTGCTTTTTTAAAAAATAGGGATATTTTTGCATATTGCAAGTTAAAATTTGGAAATTCTAACTCACAGATAAGAACCTAAAATCCATTAAGTATTGTGGTCATGTTGACTCCTTTTGTTTGTTTAATTTCAAATTCTTACAAATTCCTAGTAATTTCCTGAGGTTAAAAAAGCATGGACACATATTTATCATCTTTTATTTCCTTTGTCAATACTGCGAGACAGAGCACTTGAAAGCCATGGAAATCGATCAGTTATCTTTAGTGATCCTTTGGTCAGATCCATGGCATGAATCTCCTTGGCTGCCCAGAGCCTCACTCACTCCTGATGGGTCTGATTGCACAAATTGTGTGGTAGGGCAAGGGTTACGCTGGCAGAGGCAGAGCTGAACAAGGTTCAGCACTGGGCTCTGCCTCACTCTATACATGAGCTGTGTCTCAGCTTCCAGGATCTCTCAGCTAGTACTTTTGATTAACAGAAGGCTGCATCGTACAGTCGTCCCTCTGTTTAAATAACCCTCCCTGAAGCCTCTGGCAGTTCCAGATGCAAAGAATTTGCAAGATCAAGGACCTTGAGGTTTTATTGAATGGATAACTGATCTTCTGTTTATTAGTGTTCACTAATATTCTTGGATTGATGTTTTATTTTGTCCAGCATGTAAAAATAATTTTAAAAGTTGTGTACACTGCACCTGTTTTTACTTTTTTTTCCCCATTTTTGTAATATAATACATACAACTCCATGTTAAATTCCTTGGTCTTGTGATGTAAGTCAGATATTACTGCCTGTGCTGATTTTCTTCCCTCTAAGTAGTTCTTTCTCTTAGAATACTTTTAAATATTTTTTTTTTTCACATTTTTATTCCTGTTTTCTGGTGATGGTTCCTGATTGCCTGTCTTGTCTGATAACTGACGTTCATTAATTATTTACAGAGCAAAATAGTAAAAAAAAACCCCTCAAACAAAAGCCTCTATTGCAGCCTGATCCCATCTAGAACTTGTTAAAAACAAAACAAAACAACTTCTTCTTACCACTCAACCATGTAGTGTTGCCACAAACAAAACCTGCCAGCCTCCTCCTCCTCCTCACTTCAGTGATTCCAGTGTTTGCTGTCTTCAGTGGTGTATGTATTCCAGGCATCACTGCAAGAATGCAAACTTCTTCAATGCCAGATAAATACTTGTTGACCCTTTGTCTAACATATTTTGTCTTCGTTTGCTTGACTTATCCTTTTATTTTATTTTTTTACGTTTGCTGCATGTGAATATCCCCATTTGCATTTTGGTTTTGTTTTCCTAATAAGCATTTCCTTCTCTGTATAAATCGTTTTATTTATCCAGCTGCTGCTTCTCCATTGCTCTACCTTATCAGAAATGGTTTTTATTTCAGTTACTGATCATCTCTTCCCACACTTGTGACTGTTTCTGTGTATTTCTAATGAAGCATAACCAAACTAAAGTCCTCATTATGCTGTATGAAACTTTTACATGTAGGATATCAGAGACTACCTTGTAAAATGACCTTTGCTGACATCATCTTGCTTACTGCATGCTTTTAAAATTACTAAACCCTGTTCTTGCAACATCTTTCCTAGCATTGAATGTTTAGCTAGTAGTGTTTCATAGACAAGCAGGCAACCAGCACTGCCCAAATTGATCTTTTTTTGTGTTTGTTCGGTTTGTTTGTTTATTTTTGTTGTTATTTTTGTTTAATTTGCATGCTGTTGTTTGGTTTCTCCTCACCATGTGTCAATGTGTACAAGACTATGGTACATCCATGCCCATCCATCACCGGACTCTTCTAGCTTGCTCTGTCTCAGTCCTCTGCCTGCCACCTTCAGATCCTGGTGCCACCATTAGCCTGAATCACTTTACAGTTTGTCCTTGGTAGTTTGTTTAACTAGCATCCCTGGATTTTAATTTTTATCATTAACACCTCTCTGGGGCACTCATGTTAGCTGTCTCGTTCTCCAGTAGGAATCTAGCTTCCTCTGTGTGGTTAGTTACTTCATAGTTGACCATTCTTCCTCCTCCGCCTCTTTCTTCCTCCTTTCCTTAAATACCCTTTAATTTTTTCCTGGGGTCTCAAAGGGAATTAACTCTCTAACGGGGATTTAGTGCTTTCATGCCTTGCTTCTTGGCTTTGGCTGTGCCATGCCAAGAAACTGTCTTAGGCAGTGGAAAATTGGGCTTGTGATTAACCAACTGCTCCATGTTTGTCCCTTACTTGTGTTTTAGAGAAGGATGAGGCTGCAATTGAGAGTTCTGAGTACAATGCCACGTCAGTAGCTGATGTGGACAAGCGGGTGAAACGGCGGCTACTTATGGGTAACACTTTTCTTCCACTTCCTTTGTTGTGCTCTCACTTTTGTCTGTATGTGTGTGGGGGGGAGGTTCTCTTTTGGCCTCATGTGGTCCCTTTGGTTTTGGTTTGGCTTGTTTTTTTTTAACCTGACTTCATCTGTGTGGAAAGGTCACCAATTTTGTTAAGTTCTCATCTGTTGTATAACTTCATTTCTTGTTTTAAAACTTTTTTTTCCTAATGCTGCAGCTTTAATATTAAATTTCTTCTGCATAGAAAGAAGCTTTTGCTATTAACCTTACTTACCTTATGCAAGCTACTTCTTCCATGTGATCTGTGTGTGTTTGTGTGTATGTTTTGCTGTAGGATTCCTGAAAAATCTCATGTTGCAGACTTGCCTATTGACTTGAGTGGATGATGATATGAAACAATGTTCTATTACATATGTGATGTTAAATGAACAACTGTATTTGCCTACTGAAAAATGCCTGTGCTTTTGATTGAAATGAAAATATTATGACTGGAAATTCATCCATTTCCTTTGTGCAGCTGTGTTAGTAACCACTGAAAGATCTTTCCCTAGTGACTAGTGAGCTTCTGTGTGTTCTTCTAAAACTGAAGCATGGCTTGTTTCTCCCTGCTGTTGGAGCCTGAGAGTGGAAGGGATGAGGAAGTGCACTGAACAATGAAGATAGTTCTTTAGCTTCTGCCCTCAGTTAACCCATTGCACACCTTTGTGTTTGTCTTATTCATGTTACATTTATGGCCATTAGTGAGAATGACCTTTTGGGAATAGAAAGGGTAGAGTGGCTGGACTTCTGCTAGACTCTTTTCATGTGACAAAGAGCACAGAGCAGCACAGACTGCTGAAGGATGCCAGTGGTTTGGAGGTTTTCAGGTGGTTTATTACTCTCCATTTTCCATTCTGGTGCCCTACTCACCATACACAATTATTTCAACTAGGTTTTAAACATAGTGAGCATTGGTGAGATGTACTCAATGAACTGTTTACAAGACAAGGATTCTTCAGCCACAGAAGAGATTCTGGCAGGACCAGATTCTGCTCTCTTACCTCCTGGTCTCTATTTTCATCTCTTGAAACTGTTAAGTCCAGTGCAGAGTCTGTCCTGCTAGCCCTTGGCAAGCTCAGCTCTGGCTGCACTCTGGCTGTATGCATCCCCTGCTATCTGGAAGGACCACCTCTAGGAGACCAGAAGCCTCACTTCGAGTTTTTAGTTGATTGTTGAGCTAATAGGTTGCAGTAGGTACCATATGACTTTTATCTTGTCAGTCATGACAAACCATCCCTTTAAATGCATATGACCACTGTAAAGAGAATGGCATGGTGTCACAACTCTGAAGTGGTGTTAGATGGTAATATTGAGGTAAAATATTTTCCCTGGTATGAAAACCTGGGCATATGTTACTGTATTTTTAGATTATCTATGATTGCTAATTTGCAGTTAGTTTGCAGACCTAGCAAGCGACTCATATCAATTTACTGTTTAATGATGCACTGTTCAAATTAATTTAAGCTAACGGAAGCTATGAGGCAGCTCATCTTGCTTTATAAAGGTGCTGTTAACATTTTTTAGCTGTAATTTCAATAACACACGTAATTTCACAGGAAGTCAGGGAAAAAAACATGCAAAGGGCCTCTAGACCACTGGAAAATCCAATTCTCTAGATCTACATAGTGAGTTTGCCCAGCCACTAGCAGTATGTATAACATGGTTTAGAGGGACTGAGCATTGCTTTGCTGCTTCACCCTCTGATAAAAGCAATTATCCAACCTACAATAAACTCTCACTGCTTACAAGAGTCCAGGCAAATAGAACATGAAAGTTACAATTAGCAAGAAGTTTCTTAGTTACACTAGGTCTGCAAGTTCCAAGGTGAACATAGACTCTGGAAATAGGTTTAGGTAGACAGTTAAAAATCCAGTTTGCAAAATACATTGTTTAAATCTTCAGTACCTCCTGTATTAGCAGGTACAAGCCAAAAGCTCAGAGTTTATGGACAGGCTGTGTTTGAACAACCGATTGCTTAGAAAAACATCAACTAGAGCTGAAAAGAAATTTAGTTGTCAAGTGAGATCTGAGTAGGTGGCATATTTCTTAGGGACTTTTCTACTTGTTTATTTCTAGTGATTTCTGATGCTCAGAAATCCCACAATTTATTTTTCTAATGGAGTCTTAGTACATTTCAAAAGTGTAGTGGCATTTCCGTTAAATTCTGTGTGTCTTCAGATGCTTTCTAAACAGCTCTTTTAGAAAGTACTGGAAGGTTCCTTGGGAAACTTTGTTACCAGCTTTTGTAAATGGACTCTGATTTTTGACCTTCCTGCAGGCAATCTTGGGAGACTAGGAAAAGTAGATGACTTTATGTAATTTCAGTAGTCTGATGAAAGATGCTTTCAGTTGCAAACCCTGAGACAATAATTTCTTGTCCCCTGTCATCTGCTGCATGCTACTAAAATGACTATGATCTGTATAACCCTTAGTATCAGCCAAGGCTATGAATAAGCTTGGATGAGATAACTTTAAAAGAACAGGATTGCCTCTGCCACTCATTTTGCTACAGCAAGACTTGCCACCTCTGTAGCTCAGACTGACTCTTTACCGGGGCCTGTGTCCTAGTCATGGTGTGGTCCTGTGACTTGTGGCTGAATCTTAAATATAAAGTAGATAAATATGCTTCCTTCCTTCTTGTTACGTGCATTTTTATATGGGTCTTGTGCAGCAGACAAGAAACATCTTTTCTGCTGAGCTACAAGAAACTTCCCTTTAGAACCATCAAAAGATTCCTAGAAGTTTTCATCCAACTTTTTTCATAATGTTCAGAAAGACCCTGAGGGTTTCCAGCTGTCTCCCCTGTTCAGAGAAAAACACTTGCATTCAGAGTAAAGAGCACTCTTGTTAAAGAGATGGCACTGAATGACTTCTCTCTGATCAGTGAACGTTGCACCATATTGCTGTTGATACAGCTCATTTACATTTTCTTCCCAGCCCCCTGGGCCACTGCCATTGCAGAGTGGAAAGGAGTGCAGCATTAATTGTACTCCAGGTGGGCTTCTGGTGAGGTTCTGCCATCTGCCAGAGTTCTGTGGTGGGTGCTATTAACTGCATGTTGAGGCATGTACATTCTGTAGATCAGGAAGGAAAGTTCACATTCGTTCTGGAGAAGGGCACACATCCAAACATTTAAATCCAGTGCCTTACCTTTATCTGTAAGGTACATTTACATCTACCTTGTTGCAGAACACCCTGCACTTACTATAAATCAGTAGGGCACAACCAGTGTCCAGGTCTTAAACACCTGGTATAGTTTATCTTGCTGTTTGTTGAATGCTGCCTTCACCTCTTAAAAATATGTTCAAATCTCTGTTTTGGGTGGTACAACACAATTTTTTTCTATGTATTTCCTAGGAGCAGTCACAGAGACCCCTCTACTTTCCCTTACCTTCTTTCCTCAAGACCCTATTTTCCAGGACTGTTTTTCCTGCCTTAGATTCATAGCATGAGACTGCCCTACCTGATCAGAGGAGTATGCTAATGCATTTCACATATTATTCAGTCTAAATGCAGCTTCAGTTTGAAACACAGTATATCATGCCCTGCCTACCTGGATGAAAGCCATTCTAGTATGGGCACACAACTTTAGAAGTTCCAGTTTTCCACTCAATCCTATTAATACGCATATCCTCCAGATACTTTCTCCAGAGTCACATCTTCAGCAATGGAAATTACTTTTATTCATGGATCCAGTTTCCAAATCTCTTTTTGCTATTGCAGCTCTGGATAGAATTCCTAAGTCCAGCAGTCCCTCAGTGTACAACTGTTAAGATGAGTCATCCAGTAGTCTAGTGCTTTATCATTATATATATTGTACATCATCAAGTCTCACTGGCTTAGCATTACTATCTTCTTGGGTATTGTCTTTTGCTTGAAAAGGCTACAGGGTTTTTACAGAGCTATTGTCTGTTGATATCCTGAAGCTTTCTTTTGCAGAGAACTTAATACTGTGGAAACAAAAACAGATTTTATAGCATCAATTATGCCATTGGGCTGTCTCATTACAAATAAGTCAACTGCTTACAAAGATGTGACAGGCAGCTGATAACTTCCTCTTTAAAAAAACAGAACTACAGAACTGTCTGGGCTTGACTCAAGAAGTTCTCATCTCCAATCAAAGGTAATGCTTTACTCTTTGGCTACACTTTACATCAACTCTTAGAACCAAAATATGTTATGATACAGTTTTAATACTGGTTTTAAAAATGCAGTGACTTGCTACATTGTCATCATCACAGGCCTTACTAGACTGCATGAATCTTTACGGTGCTTTAGCAGTACAACCATGATGTTCTATCTAGGGCATTTCTTAGAACTTATCCTCTCATCAGCACTTTTTGAAGAGGTAGGCCCGATCCATTTCTCACCATGTTTCATTTTCCTCACTCTACTCCTTAGTCATCAAATGGATCAGGTTCATTTGGGCTTGAACCCAAGTGACTTCAGAGCAAGTGTGAAGGCTATGTTTCTTGCCCCCACCTTCAGTCCACCTTTTCCATTCTTTCCAGAGGTCACTGTTGTACAAACTAATTTTGGCAATAAAATGTTCTTCTTCTGGCCCTAGAAGATACAAGGCTGGTCCCTTCTTGTCTGAAGATGAGAGTTTTACAACTTCTTTTCAGTATAGCAAAGAGCAACAGGATATTGGGCCCATCTTGAAGTTAAGGAAGTACAGTAATTTTCCTTGCATGTTTAAGGCCAGGATAATGGTGCAAATGGCAGTAATACCATCACTACAACTGTCTTCAGAAACCCAAACTCTACACTGAAATTCACTCCTTCACAAGATGTGTTCAACCCATTGTGTGTCAGAACAGATTAAAGTTTTGCCATTGAACACTGACTTCTTGGGTTATCATTGAGGCTATTTGCAGCCCATCTCAGATACAGGAATGTATTTCCCTTCCTTTGAAGCTGGCTGCCAAGATCCCTACAAACTATTTTACTGTCACTGGAAGTGCTTTTGCAAACTGTGAAGCGCACTGGAACTGTCCTGGATTTTGTCACTGCTAAAGTTGACTTCTGTCTAGATTGCTTCTGGAGTGTAGGAAGCGCTTCAAGTCATTTGGAAAATCACACCAACAAGGACCCGCTTTGCCAGGCTGGGATGTGTTGTGTGGGGGTCTATATTGCACTCTATCCCTGCTTTCTTAAGAGTGGCTAACAGGCAGGGCTTTGGTCTGTCTGTATTCATGGCACATCACCGGCACTTAAGGTAGTATTTTCACTAATTCTGTGTTTTCCCTTGTTGTGGCAAGAATTATGTCTCCTCTTCCATTTTTAGTAGCCATCCAGCTATTTATAATGAGCACCCAGCTACCTGCCTGGAGAGCCCAGTGTGCAGTCCACTAAAACTTCCCTCTCTGCAGCAATCACTAGAGTTGTGATCTGTGGACATGGCAATTGAGGCATTTCTGCCATGGATTGGCTTATGGCAGAGAACATCACTGCATGTTATATGGGACAGAATAATTTCTGTTTTTTTTCCTTAACATGGGCTTGCTTTGGAAAGTGTACTTCCACTAGCAGTTCAACTTCAAGGATCTCAAACATTGCAGTGGATGGCCAGAGCCAGATCAGACTAGTAGATCACAAGTACAGGTCCTGCTCTGGCTGCTTCCATGACATGCCAAGTACTCCTTTCCTCTGTGGGCTGGTCAGCTTTCGTCCGGTCTTGTGCCTCCTGAAGGTACCCAGGAACATCAGCCGAGGTAACTGTGTATCCTATTCTGACCGAAGCTGTTTTCATTTCAGGAGACTTTTAGCACAGTACCTACAATGGATTTTAATGAGCTGCTCACATCATATTAAAAAAAAAAAAAAGAAAACAACCAAACCCAAACCAATTTGAGCTTATGGTCATCACTTACTGCATTTGTGGCAAAAGGCAAACATTTTAGCATCTGTTACATCAAATAGAGTTACAACTTTAGTGCTGATCCTTCTTAGATTAGGTTTACCCTTTTGAACCTAAAGCAGTACCCAATTTTATACATCTTGATGAGCTTAATAATCAGCCAGGTGGTATTTTTCCTAAACTACAATTATCTAATAGACTGCACTATTCACCTTGGACATCAAGCATGCTTTGACTTTTATTTGTCTGGGAGCAGATCCTTTAGGGTCACCCCTCACCCAATTGCCTCAGTGGTAGGAAGGTACCTGGTTATGGCTATTTCCACCCCAGATTATCACTGCAGGTAACAGATTATGTCAGGCCTGATTATTTATGAGCAGAGGTAGAACTGGCAGATGTGAGCTGAACATTCTCCCCAGGAGTTCAAGGCAAAAAAACATCTGAAACACCATCCTTACTTCTGTGGTTGCACCTCACAGGCTCCCAGGCGTTAGCGGAGCAGTCCTGTACTTTCCGTTTCTGATGAATCCTCCTTCAGGTAGTTTGCATGAAATAGAGACCACAGAGGAACTCATACCCGGGGTGTGAACTTCATATTGATAATCATGGAAGGAGAAAGCAAGGTCACTTCCTTGAGATGTGTCATCCATATGCACATTTGTGTGGTCAGCCACCCTTCTCCCCTTCTTTCTCTTAGTCCACCTGGAAATTCTTGGGATTCCAGAGCTAAGAAGAACTGATGGTATGGGACTGTGTGGTCTTAAGGCTAAAATATCTCAGGTCTTAACTTGCAGTGGTCTATGCTCAGTATGAACATGCCTATGAATAACAGATAAAGACCTGCTAGTTTCTCTAGTATGCAGTCATCTTTTTACTTCTGCTTCTCCCTATGACAGATTGGAATTTTAAGGGTTATAGTCTTTTCTACCAAAGATCACAATCTTGGTAGCACAGCAAGGGGGTGTTATGGCTTGTGTTTTTTGGAATCTTAAAGTAACTGTTCTTGCAGAATTTCTAGTCCATTGTGCCTACCTGACTCAAGCTGTTGCCTCCAGTCTGGTGTTTTGTTTGTTAGGATTTTCAGGACTTAATCTCTTTGAATCACTGTTTTCTTTTAAACAGAGACATATAGCTCTTGATTAGAGGAAAATAGAATCTGTAAAGTTAACTAGAATTACTAGAGTCTCATAATTAAAGTGACTTTCTCCTGCCATGTGTAAAATAATATCATATCAATATGGAAACCTTCCCTGGTCATTCTTTCAGTTATCCAAAGATCTCTTCTCTGGTGGTTCACTGTGAACAACTTCTTTTCAAAGTCAAACCTCTGTCTTGAATTACTGTATAAAACAAAAAATGGTTCATATGGAGATCCACCATTTTCTGTATTTCTGGACTCTGTGGTGGATCCATATTTACCTCCCTTGCAGCTCAGGAAGGAGCTGTAGAACTGTAGGACTTACTGAAGCCATGCATTCTTTACCTAAAAAATCCTTTAATCTGATGAGAGTTTTCTGGCAAAAGCCTTTCTTTTTTCTTGAAAGTAAGTTTTATGGGAAGACTCTGGTTTTCACAATGTCTTTTCCTGGAATGATCTTCAGAAATAGGGAGGCAGAATGTACCAAGTAGTCTGGTTAGATCATTCATTTGAAAAGTGAGGAAATTATGCTGAAGACCTTTTCATGGTGATTTGCCACCCATGTGCAAGGGAAATGCTGGGTTGTAAAGTCAGACTAACTCATTATTGCCTCATGAAGGTGCTTTGACCCTGGGGCCAAGTACTGATAACTGATAGCCTGATAAGGGATTGAGATTCCTTAGTTTCAATAAATATTAAAAAATAGGAAGTGGGACCAGAGTTTCTAACGTGGCATGTAATGCCCTAACTACCAAGCCACTGGAATAAAGAGTGCTACAAGCTTTGGTCTTCCATTAAAAAATTCCCCAAAGTCTTTGAAAAAAAATACTGTTTTTTATTCCATTGTGAATTAGAAGTGGATTCTGCAGGCTTTATTTCTGGTTCTCTTTCAAAATGGAATGAGAGTTTCCAGGTGATCCTACTCCTGGTTTTCTGCTCAAACAGCAGGAAGATGGACAAGCTAGTGTTTGTTTTCAAGTGTTCTTCCAAAGCAATTAACTTCTGTCATAGTTACAGCCTACCAAGGGTCACTTCAAGCCAAGAGCACCTTTTCAGTATGTACTTCAGTTCCTAGCTTTGTTGTACTGCCTCCTAGGACTCTTTCAGATTACTTAAAATATGTCTTTATTTCTCTGAATGGCTTTTATGTGACTTAGAAGCGCTCACTGTCAGAAAGCCAAGTGTGCTGCTCTGTATGCATCGCAATCTTTTTGTGCTTTAATCAATAAAGCATTTCAAACATATTATTAACAGGCGTATTGCCGGGAGGATCTCTAACTCAGTTACTAACTGTGAAACCAAGACCTCACTTTAACTCTGTCAGTTCTACTTTGCTATATGAAATCATAAAAAGCAGGGGGAAAGAATCCCTGAGGTCATTCATGCATTCTCTCTCTCCCAAGGACAGATCTTTTCATCTTGCGTTATCGTCAGTTTTATTCATTGAGTTTGTAAATGGTGTGCTATTTCCTGTAAAAATCCCTTTTCTTCATTTCTTTGCTGATGATAAAGACTCTGACCTTATCCAGAATTCCTACCAATACCTTCCATTGTTTTGCTTTTCCATTTTAAATGAAAGGATTTGTCCAAGGTCAGGAGATAATGCTCTTTTGCAATGTTCAGAGTATTTCAGTTTTTCTTAAATGCAGCTTCTCTGTTTAGAAGAAGCACCACAATCACAACTAATAGTGCTTTTTTTAAGGGACCGGACTGGACTCATCCGGTGCTTATACAACACCTGATCCAATCTATCAAGTGACATTCCCTAAATATGTAGTGTTCCCTGAAGAGGAATCGAACTTTTCTGAGATGAGAGCTGCGGGATTCATGATTCAGTGCAAGATTCACCTAGTCATTTCTTTACACATTCTGTATGTGGCAGCGCAGAATTCTCATCCTATTTTTATGCAAATAAAATTCTACCAATCATGAAATTGCAGGAAATGAGGCGACAAGCATAACGGAGTGAAGAATTCCACATCCTGGAAGTCACCCTTTCTCTCACCTTTTTCATTCCCTGAATATGAAGCTCTTTCAGCTTCTCCTTCATCTGTTCACAGCCATTTGTTTCTTTCATTATACTCTTCTGAATGCTCTTTCTTTATCCTTTCAGCATCACAGAGCATAATTTGCATGAGAATAACATAGTTCTCACTTAACTGAAAATTCAAATATTTCAGTTGTGTGTTTAGTTTCTCCTTGTGCTTGTTTTCCATCCTTTGAGTCCCTCCTTGTAGTCTGATCTCACGCTATATACCAACCACATGTACTGCCACTTGAAGCAAAATTTTTTTTATGGATGGCAGCAGCAGTCTTTATCATGTGTTCTCTGTCTTGCTGCCTTCTTACTTAAAGGCAAGTTAATCTGTTTAGTCAACAGATTATTTTTTTTAAAAATGCCTTTCCTAAGTTTTAATCTCTTCCAAGTTTCGGTCTTTAAGAATTTGTGTATTTTTGGTCAGAACTTGAGTGGGATTTTGAGTGGGTTTTATCCAGTTAATTAGTCTTTTTTTGTTAAGCATAGTCATGCAGTTCACCTGCATACAGCAGTGATGCCACTGTTGGATAAAATTATTTCTGTAAGGTTCTTCTATATAACACAAATGTTATGAGAAGTGTACAAATACAAGCGTGCACTTTTTTCCCTCTTAAAAGAATCACCCAGTTCCTGACAGTTTCATTTGAAATCTTACTTAAAAAGATAAATCCACTTTAAATCTAAGGCAGGACTCACTGATATCCTGTGTGCACTCTTTACAACTGGTTCTGCAATTTCATTTCTGCTGAGATGGACTGTAAAATCTGTTGGGAATTGGTGTAGGACATAAAGCAAATGAGGAGAAAGTGGTGGCTCTTGTGACTGCTACCAAGGTGATGAACATTAACAGGGCATTTTTCGGCTTTTCAGTATTCATACTTACAGATTGCTAGATATTTGGCTTCCTTTCACAGATATTCTTAATCTTTCCTCACTTGTTCAAATGTCTAAGTTTTCCTGTCTTGTACATAGCCTGGAGAGTCAGTGTGTGTTTCACTGTGAGTTAAAGACAGGCAGATCAACTCACTTTTATGTATTTAGGATAGGTAAACAGGTTATCTCTCAGTTCAGACACAGTAGAAGTTTACAACAGCTTTAGTTACACATACATTTTAGTACATCTGCTGAGGAACAGAGATTGCTAGTAGTTTAATCCTTTTTGCCACTCCAGTTGCCAGGCAATATTATTTCACAGGCCTCTCATTAGGAAAAAGTAACCTAAGGTAATCCATATACCTCATAGTTGCACTGGCTAAAACAGTGAGTGCTCTAAAGGTGCCATTCTGCTTGTAGCCTTTAGCTTTCAGTTACATCAAGACTGACCTAGTCATGTTTCTGAGCTCTGAATTTAAAACAGTTGTTCTGAACATAAGAATCTGTGTTCAGATATTGTACAAAATTCAGACCAAGTGTAAGAAGCAGATATGATTACGCTCTTGAGTATTATTACTCATAATTTAACTTGGGCTATGACCTACTTGATAGGACCTGATTGCTTCTTTAAATTCACAGCTGCAGTCAGCTCCATCACGAATTGCTCTTTGGCTGGCATAAAAGTTGGCTCAGAATAAGCTGTCTAATGTGGTACAGATTTTGGGAGCAAAGACCAACCACCTTCTTTCTGCAGACCTCGGTGAGCTTTAGGGTACTGAAAATTAATTCCAAATGAAAGGCAGTTGAATTGCTAATTTGCTTTTACTTGCCCTGTGGTCAGTGTTATCATTTGGCCAATCATAGTAACTAGGTAGGGAAAACAAGCATTTTTCCCCTTTTTGTCTTCCTTTTACCTGTACTTACTGCTTACCATGTCAGCCTAAATTGTTTACGGAAATTTGGCAAACTTAGAGAGCATTATTTTCTTAGGGGGGCTCTATCTCTTCTCCCTTTTGTCCTGAAGTCAAACATTGTCCAGATTTGTCTTTGGACAGCTTTAAACTTCTTGATGGCCTTTTAAATTTGAGAATCAGCACAAACCTGCCTCTCCACGTTTCCAAAAGCAATTACCTTTAAACCAGTTACTGATTACTACTTAGTGTTAATTAGTGACAAAAGAGGACACACACTACACATTTTGCAGTGTATGAATTTCACTGTCTTTGGAGTCTGATGTCATAAACTGCAGATGTGACCAAACTTAATCTTGTCTTGCTTACCTGTTGCTGCAAAAAATCCTTTTCCTCTGCACTAGGCCTTAAGAGAGGAGGTCAGTCTAACATTCCTTTCTGATTCAGAGGAGATGGCAATCATTACTGATACAGAATTTTAAAATTTCATATCTTCCAAGAACAACTTCTATGGAAGAAGGTACTGTTAACTGTCCCTCTCGTGCTTTTCTGAAGAGATAGATGGTCAAGACAGCAGCTGCTCCAAGGCTCCCTTGAATGTAGGTGATGACTGAGGTGGCTTCCATCTCCATTTTCACTTGAGGCTTTTGGGTTTTTTGTTTCCTTTGTTTTCACTACAGGTGGCCACTTCTGGTCTTCTGTTAAGGCTTCTGTGCGTGTTTATACACACATTATTGAAAGCAGCTCTTTCATTTGCAGTTGTTCTCTGCTCTTCCCAGTCATTATGTTATGATCAAGAGCTGGAAAACAAATAGGGCTTTCTGGATCCTGTTGACTGCAGATTGCCATGCTGGGTTACAGAAGAGCTCAGAGAATCCCTTCTCCATGTCTCCAGAGAAAACACCGTGATACTACATGGCTTGCTTTTGCTTTCATGCCTTGTGACTCAAAGGCTTTTCATGGTAGAGCTGTGTATTGATCAGACAAAAGGAGGTGACACTGATGACACTAGTGCAGTATTTCTATACTTTTTATACATTCTGAGCATAACTTGTAATTACAATCATCCTCCTTGGCTGCATAGCACTCATCTGTCTTGCATCTTTCTCAGGATACAGCAGCACGAGTCAACGCAGTAGAAATACGCTAGATTGACTGGTACCACAGCGGCCTGCACAATGGCACAGTGACTGGCAATGTGACATGACAACATGGCATTTATACTTTCAGATGGTAGTAGTGCAAGCCCAGCTTATATTCAGCGTATTTTCCTGAGGGCCCTTTGTGAATGCCACCTGACTCTGCTTTCTTTATGTGATGGGCAGGATTACACCTTCACATTGCAAGGAGGGTGCTTGCCTCCTTCTGAAATCAGTTCCTTGACTGCCACCCAAAGAAGCTTATTTTGGTTTAGGTATTCTTAAAAAACATAATTGATCACTCAGTTACTATAGAGTAACTATATGTTACTCTATTTCATTCCTCGTACCCATGTACAGCGTCTTTGGATTTTTTTAATCTTTTTCTCTTTTAAGAGAATAATTTGAAAATTTATGTAATCCTAAGCAAGTTTTTATCACTTGGAACAGTATATCAAATGTTTTAGCAGGTTGACTGAGAATAGAAATGCAGAGTTCTGCATATAGGTGCAGGTTATGCACACATTCCAGAGTTTATGGGAATAATTTTTTAAATAGAATATAATTAGAGCCTGACCTTGCTTAAATCAAAACAGAGACACCAACCTGTCTGTTATATATAATGCTTTTTTCGTATTAATCCTGTTGCATATCATGCCAATCTAAATGAATTTAAGAGTGGATATAAAAGATTAAATTATCATATTGCTGTAAAAAGTTACATTTACAGAAGAATAAATATTATCAGGGCAAAAAGTAAATTGAAAGTGGGGAGTGTCAAGGCTTGCTTTTAATTTCAGTACTATTGGCAGTAATTTCTGTACTATTGGTAGTAATAAAAATAATGCTATTTTACATATATAGAGCATGTATTCTAATGAATTTCATGAGATTTTATGAGTATAGGAAATACTGCATCTATTTTAAATGAGGAGATCAGTATATCACAAAATTTCTTGTGAGCTCCAGCACAAATAATTTGCCAAGGGTGACATAGCAACTTATGGGAAGCTAGGGAAGAAATTTAGGTCTCTTCTTCCGTGCTCCAACCTCCAAAACATGAACATTTCCTATTGAAAATATCATAGAACCATAGAATATCTCAGGTTGGAAGGGACCTTAGAGTCCAGCTCCCTCCTGCTCGCAAGACTAACACTAATCCATATGACTAAGAGTGTCATCCAGATGCTCCTTGAACTCTGACAGTCTTGGTATCATGACCATTTCCCTAGGGAGCCTGTTCCAGTGACTGACCACCCTCTCAATGAAGAACCTTTCCCTAATGTCCCACCTTAACTTTCCGTGATGCAGCCTCATTCCATTTGCTCGTGTCACATTCTGATCACCAGAGAGAGGAGATCAGCACCTACCCCTCCCCTGGCCCCCCTGAGGAAGGTGTAGACTGCGATGGGTTCTCCCCTCAGCCTTCTTCTCCAAGCTGAACAAGCCAAGTGACCTCAGCCACTCCTTGTACGTCCTGCCCTCAAGGCCTTTCACCATCTTGGTCACCCTCCTCTGGACACACTGTCATAGTCTGATGTCCTTCTTATATTGAGGTGCTCAAAACTGCACATGGTACTCGTGGTGATGCTGCACCAGTGCAGTGTAGGGTGGGACAGTCACCCCCCTCGACTTACTAGCTATGCTGTGCTTGATGCACCCCAGGACACAATCAGCCCTTTTGGCTGCCAGGGCACGCTGCTCACTCATATTCAACTTGCCAACAACCCAGACCCCTAGATCTCATTCCACAGGGCTGCTTTCATTCCTCTTGTCCCCCAGTTTGTATGTGTGATCAGTATTTCCCTATCCCAGATGCAGAATCCAGTATGTGCTTTTGTTAAATTTCATACGATTGGTAATTGCCCAGCTCTCTAGTCTATCCAGATCTCTCTGTAAGGCCTCTCTATCCTTGAGGGAGTCCACAGCTTCTCCTAATTTAGTATCATTTGCAATACTAAATGTGTCAGATATGTGTCAGCAATATGAATGCATCAGATTCCAAAGGGATCTTGAGCTTGAGTAGAATACTGAGTAGATATGAACCGTGCCCTTGAATTTGATGTGCTGCTTGCTGTGTTCATGGTACTTCCCTACTTCCCTTCTCCCTCTTCCCCTCCAGTATTCTTTATCAGCAATACAGTTAAAGTGAAACTCAGATTTTTTAATCTCTGTAGGATATGTGGATCAGTTTCATAGAACTCATGTAAGTTGGGAGGGACCTCTGGAGGTCATCTAATCCAACCTCCTGCTCAAAGAAAGGGCAATATACCAGGTTGCTCAGGGCAATGTCCAGCTGAGTTTTGAATATCTCCAAGGACGTAGATTTCACAGCCTCCCTGGGAACATGTTCATGTGTTTGACCACTCTCATGATGAAATTTTTTTTACCTTGCATCAACCTGGAATTTCCCATATTCTAACTCCTGTTGCCTCTTATCTTTCCACTGTGCACCTCCAAGAAATGCGTTGTTCCATCTTCTTTATACTGTCCCATCAGTTAGCTGTAGACAAAAATAAGATCTCTGAGCACTCTCTTGTTAAGGCTGAATAGCTCTCACCTTCTCAGCCTTGTTATGTGCTCCATCCCTCTAAATGTGATCTTTCTAGGCCTTTGCTGAATTTGCTGTAGTGTGTCCATGTCTTTCTTGCACTGGAGTGCCCAGAACTGGACACAACGCTCCAGGTGGTCTTACTCCAAGCATCAAGTAAATAGAGGGATAGGGTCACTTCTCTTGATCTTCTGCTTATACTCTTACTAACAGAAGTCAGGATGTTGTTGGCCACCTTTGCCTTAAGGAAAGACTGTGGAATTCCATTCAACTTGTCCACCAGGGACCCCAGGTTTTTCTCCAAAACTGCTTTCTAGCCAGTCAGTTCTAAGCCTGTTTTGTTGTATGGGATTATTCCCTCCCATATGCAAGACGGGTTTGCCTTCGTTGAAGCTCATAACGTTCCCCTCAAACCATTTTTTCCAACCTGTTAAGGCCCCTCTGAATAGCAGCCTGGCTCTCCGGTGTATTGATTGCTCCCCCAGTTTGGGATCATCCACAAATTTGCAGAAAGTGTCATCCATCTCTTAGTCCAGGTTGTTCGTAGAGACATTAGGCAGTATTGGCCCTAATACCACTAACAGAAGCTGAGGGACAGCTCGAGTGACAGACTGCCAGTTGGACTTCGTACCACTGATTCAGTCCTTTGTGTCCAACAATTTTCCATTTCCTGTCCAGCCATTCTCTCTCTCTCTCCACTGTGGCCATAAGAATACAGTGGAAGACCATGTCAAAACACTTGCAAAACTTAAGGTGAAAAACATCCACAAGCTCTCTCCTTATCCACGGTGTAAGCCATGTTATTGTAGAAGGCAGCTGGGTTAATCAGACACGATTTGTCCTCAGTAAGTTGATGCTGGCCATTCCCAATCACCTTCTTGTCTTTCATGTGCTTGCAAATGGCTTCTAGGATGACTTGCTCCATAAACTTATGGGGGTGTGATGTGAGGCTGGTCTGGCCAGTAGTTCCCCAGATGCCCCCTCTTGCCTTTCTTGATGTTTACCTTGCCCAGTCATCAGGAACCCTACCCTGTCCTCATGACTCATCAAAGATTATAGAGAGTGACCTCACAAAGATATATATTACTCTAAAATGTAAAATTCAGATGTATCCCTTCTAGTCCCATAGACCTATATAAGTTTGTTCTGCATTCCACCATATTTCAGTTCCTAAAACATTGTTTTGTTTCTGACCCAGACTGCTAAAGTGAGTTATAAAGACTCCAGGATTTGCCTGATTTTGAGCAATACACTTAAAATCACATCGTATTCTTTTGATAAAAGGAAGGCATAAAATTTGGAGGCATGTTTTGGAGACACCTGTCTTTGAGGCAGTTTTTCAATGGCTTTATGAAATAATTGGCCACTTCAAAAAAACGTATTTGAATAGAAGCTTACATTTTGAATGGTACTTTTCACTTGTTTCATAAAAGAAGCTGAAATTTAGGTTTTCAGAGATGTTCCCAAACCATGACATGTTTTCAGTTTCAGGCATTTAACAGCATTCAGAGCTAAAGAAATCCTTTCTGTCATCAGTCTTGCTTTTAAGAACGTGACCAGGCCCTATTGCCACCTGGTAGAAATTCTGCTTTAGTTCAATAACTTCAGAACTAGAACCTGGAGAACTGATCTTTCCCTGCTAAACCCTTGCAGACACTGAAGTGGCATATTAAAGCATCAAACACCCATGTAACTTCACCTGGTAACTCAGTCAATGTTCCTGACAGAGTGCTGAAAGACCACCAGCTCAAGCTTGTGCTTTTTAATAAGATATTTTAATATCCAGAAGCAGTGCGATGGATAGTGTACCCATAGTGCAATGGAGTATTGTTAAAACAGTGAGTATCCTGATGGAGTAAACCACAGGTATAGCATGTTGGTAATGATTTTGGTTACTTCTTTTCTATAGACCCAGGGAGCAGATACATGAGAGATTGTTCCAAAATTAGGAGCTTACATTGGAAAAACAGAATGTAAGCTGTCCCAGACTGCCTTACGTAGATAGATGCCCTTTTCTTTAGATCCCAGTTTCTGTTGTGAGTTTTCTGGTGGGAGTTCAGTAAGGATATAAGTAGGGCTGCAAACATCACTTTGAATTCACAGTAAAGTCTTAATAGTTTCCAATTATGAGCTTTATCATGATTCAGAAGGAATCTAAATGTCAGTTAGATGACACTGCTTTATTTGTGTCTTCCAGTTCTTATTCTGCTCCTCCCATCAGAACAAATACCATCAGAAAAGTTCCGAAAATTCAGGGTGGGGTGGGGTTGGATAGTAATAAATATGCTGAGGTTGCCTTTCAGAGAGGAAAAAAAAAACAGTGGAAAATGGTCCGTAGGATCAATATCACCATGAAGATCTGATCCAAATTTTGAACATGTGTTCATTCCATCCATATAAATATAGCTTCTCCAGTGTGATAGTTTGGAAACAAGTAATTTGCTTCTGCTGTTTTGAGACATAAAACTTGTATTTGCATTTCAAATATATACTAAAGTTTGGTAGTGGTGGGTTGAAGTCATCTCTAACAGAAACACAGTTGGTGACACACTTCAGTTTATGTTGTATATAGGCCTCAGTTATTCTATAGCTCATAATACCTCTTTCCCACATCACGCTATTCACATTCACTTCCTTTACCAATGTTTCTCACAACCTTGAGTTTAAGGAGTTTCATCAGTACATCTTTCTATTTACCCAAAATGTCAGAGGTACTGTCAGATGTCCTCTTGCTCGCTTGGATCTTCATTCTGTTAGAGTTCATCATGTATTAAAGTCAGAGTCACCAGGAAAGTTGAAGGTTATTTATCCTTTTTGGTTTGTTTTGCTAAATCTCTGTGAAAATAAGAAAAGCTGGCTTGATTCCCTCTATTTATACATAGAAATAACTCTTGTTCACTGAATGACCCTTACCCTATAGATCCAGTCATCCATGCCATGGGAAAAAAAAAAATTGTTGTGTCTATTCATTTTCACTGGATGTCATCCAGAAAGCAGAAATATTACTGCTTATGTTCATTTCGTGTTGATGAACTGCAATAAAGGACTCTTCATACGCCAAAGTTAATCTGCTAAAGTAAGTTTTACTGCTCTTTGCAGTGCCATGCCAAACGTATATCTTCAGCCCTTTTTCCTGTTTTTTAACCTTAACTCTTTACTCCTGGCAAATCATCCTACCATTAAACTGTACCCAAGTAAAAAAGTTATAAATGATCCAAAAATTTTCCCCTTCTCTGAAACATAAAATTATTTGATACGTTTTCCTTTGAGGATGGACACACATTCACATACAAATGGAAATGCCAACATTGTCATTCACCAAAAAATTCTTCAAGCAGCAGTTTCAGCCTCTTAAGTCTATAAAATAGCCCTTCCCAGGGAAGCAGATGAAAATCAGAACTATATTACAGGAACAGTCATGTTCAGATCTTGCAAGTCATATCGAAGGTGAGCAAGAACTCCACCTGAAAATAAGGAGTTGCAGACTAAGTTCGATTTTCAGAAAGCTGTTCCAGAAGATACATCGATCCATTTGTTAGCTGTGCTTGCTGGCAGTTATGTGCAAATCCATTTATATACTGATTGCTTTTTCTAAATGATTTTATTACATAGCACACATGGCATAAAAAATTTAAAACCTATCTAGCAGATCATGTGTGAATGTATATGGACAGCAGAGTTCTGTCCCATGTTGTTAATGCATGTGTGCCCCAACCATTCCTTTCAGTTTGTTCATACGCGCCAGCAGCTTATTTCACAACTGATGTAAAGGTCTGTGCCAGTGCAAATGAAAAAAAAAAACAGTTACACCTTTTTTCTCTTACTTTGAAGCAGTGGAGTCCCTCCAAAGGGCCAGTCTAAGTTCACCTTGAGGGCATTAGCAGAGGCTACTTTAAAATAAAAATCTTTTAGTACTAGTCAATTGAAAGATAAAGCCTTTTCTGTTCTGTGTAAATAATTTTTGATCAATGTGCTGTTCTAAGGCAATTCCCGATTAGCATGTCTTATAGCTTATTGTCAGACCCTGTCCACAGGGTACAATTGTGACACAGGCTGTGAATATTCAGCAATAGGAGTCTGTAAATCTGAGTAAGTAATGACAAAGCCTCTTTAGGGAAAGCCAGAATGAGGTGAGCTGAGTAGAATAATGGCAGTCTTGGGGGGTAGGGGAGTATTTTAATTTAATCAAAGCCAGAGCAACTGAAAAAGATACAATTAAAAGAACTTGCTCTCTGAAGTAAATACTTTTCAGATAAATGCACAGTTCAAACTGACATGCTAAATTGGCATCCTTACATCCACTCTATTCTCTGGATCAAAGCAAAGTTAATCATTTCACTTGCCTTTTATCTATTTTATGGATGTGTGGGGAGGTGTGTGTGTGTATGTATGTGTGTGGGGTGTGTGTGCACACACACGAGTAACAGAAAATAATGGCAACAAGGGAGTGGTTTTTGCTTTCTCTGTAATGAAGTTGAAGATTATTTTTTTTTAATGTAGTGGTACCTGATAGTCATTGCCCACTGTTGTAAAAGCTGAGAAGTATTGCAGCTTTCTCTTGCCTGTGTTTGCCCAGCCACCCTTCTACATACTACAAGCACTGGGAAATTTCAATGACACAGCTTGGAATGGGTTCAGTGACCTCAATTATGCCCTCCCACCCACTCCAAACTCCTTTCAATTTGCAAAAAGCTTTAAGTGGACAAAACCCAGATGCCTTTTGCTTGTAGTTCAGTAAGAACAGATTGGGCATGTAGATTCTTGTCAAAGTGATATATGTAGTTCATTTTCCATTAACTCTTTCTTAACTAAGGATTTTAAATTCTCAGTTCCAAGTCTAGCACTCTGCTTTGCTTTCTACTGCTTTTTAAAGTTCATTATGCCTACAAGATCATTTTAAAAAATGAGCCTTAAAAAGCCTCAGCTAGACATTGACTGATACAAAACAGACTGAATGTTTGGTTCTGCTTTTAAAGGCAATCACTTTTTTTTCTTTTTTAAACTTGTTTCATATGTAATAACCCATCCTATTGTCTAAAACAGTTCAAAAGCACTAACTAAATATAATAAATAAAAACACCAGTTTGGGGGGAGAAAGAAATCCTGACTTGTGGAAATGATTTACCAGTCAAAACCAGTACATGGGCCCTGATGACCTTGACAGCTTGCTTCAGTTGGCTTGCTTAAACTTAGATTGCTTTCATAATGTTGTAATATTGCCCCGAAGAGCCTCTCCCCTCCCCCAGAACATTTCATTACACTTCCTTTCTCCCTCTCTCTCTCTTTCTCCTTCGTTCTGCAGAAACATGTGCTGTCAATAATGGAGGCTGTGATCGGACTTGCAAGGACACCGCGACAGGGGTACGATGCAGTTGCCCAGTTGGATTTACCCTGCAGCCTGATGGGAAAACGTGCAAAGGTCAGCTTCTGTTTGCTTTGCAATGCATCATTTGCCTTCAGCAGTTCCAGTACAAGATGTAAATATTCAGTTATTTAATCAATACTTTTGAGTTAAGGCAATACTGGCATACTGATTGCAATTGAGTTCATTAGCCTTCTCCTTCCTTAATTTTTCTGTATTTACTTACTTCAATCATTTTTCTCTCTATTTATTAGAGGGGTTTATTACTGCAAAGAAATGAGATACAGAGGTCAAACTGTTTCAAACTGACCAGAGGTTTAGAGGAACAACTCTGGGCTGCAGAAAGCCTTCAGTTTCAAAGGACAGTAAATTTTACCCTTGTAAAATTTCAGTCATCTAATGGTGTCTGAATTTGTCTATTCAAAAAGCAAGTTAAAATTCTCAACCAGTACTTTGTTACCTGCAGATAATCAACTGATTATTACTAAGTGAAGCCAAGCAAAGGATGCAGAGGTGTTGCTTGAAAAAAACAGACAATTGTCCATTTCTGACCCTTCAAAACATTAAGTAGCTAGCTACAAAGGAAAACCAAAACAACATCTACTAGTGGCACAGGTCTAAACCATACAGCTGATGCTCAGATTTTACTGTTCCAGAGGCAGCACGAGAACCTTGGCAATTTTTCCCTCATTAATGTGTTAAAACTTAGGTCAGGGGAAGAGAGAACAAAAAAGAGCATCTGATATCACTGTCAACATCTGTTCTCCATTAAGGAGACAGGGACAGTTCTCAAATATCCCTGCAGAAATCACACTTAATGGCACTATGCACATCACTAGATTTGGATACAAATTAGTAGGACCAGGCCTTCCATCATCCATTTTCCCATCTTCCTATGTATTTCTTTTGAGCTCCATTGCAAGAGACTTGGTGATGAACATCCAGGAGGACATTGCATATATTGTTGTCACAGAGAATACTTCTTACCACTCAGTGACTGAGCATAAGTTGACCTAACTTGCTAAGTAATGATTGGGACTTTTTTTCTTCAAAGTAACCAGAAATGTCAGAATATCTTCAGTCCAGGGCTTGATGTTACTTAAAATAGTAAAACCCACAAAAATAAACAGAAAATGTGTGGTTTCCTCTTGCTCCAGGCTGAAAAATCCCAGTGCTTGGGCATGATCCTGTTAGTATTTATAGAAATAACAGTCCATTTGCCTGTTTATTTGAAAATAAAACATTTAAACTGCCATTGCACACAATGTTAATAGTTAAGGGTGAGCACACATCAAAAATCAGTCATTTTAGTTCAAGCCACACAAAAATAAATCTTCATTTCTACAGGCAGACTAGCTAAGCCATAGCAGAGCAGTAACAGTGATTCCACCGAGTGCTTAAAAAAGAGGCATTTTAATACTGTAACATACACCTAGACTTGATCATAATGTTTATTATTAAAACTGCATCATGAAAAAAAGATTCATTCTAAATTTAGAAGTTTGGCCATAGAACTAATGAAACAGTATTTGTATAATACTCAAGTCTATAATTAGTGCTACAGACAAAATGAAATATTCAACTGGTCCTCAAACCAAATACCCTAGCTCTAAGCTCTTTCACATTTCGTCTTTCCCCCTTTTTTATGAGAAGAAAATATAAGAAACAGAATCTGTATTTTTATGATGCTGCATATTCTTTCTTACTTTCTTAAAGTAGGCGGCAACTGGAAATTAACCCACATGTTGGTTAACAAACCAACCAGGCCATTTCTTTTTATTGACATTTTAGGAAATACTCTTCATCATAAAATGGTAAAATACATGTTTTACATTTAATGTAATGGTAATTAATAATATTTATCTAATGTATTGCACTGTGAGATTTCTGGGCTAGATTCTGCTTCCCTGAAGCTGAAGTAACTTCCCATTTAAATCTGTGCACAAAGGATCCTGCATTTAAACTGACAAGTGAGGCTTCTTCTGTAGCTTTCACAGGCAGCCCTTAGTCAAGATTGCTCTCTAAGATTGGCATTTTCTGAGTGCAAAAGTGAGCATTTTGGTGGAGTGGCATTGATGCCTTCTCAGCTCCTCTTTCTTACAGGTAAAGCCTGGAAAAGGCTGGGGTGGGAACAACTCAGTGTGCACCTTCCTTACTCTGAGTTCTATGGGAAACAAAAGAAAAGACTGATCAGCTCAAGTTCTCTCCTTTGATTTTTTTTCTCCTCATTCTCCTTGATTTGACTGGCCTGCAAATTCTCCTATATGCAGTTTGTTTTTCCCTCTAGCTGTAACATTACATCTGTGTGGTAAGAGCAATGGATTATCTGTCAGATGCCCTTTAAAGCATCTTCAGGGATCATGCAGCTGTCACAGCCTGTCTTTCTTGGGCAGAGCTTTCAAGTCCATCAAGCATCACAACATTTTCAAGTGAGGTTTTCCATGGAAGCATCATTTTAAGAGAGGTTTTATTTCTAAATATGGAAGAAAAATATGTCATTATCTATTAAAGGAGAGAGATGGGGCATATAAGAAAATCTGAGAGAAATTGGAGGGATAATTAATATATTAACTGAAAAATGCAACTGTGAATTGAGCAAAATGGTCAATATGTTTAGGTTGAATTTAGCAAATAATGTTGACCAAAAAAGAATGTTTTTATTGGAAAGTCTAGGATTCTTCAGTCCATTTTGGCATCTTCCTCTATTAAGACATTTTACATAGTGCAGCTACTATTTGAAATTATGTAGTTGCTTAATCAAGAGGATTAACTATGACTCAAAGAAACATCAGAACTTTTGAGTACTCAGGTGGGCGTCATGTAATTTATTATTCTGTAATTCTAGCTCACTGGAGGTGATTTCCTCAGTTGTGTGCTTTTACCATACTGGTATTTTACGGAAATCTCTTGCCACTTTTCTTCCTTATTTTTTACAAGGGAATCAGGTAAATGAAAGAACATTTTTATTTTAAAATTAATTAAATAAATAAAAATACTATTTTTCTAAATGGCTAAAATTCCTAGATGATTCTGTTAAAAAATCAGAACTAGTCTGTTTTAGGCATTGGATAGACATATAATGGGAAAAGAGTTTACCGTCCACAGCGTTCACAGGTTCTTGTTTAGTAATTGGAATTTCATTAACTGTTCAGCATAGAAAAAACGCAAGTATGTATACAAAAGGAAAGGCAGTTTTTTAAGAAAGAGTATATGCAAACATGCTTTATTTGCCAAAAGATGGCAAATAAACCTTTTTAAATGTAACTGATTGTTCTACACTTTGTGTGCAATATCATATTTCATATGCTATAGTTCTATCATAAAATCTGGAATGGATTCAAATCACAGATTTCAGAACTGAATCACAGCTGATACTCTGATATTCCTCCCAGCCCTTTCCTAATGTATCAGAGAATGGAGGTGCAGGAAAGCAATTTCCAAGTCATACAAGGGACCAACCTTGAGCAGTTTTGCATGTTGACCTCTTTCACAGGCTCAGTGGGAAATGAGCATTCGTTGTACCTCAAAGAATCAAGCTCCTTTTTTTAATGCAATCTGCAGTCCAGTTTACATAAAATGTTAATAAAACAGGAAAAAAAAATGTTGTGCAGAAGGTTTTCACATGGAATATGTACAGGTAGCTACGGAGCCAGTAGGAAGACTATTGTAGTGGAAAGTTGTTTTAGTTTCTGGAAGCTGAAAAAAATCTTTTTTGTCTCTGACTCTTTCTCCCTTACATATATTACTTACCTGATCTCATAGTGAAATAAGAACAAAAAGTGCTGCATTTGGTCTAATTAGAGTCACCTTCAGATGTGTTAATTGTGACTGGGATAAAAATTCATTAATCTTTTGCTGTTCTTTAAAAGTTAATCTGAAACTCAGGTCTTTCCTTAGCTGGGTTGGCACACAATGGAGAATGCTCCTTTTTCCCCTTCTGCTTTCCTATCAACTTGGCTCTTAATAAGCCAAGCCATGCAGGCTTTTGTCAGCTAAGAGACACCTCCCAGGAAAAAGGATTTCTCTATTCTCCCTCTAATTAACGCTATTTAATTTCTCCTACCATTGTAACTGGGTGATCCCAGCTTGATGCTGAGTTCATTTGATGTTGTTGATTATTGTACTACACATGACAGAACAGTGTAGTTAATTTCCTTAAATGCCAACCAAGTCAGCCCACAGAAGTCAGCTAATGCAGACAGAAAGGGAGCCAGAGGTTTAAAAGACATTTTGGCCCAGGATGCTTATTGCTCATTGCCTCCTACCCACTTTTTAATATCCCCTCTATTGTGCATATCAGGGGTTCCATGGTCCCTAGCTCCCTTGCTGGTTGATTTCTGTGCATCTTTCCTGCTGAGTACCCTTTTCAGGAATCCAGTGGTAATCTGCCCTCAGTGAGAACTATCATCACTTTAGCATTTTAATTCTATTAAATACAACTTATGTAGCTGATAAAGCAGGAGACTCATTTGCAAAAAAACTGTTCAAGAGTTCAAGAAAAGTGAAGTCAGAGTAGATTAGTTTTAGCACAGATTGTTTAAATCCAGCTGCCAAACTGGATCAAACAACAAAGGGCTCATCTGCCCGAGGGCAGTTACAGAAGGATGGGAGACAAGCTGAGCTAAGGAGCATTCTTCTTCCAGGATTTACAGTAGAGAAGGACTGGGAATGGCTGCAAAAGACATGTGAGAGACAGGCTTTCTTTGTAGGTTCTGTAAGAAGTGAAGCAGAGCAAGAGGGAGGGCCATAGGCTTCTGGCATGGTGTATAATGTAGGACCGTGTGTCATGTGCTCCATCTCTGCCTCAGGGATTTAACAAAGAAACTGCCCCCAAGGCACTCTTGCACCCCAGAATAATGCAGCTTCCCAGCACTGTACACATAGACTAGGGGAACTGTGCAGGGTGCAGCACTTGCAGAACTCCTCGAGTCAAAAGGCAGAGCAATAAAATTTTTAAGCAGAAGAGAAGCAGAACTGGATTTCTAAGGGTTGTGGAGCAAAAGCCACATCTCAAATATGGCTTTTACATTAACATCTATAAAGTGCCACCTAACTTTGCTGTGGCCCATAGATGTTTTGTAATAGCAAGATGTATATTATTTTAGTTTGGCTAACTTTCTACTTTGCATTATTTTCATCGGCTCGATGCTGGGATTTTGGGAAGGTAGGTGCTCAGCTGTACTAGAATGTCAGTAGTTTTAGTAGCAAAGTAATATTACATTGGTGATCTGCCACCAGCTGTGGCTAAAAACAGCAGTATTAATACATGTGCACAAATACATCTTTGCCAAACCCAGGTGATCTCATGGACATGTGTTCAGGAGACAGAAAGGTCCCTGCACCTCTCCACCTAGAGATGGGGCATTTTTACTGTGCAACACTAAGTAAGCCCTTCTTAGCCCCTGGCACCTTGTTTAACTAGAGCGGTGTTATGCTGGGGTTATGTGACTGGATGCTGTTTAGGCAAACATTTCTTCTTCCTGCTGTCTCATTGCCATGGTTACCCAGCAATGTGGTGTGCTCCCTACTTCCTTGAAACAGGCCCCCATCCTTTTGCATTCAGATGCAGCAATGTGGCACTTACATGCTTAAATACTTGACTGTGTTGCAGTGGGAGCATCAGAAATGCCTTAGTGTTGAATGGTTTGTCCAGGAACTCAGCTCTGTAATCTTCCTTATCATTAAGCAATCTAGAAAAGAAGAGCATAAACAGAAAGACCAATGAAAAATGTCAGTCAAAGGACTGAATCAGAGTTTATTGAAATAAAAGGGAATTTTTGCATTGGCTTTATTAGGATGACATAGTAATTGCTCTTTTTTATCTTTCTTAATTGCAGCCTATTACAGCAAGAAAATGCATTTTAAATTGGTTTTGGATACAAAAAAGTGAAACCCTGAAAATTAATTACATCTTGAAAACAGAATTGTTTCTGTGAGGAGTTTGTTACAGAATGAGTTTCAATGAAGCAAAATATGTCATGTTTTGTTAAATATGAACTGAAAGGTTTAATTAAATTAATTGTTTAAAATTAATGTTTGACATCAGTTTGGTATGAGAATATGACTCATGTTGAAGGCTTTCCTCTCTTTTCATTCAGAACACACTAACACTAAGTGAAAAGCTCACAATGAACAGTTTAGCTGGCCAATTTGGCTTCATTTCCTGGCTACAGCATATCTGTGAACAGTTATGATTTCCTCCATCATTCCATTTGTCCAAATTACTTAAAATTTGTTCTGGGTTTTTTCTCTAAATTGGATTAAATTGACTAAAGCTTTTAGAATTTCATCTTGTCAGTCCCAATCAATTCATATGAACCTGAAAATGTTTCCTCTTGTTTTTTAGAAAGAAACGCCAGAAGGGGTTGCAGGTTATTTTTGTTGTTTATTATTAGTAAGATGCAGTTGTTAACGTGGTACCTCAACTATTAGCTTGCTTGAGTTCTGGTACTACCTTTCTTTGACTGTGATCAGTTAGAGAAGTTTCAGAATGGTACATGTTTTTCACTGATTGCCTAAATGAGGGAGTTTTAGCAGTAGGAGTAATTACCTATGATGAACTCAGGTTTTGTTGGGTAATATGCCTGATCAACTTGACTTTTTCTTTTACATGCCAGTAAAAGTTTGACAGTAAAATATATCCCTGTGCAAGATAGTCTCTGTAAAATACATGCATCAGTGAAGTTGACACCAAGGCAGACAGAACTTCAGTGGCCCATACGACGACACTTTTCACATCATCTAAGTGTCTTAACACCTTTAGAATCAAATCAGGTTTGGAGCAGGTCTCCTGAACTAAGATTTGTCTCATCTAAGAGGCAAATGCAAGACCACTATAAACGAATTCATGTGAAATAACTTTTTTGGTTGGTTTGGGGTTTTTTTTTGTTGTTGTTTGGGCATTGTTCTAGTGTTCTTCCTTAGCTGTAAAGAAACCTCCTTGAAAGTAGCCACCCAAATACAAAGTTTTCCTAGGTTAGATTGTCACAGAAAATTCTTAGGTTTCTGTTTACCATTTTACCAGTTATATATTAATTTTTCATGTATGTGTAAGGAGTGTTAGAGAAGACTGCTAAAATAGCATGCTGAAAGGTAACCTAAGTTCCCTGCTGAAGTGTGTAACTTCCATTTGAAGGTGCACGGCCACAGAATTTAGGTATCTATCTGCATAACTTTGAGGAGCTTATTCCATTAGAATCACTAAGATACTGTGCTATAAAGCTGGAATTATGTTCTCTGTTGAGTCCATTCACATACACCCGCATTTTCAATTAAAAGGAGTTTAAATTATCTCCTCAAGAGTTGAAACTTCTAGAGGTTCCTTGTAGAGACAAATCTGTTCATAGCTGCCTGACTACTCCTACCTGAGATCCCCAGTCTACTTTCTGTGCACCTCCCATTAGCCGTATCCTTTAGTGTGATATCTGTGATACCCCACACAGTGAAAGGAATATTGGTGCCTGCTCTACATTACATGGCAATGTAATGTATTTGTATAATTTGTATAATGTATAATATAAGTATTGTATTGGCACCCAGAGCAGGTCCTAGGACATACACAAAGGGTTTTTTCCAGCTCACCTTTCTCTAGCAACCTGAAGATGTTTTTTTAACACATGTGAAGATGTCAGGTTAGCTTCCTCCACATTAGACACACACAGCTTTTGAGGAACGTAAGCATTATGAGCTATTAGCTATAACCCTCTCAAAAAAAAGGGAAAAAACATACATGCAAGTGGTGTGGAAAAATAAAGTCAAATTAACTCCACTGCAGTTAGAGTGCTGTGGTACCAGCAAATGTCAGCATAAATGTCAGTCACAAGATTACAAGCAGCAGTGGATTTTTTTAAGAGGATGTCTGGCAAAGCCAGAAAGGGCAGAGACCTACTTGTCTTATTCCCTTTTCTTCTGGTTACATTTCCCTTGATAACTGCAGCACCTGAAATGGTTATTTACTTCTGTGTCATATCTTTAAGATAATTTATGTAGTTAATAGAACAGTTTAGTCTTAATCCTGGTTCATACTATTGCTGCTTGATGCCAGAGTAATTTGGTATACAGCACATTAAATTTTGTTAACATGTTGCTGATAGTGTCTTATATTCATAGTTTGGATTGGAAAGTAGCATATGGAAAATGGTCCCTTAACCTTTCTCTCAGCCAAAGGTACAGCGACAACTACTGAGAGCAGCTTTTAATTTAAACTAGTAAGTAGATTATCTTCGCTTGCTATGCATAAATAAGGCTATCTGGGTTGGATTGCTCTGGGATATCCCAGAGCAAGAGTCTGTCAAAAGTAACTAAGGGAAAGACAGGTTTACTCTCAGTGGGCTTTAATTTACTATTTTGGTATCTCCACTGGAAAAAAATGCAAAACTTTGCAAATGGGAACAGATTGAGATACACTGAGTGCTTAGACCCTCTATGAAGAAGCTGACCCAAGCAGATAGAACATTTTAATGATGATTTCCTGGGAGTGACAGGTGATAAAAAGTTTTTAGGTGATTGGCCAGATACACTTCAAGCTTTTTTAGGGGAGAATTTCTCAGACATTTCAGAAAACTGAATCCTTGTGGGATTTCAAGTCAAGAAGCCCAGAAAAAAAGTCATTGAAAATTACTATTTCCTTTTTAAAACAGAGGTTGTGATGCTCAGGCTTTTGTCTAGACTGCACCTTCTGTGACTCCTTTCATCCTCAAGGCCCATATTGCCCCTGCCATGGATACTGACCTAGAATGTCTGTCCTCCCTTCTATGCATCAGCTTTGGTTTTGGACCTTGTGCCTTTTACTTCTCTTAGGATTCCCACAGTATCCCATTTTTTAGAATTTGCTCAGAAGAATAGGTGACCCCAAGGAAAAATAAGCACATCAGCCTTGGTAATTCCTGATGGGACCAGAGATCTTACATCATAAGCTTAAAAATATGTGCATTTGGGAAATAGCATGGAACAGCTGGCACCCTCTGAACTTAAATCCTATTGCAGTAACGTGCTCACAAGCACACACAGGTAGTCTAATCCCAGCCTACAGGGTTTCCACTTTACTTGTCTTGAAAACATCTCTATTGGGCTACCCATTCCACTTCCCTTCAGAGTCAGACCAGTGAGGAATAAGGGGACTCTTCTTGATCTCAACAACAGAAACAAAGTATAAGAAAAAGGTGGCTGTTAATATAGTGGTGCAAAGAGGCCCGTGTTCTCCACTCACATGTAAAAGTTAATGCAGGACAAAGTTCCAGTCCCTCTCTGTTTTCCTTCTACCTTCTGTGTCACTCCCTCAGAAAAACGTCCTACTGCAGAGGAATCCGACTTCCTTGATTTTTATCAATAGGAGGCTGTAGCCTGTTTGTCGAAGCCAGTTCACAAACTGCCTGGAGTCAGGAGTGAGAATTTTAGAAGTTAGTTATTAAAGTATGCATTGTCTTTTAACAACCCTTAAGTGTTTACTGAAGTGGTTTATTTTGATCCATTCTTTCTCCCTGCTTCTCATAAACTTAAACCCAGAGTAATCTTCCCAATAGTCAAAGCAAGATCTAGTTTTCGTAATTCATTATACAGCAACTCTGCTTCCATCAGACCCCTTACATGACTCTGCTTTCAAGCTACAACAACTTACCCTGCCAGTGTTTGTTACTAGAAGTAAGTGCATGTTCAAATATAAACACCATTTGAGTTTGCTTCTATGACATGTAAGTAAAGAGCTGTCAGAAAATAGAAGAGATCAGATATAATCACAAGCCATTACAGCCATGAATCAAAACAAGAAGTACTTTTTCCCTCTCCATGCTGAACACAAGGCAAATACAAATCTTGTGTCTGAGTTCTGTCTTTTATCCTAAAAACAAGAAAAAAAATCAAATGCAAAACCCTCTTATATCTTTGTATGCGTAAATTGTATGACACAGAATGGAGAATGGACAGAGGAGCATATTTGCCTTGCAGAAGTCAGCACCTAAATGAATTCATGAACATCAGATGTGAAGAATGATGACAATGGAAATGTGGGTCCTCCAGTAACTAGACTAGTGCTTTTAGGAGGAACAAAACCAGTCATTTTCTATATATGTGATGCACAGATTAAATGTGCAATTAAATGTTCAATTAAAATAGCTGAGTTTTCTTTAAATTGAATTCTGACAAACAAGTTCTATCCATTTCCCAGTGCTTCTGCATAGTTAAAGCGTCATGAGAACGCATACCATTTTCAGGAAGGAAGCAGATAGCTTCTTGGTAAAGGCAGATCAGCGTGAATCTCAGCCTGTTCGAGTGGTTTATGGAAACCAACAGATTTTCTGGGTAGATGTTGCAGCAACAGGAGCAGCACAGGATCTCCCTGTCTCTTCCCCTTCCTAATAATCCTCCTCTTCTGACAAAACCCATATGGTTAAGAAAATAAAGGCATTTGTGCCAAAGCAGCAACCAAATGCAGTCAGTGGGTGATTTAGGACTATGGAACAATATGAAACAATAGACGCAGCTGCCTAACCAAAGAAAAAAGTAACAAAAACAACATTACATAAGAGAAAAATTAGGATTTCTGTCATGAGAACAGTGGTCCTGTTCAGTGCTTGAGTACTGACAGGAGCTTCTGAGAACACACCCTTTGTAACCTCTTTGGGAAAGCAGAAGATGGTGTTACAGTGCAACCCAGTAAATGCTTCCACAGGGAATTCTTCGGCATATGAATCAACCATATGCATGGACTGTGCTGCAGAGATAACAGGTAGACTTGTAGCTGGTGAAAGAAGAAGATGCAAAGGAAATTTTCTAAATTTATTTGATAGGAGTGACAAATCGGAGACTAAAGTCAGAAGGGAATATTAAATAACAGAGGCAGTTTTGAGGTTGTTTTTCATTTGGTAGGACTTAAGCAAGATGCAAGACCATCTGTGTCCAAAGACAAACTCATAAAGATCAGGACTGAGAGAGCAAAAACTGAGTAACTGATGGAAGAGCAATGGTCAAGTTCGGTTTATCAAAAGAGCTGTTTAGTTTAGAAGAGATAGATCAGTCTAGGAAATCAGACCAGAGCATGAGCTCCCAGGTAGCTACAAAAGCATTTTCAAAGTATCTACCTAAATGTCGATGACAGGAGGAAGCATTAAGGTCTGTCTGCAATAGCCTTATTGCTGAGGCCACAGTCATTTTATGTGATTACATCGATGTTACCCAGTCTCAAGACAAAGAACAAATAAGATCGACCCAATGTGAGGAAAACAGTAACAGCATCTGGCAGGCAGCTGCAGCAGTTCAGTAGAAAGCTCAGTGCTGTGTCCAGTGAGGGGGCCATAGTCATCTGGCCCATCCCTGCTGCCCTGGAAACAGCTGCTTGAAGGCTTGCTAAGACTGGGAGGTGACTCAGAATTAGGATTCTAATTTTTTCCCCAGTTTTTTAAAGAAAAGAGGGAGTTGACTGTTGTCGGTACAGAGGCAAATCTGGCATGTGGTAAGATGACAGAGCATCTAACTGAGGGGCAGAGGGAGGCACAGAGAAAGAAGGGTCAGAAGAGTTGGTGGTAAAACTATAGGTGGTGGAGGTGGTAGAAAGACAGAAAGATGCTGGTCAGCAGCAGAAGATGTGTGGGATTTGGAGGAGGACGAGATAGAAAACTTGGTGGTAGGTGGCTGCAAGTGGTCAGAAGCCTCATGACAGGATCAGAAAAATGAGCAATTGGTCACTGAATAATGGGTACATATGTCAACAGGGCATCAGAACAGTGGATTTTAAATATATAGGCATAATTTGATCCAGACTTCCTAAGAGAGAATTGAAGTTCCAGGCCATAGTGAGGAAAAACGAAATTATAAACCTATGGAATCTAAAAAAAAATGAGAGGAAATGCAAAGTTTAGATACCAACACAGGTGAAATTTATCAGAAAGAACAAAATGTAATGGAAGATTTAAAAAAAAAAAAAAAAAAAAAAAAAGGAGAGTAAGAGAGCAGAATCCAAGAAACAAAGCTGTAGATAACATCTGCCTTGTAACTTGCTGCAAACTTACCTGATCCAGAAGCTGTGTGAAACTTTCACTGCCCCTTCCCTATTTGGGGAGGGTGCAGGGGTATTGCTGCGTTTTTGTTTGGTGTTTTGTTTTTTTTTTTTTAAGTTAAAGACATACAGTTCATTTCTCTGCTGTAGACTTGTTCATGACAGACAAATATAATATGACAGATTATCTTCCATTAAATATTGCAGACTTGGGTCAGCTGCCATGTAACTCATTCAGTTTCATTCCCTCCCAAGGGTTCCATCTATCCCCACAAAATAAATTCATGTGTACTAAGTTAGGGGTTTTTCATGACTAGGCAATATCCCTGTTCCCTGGAAACTTGCAGTTGTTATTTGCCTTTGTGAACCTCCCCTTTGAAAATGCCAAATCCTTTAAATTAATGCTTAGGAGGGTCATATTTTGCATTTCAGTTGTTGAAAAGAGCTTCCATTTATTCAACAATATAAAGCACCCTGAGGATCAGCAACCACAGTTTATTATGTAAAAGTGTGCTGTGCTTATCGGTAATTTGGGAGTTGACTGCTCACATGATCATAGCTACCAACATTCAAAACTTGAAGTATTTTTTTCATTCTTTTATTATTGCTTTTTTCATCAAAAAATACAGGTTGTTTTTATATGGCTAGATTCTGCTCTCAGTGAAGTATTTGTCTTTTCTGGTACAGAACAGACCCTGGCTGGTTGAAGTAATGTCTTCAGAAACTTTTGGAGGGTTACTTGTTGGTCACCAGCCAAATTTCTTTGATTCATTATCAGCTATGAAGCATTTGAATTATCATGGGCTAATTGTATTCAGCTGTCCTTTTCAGGAGTAGCTTTATCATAGGAGAGCTAGCATACTTTTAGTGGGATTTTAGAGAGAGCATCAGCATCTTCAACTGTCCTTAATGCCAGATTTATTTTTTTAATTTTATTTAATTAAATCAAACAAAATTTTTAGAAGAAAACTGAGATTCTTGGAAAATAGCACATAGCATTCTTGAACAGATAGTAATTTCAAAGGGGGAAATAAAACCAACTATGAGTAAAGGTAAATTGAATTAATAAGATATGTCTAGGGATCCTTGTGTCTTGGTCCAGTAGTGCACAGCTTACTCACTTGCCTCTGTGTTCTTGATTGAGATTTCATGGAAAAATTGAATACTGTAAGAGCAAGGCCTTGTTTTTTAGTGAGACCTAGCACAGAGAAAATGCCCAGGCTTGTCAGCTTCCCAGTTTTGTCTGATTTATACCTTAAGTAACACTGAATTAACTCCTTTACTGTTGTGTGTAACCTTCAGCAACCCATATAGTTCTTCCGTCTCAGCTTCTCCTGCATAAACTGGAGAAACACTAAACATAGAATTATTACGGTCATAGTGGCAATGTGAATAATTAAGGTAGGTAAGTAGTCAGCCCAATGTATTTGCACAATTCTGTACCACCACCATTTTAACCACAGCCTCCAGGTCTGCACGTACTTGCATGGTCATTGTTACCGTCTGAGTATCCCAGAGTCTGACGTACTGTACTTTCCATGTGCTTTGTCAAACAGAGGGATGTCATTACCTGTTGTCCCCAGGTACAGATGGGAGCCTGAACTGCACACTTATTTCTCCCTATCCAATGTTATATAACCAGCATTTTAATTGATAAAATATTACAGTAGAAGCAAAACTAACTTTATTTTTGGGGATTCCTATGGCTTTTGAGGCAGGGAAGGGGTTAGGTTTTGCATTTAGCTCAGCCTAGACAGTAAATTACTCTTATCAGTCTATTTCTTTATATTCTCCAGTCCACATTCTGGAGCCCAAGACAGCTTGCACTGTTTGGGTTTGTAGCATTGCACTAACATGTTTTTAAGTTTAAAAAAGAATTTAGTGTTCAGCAAAAATTTAAAATGAAAATCCTTTCCTTTCACATTAGATTTAGTAAATCCCTTCCTTTTCATAAATGAGGAATCAGGGCCTAAACTATTCTGACAGCATTTCTGTGTTTTTCACTTTTGAAGCTTTTTGTGTTTTATAAATCTAATTAACTGTAATAAGAAAATAATAGGACATAATGTTTGTTTTACAAGGTGATTGATCTCTTGGCAGCCTGGCAGACTCTTTTATTGATTGGTTGGTGGATAATGTCAGAGTGGATGTGTCCTGGAGGAGAATAGCTGACACCTAAATCCATACGTGACAGATTGCCATCTGTGTTGGAAGACAGGTTTCTTCGTAAAATTGCTAAGATAACAGGTGAAAATGGAGAAAGTGACATGAAGGAAATGTGTTGAAACCTGCCTCAACCTTTCCATGCTCTAAGAGCATTTACACAAAGCTCTGTATTTTGTGGGCAGCTTGTTTTCAGGGTGAGGGAGATTAGATTTTAATTACGCTCATTCCTGTCCGCCCAGTCTAGTTTTAATTCTGTTAATTAGGAAAATGCCTTGCCCCACAACCTAGCCATAAAGCTAATTAAACAGAGAACCTTCATTTGCTACTTAGTGGAACTTCAGTAATGATTATCATACATTACAGTTAATAAGCACTGTGGGAGGGAAAATTACTATGTCACTGATGTGCAAAACTTGAATTAGAGGTGCTGTAACATGTAATATATGCCTAATTTCATTTTGTAGCTATCTGATGCAAGGAAGTCACACATACCCTGCCTGCCTCAGTATCGCATTTGTTAAAGAAGAATTAATTAAATGTATCTCTCCTGCAGAAGTGTTGTGTAGGTTTAATGTAATGAAGCTGATAAGCTGCTGACCTTTGAAATCCCGAAGTAGAAAACAGTGGATAAATAGAATGATTCGTCCCTGAATCACAGAAAGCATGTTAAAGGCAATGAACTATGCAGTAGAGTGGTGGAACAGCAGATACACTTCCTGAAGTGGAGACGGCCATGCCGTTCTGCACATACTCACAAAATCTTCCATGGCAAAGCACTACTTGTGTGGAACATCCTGCTGTATCAAAACATTCAGAAGCCCAGATTAAAATTAAAAACAATAGTAAATTTGACTAAAAATCTTTGACAGTAGTTTAATCCATAATGCTTTGTTCAATTATAATAGTCTATTTTAAAGTGTTGGTCCTGAAAATACCAAGTGGTAAGTACCAGTACCCCATTATACAGAGAAGGAAAGCAAAGAAGTGTTACCTTGCCCAAACTGCTAGATAAACACATTGTAAAACTGGAACGAGGACTTAGAACTCCCTGTAAACTTCCAGACAACAGCTGGATCGATGTTTTCTGGAGGGAACAGCAGAACCTAAGTTCTGCTTTGATTTAGATTTTCTCACAGTGGCGCTGAATCCAATGAGTCTGAGGGCATTAAATTATCTTTTACCTTAATAAGATATCCCTTGTATGCATTATTTAAGACACAGTCGAAAACGTTATTTAGAGTTGCAAGCAAAGCCTGATAGCTTTTGCTTGCGTTAATCCTGAGTTACTCGATGTAGTTCAAGTTTTATTGCAAAGTGGCAGGCAAATATAAAATAATTGCAATCTGAGTATTGGTGGCTCTGTATAATATTTGTAATGTAGAGCAACACATAGAACAGCATGTGCTTTGTGCATGCCTGTGCTGATTGACACACTGTCTAAGCAAGATATCCTGTTGGGTTGTGCACTGGGCTTGGATTCAAGTGTGGATGAGTGAGTTTGTTTTTCTATGCCTCTATTTCCCCACCTCTGACATGGGGTTAAAATGTTTTGTGGCTGCTTTTTAAAGTACTTTGTGGTCTGCATGAACCAATGGCTGTGTCAACAAGGCAACGCTAGTTACAAGGTTTAGGGGACAGTGGTGATTTGTATAAGCATGAGAAAAGAGAAGGAAAGAAAAGCAAAGCAAAGTTATAAAAGCAGGGAATAAGAAGAACTAGCAGACTAGTCCACTTTGCAGAAAATATGCCTATATTGTAGTTTACTGTGTGCCGGTAATAGCATTATTAATCCTAACATGTTGTCATTAATAAAAACAAGAAGGGTATAAAGTTTTTGTAATTATTTTAGGTTGATCTGGGAGTATATTATTTTCCTGGAGCTAGGTAGCATTTTAAAACTGCAAAGGATTAGACAGACACAATCAGTTCAAATATTTGTCCAGCCATTGAAAGGAGAAGCTCCACTTCTGCCTGTGGTGAGGCTTTGGAAATCTTCATATCCATCATCGTTCAACACCTAAGTGAAGATTGCATGCCGATTACCCTTTCAGTTGCCTTTACGTAGCTTATGTGAAATGTTAAGTTCTAGGTTGCCTAAAATCCCTACTTTTTAATTTGTTCTCTGGCTTGTATGCAGCAAGGCAGGCAAATCTTTGCGAGTTCATATGCACTTATGCGCACATAGGCGCACACACACACTCTGATCAGAACCAGGTCCATCCAAATATGAATTATGCTGAGCAAAGCTTAAAAAGGTACAAGTGGAACAGGAGTAGTCATTCCCATTAATTTTCACAAGGACATGGAAAGAAAAATAACAGACTGTCTGTTTCCTCCAGTCAAATTGTTCCTATGCAATTTATCACAAAGCATCTGAGTTTCTGTTCTTTTATTTAAAGCTGAAAAGTTTTATTTAAAGCTGATTTGACTGCCTCCCTCATATTTTGAAGTCCTCAGAAAACTTAGGATAATCACATATTTCAGAAACATTTTATTTTATTTATTCCCCCTTCATTCTTCTAAAATTATTGTCCCTTCTGTTCTTCTGAAATTGGCTTTTAAGTGTCAAAAAGAATATGGAGAGCTTTGCAAAATAACTATGAAGAGAGGACATTTTCAAAGAGTGCTTGGATCTGTGTGCCAAAACTGTGACTTCCTAGCCAATGCCACAAGGCTCTAGGGTCACATAAGCAGGTCTGGAGAGTAATCGTGCTTGACTTCACCACACCATCTGTCTTGATGCCAGGCCTTTGCTTGCAGGATTTGCCGCAAGCCTGGACTTAGGTTTAACAACGCACATAGAGATGACAGCAAGTCACAGAAACTGGGGTGGAACTTCACTCTTTGTGAGCAGCAGGACAGCCCCAGGGTTTGTTTCTGGGTCCAGACAGGCCCACAGCTTTTATGATGGTATTGCTGAGTTTTAATGCTTCTGTGGTTTTTCATTGGCCTGTATTTTCCATTTCTGCATGTGTCCCATTTGTGCCAGTCACATCAGTTGGTATTTGTAGCACATCAGCAGCTTGTATGAGCAAGGTATCATTTAACAATATTGAGTTACTGCATTAAGAGAAATCCTTTGGAATTTCATCATTCATGCACTTAAAGCCCATCAGACCTCCTAGTCTGACATGACCAGCACGTTGTCTGAACACCGATCGTCAGGGCATTTTACATACAACCACCCATGGAGCAATGCAGTTCTACACATACTTTTGGATTCCTGGGGTCATGGGGGAGCACAGCACTGTAGAAAGTTTGAGCCATTCTTCTGCAACCCGTGTCATCAATTGAAAAGGGGTGACTTAAGAACTACTTGAAGACACCAGGTTTATGACTCCTCTTCACAGTCCAAATAATAGTATGGGGGTATTTGACTAAATAATTTCAAAGCTGGTAGAGATACCGTGGTGGGCCTCCACTGTGTTTTCTTTCCCTCTGTTACAGGCAGATGTGCATACTGTCTGTGAAGTTCAAACAGGCGCTTGACAAGGTGGGGTACCAGTCAGTTTAAAGATAAATGGGGCCTCACCTTCTCACACAGTGGAATCATTTATTTTCACATAGCTCATAACATGAATTATTTATAGCTGTGGAAAGAAAAATAGTGGGGCTATAGACTTGGTGCAATTTCTGGTGAACCAGTTAGACATGATACGGTTGGATACTGCTCTCTTCCAAGTGAAATGCAGCAACGCAGTGCTCTCCATAGAGTGAAATAATTTTTACATGCCTTGTCAGTCTCGCTATGGCCGTGGAAAGAAATACAGTGAAAGAAGAGACATTGGCACTGTTTGTGTTATTTAGAATGTTTTTGTAGCTAACGGTTTTGACCTCTATTCTGTTTTGATGGTCCTGGTTTCAAAAGGCCACGTCACGTTTTCCAGCTAGAAGAAATGAATAAATACTTTCTTTTCCTGTGGACTCTCCCAGGTTTTACCCAGATCCTGGTTCAGAATTACTCCAAAGAATTGCTGGTGTAAAACTGATATGCTGCATTGTCAGTGGAATTACAATGATTAACAGCTTCAAATCTGTCCTCTGAGGCCAGGAGGGTTTCATTTTTGTCCTTTATGGTCTTCAGAGACCCTGAAAAGAAAGTTAGTGAGACTGGAATTTGCAATTTAACATGTGAAATCCAGGGGCCATCATTTAAAACATCAATCCTTACTTCAGAATGGTGTTTGACAGGCTGCAAGTAATTTCTGCTTCAAGCAGTCTCAGGCAGCAGAGTAGCCCAAAGGTCATGTTGTTTTTATCACGGGTAAAAGAGATCTTCTTCATGATGGATGACTACTCTGTGTGTTTATGATGCGTAATATATTAGTAATTTTAATTCACAATTCCATTTGTCCAGTGATTTTGTTGGGGCAAGCTAAACTATAGTTAGGTACACCTGTGCTGAGCAAAAGGAGAGGACTGTTATAATCCATCATAAGACCTGCAGCACAGTCCCAGTTGCACAGACTGGAGCTGGGAGGAATCACATCTACAAATGGAAATGCCAGCCTGCAGGAATTGGGCCAAGAAGTCTTGTGTTTTCACTGCTGATCTTGACCTGTGCTGGTGATCACAGCTGAAACGAAATGGATTGCTGCCTCCAGTCTCATGCTGTTATGTAGCGCAACCCTCAGTGTGTTCTTCACCAAATTTATCAGGTTGGGAGCCTGAGGTTATCTGTTCTTGCTAGCCTGACCACCAGAACGGGAGGACCACAGACAAGAAACACAACTCCTGGTTTCAGATCACTTTGAGAACTTTGTTACCCAAGACGTAAAGATTTGAGCTGGCTTTGTACAAAGTGCTCGGGGCATAATACCACCACAGCTGCTGCCTACCACTTTACCCTCATGCTTTTAATAGGACTGAATGCAAAAGCCACTCCTCTGCAGAAAAGAAAAGTAATGAGCAGTAGTATTAGTTCAGAGCGTCTCAGAGCAAATTTGCTTTCTCCTTGTCACAAATGCAACTCATAAGCGAACCTTTATAACAATATACGTTCTTTTTGCCTATTTGAGTAGTACATCCTCCTGAGCATATTTCTGTCAATGTCAGTGCGGCAAAGTGCTGTCTGGAAAAGACGGCTGAATTTGCTTCTCAGCTATTAGGATTTCTAGTTTACTTCCTCACCTCTCTTGCTGCTATTTATATTTTACATGATGAAATGTAGGAAGGGCAACACTGCTCTCCCATGTCAGTAATCGTATGTTTTCAAAAATGAATGAATGACATCCAACAGAAGTCATCCCAAATTCAAATAATTTTTAAATACACTCTTCATTCACCACCATCATGCTGTCTTCATATTAGCTCTGGACTTGCATTTTCCAAGATTTACTTTTTAAATGGTCAGCTGTTACCTTAGTGTATCAAAGCTCTTACAGCAAGAGGCTTTTCAATGGGAAACATCACTTTCCACTTGCTTTTCTGAAAGATCTTGTTTCGACTTCCCAAGGTGGGCAGCCAAGGCTCAATGTCATATCACTTCTTCACTGTAAGCATCCCTAAAAATAACTGGGGTTTGGCACTATTCTTCTTTTGAAAAGAAAAGTACATTTTTTTCTTTTTCAAATAAAAGTGGATCCATGGTTTTATAAGTGTATTTCAAATGAGATTCTGTCATCTATTTTATACTTATTGCACAAGCATTTGTGAGCTGGAAAAGGGACTGGTCATTCCACTTCTTCAACAACTTTGGGAGAAGGTGTAAGGTGAAGGAAGTAGAATCGCCAGTCTGAATTTCAGAACAGAGGTCTTAGAAAGCTCATGTAATCATTATTTAAAGTAAGAGCTATTGATCCTGTCCTTCAGCCACATATATGGCTTTCAAATAAAAGCAGTAAGTGCTCTGCCTTCAGAACTGAAGAAGCAACATTTCACATGCTCTTGTAATTGTTCTTCTATGATACCACATCAAAAAGTTAGACACGTGAAAACAGGTGTTCAGTGACACTGTGTCCATAATGGACAAACTAGTATATAATGCTAATCCTGAACAAATACATCCCGACGTTTGTTTATGTAGGGGTAATAGAAGTATTTTTTCAGAATTCAAATATGTTTTACTTTGTGTTTGTTGTTATTTCGATTTTACATGTGTTCTTGGGCTTTGATAGTTCTCGTGTAAGGTAAGGGATTCACATCTTACACAGGGTGAAGTGTTCTGTCAGGCAGGCCACCACATTTATGAACAAGCTTCCCTGAATGTCCTTTAACGTGGAAGTGCCTCAGCTTGGGTCATCTGCTGGTTCCAGTTCTGAGAGCAATACCTCTGTCTCCAGCTCAGCCTGTAGCTCTTTTGTAAGAGAAAGGGTTGGGAAGAAGGGATACATCTGACCACCCTGATTCCTAACAGGGACAGCAGCCTCCTTGGGGATCTGAGTAAACTCCTGTACTCCTGCCCTGAACTACGGAATTGCTGTTGTGAACTAAATTTTTCCCTGTTCATTCTTTGCAGACATTGATGAGTGCTTGGTAAACAACGGCGGCTGTGACCATTTCTGCCGAAATACGGTTGGCAGCTTTGAGTGCAGCTGCCAGAAAGGCTATAAACTGCTCACAGATGAACGGACCTGCCAAGGTAATACTGCATTTATTTTACTCTTTGTATAATAAGGATGTTATTTTCAGTGGATTTTTTTTATTATTATTATTATTAAGTCACTTATACTACAGGTTTTAATCATAGGAAGTAAAGTTAGAAAAGACCTCCCAGATTTCCATTTTCTGAGGTGGCGTTAGAGGATTTTTGGAAATGTCTTGTTTCAGTGGTTTTAGCAGAAGGAATGCCAGTATCCTGCTGAATTGCAAAAGTCCGTGTAGTGTAGTGGAATAATCTCAGGCAAAGACCCTTATGTTCATATCCTCTCATTTGCTATGATCTTAATGGGACAGAAGCTTATCTTATTTACACCAGAGTCATTGAGAATAGCTTATGGGAATAGAGCATTTGCAACATTTGAACTGAAAAAAAGGGTCTAATTTGTGACTTCACCTTTGCCTGACAGAATCTGTTTATGGAGGTGTTCTGTGAGAATTCAAATGAAGTGGTTTATATTGTTTGCTGTCCGTGTCATGATTTGTTATCTAAGTCATATGATGTTCTCTCTTCTATGAGTAATTAAGTGCATAACCATTTTCAGCGTAAGTACTGAACATGTACCTTTGGAGAAAGGACACTTTAAGCATTTGAACTCTGTAACTTTACTCTTCAAAAGCTAGAAAGATGAGCATACATCAGCAGAGAGAGAAGAAGGAGGACAGACTCAATTCAAATTTTGTGCAGGAATTGCTTTTTTATTAATACATAATTATTTGCATGCGTTTTGAACATGTAAAAGTTATGAAGTCCAAACCAGCATTAGTATTTTAGAGCTTGTTTGTTCGTCAACAAAAGAGAAACCAAGGTGTGAACATACATGTGTTATTGAAAACATTTTCCATTTGCATCTCACTGGTACTTCCATCATCTGAGAAGTCTGCCCCACCCCGCCTGTGTGATGGGACACAAAGGAGTCAGTGCAAAGTTGATTTCAAGCTGGGACAGGATGGCAGGAGCTGAGAGTGGCACAGTGCCACATGACTAGGCAGAAATAACATTGTAGAATCATGTCAGACAAGGCTAAGTTGTCGGGTTTTGATCACCTGCTAAAAATGGGGACAAAATGTTAAAAAGAAATGTTCCCTTCATGATGGGTTTAGAGAGAGTTAGGAATACTTTCTGGTTAATTTCATGTGTCGAGCATTTTCATGTGTCGTGACATGCTCTCACTGTGGTACCCGTCAGAGGTTTCACCACTGAAGGAATTGTAATTACAGCAGTGAAAAACTCAAGAGAAAAGTCAAGCCCTGCGTTCTTGTTAGGCAAGAGCTGGTGCAAAATTTATTTGTCCATTATGCAAAGCCTAAGAAATAGGCTTTGAAAGCTACCTATAAATAATCAGGTATCTGTTGTGATAATGGGAAACTAGAAGCAGCTCTGTAAGTATTGTTCAACTGAGGTTGATTTCTTCGTGTGCTTGGACTACTGAATGAGTGAGGCACTGGTAACAGTACATACCATGCAAGGAATGATGCAGTAGCTTATCTCCTCACCCTGGTGTGATTGAGCATGGAAATATAAACATGACCTGGCCATCCTACTTTTTCTGTTGTCAGTGAGCAAGGGCAGGCGCTCCGCCTCTACACTGTGCTTGGACTGATTCATCAACTGTAGCTTATCTGTGGCTGTAACAGATAGGTTAGTGCAAGCCCAGAGGATTTTGGGGCTGGAGAAATTCTTACAGTCCCAGAAATGCTGGTTCTTCATACTGTAAAATGGGGGGGACAAAGTTATTTCATGTTTCAAGTCTGAGGTATCTGGGCCCCAGAGACTAATCATAGCAAGCCTGCTATGCTTTGTGGAAGGAATGGTAATTTAGTTCCTGTCTGGTGCTTAAGGTGATAATTGGTGACTCATGCTGTTGGTAGACCTGCTAATAAAGAAGGAAAGTGAATATAGATCAAGAAATCATTGGTATATGAATCACCTGTACTTTGCTTCTTCCTCTGCAAAAAGAATATAGTTAGTGGAAGTGGTTGCAGTTATTAAAGTCAGGTCTGACAGAAAAATGTGGTTTGGGGTTAGTGACTCTGCTGGAATATAAATCATCCATGGGGTTTTTTTGGTAACAGCCAGTCAACGCTGACCATAGAACGTTACTGAGAGATTCAGGGAAAGATATTTTGGGCATGTTAGCCTTTCCAGTGCGTGAAATAGAAGAGTAATTTGTATTTATAAAAGATTCTGTTGTTCATGTTACATGTTGTTTTGATTCATAATAGAGTTTCTGTGACTTACAATATAGATGTCAACATTGCCTTTCTCCTCTGGTTCTCATCTTTAAAACGATGATTTCTTTCAGTTACAAATCAACGCATTTACCAAATACTTAGTTAGGACCGTAGAAGACTACATTGTTCAGGGCTGAGTCCTATTTAGTTCAGGTGGCCTCTCTGGTGTGTAGGGAGTTTATGTCCAAATTAGTTCATCGCTAACATCAAGGAGCAGACTCTGCTAACCTTAGGCAAAATGCCCATGGAAACAGCTAGTAAGCTTACCCTTTTATGACCTGCAGAACCCCTGGGTAAGTCTGTAACCGTGATTCACAGGAAAGAATCAGTGAAGAACAAAGCCACAGAGATGCAGTTCACGTTGGTGACATTTTTCAAACCGTTGAAAAATACAAGTAAGCTGTTGCTCCGTGACTTTCTTCACATGATCATTAACTTCAGCATAAGGCAATTTTAAATGTTTCAGTAAAAAGGTTCTTTCATATTCCCTGTGAAATTCTAAGGTGGCCCCACCTCACCTCATTCCCTTGATGTCCTTTCATTGTAGACCTCGGAGCTGACTTTTAAGATTGCAGGGAAATTGCATCAAAGTCTCAGACTTTGTTCTGGTTGTTTGCAGAGCTCCCACCCCATCTTACCAAGTGCCTTACACACATTCATCCTCTCTGTGAGGAGGAAAGTATTTCTCAGTGTTTCAGGCAGGAAGGGTGAAGCCAAATATAGCAGCTTGTCAAAGATGACACATATGCATGCCTGGACTGCCTGGAGAATAAACCTCAGTTTTGTGAATCTGCCCATTACAATAATATTTTTTTTTTCCTGCTGTGTTTGTGCTCATACCCTGATAGGGAAATTCACTGGTTTTCAGGAGCTCCAAAGTTTGTTGCTTGCTTGGTGCCACTAGCTAGCCACCTGCATGTATAGTGCTTGTGTAAGCAGCCCTTGCGTTTGTTAAGGGCATTAAAATGTTCTGCATTTGTCTGTTTACAGCTAAACCATTTTTAGCCCTGGCTGCAAAGAAAACCATTGTCAATCACAGATTGCTTCTGCTAGGGAGTGGTTCTCACACTGTGGCTCCTTGTTAGACAAGGAGAATGTGGGGGTTTCCCTCCCTTTCCCCTCCCCTGCATTCCAGCCATTTAAAAGAAAACTTATTTGTAACCCAGAAGGGGAAGAATCCAGGTTACTCTGCCAGTGATATTGTGGAGAATGATACTGCTTTCCCAGAGTGTCTCTTTTCATACAAACTTAAAAGTAAGATTTTTTTCTTTGATGATGAAATCATTATGTTAATACCAAAGCCATCTATTGTGTATTATTTTAACAGATCCCTTAAGTCTAAGGTATCGTAAATTCTTTGATGCAGGAAGAAACGGTTGGATCTGCTTGTATAAACCTAGCAAAAAAGGCCTGCATCTCCTTTGAGCATCTAATACAAATAACATAGCTATATTTATAGCAAGGAGAACTTACAGTTTTAACCTTTGTGGTAATTAACAGCAGGACAACAACTCAGATTAGTTTTAGAACCACATCAGCAACAAAACAGCAAGCGAGACTGTTTAAAGCTGCAGTGAATGTGTATAAGCACAGCCGTAATTACCTTAATCCTCAGCCAATATGAGTTTTAAAACCAGTTAACTTAATTGCTTATTCAGTTTCTGTTTGTTGTGCAGTGATCTTGAAAAAAATTCAACAATAAGCAGTCTCTCTGCTCCACTCAAGTTCAAGCTTCATTAAGCACCCAGAAAAAAGTGTGAAATTCTATCATAAATAATTTTCTCTTCCTGCTGTAGGAATTGCCTTTTGCAAAGCAAGACAGACAGCACACAACGTTGGTCAGAGTTGGAGAAATGAATTACATAGGAAAAAATTGCTTTTAGTGGAACATACAGTGATGAACTGTTCAGCCTGCTAAATCTACACTCTTGCCCTCTGCCCCTCTCCACCTCTGTCCAAAATAGAGCCAAATCCTCCTGTGCTGAGGAACTTAAACTTTTGCAAGGGTCAGTTCAAGGTATTTGCATTATTCTAGTCCGTTTACAGCCTCCAAAGCAGGCTTGAGTGGGGCCTGAGGATTGCTAGATCTCACAGACACGATGTTCAGCCGTAACAAAGTCTGCCCAAGCAGCCTTTCCACCAGCCATTTGAATTGATACAGCCCCTGTTAAAAGAAATAGTTGTCCACTAGGCAGAGGAATCTCGGGGGCATGTGGGATACCCACATGGGCCATCTGGCATTTTCAGGGCTTCTTTAAGGCCATGTGTTCACACACAGTAGGTGACAGCATTTTTTATTTGCTTTGATGTATTGCCTGTTTGACTATTAGTTATTCTTTACTACCTTCCTACCAGATTTTAAACTAATGCATTTGACTCTTTTGTAACTAGGCTCTGGAATACAGGGCATCGTAGTTTGCTGTTGGTAGTGCTGGTGTCTGTCCAAAGGAAATTCAGTGGTGCAGGTTTATACAACAGGAGATCCCAAACAGAATTTGCACCCCTAGCTTCATGATATATTGAATTTTCCCTCTAGTGATTTTCTATGGGCACATGTTGCTAGAGGTTTGGGGTTTCTTAGCACTATAGAGTTATCCAATAGAAATCCAAGTACAGCTGATTTGAGGTGATTTTTTCCTCTCATGACAAGAGAAAGACATGAGTATATTCACTATCCTATTTGTATATTTGGACTTTTCTTTCTCTCTTCTAAAGCAGATGTTTTAAAACAAGTATTTCATATATGCTCCACTGTATTCCCCCTTCCTCTCTCCTCAGCTTCACCCCTAGACAAGTGTTTCTCAAAAACTTAATTCTTACGGAGTGGGGAAACTGGAAGTAATGGCTACAGCCAAGGACACTGTGAGCAGATACTGCAACAGTTTTCTTAGTAGCTCTGCCAGCATATTGTAATGCTGACCTGCAAAACACATCAGACCTTGTCCAGATCTGGTATTTTGTTTCTCAGATCGTCCCTGAGCAGACTTGATGAGTGTAGTAAGTTTTGTGATAGCTTTCTGATGTGTTATACTGGCCAACTCTTGCCATCCGCAACTGGTTTTTACTTACGATCTGAAAGCAGATTTGAACCCAGCCTCAGGCCTTCTGTGTTAACCCATTGCACCACAGAACTGTAATCCATGCAATCCTAAAATAATACTGTTAAATGAGAGGCTGGCCTTTCTTTACTGCCAAACAGGTCTTTATTCCAGAGAATTTGATGTGAATAGACCTAGCTGACCCTGTGATTGATCAGTTGATAGAGGGATGCTTTACACAAGGCTTCCAATGCATAACTGTCAAGAGAAGCCTTCTTTCATTCCAGAATAAGAGAAAGAAATATAGCACCTTGAAAAATACAGTAACTGCCTATGATCCAAATGTTCTACAGGCCTGGTCTTGAAACATTGCCATATTAACTGGGTGTGTAACCTCCACTCATAACGTCCACCTTTACACTTATTTTTACAAAATGTGCACTATTAACCTTCCAAGGCCAAGATTTGAATCTCCCAGCATGGTATCTCCATTTTGAAAATGGGTATGAAATGAGGAATTAATCATACAGGGAAGGACAGATAGAAAGTGTTTGTGGGAATTATTTTTGGCCTAAAGAAGCCCACAAAGATTAGCTACAAAGATCTCACTATATACTGTTCTGTATGGAACCATTGATGATAAATATGGCTGTACAGGACCAGTTGAATGCCAAATAAATCAGTGCATCCACACTGGCAGCACTGAATCACCAGATACCTTTGACATAGAGTAACCAATTTTATATAAAAGGGGGGGGGGGCAAAGAGGTTTGCACCCTTGGGTTACATGATGGTGACCTGCCACCCACATTTGATCATGTAAACCAGAAAAGCAGCTGGCCTTGTCCCAATCATATAACCTGATGAAGGTCTCAGGATGAGGATACACGCCTTGCATTGATTTATATATAGGACACAGTCACCCATCTTAGATTATTTAACTAAATGCATGGGTAGAAGTCAGGGCTGGAGCAGCTGTCCCTCTCTATTTCTCTTTCGTCATGAAAATGGAGGACAGGGAGAATCCCATGTCCAGTGTCCCCGTTTTAAAATCCTGAGGAAATTCCTTGGAATAGCAGGACAGGGGAATTTTATGTCATGATTTACCAAGCCAAATCTTTTTTTGTCTTTTTTTTAGGTCTTTTTGCCTTACTGCTACTCCCCCAACTCTTCTTGCTCAGAGTTATAGCTGAGTATACCCTGGTGCAGTCCTAGAGGCAGTGAGCTGAGAGGTGTTAAATGGATACAGCTGCAGCATACAGGAGTAAAGAGACCAATTAAACCCCTCAGCTAATTTGTATCAGTGCTAGAACTAATGTTTCATGTAAGTCAGTTCAAAAGACTGTGGGTGAGGCCCAGACCCCTCAGATTCAATGCATCAACCTTGTAGTTTGGCCAGCTTTGCAGTGGAAAATGGTGGCAAGTTTTGTTGTTAGTCTGTCCTTTCTCTTTCCTTTTCTCCCTCCATTAAATATGTAAAAGAAGAAAATGTTCAATAATGTAACATTATTTAGCCTTCCCCTTCTTTCTGGAGTGGCAATAACATACAGCTGAACAGCCAGGTGACTTGGTATAAAGAGGACACCAGCAGAAATTTTACAGTTTGGTGTGGGTTTTCATCTTAAAATTTAAAATACGTTTTTACCTGAACCCACACAAACCTCGCATGGAGGTTGTTACCCTCGTGGTCAGGACTGACCTGTCGCAGGTGGAGAGTGTTACAGCTGCTACAGGGTGCTGCTGCCTACGTCCTTGTGAGGGAGGTAGCAACAGGGATCCCAGAGCGTGTTTGTTGTTTGGAGTGCAGAGCAAGCAGGTTTGCAGGACCCCCCGTGACTTTTGCCTGAGTTTGCATCTGGATTTGCTGTAAGTTTGAGGTCTTCAGCAGTCAGAGAAAATACCCAGGGCATCGTTTTGCTCTCACTGATACCAGAGAGAAGGGTGCTGTACTCAGCAGTTACAGTGCTATGGCACTGAGGGGACCTGCTGACCCTTACTGCCTTACAACACTTGAATGGGGTGAGTCAGCACCGATGCTGGGGTGATCCACGGGGGAGGGATGAGGGAACTCAAGCCATTTCCCCTATCAACACTCATCTGTGTGGTACACATGAGGGAGAGTGATTTTGCCTTCATGCACGCATACACTCATACACATCAGGTGGGTGTGCTGTAAGATATAAAATGCATTGACTTGACAGAGGCTGATTTTCAGCCAGTCCAGCTGAGTCTGGCCCAGGGTGTTTCGTTGTATGGACACTTGGTAGATAAACAACAGTGCTGGTTCAGCTGCCAGTGTAGTTCAAGAACCAGTGAGAATCAGTGGTGCATTGGAGGAGGTACTGGGAGCTGCTTGTGGAAATCAGACTAGCTCACAGAAATAAAATTCAGGATGGTTTCGCTGTCACTGATGATGTTCATTCCCTATGCAGATTTTCTCTAAGGCATTCTGTGTCACTGAGCCTTACAAAAATATCTTGCTTATGACAAGCACCATATTGCTTCTAGCATCAGATTAAAAAAATACTTCTCTGGGAAGCAACATGTTACACTGTCAATAAAAGGAATACTTCTCAAATCCTTTCTGTAACACATGGAGCTTACTCTTGGTGTCAGTGAGATTGTGAACAGGGGTACAGTCTGCCTCTGTGAGAAAAAAAGGGTTGCAAGATCATACCCAGAAACAATAAATGCCCCAGGCATGAAGTAAAAACAGCTCTAGCCAGTACAAGTTTGTTTGCCAAGTGATAGTATCTCCCATGTTGGTTGTAGCAGTTAAGTCTGCTGAAACATGAAAATAAATACATCCCCCCACCTCCAGTTCTCCTCTCTGCTGCACGGTGTTATCTTAAGTTAAAGGCAAATTTTCTTTGGTTGCTGCTCCTTGAAAAGAATATTAAACTTCACAATCTAGGATTTAAATCAATTTCTAATGGGATGAGACCTGATGTAGGGAGGGCAGATGGGACAGATTATTCCACCTGTATTTTCCCATGAAGCTTCTGACACAGGCTACTGTTGAAAGTAAGATACTAGATTAGTTTGACCTCAGCTCCCATTCAGTATGATAGCTCTTATATTCCAATGTTAAACTCTATTAAGTATACTACTATCAAATTGCTTTTTACAGCTCTGTCTGGCCCCCTCCCCTTGACGATGTGTGTGGGAAGCCAAGCAAAACATTCCATTAGTGTTTAGAAAAAAATTAAGATATATATTTCAGTTGATGCTGTAGGATTTATGATGTATATAGTGCAGAAATAATTTTACTGGACTGGAGTCATGTTATGTATTAATGAATTACCAGGATATGAGTCAGCCTTGGAATAGTTTGAGCAGGAAGGTAGCATTCTTCCACAAACAATAATCTGTTGATAAGTAGTGCTGAAAGCTGTAATTCAATAGGAATTGTTTTTAAAGAGAATTAGAGAAAGACTATATGTATTCTCCAGTATTGCAGTGGTGCACATTGAGATAATGCCATATTACTCACTCAATCATTTAATCACATTGATTAAGGTCAGATATCCTTTACACTAAGTGCTGTACAGGATTGCAATAAAATTACCACATTATACCAAATGTTCAGAAGAGTTTTATTTTCATGTGCTTGCATCTACCCTTCTGGGCCTTTTTAAAGTGCCCTGCTTGCTTTATTTTGTTCTAACAACAATAAAAGCCTAACCTATTGAAGCAAAGTGGTGTGATTTTCTTCCAGTAGCCACATTACAAACTGCTACTACTTGTTTCGGTAACTTGGAGGTGAGGCCTTAGTTAGGGCAGGTGAGATGAAAACAGAAATCTAAGCTGAAATATTGAAGAGGCAGTGGAATGGAGGAGTGTCTTCTGGGGTTTTGCAGGGTGGAGGTTTTTTGATGCATATTTGCAAAACATTTCTGTTAGCGTTTTCGGAGGGATACCTGCCATTTCTTGACTGCACAGAGGCCAGCCTTTCTGGGCAGAGTTTTTAAGCAAGCCTTTGAAGCAGAACCAGAGAACAGCAATTCTTGTGTATATTCAGTGGCCACTAACTTCAGCAAGAGCGTGAAGCTGCGAATGCACTCTGGTCCATGGGAGGCGGAGGGAAGTGCTGCATTTGAGTTTTCAGTTGAAAACTGAAACTGTGTTGTCATGCTTGCTCTTTCAGCAAGATTAAATAACACTAGGCACATTTTCACCCAGACTAGTCCCTTGTTCCTTCAAGAAGTCTCACTAGCAGCTCCTGCTAAAGGGTGATGGAGACAAACACCTTAGCAAAGGGAACAGTTTCCTCTTTTCAGAAATATGTCTAAAAATCAAATGTATTGCAGGATAGAGGGAATAGTCCTTGCTTGACAGGGAGAGGGTAAAATCTTTTCTATGTTGTCTTATCAGGCTGTTAAGCTGCTCTTACACAGTTGCTGTGTAAACAGTGGCTTGAGCAGAATGCAGACTACTAAACATGTTTGTTTGGAGGAAAATAAGTAAGGCTGCCTGAAGTTTCTTTTAATGCACTTTTTCTTTTGATATATGGCTTCTCCTACCCCAAGCACTTGAAGTAGTAGCACAGTTTATTGCCATAATAGCAGTAGGTAATTCAGCTTGCCTTTGCCTTGGAAAATGATTGATTTTGGAAAAGGATACATGTTTGCTTATAAAATCTTGGCAACATTTTGATGAAAGTACTTTGTTTTCTTAAAAAATGTTGGGAAAGTATTGATTTAATTGCATTTTAGATTGTCCTGGCAAAACAATGGTAAGAGGATAAATGTAATAGAAGCCAAAGCCAGTTGCCTCCTGCTGGGTTTCTCGGATTAATAGAGGAACCTGAGCACAAAAAAGCCCTCATGTAATGGAGAGAGGTGGGAGTGGTGAGAAAGATCTAGTACAGGTAAGCATAGACCCAAGAGCAAGGGTAATATCTGGAAAGTCTACAGACAGTCTAAGCATTGACACAGCTTCTCCAATATCAGGATCTTCATCACACAGAAACTTAGCCATTTGCTTTTCTTGTCTCTTTTTCTGTCACCTTGTGTCACAGCAGATTCAGCCCTCAAAGCTTGGTGGCCTTCTTTTGCTGCTACATGGTGCTATCCATTTGTCACATGTAGAAATACCCATACAATCAAGTTGGCTCATAAGGATCTTTATTTTCATACCATAAATAATTTTGTTCCAAAATCTTGTGTCAAAGACAATCTGTACATAATATAGGGAGGCTGTGAAGCAAATACAGTGAGTATCAGAGATGCACTGGGGAGGCTATGAAGCAAATAAAGTGAATATCAGAGATGCGTTGGGGATAGTGGTCCCCCACATCTGCCAAGCAATGCAGTTGTTAGCACATGCATGCACCTTTCACGTAACAACGAAGATGTGGTTGCACAGACTGATCACCAAAGTGCTCATACAGGACACTGAGAAGAGCTGTCATCTAAGAACTGCACATCCTGATGCCCACAGTGCTACAGCTTTGTTGGTGCTAGCATACATACGGATTTGACTTATCACAAATACCATCAACTGTAGTTGCATTTTCATTCTCCAGGCTAAGCATTTGGAGGTGCAGTTTTAAGTCAGGCTCATTTATCACAGCTGTGTTGACCTTTCTCTGATTTGCCATCACTGAAGGGTTGCAAATGTATTTAGATTTTCTTTAGCACATGTCCTTTCACCAAGCAGTTCCAGCCCTTCCTGATCCAATACTGGGTACATTTTCTAGCTCTTAGGAAGCAACTGTGGTCTGACAGAGTACTTAACTCATTTTCTATTGATTTTAAAAGTAATAGGTTCTAAAAATTAATCATACTGTTAAATCTATTCGGGATTTTTTTATACTGTTAGCTTTGGTTGTATTTAGAAGATAGTGGTGCTTTACTCAGGTTCACATCCCTACAGTGCATTTTAAAATATTTTTTAAATCCTTTTAAAAATTGTTATTCACAAGGATAACACTAAGGACAAAAAGTACAATGAGACAACAGCCATGAGCTTATGGTGAGGCTAAGTGTGACATGCTTGATAGCAAAAACCAGTAATGATTTGAAATCTCCCTTTCCAAATGCCTTTATAGAACACATCCCTTGGCTCCCTTTGTGTCTGTGACCTTGGGCAGACTTACTAATTTTATACCATTGTGTGTAGTTATTAGTAGGTCTTTTCATGTTCCATAAGAGACCAGCAAACTTTCTTACCTGCAAAAATAATTCCTTTCTTTTTTTAACTTCTCTCTTTGCAAGTATCCACAGAGCTGTCACTAGTGATTGGCATGTCTCTCTACAAACCCTCTGGAAGGCTCCCCTAGCTGAGGGTTCTTCTGCCCTCTCAGCCCCCTTCCCCTGTCTGAGAGCAGATGGGGATCCCTAAAGTTTCGTCTCTTGGAAGTATGTGAATACTCAGTCTGAGGGTGTCTGTGCAGGCAGGACGTACAGAAGGTGCCATGTGGCCAGATGTATAGGTGCCTTGGAGCGCAGGCTTGCAGGAGGTGAGCAGTCCTCAGCTGCAGCACACATCTGTGTCCTCTCCCCAGCTCCAGAAGATCACACGTCGGTGCTGCTGGTCATGAAATTGAACACCAGGTTGACTAAGGTTATCTGCCAAGTGATTTCACAAACTGGGGGAGAAGCTATGGCAGGGTTGGTTGAGGTATGGTCAGAGGCATCAGGGAGCATTAGGCTAGGGAGGGCTCTGCGTGTGTTTCCTGATGTGAGTGATGGAGTGTCTGCACGGAAGAAACAAGCTTACCTCATTAGATAGGAAATGTACTGCTGCCTGCCACTCAGAAAGCCTCAGGACCCGGCACAGATTTTCCCATTCCTCTCTCTGTTAGGACAGCTGACCAAATTCAGAATTGCTGAGCAGTTCAGCTCGGCTGGAGAAAGGGAGGAAGAGGGAAGTTTGGCTTGGCACTTTCAAGGCCAGGCACCTTTTCCTCCTCAGCAGTCCCATGGGCAAAAGCTGCCACTGCTCCAGCTCTCCTTGCACTATTGAGATTTAGCAAGTAGTTTTGCAAAACCATGCTTGAAATATTAGAAGAAATTATTATCTGCCAAAAAGGAATTTATCAGGTAATCCTTGACCATATTCTGGTTTTTACTGTGGTGCTGCTTACAAAAAAAAACCCAAAAAACCAACATGGTGGGGTTCTTCATAATGCTGCAGGGAAAACTGTTGGAAACCTTTTTCTTTGCCCAACAGCAGAGAAATAATAATGTAATAATTATGGTATTGATGATGATGATGATGTATTTCATTACAGGAATGTAAAAAGCTTGGGCCAAATCCCACCAACTATGGTCAAAGATACCCCCAAAGACCCCAAAATCCACTGCCAATTTTTGTCTGGCTCAAATTGCCAAATGCTGCAGTTTCCATCCAAACCCATAAATCTTCCCAGCCCCTCAGGCAAAGCTTTTGGTGATCCAAAAGCAGGCAAATAGTTCCGTGGCTGATGCATGAGGCAGAACAAAACTGCACTCACTGACTGGGAGCAGAACTGGCTCTGCAGTGCTGACAGGAAGAGGGATGGATGGTGGTCAGTTCACTTGGCACATGTATTAAGGGGAACACAGAGGGAATAAGTATGTACTGCATTAAGATACAGTTCTGCAGCCCCATTTCTACAGACTCTGAGGAAGCCCTGAGGGAAGCTTGTGGAAGAGAATGAGCTTGCGGACTCTCTGCGGAAGAAAATTAAATAGGGAATTTTTGAATGAAACTGAAAAGAGAAGGGAAAATTAATTTGTTGGTACGTGAAATCACATAAAACTCCCTTGGAAGAGTTCCTAAAGAAAGGATTGTATTTACTCTGGAGAGGGAGCAAACAGTTTAGGCCTACAATTTTATTGCCAAGTCTTGTTTTTTAACCTGTTTTCCTTCTGTTTTCAAATCCCAGAGATAGCACAGTGGTTCTCAGAAAGTGCAACTGGTGTCTTTTGATAAGGTCTGATAGCAGAGATAAAGAAAACGAGCTGCCCTTTGCCTTTAAAGGGTCTCCCAAATGTACTGTCTGGTTCTTCCCCAGGGCAGTTCCCTTTGCTGTAACTTCTAGGTAAACATTGGGAAACCAGTTGCTCTGATGTTAATGAGGGTGATCAGTTTGCTGGGTTGAGTTCTCCCCTTGGTGCATAGCATCAAAGAAGGACCTGACTATTGCAGTTCCTCTAACCACTGAAGGGGCCCATGAAAGATGACTGTCTTCTGAACTGAGCTGCTCGGGTGATAGGAATTAACAGAGGCAGCCAGCCAGCCCAAGGGAACTACTTAATTGGATTCTGTTTTCTTGTGCGTACCCTCAGACCAACAAAATAACATGAGAAATGTATCATAAGATGTACCTGCTGATTCCTGGAAGGATCAGGTATGCATCACACTCTTTTAAGAGAAATTATTCGGCCTTTACCGAATTTAGCAATTTTCAATGATCACACCCAATTTGAACTCTAAAAATTACACTGATGGGGAAGACTAAGAGATCAGTCCAGGAAAATACCTAGACAATCCTTTCTGGAACAGAGATGCTTTTGGAGATTACCAAGCAAAATGCTAGAGGCTGCTTAAGTGCTGGAGGTCAGACTAAATTAATATCGTCATCTTGTTGGCATTAAATATACTCATTCTACCAAAATAAATATCCAGTTTCTGTCCACACTGCTAGGACTTGGAAGGCATCTTTCAACTTCAGACATGTAGCAGAAGTCTGAGAAAGGAGAAATCAGTGATGCCCAGATATTCCTTACAGCAAAATAAGAGTATTTAAAAATCGTCAGACCGTAATGATAAACAAGAGAGACCACTGTGGCTCCCTAAACTGCACTTGCACCAGAACTATGGAGTGTTAATACTGCATTATTATATATTATATATTCTGTATATATTATTATTATATACAGGAACAGAGGTGTCAGGTTATTGAACTTACAACGGGTACAGATAGGCTGAGAGGAAAGTGAAGACAAGCTGTTTGCAGGATCTCAATATACTGAATAAAAACATACAGAGTTAGAAGGATACTGAGGCCGTGAGGCAAAACTAGGTGGATGGTGGTCGTTAGTACAGCTATGGATTGGAAGGGGTAGAACTCCCACTCCAGGTATTGCATTAAACAAGTGGAAACTGTGGCCTAGTTGCATCTTCCAGGGCGTTTGGCTGCTTGGCAGAGCACTTCTTGCTTAGCCAGCCTGGAAGAAC
>JAVJGJ010000057.1:16297615-16318506 GCA_035590215.1 Microhierax caerulescens
TTAGCCAGCCTGGAAGAACTGGCAGGCTCGAGGTCCATGGAGACCCTAGTGCTGTGGCTGATGCTCAGGCTGCTAGGCAGCTTGCAAGAAAGCAGCCATTCCAGTGTCTGGAACCCAGAGGAAGGAATGTGTCCTAATGACTGAAGTCTGTGTTAAGCCACTGCCATGCTAGAAAGTGTTGCTCTCTGGGAAAGCTGGTACTTTCTGTGGGTTGCAGAACAGAAGTGAAATTGAGCCCAGATTCCTCCAGTGAGAATGTGACTGGAGGCACATCTGCGTGACTCTGGTGCCACTGCGGGTCCTCATTGACTTCTCTGGTTCCCACATAGACCAAGACATGGACCTGCTTGTAGCATTACTGCCTGCATTTGTTGCTAGAGATCAGAGACACACTGTTTGGCGTGAGTGAATCAAGGGTGCAATTAAATCTTTTCTCTGGTCTAGGGAAACTAGATTAGCTCTAATTTGCTACAAGCAAATTTCTGTTCCTGAACCAAACTGAACCATGGCAGCATGCTTAAATAATGAATGAAACAGTGGTCTTACCTGTATTAGAGTGAATAGGAACCAAAGATTCTGCAGAATTTGTCTCTGGCTGCTACTATGTGCCTACCCCTGAAGCTGAGTAATAGCTATTTCATTTTGTACTGCTAAATCCTTGAAATACCTCCTCTGTGGGATGCTTACATAATAAGTCACGGGTTTCCGATTATTTATTGCCTCTGTCTCCAGTATATTTTGCAGGTTTCTTTTGCAGTTTATATACATTTATTTGTTTTACTACCACTTTGGATTCTAAGAACAAATCATCTCTAATAAAAAGCACATTTCCTTGAGAGCAGAATCAATTTCCTTCAGAAGTCTTTTATTCCCTGATTAGTGTGTTACATTTGGTCTTCACTAATCACATAGTTAACTGTGAGCAATAAAGTTCTTAAATAAATAAATGCTCTGGTCCAAGTCAAGGTTAGTCATAATGGACAGCTTCCCACTTAAATTTATGAAATACAAGATGTGACTCTGCTACTTAGGCACTTAAATTCAAATGAAAAGTGTAGCAATTAATGCCAGATCTGTTTTTTCTGCAGGTCATTAGTATGTTATTAACAATTAAGTCTCAGCAACAAGTTGACTTGACTGCAAGTCAGTAATGCAGTGGGAAGTTGAAATGGGTGTGGTTTTTTGATTACTTTTAAAGGTTTGGGGTTATGGCTATTTTTTTTCCCCCTTTGTGTTACCCTGCTCCAGAAGCACTCAGTGGGAAGGTAATGAAGTAGGTGGTTTGTACATTACTGCATCTTTCCGTGCTTCCTTTTCATTGGTTTTTTTATTGTAGACTTTGAAACATAAGGAGAAGTTAGTTATAAGCCATTCCTTCTGGTCAGTGTTGGATGTGTATTAGAGAGTTACGTTCTCAGGTGGAGGATGCATTTTTACTAACTGTGAACAGGGGTAAGTCACTGTGGATCAAAAAGCATGAGATGTGGTGAAACCCCATCATATGGCTGCTGTAGTAAAATAATACCTTTCCCAATCCTGAATTTCAGCCAGCATTTGTTGGAGAACATAGCTTGAATCATGGCTCCCTATGGTCTAGCAACCACTCAGATTAAGGTATGTGGTTTCCCTAATGTCTGTCAAATATTGTTGGAAACCACGCTGGCTAGGCTGTAAGGTGAAAAACATTACATGGGTGGTATCAGTTCCCTGCAGAAATCAAAGGGGAGGGGGGGAAGACAGAAAATAACTTTCAGCCAAAATACATATCTAAAAGCATTAGTGTTTATTTTAAAAACATCATGTAACACTTCTTTAGAGTTTCTATGTATGTGTGCTCAATGAATGAGAAAAAGGCTGTGTTTCTCAGAGGAGCTGATGACTTGGAAGCTGAGAAATGTGAGCACAAAACATTCTGACTAGCCTTGAGTTTGGCTCGTGGTACGATCGGTTGAGTCGGGTAATCCACACTGAATCCACATTTGGCTTGGGAGTTAAACCAAGGGTGTGTGAGACGGACAAAATAAAATCATGTATTATGGACTTCGCATTAGGAGAATGTGGCCACGTTAAGAGATAACCCCACTGCAAAAGTGGCTTTGCTGTGCGCAGTGCGATGGGACACATGGGCCATCACTTCTAGCCTGGGGGTCAAACATTACTAACGCATGAATCTGAAAACCACAGATTCCTTGCCGTCTGTGTTCTTCACAGCATCCTGTTGTGGGCAGCAGTTATGAAATATATATTTCTTTTCTGACACAATGAAGGAACACCTAAGCTAACTGGGGGGATTGGGAGTGTGTGGAGTCATGACTGTGATAGCGTCAAAGTATTACTGTAATATGGTGACCATTTTTGACTGAAGTGATCTACCAGCATTCAGGGTGTTACGAGTCTTCTTTGATTCTACTGATGACGGAATTGATAGTAGAGGTAGATATATCCATTTCTTTTAATTTTAATTTCTAAGCAAAAAGTATTTTATTTCTATTTGAAATAGTATATTTAAATGTATTGTATATATTTTGCATATATGTAGTGATCTAGCGTGTACTTTGTGTCTTGCCTCACTGAACACAGACAAACCAAATATAAGATGCATTGTGCTTACAGTGTCCATAACCATTACAGCATACACTCTGTCCCAAATCCCTGTTAGAGCTTTTATTGATTGTCTTTGCCCCTCCTGTCTTGTTCTCTGTAGCACAAATAGCACCATGCAGTCTCCCCTTGCCATCTTTATTTTCAGTTGACATGAAAAATACTCCAAGCAGCAAGATCAAACTTTTATTCCGTCATCATATGTGCCTGTGTTTTGGAAAGAGGCTCCCAGCTTCATAAATTAACCTAGTTGCTTATTGTATGTCTTGGAGAAAAGCTGTTGTGATGACTACCAGTTTTCTCTAACCAATTTATTCACTTGTTATTAAGAGTAACATATTAAGGAAAAAAGAGTAGGGGAAATCCTTATTCTTTGAGTAATTTTTTTTATGTGAGATTGGGCAAACTGGGCATTGAATTGTTCAGTTCTATAACCACAACGCCCAAATCACACGTGTACTTCGGTGCAAGTGAATTTTGCATGTGTACGTTCTGTCAGGGAGCCATAGCAGTTTCTCCATCAGTTTGCAGTCCTCAAAACATCTCTAAATCCAGTGCTATTTACCAGCCTCACCCGTATATGTTTAGTGTTGAGCAGCTTGCTTGCAATGCCGATGCTTTTTGGAAATGTCCTGCATTACACTAATTTCCTGATCATTCATGTCTTTTAATTAATCTAAAATTCAGAGAAGAAAGCCATGACAATCAAGAATACAGGGGACTGCATCTGAGGACTGGAAACAGAGTACAGAAAGGAGCCTTTCACTTCAGAGCTCTGGTAGGAATCCAGCTCAGTTTCGGACTTAGCAAAAGTCATTACTGTGTGATGGCTTCTTGGTGTCCTGCACTCTACATCCACAAATGAGTCAGAGTCCACATCACACAAACCACCAGAACAATTGGTGCTACTGTAATTGGGAGTCTACTGGCAGCATCAGTGGAAAGGGCAGGGACTTGAGTGAGCATGGAAAATGAGCTGCTTTCTCCCTGCTCCCTCAGGTCACCTTTGAGACACATCTGGGTGAGGAAACATAGAATAAATTTGATCTGTGGTAGCTCCCTTCTGGAGATAGGTGGAAGACTTTACTTCCTAGTACTGACAATCTGACACCCACTAATAATCATTATGTTCAAGAAAAATAAAGATCATTATGGGACCCTTTAATGTGTGAAAGTATGAACTAAAAAAAAAAATGCTAGATATGATTGAAAAATCAATGACAAAATCTAAATGCTGACTTGAAATAATAGGAACAGAGCCAAACAAATATCAAGCATGACCACTGCTGGCAACAATTGCTTCCCTCAAAAACACAGGGAAATCCTGCTCCTGTATTGAACAATCTCTTCAAGTTGAACCCCTTTTAGGTAAAAATAAAGGAGTGCTTCCACTGTTGAGACATTCTCTTCGGAGATAAGAGCGTGGACTGAGAGAAAACATGTTGGACTTCATTCAGCCTGTGATGATGCCTTGATGTCACGGAAACAATGACTGGAAGGAGAGCTGTCAGCAGCACAGGACACCATAAAGAGAGTGCTTTTAGAGGAGGCTGGGACTGCCTCTGGGCATGTGATGTGAATCGGTGGTGGAGGTTGGAAGGGACCTCTGGAGGTCACCTGCTCCAGCCCCTGAACTTGACACTTGCACTGGGTCATCTGCTCTGAAGTTGGGAGGTCCTCATCTTAGAATTTATATGGTACCATTAGTAATCCTAAAAAAGCTGCCTCTGGCAGGATACTAATTGTGTACTACCCGAGATTAATTTAGCCCCGTAATTCCTGTAAGCTTCAAACAGTTAAGCTGTGAAGACATCTCTTTACATACTGAAATGACACAATTGCATATGCTGATTGCAGTGGTCAATGTGACACAAATTTTTGACGAAGTGAAAGTAAAAAGAATGTGGTTGATGTCAAATAAGTGCATTAACAAATCTGAAATGTTCTGAGACAGCTTGGACTATTTGTGAATTCATGCCAAATTCAACTAAAAATAGAGTAGAAACGTGAACCTCAAGTTGAAGTTTTCCACTGCAGTTCCTCAAAACCAAACCATTTTGACTTTTCATGTTAAAACAGTTCAGAAACTTAACTTAAATAACTTTAAATTGTTTTAAGAGCAATGAGAACCAGAAAGTTAATTTCTCAGTATTTATTTTGGTGTGTGGGAGGGGGGAAATTCAGAGCAACCCAATACAAAGATGTGTGTGTGTTTGAGTGTGTACATGCATTTGCAGGGGCGAGGGCAGGGTTGACCACAAAACTGAAAGAGAAATTAGTTGTTCTGTCCTCTACCTGTAACCTGCCACATCTCTGCTTTTGTGTTTTTGGGCTTCTCATCAGTAGATAATGCTACCAGATTACCTAGTGTTGTCGGTACTGAGGAGACAAGATTTAGCTAGCTGCATTCGTTCCCAGTTGTGTGGTAAGCAGGATTTAACACCCAGGGCTGCGAAGGTGGGACCATGTGTAACTCCCTGCTCCTCGGTCTCCTATGAGATATACCTGTATCGTGAAGGTGGTGGGAAATAAGCACATCCTTTCAGGGAAAATACAGAGAAGTACTGTGGAACCTCACCAGGGTGTGAGGCCTAGCTTCAAAGTTTCTGGGACCCAGGGGATAACAGCACCCAGAGCACAGATTTCAGAGTATAAATAAATAAATAACGAGATAACTAAATAAATAATTTTTTAAAAATGCAAGAGGATTTCAGCATCCTGTATCACACCACCGGTTTCTTTTAGTGAAGGGTATGTGGTGCATATTTTTCCCTTTTCTATGACCAGTGCTGAATTCCTCAGGGGGCTGGTGATTCTGCAGACAGGGCGCTGTGGAAAGCTTGGTCCCCTGGGCAGTGCCTAGCCCTTCCACCAGCAAGGGGGAGAGGGGCCGAGGGGTCTGGTGTTCGAGCAAGGAAAAATCTGCACAGAGGCTTTCCCTGTTCGATCAGCCAAAGCAAGATGCTGAATTCAGCAGAGGTTGAATTTATGAGAACGGCAGCAGGAGGTGGGATGAGGGGTTTAAATGGTGAAAAAGCTTTTAATAGCAGTCTTTGTATTATAATAAAAGTGTTTGTTTCAGCATCTCTGCCAGCCAGTGTAAGCAATATAAGTTTATGAGTAGCTGATATTTCATGTAATGGAAATGCATTTGTCCATCGTGAGTGCCTGTTACTTGGCAAGCAGATGACAGGTCATATTATTAGGCAGACTGTTGTTTCCACAGGCAAAGAGGGGTATGCGTCCTTCGTAATGTGAAGAAAAACCTGTAAAGGCCTAAGCCATAGTATATAACAACACAGAGCAGCGTGTGTGAAAGCAACACATAAACCCCACTGACTAAACTAGTACGGGATAAGATCACTATTGAGAAATATGAAATTATTTGTGAAAAAACCTTCTAAGGTAGGTCAGAGGCCAGAAAATGAACAGCTTTTGTAGATTTCCTGCAATACCATACAGTGAGCAACGTTACACATGAATGAAGCCATGCTGTATGATTTGGCTTCTCATGCATTAAAAATCCTTTAAAACTATAACTGCAGTGTTCATTCCCAAATTATTTTACTTTATGTATTTATTTAGAGAAAACTGAAACAGTTTGCCATTTATGTGTATTCAAAAGCTGCATATTTCCAAGACTATAAAGGAAACCTTAAAAAGAAATTACTTTCAGGACACAAATAATGATATTTTTAAATGCATGGGAAAATGCATTAAAAGTGTAATAGATGTAAAAAAGATAAAATCTCGGTTGTCCTTTTCTTGCTACTTGATCATAACAAGTGATTGTCATGCACACATAAAACTGGATAGCATGGATTTTTGTTCATGTGTTTAATTTTGTTAGGCATTTGCCTGAACAGTTGCTTTCCACATTGTGATTTCTCTTTTGTAGGAATGTTTTGAAACATTTTAAATTGGAAATAATATAAAATATAGATGTTTACAACATTCTAAATTTGTGCATAAACGCTCACACAGATACTGTGTTTGTGGACACATACACAAAATCTTAATTTTATAGTACCTGAAGTTAACTATTTGCATTTATAATAGCAGGATGAGACCTAGAATGTTTCATTAAATATCAAAACTTTATAACTATTACTTGGATATAGGAATTGGGTAGCATACCCTTAAGTACTGGTGAGTTTTTAAGTTTTTTCAAGCACCCACAGCTTTCTATTTATACCTTGGGAATACAGGAGGAAGGAGATTTGTTGAAATTACCACTCTCAAATAATGCTATTGTATTAATGTTTCTGACTTCTAACAGAAAAATTAATCTCTGAGGAGGATTTTTAAAAACCAGTTGTTTGAGGATAAAATTCACTTAAAAGCGTTGATATTTTGCACACACTGCTATTTAAGGTACCTTTAATGTCAAGTTTTCACCAAGTCCGTTCTGTCATGCCTGCTGTCAAATAAACCTTTGTATCACCGGGTTCAGCAAAACCTTTGTACTCTTTGAAGCAATGTGCTGTTAATTGCTTTCTCCATAGGCTGCTGGATGGAAGAGCCTATGTAAATAAGGGGTTGACATTAGTGAGCAGTGATAATTGGAGGTGCCCAACTTTTTTAAGGGGAAGCGTTCAAATTTTCTTACATTAGGTAGGATGTGGACTTAGGACTAAGATTTCTTGTGTCCATCCCCGGTTCCGCCTTACTCTCAGGCAGTAGTTTGCTTACCCCATGTAGCTGTGCAAGCCTGTGCAATCTTGCAAGTCTGTGAGCGACTCCCTGTCCTGGTGTGTAAGATGTCAGAGGAATGGTCAGTGAAAGAGGGAATGACGTGATTGAACCCCAAACCTTTTTCCTTTGTGCCACTAACCTCCCAAAGCCTTAATACCCCCGCAGCCCTGCCGGGTAAATACGATCAGAAGTTAAAGGTTGCCATCTAATGGTGAACTTATATAAGACAGTCTTCGTGTTTTTCTTAAATTCTCTTTTCTTACCTTTCTCCATGTACTTGCAAGTCCTTTCTTTATAAGGCACCAGAGGAATGAGAATGATATTTCATTCAGATTTTACCGGGAATGATACCTATATTTGATCAGTAACAAGATGTTGCAACAGAATGTGAAATTCCAGCCATTCAGTTTAACTGAATTCTAATGTCGTAATGCTTTTTCCATGAATTCAGATATAGATGAGTGTTCCTTCGAAAGGACCTGTGATCACACCTGCATCAACTACCCTGGAAGCTTTGAATGTCTCTGCCATAAAGGCTACACCTTGTACGGACTGACGCACTGTGGAGGTTTGGAAATAGAGTTTTGCTTATCTGTTTGTTTGTTTGCTTTGTGAACTGTTTATTGAGGCCCACATTCTTTTAGATGAAAATTTTAGAGTAGAAGGTAATAAACCAATAAAGTTAAAATAAAGGTAAAACAGCATGAGCTATTTTTGACCAAAATTTCAGCATCTCAAATTTACTGAAGCATTCCCGGGAGAATAACATAAATAAAAAACAGTGTTCCTGGCATTTTTTGATGGTGGTACATAGCAGCCTCAGTATAGGGAAGAAGCCTGCAGCTGTGACACTTGCATCCACAGCTGCATGGATGCAGTCATTCTTCCACAACCATTCCAAAGCAGCCTCATGGCTGGGATTCATCACACTGTAGAGGGCAAGTCCTTACAGAGTTTACAAGTGCAGAGTACCAATCAGTACTTCCACAGGAGTGAGGTTAGCCACAATTGTATTTACAGAAGGAAGGCTTCTGTGTGATAGGCAAGAAAGAGAACAGGAGAAGGATGTCAGTTTTACAAAGTTTGCAAATTTTGGCTCTATTGATATTTGTCCTTACCAGTCTGCAACATGAACTGCCTGTGAAACTCATAACGGAGGGCTGTGGGGTACTTGCTTCCCATCTTCTGTGGAGCTGCTTCAGCTCTTCAGCCTTTTTGGCATAACTGAAAGGAATTGGTGCTGTGATGTTTGTTGTCCAGGAGAGGGATATTTTTGAAGTGCATTGTAGGGCAGTATTACCACAGTGACCAAATTAGAGGTTCAAGTTTACTTCATCAAGGCAGGAGAATTTCAGAGCACTCAAATCCAGTATTTGCCAGGGGTATCACAGTATGAGACTGCCTGCCACTGGCCTGGCTAACGCCCCCAAGGATCACTGAGGTCTTCTGCCTGAGCGTTTAATAAGTGGGGTAGATTCAGAACACTGGTCAAGGGAGAGCAAAGGGAGTTTTTGAGGAATTTGGTTAAGTGTATCAGTCCAAATTATCCTTTTAACCAATCAGGTCAGCGCTACACAAGCAAAAGTGGAAAGAGAAAATTATAATACAACCTGAGAGCCCTGAATCTAAATTACTTGTTAGAAAATACTGATGCAAAAGAAACTCTCTATGCTATTTTTAAATGTCAGACTAAATGTATTTGTCTGGTTAGAAGATGGTTAACAGTTAATAGTAAATTATTTAATTATTCAAGATGCTAACTAAGTAAACCTTGCATCGTACTGTAAACAAAGCCCTCACTTTAAATCCATGAAAGTTATGTATTCAGGCCAGCCTCTGACCTGAGTCGGACTTAGCCCAAGGAAAGCATGCTAGAGGAATTGCTGAGAACAGAGTTGGGCCCTAATGGTTCTTAACTTTGTGGAACAGGCATTGTGGTACATATTATATGCAAGAGTTACCCTCTATGTATTCCTATGTATTCCTATGTAAATCATGCTAGAGACTGAGCCAAAAAGGTGCAGCTAAAGGCTTATGTTGTTTCCGTTCCCGTGTGGTTCAGTTTGTGCCATGCAAACTGATATAACAGAAACAGATGCTAACCCCTCGCTTCTGTCCGAGTGCTGAGCTCACCTGGTTTTGTAGGGTTACAGTGAGACACTGCTAATGATATTGCTGCCTGGCTTCTCCTTGGGAGAAAGGTGTAGGAGATGTATGCTGGTATCCCTTGTGTAGAGCGGCATAAGTTACAAATTCATTCACTGTATAGTAGAGGCAAGCAGAAAGAGAAATAGGAGTCTGTCTAAGGAAAGAATTTGGAAAAAATACTCCACATGATGGCAGTTCTGAAAGAAAAATTAAAGTCTGAAAGTTTGGAAGACCTATGCTATGTGGGGTGTGGAGAGACTGATCTTCAGTTTCACTGTTAATTCCGTAATGACTTAACGTATGTGTCAGTTTAGGGAAAGCCTCAAAGTTTGGCGTTCAGCCTCAGTCTTTAAATAATTTTCAGCCTCAGTTCAGCTTCAGTCTTTTAAATAAGACTGAAATAGGACTAAAACTCTAACTGGAAATACTGAGTGCTGAGCTTTGGCCAGGAATATAACCAGATCCAAACCTTCTGCATTATTCCGTAATGGGCAGGTCCAGAGCCGGCTCTGAACCCAGACTGGTCCAGGCCTATCACTAGTTTTAGTCAGCCCCCGGAGAGTGATGTTTACAGTGGAAAAAACAACTTATCCTGGCTGCCATCTATGTGGCACTGAGCAGAAGTCAAAACTAGGGAGAAGTAATGAGAACCTTCAAAAAGATTTGGTGCAAGCTTGCCTGTTAGAAAGCTTTCTCTCCATCTTGCTGCCCTAGAGGGGAAGGAATAAACCATGTGGCAGTGTCCATGTTCTGGGCCTTCCATGCTGAGGGGCAACCCTTGTTGTTCTGTCTGGGATCCTTTTCATGGCATCTCTTGTAATAACAGTCATGTGTCATAAGGGAATCTTTTAGGACAGTGCTAGCACTTACTCCACCTCTTTATGTAAAGCCCTGCTTGCAGTACATATTGGCTCGTTCAGTGACCTCAGGGAAGTTGGTAGAACCTGCTGAACCATTTAATGCCTTTGGGAATTCAGCTGCTTCTTCAGGAGCTTGGTTCTGGGCTGAGGTACTTGACTTCAAGAGCTCGGGTTCGAACAGCTCAACCAGAGCTCGGTCGCAGGAGCACGGTGGACTAAATGTGTGTTTCAAAGTATGGGTTCACAAGTAGGTCCCACTCAGCATAAGCCTGACCACTATGTACAAAATTTTCCAGAAAGTTTTTTTCTGGAACTCTCTGTTTCTACTTGAATAGTTTGTCTGATTTTGGAAGTGCTGACCCAGGCCCTTCAGAAGTCCTGAGTCTGATCCAAAAATCATAGCGTTGTCTAGAAACATGCCTGTCGTATTAGGGTGTCTTTCTCGGTTTCTTTTATACATGTAGTCCATGTTTTCTGCATTTTTGCTTAACCACACAGGCTAAAATCTTGCATCAGAAAAATAAAGTTGTTTCTGCATTCCAGCAGCTGCCCCAGTAAATACTCCCATGTTCCCATCAAATTTCCCAAGATGCCAGAGAAAAACTTCGCTAATACATATGAGGCTGTGTATGTTAACCAGTACAGGGTCTAAGTGTGTGCATGAGCCCAGTCCCTTATGAGCCTCACCCCCAACCTGCACCTCACCCCCTGGCTTCAGATGGGATCACTGGGCTTCAGCGCTGGGCAGAACTGGCCTGAACTCAGACTGTGTTCCTGCAAACCCTATGGATTCCCACAGTGCCAAGCACACAGCAGTCAGAGCTCAAGCCTGGGCTCAGGCATGGTTGGAAAGGCAGTTAGACACTCAGCCTGTGAGCATTTATGGCCAGACCTCCCTTAGAAACACATTGACAATTTTCCTCCTACAGTTTCATTCTGAGGCCAGCAATTCAGAATATCTCATGTTGATTTTGTGCCATTCTAGCTCATTTGAGCAGAATGTCAAATGGGCAACCTGTGTGCCTTGTGAAGTCCATTGCAGTAACGCTGCTGTTCAGCAAGCAGGTGGGTAGCTGTGTTCACAGGGCAGAAACCACTTGTTGTTGAGGTTAGAGCAGTGCCTAAGATAACAGGGCTGTGGTTCATGATAAGGGCTTTTACGTTATAGCCATACTACTAAATTAGAGAGTCTGGAGCAGCAATGTGCAGCTGATGGCTCAGATTCCATATGACAGTTTTGGCCTGTGCCATCTAGTGTGCCAAGTGTGCCTGCGTGTGATCCAGAGGTGAGTACATGGCAGCACAAATCCTGTTGAGCGTGACGGATAAACATCCTTCCTAGCAGTGGGAGGAGAGGAGAGATCAGCCATGTCGGCACAAGTGTATAAATGCTGAGTGCATAAACTAAAAATATAAACTCATATTGACTAAAAACTTTTCCAGACTATCAAAAGTTGAAAGATTTAATGTGGAATATCAGTGATAACATATCTGGTAATTACTTTGCCTTCTTGCAAGCTTTTACCTTCCATTTTTATTTGGGGAGTAGAAGACTAAGTAAACTACACTTCAACTTCCAGGTTCCTATCAATTATATAGTTTCCTCCTCCGTCTGAATAGTTTCTAAAAGCAAACCCTGTGAATCACTATGGAGAATTTATCTCCCTGTTATGCAAAAGTGATCTAATCTCACAGATGTTTATGCCTTTGAAATTTTTCCATATAATGCAATATACAGTATTGTCCAGATGCTACAGAGACTTTCGAGCATGTTTTGTATCTTGTGAGTACTTCCAAGAATTTCAGTTTAACTAGGCCTGGCACGTAAATTGTATCATGTGCATAAATCCTTGAAAGAGTAGGAGCTATACATGTGTCTAAGGACAAAATCATGCAATATGCACTAAAATGTTTTACATGAGTATTGTCTGCATTTATACATGTTTATATAGACTTACATATAAAAGATATAGTGGGAGCAGGTATACCTTACGCATAATATTGTAATGCACAGTATATATGTGTACATATGGTTAATGCTCTTCTCAACTTTAATTACATTCAGATATTGATGAATGCAGCATCAGCAATGGTAGCTGTGACTATGGGTGTCTTAATACAATGGGGAGCTATGAGTGTGTCTGTCCACCTGGAAAGAAACTGCACTGGAATAAAAAGGACTGCGTTGGTAAGTGTGGGAGGCTGACTCAGGGGTGACTGGAGTAATGCTCCTGTTCTCCAGGAGTGGAAAATCCTGTGGTTTTGTCTGAGGGATGCTGCATTTTCACAATATAGATCCTGAAATTCATTTTATGAACTCAGATAATACCTGATCCTATGGGGGTCCATGGGCTAGGATATAACTGCAAGTAGATAAGAGAATGGGCAATACGTTGGATTTTATTGGTGTTGAATTTTTTTTTTATTTCACAAGTCCACTCACACAAATCTAAGTCGACTTATTTTATGTATTTTGTACTTTTGTACTTAATTTGTCTTTTGTCCACCTCTATGACTTCAGTTATAACTCTGTTTCCCTCTGTAACTGTAAGAGTAACTGTTTACAGGTAGGGCATGGTATTCAGGTTAATATCTATATTCACAGCACCTTGCCCCAATTTGTCAAGTTATATCTAAAGGTATCCTGCTTCATACAAAGTACTGACACTAGCTGTGTCAAAGGTATTAATTGCAATGAGCACAAATCCTGAGCCCACTAAAATTACAGCACTTGCTGCTAGTGCCACTTATGTTGTGGCAGATCTGAATTTCCGTATCCTTTAAACAGACCACTTCTTTTCTGGACTTTTATTTGAAGCACAGGAAATCTTGACCATGGCTACAGCTATTCAAAGTATTTTCTGTGAGATTTTAGTTCTATTTTCACGTTTTTAATGGGAATACACACCTTAGGTCTTTCATAGTCAAATTTAGGTTGTGAGGTTTTGTTTGTTGGTTGATTATTTTTAACCATGAATAACATCTGGGGCCAATGCCTAATACCTAACTGGGAGGAAGACAGAAAAAGAAAGGGTGGGAGCTTACTTGGGACTCTCTGCACATACTGATGTGCATACTGTAGTCTGGGTTGGAGAGCACCACACTGGCCTCTTGTGGGATCATGCAATTGTGGCATTTTCTCACTTACATGGATACAGCAGTATAGAAAGCACTTTGCAAACAGGGTGGGGTGGGGTGGTGGGCAAGTATCTCAAGTTGGGTTTCAGCCTTTGCCACTGACTTTCTTCCTAACCACAACCAAGCACTTTGTTCTTCCTGCTTACCTTTATGTATATTACCTTACCTACTATATAGAACTAAGTACTGTAGGAATAAGAAATGTTAACTTTGTTTATTTAGTTACCCACTGGGTCTCGCTTGCAATGTACCCATTAGTCCTCTGAAAAGGAGTTTTTAAACTAACAGCAGGGACTAAAATTTTTTGAGGTCTGGTACACAGTTAGACCACAGATGTCCCTCTCAACCTACTGAGGATTCTGTTCCCACGTTAAGAGGCTGTATTGAAAATATTTTCCTAGTTTAAAATTTCTCTTCATTATTTGTAATATTCAGTTGGGAGACGGAAAATAGAACACCCTTCCCTATTGATATGCACTGGTTTATTTGATGAATTTAGTGAGGCTTAAAATGAGTGTCACCTCCCTGCTGATCACCTGCCTTTATTACCAACATTGTTTAGAGGAAACTGCATTCTACCTTTTTATAAAAGCACAACAAAAAGAGGGAGAATGATATTTTGTGATCATGAATGCCACATGATTTGGAGACATTTGCAATTGCAAAATCCTCTTTTGCTCAACAATGACACTTTGCACTTATGTTGTCTTCTCAGTCCAAAGAAATAATTTCTTTAAAAACATCACCAAAGCAACATAAAAGACTTTAGGAGGGAGGTAAGTGGAGGATGATGAGATGTGAACATCAGGCGTGTTTAAGGGACTTGTATATATTTATATTTAGCCAGCAGTTAGGCCAGGAACATGAACCAGCTGGTGGCTGCTGGGACCCATCCTCTGCGCTCAAGCCAAGCCAGACAAGGCTCATTCCAGCTACCACATTTGAATTACCCTGTTTCATACCAACTTTACTGGGCTCTTCCCAAACCCTGGTGGACCTAGACCAGTCTGGCTGCTGCAGCTCTGATCTCCCCGCTACCTTGAAGTGGTTCAGTGGTGAGCTGACAGGTAGGGAAAATGACACTTGCAGTAGCACAGTCAGCCATGAGCAAGAGTCAGCCAAGCCCACCCTGTAAGGTGGGAATGCTTGGAAGAAGCAGCAAGGAACAGCTGGCGAAAAAGCATGTATACCTGAACAGGCATTTTTATGGGGCTGAAGCAAGAACTGCTCTGCAGACACCTGGCTGAGATTCAACCAGCTGAAGACATGTGAAATACCAGCTTGAAGGGGCTGAATCTCTGGGGGAAAGGAGGGAGCGGTGAGGCTGCCTCAGTGCAGGTAGTGGTGGCACCTGTCAGCTGCAGCCAAGAATGAACCTCGTTGTTTGTGTGGAGAAAGATGTACTTGAGTAACACTTCGGTCCCAAGAGATGTCAAATTAAAATAAATGCAGGATTATAATTATCAGTGGCATATCATCATCTCAGGGTGAAGCGTAGAGACTGGTCCAACAATTCCTAACAACCTTATGTAGTTTCAGCTAAAACACAAACAGTCCCTTACCCAAATACGAAGAGCGGCTTGTGGGACCTGCAGGATACCTGTCTTCATCCTGCCGTGAAGCCAAGTGGAGAAGCGGGATACTTCCATCACATGAGCTGCAACGTGCCTCGTGCGGTGGGCACTGATGAGAAATGGCTGATGCCTCTGTGTGTCACTGTCCCTTTAGCATTGCCTGGGGCGTTTCAGCAGTGGCTGAAAGGACAGGTGGGACTATCCATCTCTATCCCAGCATGTCCTGCCTTACCTCTGCCTGGCTGGCAAGTTTTCTACTTCCAGAAGCTAGAACATGGAGATACAATTAAAGAGTCAGAGTGAGAAGTAAAAAATAGCATTTTAGGGGTCATCCAAATAAACAGATCTTTGTGAGGGTGGTTCCTGTGTGCCGTGTGACAGTTGGCCTGTTCAACTAGAATGCTGTGCTTCCAAAAGGGGGGAGAGGGCACCTCGGGTCATCAGCATTACCTGTTATTTCTGAGATGAACATGTGCATGCAGAATTGTGCTCCTGATTAGAGATACACCTGCTTTCCAGAGTGCAGATTTGGACATGAACAGTCTCAAAGTGGAGGATAGGAGGGAAAGACTGAGCTAGAGTTTACATCTAAAAATGTGCGTTTCATTTTCAAGTCCAAGCTCAAGATCCAGATCCAGGTATTTTCTCCCTAAAGTGTGCTTATTTCAGAAATGCCTAGGTCTGTGATTTTGCTTGGTTGCCGCTTCTACCTTTCCTCACTGCTGTGTGCAAGCAGATGCACAAGGTTTGGGTTGGGCAGTATCTGACTTTTTTTTTTTTCATTTCTTTCTTTTGTTTTTTTTCCCCTCCTCAGAGACAGTGAAATGTCTACCGAATGCCAAACCAGCTCCCAAGGCTCAGCTGGTGTGTAGCAAGACAGGAGGCATAGAGAGCTGCTTCCTCTCATGCCCATCCAATACTCTTTTTGTTCCAGGTTTGTACAAAGTGTTTGTCCTCCTAAGTCTAGAATGTAACTTGATTATTTTCTTCTGCTAATGTATTCATGATGCTTGCATTTAGTTTTTGTTACAGACACCTGTAAGTGAGCAAAAACATTATAAATCAAATTGGGCCAGACATGCGCATCATTAAACACAAGAACTGATTCTCAGTTACATTAGGGGTTTGGCCCTTCATTGTTTAATTTGAGGTGTCATTTGCGAGGGTGGGGAAATTCTAACAAAACCCGAGAGAAACATTTACCTTAACCAGGAGAGTGCAAAAGAAAAACATTAATATATTGAATTGCTACATCAAAAGTGAGAGAAAAAATGAACAGTTGATTTCAGTGAATTCCTGCTGATTTTTAGTACCATCTTTTGCGAGTTGAGTGCAGTCCCCTGTGCCTATGCAGGCATCTGCTTCAAACGATGGACTCTGCGTCATGGCCTAAAATACCCTGTAACTGTGTGATTGACCAGGAGCAGAGACGAATCCCAAAGTGAAGGGTCCCTCTGAGAGGAAAGCAGCCTGGCAAGCACAGTCTGAGGCAGGGATGGGCAAGGACGGCTGGGACACACTGGGAAATGTGATGCTGTGGCTGCCACAGCACGTGATGGAGCTCCCACGCCAGCCAGGGTAGCATCAAACTTCCATCAGCTCAGCCAGGGGCACTGTGGAGGAAAGCAACAGCCTTAAACCTGTCTTACTGTCTCATACAAAATGGATACAACTAAATCTATCTCTGAAGGCTGTAAGGCAAAAAGGATCTCTCAGTATTCATTTATTCAGTTGCTGGGGTTTAATAAATTTTGCTGGTAATAGTTCAGCAGAGTGTTATTTATAGAAACAGACATTTCACACAACACACCCTTTATTGTATCATTTGCTACATGTAATTTTCCATCTACACAGATTTGCAGGGCAGGTAGGGTAGGGGGATTGCTATCGCTTTTTCATACATGTTCTGGTTCTGACATGATTATTTTCCACAAGAATGTCTCTACTTTTCATATTAGTCCTGGCATTACATGCGGTAGAACTGTTCACACTTTATTTTCAGTTTAGCAGAGATTACTGGAACTGTGCATTTATTTAATTTGTATGCAACAATCCACAGTTTAATCTGTGAATATGTAAACCCTGTTATGGTTCTAAGTATGTTATTTTTTGTTTCTGCCAATAAATTCTGTCAGAATCTGAAGCTAAAATTATTATGAAAGTACATTTTTAAAAAAAACTGTAGAGATGATCAATGTGCAGGGACTCTGCTGTGGACAAACACAAAATACTCTCTGCTTGTGCACCATGGAATTATTTACAGCTAACGTCACACCAAATTGTTTATAAAATGTAACATTTCAGTGCTGGAAGAAACAAAACTTGTAGTCAACACTGTGAAGCAGTAGCCTTTGGCAAACTATTTCAGCTGTTTAAAATCCGGGTTCAGCACTGAAATCCCCTCCTTATTTAGCACTTTGTTTAAGCACGGAACATTAATGCTGGGGGTGCCAAGGGGAGCAGCTGCTTTGCGAGGCTGTAGCCACATGTGCTGATTCTGCATTCTGCCCCGCAGATTCGGAGAACAGCTACACGCTGAGCTGTGGCGTCCCCGTCCAGCAAGGCAAGGCTCAGCAGAAACGCAACGCGACGCTGCCCAGCTGCGCAGGTAGGTGCCCTCCTGCTCACCTGGGCCTTGGTGTCTAGGAGGTGGGTGATGGAGGTCCCCCAGGCCATTCGTGAGTTGCAAGACGTACAGCTCTTGAGTTACACAGGGCCAGAATTAAGGGAGTCTGTGTTTCCTCGTGCACCTACTCGCTTTTCTGAAGCCTCTCCTTGAGGGCTGGAGCGTGCTCAGCGGCCCTCCAGTGTGGTGTTGCCTTGGTAGGTCTGTACAGGAGTGGGGGAGGTTTGAGATATAAGGACAAACGTCTGCTTCCCAGAGTCCACCAAGGCAATAGCAAGCATATCAAAATGGCATTTCTTTCCAGGCTTGGAAGTGAGCCAGAGGGGGTCTGTCAGTAACACAAGAGCAGAAGGCTACGGTGGGTCCCATTCCCCACCTGCAAAGTCCCTCCTTGGGAAGGAGCACAGATCCTCCTACCGGGGATTGCCGATAAAAAGGTTATGATACTTTTATGAGCACGTACTCTGTGTCATTCATCCTGTTCTCAGAAATGGCTGAATTATTTTTGCAGAAACATTTCAAACTGCATCTTTAAAGCTGATAGCATCGAAAAAAGTTCAGCTCAAAATGGTTGAAATCTGGCAAAATCAGAAGCAGCTGAAACAGCATCCAGCAGTGGGAAGTGTCAGCCCACCTTATGTATCGTTACCTGCTGTCCTTCCCTCCACTATGCCAGCTCTCTAACCACGTATGTCCTGTACTTGGAATGCTTTGGGAGGTAGGATGCTGTGGAGTGAGGTGACACAGCAGCAGACGTGTCTGCCTGTGGCACCGGGGCAGGCCACCTCCATAGTCCTGCTTTGGCAAAACCATCCCAAAGAAAGAGGGACCCACACCGCGGCACCTACCTAAACCGCCCCCCACCTGCTCCGGGTCCCATGGGCATCCCGCGGCAGCTGGCAGGTGATGGGCCAGGCCCAGCCTTTTCCACCACGGACTTTGTGAGGAACCCAGCCAGCAGCGACATTTCCTAAGCAGTGCTTGGCTGTGTAACAGCTTCTAAAGTCACAAGGTGTAACTGGCTTGGATTTAAATCTGGCGAATAAAGCTTCCAAGCCATAGACCGCAGGCAAATAAAGACGCTTCCTCTGGATGGTTTTCAACTGCCAACAGCATAGCTCCACTGAATTAATCTTATTCCTGGTTGGCATTAGCAAGAGCAGAGCTACAGCCAAGTAACATGGGAAGTCACAGCAGAGACTCAGAAAAAAAGATAATAATTAACCTTTTTCATAGTAAGAGACACATTCACCCAATTTCCACCAAGATGTGCCGGCCTGCTGAAGGGGAAGCATATGTGCAGAGCATGTGCAATGCTAGCAAATACATTGAACTTTATGGCCTCAAAAGTAAGTGCTTATGTGAAAAAATGAATTTACCAAAATAGATCCTTTTGTACAAGGTATATAGCTCTTGAGCTGTCTCTTTTCTATGTCAGAAGAAGACTTTTGAGTTTGTTTTTAAAAGTAAGTTTCAGACTTCTTTTCATGTGCATCCCAAATGATAGCTTTTTTACTTTACATCAACAGATTCATTAGCTCCTCCAATCAAGCAGAAAGCTCGTTTTAAAATTAAAGATGCAAAGTGCCATTTACGGCCTCGCAGCAAAGAAAAAACAAAAGATTCTGGGAAGCAAGCTGTTTTAGGTATGTGGTTTCTTCTAACATGTAAACAACATTCTAATTTTTTGTTTGTTTGGTTCCTTGTTTACATATTTTGTTTTCACACTGCAGACAGGAAAAAAAAACTAATGGTTTTCATATTTGGATCTGAGTTTAAGTTCAGGCCAAGGTTCGTACTCGAGCTGAACAGTGCCTTGGGTTTGGATCTAAGGGTGCTGAAATGTCACCAGTTGCTTTGAAAAATCTTTGCTCAAAAGTAGAGTTTGGAATTAAGCTGATTCTTTTTCTGGCATTGGTAATGGCAGAATTAGGCTGAGACAAAAAGCTGTGATCAATGTGAAGTTACATGAAACAATGTCAGCTTGGTTTGGTTTAATTTTCCCAAATGAATTTTATAAAAGAAAACTAGAGCTATTATTTATTTGCTTTTGCTGGCTTAGTATTCCATTGCAGCACCAAAGACAACCACTAAGAGGGAAAGTTGAAAGCAAGATCTGATGTTACACAGCCTTAATCTTTTGTGATGCTGGAGTGAGTGGTTATGATGTTAGAAAAAATATTTAGAAGATTTAGACATAATTACCAAAAATCTGAAATGAATAAAAGTTTGTGTCAGACTGAATCAAAGTAATCAAATGTTTTTAAAACTTACTGTGACTAGGTATGTGTTTTTATTATTTTTAGTTTTGACCTTCACTTTTAAAGTTGAACAAGAAAGAGATCTTAAAAGTTGCATGTATTTAACAGATCTTCATGACATTTATTTCTTGTTCTCTAGCCCCTTGATACCATGACAGGGACAATTAAAGAGTATTTGGGTGTTACTGCTGTGCATTTCCACAGCTTAAAATATTTGGCATTCATATGATTTTAATATTAACACCAAATTTTCTAGATTTTAATACACAGTATTGACTGAGTAATTGCAACAGCTTATATTGTTGCTTAAAGCAACTTAGTAGCTTACAGCAAATGTTTGCTGGTGATACATTCTCTGTTGTGAATCTGTCTTACCACCACTTTTGCTAGGAGTGAGAAGTCATATATGAGCCCTGAACAAAGAGTAAAAATAGCTATCCTAAAAAAATGCTAATGGTTTAAAGATTTTATTTTTAAAATTTAGACTCAAGTTTTATCTTTACCCCCAATCTAGACATTTATCTCTCAAATTTTTCAGGTATTGGCTTAAAACAAATCTCAGTTATCAACATGCTTACCTTGTCCTTATGTATTGTCTTCTTTTAATAAGATGTGATTATCAGACTAATTTTTGGAGTCATAGAAGTTGATTTTTTTGGTCCATACAGTCACCATAGGAATGTTTTTCTTGGATGCATTTCCTTGTCCTTTGCTTGCTTTACTTTGTGCTTATGTCATCTGAAATTCTGAGTCTTACAGTAAGAATATATCACACAATCACACACTTGCAGTGAAATCCTTCTGATGGCTTGAGTGCTAGAAATTTCTCCCTGACCTGGAAGGTCCATCACCTATTACAAAAAGGGTGGTTTTCACATAGATTTCTATATATAGGAGGAGGATGCTTATGTGATTGTGTCCCAGCTGATCGTGGCCTTTCTCCTCAGTTGTTAAACATAATTGACAAGGGCATGCAGTTCCTATCAGA
>JAVJGJ010000057.1:16318606-16346664 GCA_035590215.1 Microhierax caerulescens
TAGCTTTATCACTCTCTACAACTACCCAACAGGAGGTTATAGTGAGGCAGGGGTTGGCCTTTTCTCCCAGGTAACAAGTGATAGGACAAGAGAAAACAACCTCAAATTGCACCAGGGAAGGTTTAGATTGGAATTAGGAAAAATTTCTTCACCAAAAGGGTTGTCAGGCATTGGAACAGGCTGCCCAGGAAGGTGCTTGAGTCACCATCCCTGGAGATACTTATAAGATATGTAGGTGTGGTGCCTAGGGACATGGTTTAGTGGTGGACTTGGTGGTGTTAACAGGCTTGATGATCTTAAGGGTCTTTTCCAACTTAAATGATTCCATGATTTCCCCTCAGATAAAGCCTTTCAATATATTTTTGTGACCTCCCAATGAAAGGCTTTTAAAACCTTTGATATCTGGTGATTGTTATTGTTGAAAGAGATGGAATACATGCTGGTAGTTTCTAGAGGCCCAGGCCTGCCGCTCCCATGAATTTATGAAAATTTACTCTTTTGCTTTGTTTAACCATCAAATGACTGTATGTAGTATTGCTGATCTTAACTAATTTCTGTAAAGACCTTTCAAATCCTTTTGCAGAAAAAAAGACAAGCAATTATAGGCATTAGAGGTACCACTATGCAGCTGAGCATCACCACACTATATTTGCCTCCTGCATTGAGTAGCAAAATGAGCAAACCCAAAACTGCGCAGAGAAGGAGGTGTCTAACAATGCATGTTAGAATGTTATGAAGCCTGTCACTGCACTTGTGATAACCCAGCTGAGATACCCTTATTAGCCTATCATGTGCTACTCTGCTATTTGATTTCTTTTCTGTGTTGCTTCTCTTATACGAAGGAGGTCAATTCCCTTGTACAGACAACTGCCAGGTGACCTTTGTGAATCTCAAGTGTGATTCCTCCAAGAAAAAACGCAGAGGCCGCAAGTCACCATCAAAAGAAGTATCCCATATCACCGCAGAGTTTGAAGTGGAGATGAAGTCAGAAGAAGTCTCAGGTTTGTGAAAGATCTGTCTGTGGAGAGAAATCAGAATTCAGTTCCTCAGTATGTTGTTAGCATTTCTTTGATGCTGTTTCATCAAGCTGCCACGCAAATCTTTTTAGCACAAGCCTCATTCAACAGTCTTTCCAAACTCAAAGTTTCAGAGATTTAATTGAAAAGAATCAGGTATGAAATTAAGCGAAAGGAACAAAGATTGAACCTGCAGCAAAATTCCTTCAAAGCATCAAGTTATGTAATTTAATTTAGTCTGATTTCTTTAAACAGCAGAAGTGCTAATTGATGAACAGAGAACGTAAGGATTAGGTAGAAATCTTGCAGCAACGACAATAAAAATATCCTCGAAAAAGCTGCTGAAACTTCAGGCTGAGAATCAAACATTTTTATCACACATTTGGAAAACCCATGTTTTCATAACAAACTGCAGGAAGAAAAAGAATTGTTTACAGTTATTCATGAGATGGAACATCATGCTATAAAATCCAGCTGAAGAAAACGTGGACTGAATTGTATAAACATGTCAGTCCTCAAAGACAGGTTTCTTAACCCTGAGGGGTACCTCACTAGCCAAGCAATCCTAACAGTAGTCATGCCAGAAAGCACCTTTCTTTGTGTCATTCAGGTATTTTGGTCAGGGAAGTGGGAAGAATTCATAATCAACTGAGTTAAAGCATGGGCAGAGAAAACTCAGAATCATTAGTGGTGGCAGACTGAACACATATCTGGAAGTACATCACGTGGGATCGATGCTTTCTGCAGCCCTCTCCCTGTGCACTCGGTGTAACCAGATTTCTTAACGCTAGAGATACCAGCACCCAGTGTGCACGTACAGGCTGTGAAACTCAGTTTGATGGACCTCAGTGTATTGTCTTGTCCCTTTAAAAGGCCTGATTTTGAATACAGTGAGCTGCTTCTACAATTTATGTGAAGACAGTGAAGCAAACAGAGGTGTCGTAGTGTGATGCAGGCTAAGCACCTCTTTTTAAACATGAATCTCAATTGCTTCTAGTTTTGTTATCATTTCCCATCTAGACACCTGTAACATTGACTGTGTTCGGAAAAGGATGGAGCAGAAGCTGCAAACTGCAATCAAAACATTGAGGAAATCTATTAATAAACAGCAATTTTACATTCAGTTTTCTGGGACAGAATATGAAGTGGCTCAGAAGCCAGCTAAAGCTACTGAAGGGCACGAAGCTTGCAGTACAGGGCAAGTGCTGCAGGATGGAAAATGCGGTAAGTCCCAACAACTCTGTTCAGCCATGTCCCCCAAACTTCTCCCTAGTGAGCCAGGGAGGAAATCTATGAGATAACAGGTGATTTAGATCAATATTACTTTGGCATATGTGCATGGACCACTGATGGTTCACAAGACTTCAAAGGGAGTTCATTAAATGATTGCAGAACAGAAGCATATGTATACATACATTTCCATGCTGTCAGCTGGTATGTATCAAGGCCTGCAACAAGACAATGTTGGCAATTAGTTCCCAGTTGCTCCCAGCATCTTATGAAAACATAATTACAATTCTGCAAAACAATACTATGGTGTTTGCCTAGGTGCTGTGTATTTAGTTTTATATTGCCTCTCTCATTCTCCTCACCACTAAATAATCCATGACCCATGGATATAATTGTAGTTAACATTCAAGAGGCCCAATAAAAAAAAGAATCTACAGAAATCTATTTTGTCTTTATGCAAAATACCTAATTTCTTTAAGCCTTTTCCCAGGTTATCAGGCTCCAGTGCTTTACTAGGGGCAAGATGCTAGCACAAAATTATGGCAGTTCTTAGCACTGCAAGCTTTCTAATCACTCAGAGTCATCTTTTCAAAATCAGAGTATCTATTTTTACAGCTTCTTTTAGATATCAAGTGATTTACAAGCAAAAAGAAATAGTTAAGTGCAGATCTGATAAGTGCCTCTAGTGATTTGTTTCAGAGGTGGTTTTCATCACGTAAGAACAGTGGTTCAGAAATTGTATTGAAAGACTGTTGCTATTAGTGTCTACAAACCTGTGCATTTTAACTACTTATATACAGCAGAGGAAAATATTTAATGCAGTTATGCGCCTTGTTGCAGCAAGAATAGCGTATGTATTCATACCAGTATTTAAAACACTTTCCAGTTGGGATATTTGAGTATCCAGAGACATAAAATATTACATGGGGTACATTGCCCTCAGAGAAATCTCTAGAACTGATCTCAGGAGACAGACTTTTTGTAGTTGTCTGCTATAAAACCAACATGTAAATGCACCTAATGTAAACTAAAAATTCACATCACTTCCAATAGGTTATGCACCACTGTTCTAATTAAACCGCAAAATAATGTTTTAAGGCTGTGTCAGCTTTATTAACAGTGTATGTCTGATAAACACTTCAGTGCAGTACAATGCCTTTAATAGCTTTAAACAATAGAAGGACCTGGCTCTGATGTGAATTGACCTAGACCACAGTGGAGATGGGCCTGTTTACATTGGCTGAGGATCCTGGACTAACATATGCAAAACATCTATAATACTGGGGCCAAAGAGATCCATCTTCTCTAAATGTTTGATATAAAGGCAAATAATGTGATCAAAATGCAAGTCCTTATGTAGATTCCCCTTTTCTTTTCTCAGTTACCTGCAGCACGGGCACCTTTTATAGCGGAGAACATAATCAGTGCGTTCCTTGCTCACCAGGAACATACCAAGACACAGAAGGTCAACTAACCTGTGAGCCTTGCCCAAGTAACGATGGACAGGGAGTAGCGGGCGCCCGGAATGTGTCAGAATGTGGAGGCAAGTTTAATTTGATTATAAAAGGATTAGGTGTTGCCACACAGCTCGTGAGGCATGGAGGCTAAAAGAGGGGAGAGCCTTCCACACTTCTGTCTTGTAAAGGTAACAGAAGAAATCTCTGTGCGCTTACAAGCAGTACACAAAATGTTTTGGCTTGTTCCATCCACTGACATTGCTGACAAGAAGATGGGACCTGCTATGGCAATGTGAGTCATGGTATGGAAATGAGCAAGCCAAGCGAAGCTCTGTGCTTCAAGTCAGGTATGGAATCTGGTCGTATCTTGACTTGTAAGGACTCATCAGGTATGTTGTGAGCCAAAGGGATGGATTGCTTTGGGCTGGTATTGGTGAGTCTAATGGACCTGCTGATGTAATGTTTTGCATGAGGTGCGGTTTGCCTGGTCTAAGCAGCAGCAATCATAATTTTGAGATAGTTCTGCTGCAGGGATCTGTAACCTGGACTCAGAGCTAATGACTGCAAGCTTCAATGCTGCTTGTATTCACTGTAGCTTTTGGCAAGTGGTGTGTCATCTTCTGATTCAACTTGATGATATATAAATTAGATTATAATGATGGTAATACCTGGTTTCAGAAAAGAGCTGTGCTGTGTAACCTGATTGAGATAAGGTTTTAAGACACAACTGTTGATTATTTAATTTATCTCACTTCATTACAGATGAGCAAAATATAGTTTATAGCAGATACATTATTTGACTTTGAAAGAAATATGTCCTATCTGCTATTCAAGTTCTAACTTTAAAACTCATTCATGTAATTTACATTAATGCTTTCTTCAGGGATATCTAGAGTGAACACACAATGAATGTCACTTAAGAAACTGCTGTTTTTTCCCCATCCACTGAATAAAAAATAACTCTAGTGTCTCAATCCAAACATATGGTAGATTTTGCCGATTTACTGTATAAAGGATCTGTCACAGGAAAATTCTCAAAATGCCTGTGCATCTCTGTTATGTTGATTTGTATTTATCCAAAATCCAACAAGAACAGATGACCAAAATAAAATCTGAGTTTATAAAGGTTGACTATAGCATACTGACCGAAGTGGCACAACAGCTACAGGAAAAAGACTTTTGTTTCAAGCCTGCATTTGAATTATTTTTCTGCACATCACTAAAAAGAAAGCATTCTGATTATTTTTGCAGAGTGGATGTGTCTCAAAATGTTTGTTGTCAGATCCCAGCAGTCTCCCCTTTTCTCTTTCTCTGAAAGTGGCAAGAGAGAATATGCTTTGGACTTCATAAACTTCCCTGTCAAAGATTTTATCAAAATCAGTATGTCTCTGTAAAATGTGTCAGCATATGTGATGAAACTGTGTTTTGATGAAGACAGATTTTTTTAGAAATGTGCTTAACACCTGTATGTAATCAATAGTATTTTTGTATCATACCTTCTGGAGCAGTAATGCATGTGTAGGAACAAATAAGCCATGACTGAAATTCTCACCCCTACAGGTGAGGCACCTACAACAACTACGTAAGAGATTTTAAGTGCCTATTGTGTAGAACTCTGTTGTAGCTGCAAGTGAATAACATGCTGTGATACTTACTTGACATGTGATCCACGCAGACACAAGGCCAAAACACAATTAGAGAACTTAGTCATTTGGGGCATGTCTCAGGGAAATTGCCTCAGATCTGTTTTGTTAGCAATGTCAACACAGAAGGCAAGAAGGGAGCAAGTTTGTTTATTCTTATGTACAGGTGAGGACTGAGACATATTAGTGTTGAGAGCATCAGGTATTTAGCAGTATTAAAACCTGACTGTACCTCTTCTTTAAAAGGATGACTGTAAGCCATGCTTCACAAGTACTTAATTTTCATACTAAAATCCAGATCCAAATCCACTCCATTAACTGCCTTCATGCTGAAGTCCGGTGACCAACTGGACCAGACCAGGTGGATCAATTTTGCCACAAAAATAATAGCAGAGTTGTCTTCAAATCAGTACTATCCTAATATTGCTCAGAGGTCTGTGTCACAACAGCCAGCTTGTACAGTCATATTCCAGCCAGCTGGGATGGAAGCACAACTGAATCTCAGAGATCCTGGTTCCACAGGTGTCCATAGGAGTTTGACTTTTTTGAGGGCAGAACTTGAACGTTGCTTTCACACAGGAGCTCTAGTTCATCCTAAGTGCCAAGATATTGGATGCCCCCAACATTTCCCAGCAAATGTCAGGGTTCTTAAGAGACCCCAGCCCCACCTAGAGCTCTCAAAGCTTTCAGGATTTCAAGTCAGTTGTTTCTGCCTGCTGTTCAGTTCTCAGGAAAGGTAAATTACAAAGTGTGGGAATTAGGCAACCTCAGGGAACACCTTCCATCTTGAAGTGCTGGTCTCCCAGGCTGGGGTGGTGTGAAGATATGCATTAATGCCATAATCTTGAAAAACTTGACATCCTGATTCTCAGGCAGTATGTTCAAGAAGTAAAGTACTCAAGCTAGCAAGAACCAAGACCAAACAAATACCTATCAGAAATTGCCTGGAGAGCAAGTTTGGAAACTACCTTGTATCTGTCAGTAGACTCATTCACAAAGTGCTTTGCTTTACACAAATCACCATTTTCTGGCAGAAGAGCTTCTGACAAGCACTAGATTTCACAGCTACCCAGGAAGTTGCTGGTGTCAGCTGTTCTGAGAGACAGGATACTGGACTGGTCCCATCCAGTCTAGTGAATCCCATGGTCTACTGCTTTCATACCTAAAAAATGGAAATGCAAAAAAACAATTACTTGCTTCATAGATATGGTGCAAAGTTACAGTTTTTCCAACAAAGTGCTTTGAAATTCTCAGATGAAAGACTTGGTGAAAGTACAAAGTGTTCTAACACCATCTTAATAAAGCCCTTGCTAAAAACAAACAGAAATGTAGGTAACAAAGAGCTTATTAAGAAGCTAGTTGTGTTTGCTGCTGGATTTTTTAGGAAGCAGTTTTCAGGGACAGTGTAAAATCAGCAGGTAAGATTAGAATTTGCTCTTCAGCTGTCCTGATGTCACATGTTTTATGTTAAAGGAAGCATTGGCATTGCTAACTAGTGGGTTTTAGTCCTTGTCCAGAAAAGTCAGCTCACTAATACGGATGATCATTTTCAATTTCTAGGGCAGTGTTCTCCAGGGCACTATTCTTCAGATGGTTTTAAACCTTGCAAAGTCTGTCCTCTTGGTACATACCAGCCTGAACCAGGAAGGACCCTCTGCTTTCCATGTGGTGGTGGGCTTGTGACCAAGTATGAAGGTGCTGTTTCCTTTCAAGACTGTGAAACCAAAGGTGAATTTTAAATCTTTTCACAACTCATAATCTGCTGCTTGCCCTTTTGTCTGTAATCTTCATTATCAAGGGGTTTGAAAGGCTCCAAAACAAACACAGTCACAGCATGTAGAAACACGGCATGTGATTACATTAAATGGTCAGGAAATCTGTAAACCAGGAATGATCTCCTGAGGTTGCAGAAACTGAACAGGCTTTACAAATTTACCACAGGCAGGTAGAGAATCAGTGCTGTAACTGCAAAGTGAATCAGCCAATTCAAAAAAATCATCACAAGAAATAAGTCAAACATGCATTCGACAATGCTTTAGCCTTCACATCCTGTATATTTTTATTTACCAAATTAGAAAAACTAAACACTAAAGAAATTATATGAAGGACTGATTATTAGCGAGCTAGGCAGACACTGTAAGCATGCAACACATTGCATGTTCCATAATGTCAATCTCCAGTGCAAATGCTGAAGAAGGAATCTGCCCAAATGCATTTTGGTTTAGTTGCTGGAATGATGTGCTGGCCCTGGCAAACAGACACAATCAGAAACATCTCTCCTGCTATTGTGAAAGGCATTTTTATTGTTGAGGTAGATACTTATCACCTGCCATTTATTTCAAACTCATTGGAAACCACTGTATTAAGTACAGTGAGAGACATATGTCGCGTGTGTTCCTAGTTCGCAGCATAATTCTAGTTACAAGGTCCTTTGTAATGGGAAATACCAGGGAGCTGGTGTCTTTATTGCCTTTTATGGACTGAAAAGTATATTGCAGAATGGGGATCATGAAGTATGCCCCGGGTAGAGGAAAGTTCTCTCTGCACTGAAAATTGTTACTTTCTGAAAATAGTACCACTCATACCTTACAGTTCATTGCTCTCCTGGACACTACTACAACTCCACAACACACAGATGTATCCGATGCCCTGTGGGAACATACCAGCCTGAGTTTGGTCAAAACTACTGCATCACCTGCCCTGGCAATACAAGTACTGATTTTGATGGCTCCACTAATGTTACGCACTGCAAAAGTAAGTTGTATTTATAGTAGTTGTGAGATGAAGCGTATCTTTGGATCTGAACTGCAACTTGAAGGTTCCATCTGTCAGGCTGGACTTCAGTTCAGGATTTCATATATCTACTGTCAGAGGAAGTAGTAAAAATTGGGAAAACAATGAGAAAAAAGCCTGGAAAAGTACCATTCAATGCATATGATTGGTTTCGTTTTGATGGCAAAGTGCCAGCTACAAGTTAAAAATACAGAGCGTTTGGTTTCCCAGATCCTGTAAGCTGTCTTGCAGTGATGCATATTCCTCTGTGTCTCTGTAGAGCACAATATCTTCTATCAGAGTAACTGCCATTTTATAATAATTATAAAATACCAGGAGATACGGTCATGCATACTGCAATTGCCAAGTAATCACTCTTGACAGTAAAATCTTCTCCTAGGCTTCTTTGCAGTACTCAGCCTCCTATCTTCAATTACCATTTTAAATATCCCCAAGGATTACAGTGTAATTTCATTTGATCTTTTGTGAATGACTGATTCTTTTAGGCAAGCAATTTTTTTTCATCTCTACCATGCTAATTTAAGAAAATGTCTCTAAATAATTAGGTAATGTCATCTAAACTAACTATTCGTGTGCAAGTCTGTTGTAAGATTTTATTCTGATGATGTGTGATGTGTCTTTGAGGACCTTCATAATTTCTAATGTAATTTGAGTAAATTAGATATTTGTACGGAATTTGAAGATGTTTGATGATTCTCCTACAAAATAAAACCATACTTGTCACTTTGCTGTCTTAGATACTTCCCATTTTCAAGCCGATTTCTGACCTTGCATAATCTTTGAGGCTTGGATGAAGCAAAATATTTAAACATATATCTAATTCTATGTGGGTGTGTAGGCCTGCAGAGATCAAGCTCAAGTAACTTACTGAATCAGGCTTCTGTGGCAAATTCAGTAGGAGTTTTGAAAACTCAGAAAGTAAAACTGATCCATCAGTGGAGATTCTTTTATTACCTGCTTTAAAAGCAAGGAAGATCTGTAATCAAGACAAGGTTGGCTACCAGGATCATTGCACTCGTTCAGCTACATCAGGTTAAAAAGCAAGTGAATTTAAATGAGAATACTTTCTGTGTGTCTGCGTGATCTCAGTGGTAACCACTGTGTGAGAACCTCCATAATGGGATCATGTTTACTTACCTGTGTTTGTTTCTTAATCAAGCGTTCAAGCAGCCTGAATGAAGCATTGAATCAGTTTATGCACTGGAGATTAAGGTTTTGCAAATTGGTTGAAGCAGCCCTGAAGATCAAGTATTCTTTTAAAGACTTTCCATGCTAAACGAAGAGGCAGCTGGAGCAGGCATGCATTTCTAAAGCCACAAGGAGGAGTTTAGACTTGCTCTTGACAGATCTAGAAAAACACCTTAAATTAGCTAATCAGCTAACAAATGATAATTTACGTATCTCCACAGACCAGCACTGTGGAGGAGAACTTGGGGATTATACTGGCTACATTGAATCACCCAACTATCCTGGAGACTACCCAGCTAATGTTGAATGCATTTGGAACATAAATCCACCTCCGAAGAGGAGAATACTCATCGTAGTACCTGAGATATTTCTCCCAATTGAAGATGAATGCGGTGATGTTTTAGTAATGAGAAAAAGTGGTAAGTTGCCAGACACAGGTTATAGAACTCTTTGTTGCAAACTGACCAAGTGGAGAGAGTTCATCTTGAAGGGAAAACTGTCTTCATCTATCCAGTGTTTCTAGAGCGATTGTTGAATGAACTGGCACAGCAAGTTAAAACAGAACACTGTACCAAAAACAATTAACAGCGTGATATTAATTATTCAAGTGTCTTGGCTGAATTGCAGAGCAGTTAATGGGCTTCTCTCTGGCCCAATTATGTGGGATACATCACTGCCACTCTAGAAGTCACAAAGCTGTGCTAAGTTATACTGGGAGAGCTGTCTCCTGTCCCCTGTACTAATTGTGCTCTCACCTGTCCTTTGCAAGTGTATGTACTCTGCAGTTACTGCTAAATCTAGGCAGTGACACAGGTTGGTACACCTGGCACTCTCAAGAAATACGACGTTTTGCCAATTTTATGTGGAGTGGGGGTGCTTTATGTCTTTGATTTGAAGTTACTGAAGTTAAGACACCAACGAGAAGCACTTCTTCTTCAGTCCCACGTAGGCATCCAGGTGCTGGTGATCTGTTGCTAAATCTCCAAGAAGCACCAAACCTAAAAGGCAATTGTTTATATGGAGCTTTGTTTAAAACAGCATTTTTTTACTTGCTAAAACAGTGTCTTTTATTTGTAAAAACAATTTTCACAACTTCTTATCCTTGAGGGCTTCTGTTAACATCTCAATATATCAGAAGAAGAAACCTGCTCACTATAGATGCAAGGAAATTATTTCTGTCCAGATCTTTTTTTAAAAAGCAAAGCACTTACTGTAGCAAAACAAATCAGTTGTCCTTCAAATCCCAAACTGTGATTCCAACAGTGAGTAAAGTCAGACACATCAGGGAAAAGTTTGACTTCAGTATCAAGAACAGTACCAAAATACCACCACCACCACCACTGGAAAATGAGGGCAGTTTTTCAGAGTCATGCTTTGTGATCACTGCATGTTTGGCATCATAAGTGTAGATCTTACGGATATTTATCATTGTTCATATATGGTCAGCTGCTAACGTTTACTGTGGAAAAACTAATGGCAGTGGTAAGAGTCACAGTGAGGTCCACTTTTTTGCACTTCAAGAATCCAAATCCCATTCAGTACAGGTCTGTTTTTGCTGACATTAGTGAAAGTTGAATCAGCCCTAGCAAGGTCAGATTTTAGGTTACACTTGTTATTTTCCCTAATTATCCTGTGGCTATAGAGTGGGGGGGTTTAAACTACATAAGAAGCTATTTTTTTCCTTTTGTTTGCAATTCATTTCAACTTAGAGGAGCCTTGTGATATATTCATAACGATTTGAAGACATACTGTACCCTCCACCTCTTACTTAGGGGAAAATGGGGGCCTTTCTGGTTCTCAGCTATTAGCTCTGTTTCACGACAGATAAATGACATTTTCTTTTCAAACCTACAACCAGGTGTTTTGCACTGGGAGGTGCTGGTCCATTATCATCCCAGTAAGATAGGCACTGAGACTCTGTAAGGTATCATTTAAAATGCTATTTATTAGAGATATGATTATAAGGAGATAATAGCACAGATAATCTTGCATCCCTTTAGATGGTGGGAATGATAGGCAGTGTAGCATTGAACAGGCCTCTGATCCACATGCAGCGTGCGGGGCAGACCCTGTCCACAGAGGAGATTTTGCCTTTTCAGTCATTTGAGCTATTACAGGATTTTCTTACAAGGTAACAACTGTATTTATCATTTCTACAGTCAAACAGAAACAGTGTTCTCATGAGCGCTTCTTACTGTACTTTTAGATACAGGCAAGGCCATGCAGCAGCGTAATCACCGGTACCAAGTGGGAGCTGCATGCATGTTCCTCGTGTTCAGAGCAAGCGGGCTGAGGTTGCCCTGCAGCCAGGGCATCTGTGCGCCCGAAGGCCACACCGCACACGCAGCGCAGCACAGGCATGGCCATACCCAGGTTACCTGTTCTGGAGCACTAGCTCCTCAGTGTGCCATGGTCCTTTGGTCAGAACCACTGCACCAGGCTGTTACAGTCTGAGAACTGGTTTCTTGCAATCAGATGAGCTCCCCAAACTGGGCATGTAAGGGGCTGGTTACCACATCTGCCTGGGGTGCAGCTGACTTAGTCTTACCTGTCTGGGCCCAGCATATGGAAACCCTGGAATTCAATGCTAGAGGAGTACACAAAATAAGTGTTATTGGTAGTAACTCTGTAAACATCAAAAATTATCTCTGGCACCTTGCTGTCTCCTTAAATTTCTTGCTGAGGGACAGAGTTCCCATTACCTTTGTGGAAAAACTTGCTCCTCCTTATAGACAGATGAAGACTACCTCCCTTCTATCACAGAAAACTTCTGCTCTCAGGAATACGACAGCTGAGAAGTGTCTGGTCAATTTGACATTTCTGACTTCTAGATCAGGAAGGGTGCAAAAAGTTATTTTATGAAGAACATTTCTTTAACCTTCTTTCTAGCTTCTCCTACTTCAATTACTACATATGAAACATGTCAGACTTACGAGAGACCTATTGCATTTACCTCAAGATCAAGGAAACTCTGGATTCAGTTCAAGTCAAATGAAGGAAACAGTGGCAAAGGATTTCAGGTCCCCTATGTGACTTATGATGGTGAGCACGGGATTGTTTGCCATTTCTGTGTTATATGTGAATTACAGAAAATTGTCCTTTAGAAACTCTCTTGCACTGATTACAAGGAGAGAAGAATGAAGAAAAACATGATGTAACCAATTTTCAATCCAATGAGTTACTTTAAAACCAGTTGCAAAGACTAAAATAATACCTAGTTTTATTTTTATTACTTTTTCTAATACTTTAAGTATGGACAGAAAGTAACACAGAATTCTTCAAACTTAATCCTTATCCCACCGAATTCAATGTCTCCTTTTAATGGGCATTTGTCATATGCATAATGAAAATGCCAGTAATTGCTGTGTATTTTAGGAAGCCCCTTCAACAAGTCCTACTGGTAACCCACACAATTTTGAAAATTATAAATGAATAAAATCGCAAGTTCAACAGAGAAAAACAATGACGCAAAAAGAAATATCCTTTCAGAAGCCAGTTGCATAAATTCACATTTTAAAACAGTCTGGCTTGTCAAATAAATTATGCATTAAAGTGTGCTTTGAACTTTGGGATGATTTCTGTTTTAACAAAACAAAGACTTTTCTGTGATACTTTTGGCAGCTGTTAGTCCATCTCTTTTCCAACAAGCAGTGCAATTTTATGAGTGAGGAGAAAATCTGTATTAAGCGGGTCATCCTGGAATCAAAATGGCAGCTGTTCTCGGGACAGAAAATGAGCACCTATTCCTGGCTGTGCTGCTGACTTCATATATAACTCTTGACAGTTATTTCATATCCCTGGTCCTGTTTCTTCATCTCTAGAACACACATTATTAGCTGGAGGGTGTGGTTTTCTGGGGCTAAGTTAGTATGTGTATGGATATTTCAAAATTACTGTTCTAAAGCAGTACAGAATTTTCATGTGACTAGATTAGACTACAGCAGCTTGAGGGACACCAAATAATTAACTGGATACTAAATTTCTCAGGTCTTTCTTAAAGAGGAGGTCTAGATAAGGCTGGTTATTATCCTCCCAAAGGGTGTCACAAACAGTCACTTAACTGTTCTTTACTTTTCAGAGGATTACCAACAACTCATAGAAGACATTGTTCGAGATGGACGATTATATGCATCAGAAAATCATCAAGAAATTCTGAAGGTAAGAAAAATCTGCTTTATCAGAGGCTAACTAAGAATTTCTTTTACTAAATATTTTCCCAAGATAGTTCTCATTACCCTGAAAGGGCCATAATATTTAAACCTCAGGTGTGACCCCCAATTAAATTCTCTATCTTCTGAGGTTTATGTTGGTATTTGGAGCGGCACAAAATCAGTAGCTCAGCTGGACTGAGCACGTGGATATGTCCTTCGCTGAATCAGGAACTAAACGAAATGTTTAGTTAAACAGGATTGTTAGAAAAATTTGTCAACCAAGAATGGAGAACCTATTGTTCTTATTGTTGAGCCTTCTTCAGCCTCAGTCTGGCATGTGTTTAAATGAGTCATTAAGTTAGAATTTCCTGTGCATTAAAAAAATGTGTTTACCTAAATCACTGTCCTGCCTCAACAAGACATAACCATAACGTAGCATTGTGAGCTGTCCATGAAATGGTTTTCCAGACCATCACTTGTTTGCACAAGAAACACATTGGAGAGAATTGTGGAGCAAGGCTGCTGGGCTGCCACCTGTAACAAATAACTAATTAAAACTAAAAAAAGGCTGTTCAGAGGGCAAAACTGAGCCATGTAAATGTGCAGCTTGGAAGGAGAGGAGCTGATTGATGGCCTGCTCCCCTGGCCATCCCTGCCCCAGCCCTGCCAGTATTCTCTTGCTAGAGCTTTGAGGTTGCTCAGGTCTCAGCTGCAGTGTATGCGATCAGGCACAGGCTCAGCTGACGCTCTGAATCAAGACTTGATGACAGTACAGCAGAAGGTCTTTAAAAAGCTCAGCATCACTGAAGAGCAGCTTCTTCTCTTGCTTGTGAAGGGAAGGCCCTGGACAACAGCGTGAAACAGGCTGGAAGGGCAGACAAAGGGCGTTTGCAGTCCTAATGCCTAACTTCTGCAGCCAGTTTGCAGTTTAACCAGCTGCCTCCCTCTCAGTTCAGGTCCTCCCAGGAATGCTAATTGTAATAAAACATCCAGCACAGCAGAAAGATTCATCAGTATGTAACTCCACAGCAACATGGAGTACTTCCTGTACTGCTTTACCCAGAATCAAGTTTTGCAAAAAAACCCTGATTGTTGTTCATTAACGTTGAAAGCTGTGCAGGCCAAATCTGAACCCTATTTTTATCTAATATATATGTTGTCTCCCATAGGACAAGAAACTGATTAAAGCTCTCTTTGATGTATTGGCACACCCACAAAACTATTTCAAATACACAGCACAAGAGTCAAAAGAGATGTTTCCAAGATCATTTATAAAGCTACTGCGTTCAAAAGTTTCCAGATTTCTACGACCATACAAATAGTCTAGTGGTATTCAATTTCTGGTTACTTTGCATTCCTGACAAATATTGTCTTTCCTCCATAGTAGAAACACTTGCTAATTTGAAGGCTCTTTTTTGCAGTCTTTTGTTTTCAATTGTATATTGAAGAATACCTATAATGTTTTATAATTGTTAACAGCCAATGTTCTGAATGGAATTTTTACTACAAAAAAAATTGTGCATCCTTGACCTGAGTGCATCTAGATCCAAATTTGTGTCTGCACTAGTGTATCTTCACTTTCCCTTTGAAATTACATTATGTAGAAAATATTCTTTCTAGCTTTTTATTTTTCATCAACTTTAACGTTCATCAAAGCAAAGAAGGAATCTATTCAAATCTGATTAAACTACCTGCAAATAAGTTCTGTTGTAGAAAGAAGTATGTAGTATAAATAATACTGGGACTTTGAATTGCACTTGAATTTTATATTTGAATTGTTAGAAAAAAACAAAACAATCTAAATTTTGTTATTTCTCATTTGTGGCTTAGTAGAACCTCTGTACAAGTAGAAATCAAAAGGAAAAAAAAGAACAAAGGAAAAAAAAAAGAAACAGATGTATAATTTTGTTCTATTAATTACATGAGATGAAGTCCCATGCCCTCATGACCTAATGTTTTTATCTGTCCTCTTCTAAACTTCTTCAGAGGTTTGCCACTGTCAGTTACTTCATTGAAACAGATTTAGCTCTGGATTTCCATATACCAGTTGGTCCCTTTGAAGGCATTTACAATAGGGTAGGTGAGAAATGAACACCAACAACACTAGTAGTATTTCTTTCCGTTAACAGAGCATCTGATTAAGTACAATATATAAATATATAAATATATACTTCTATTTGTGGGTACATTAGTAATGTTATCTTTAGTTACTGTAAATATTATTCATGCTTAAATCTTTATTCCCACACACCCTATTTACTCATATGTATTTGTAACTTTGCTTAGATGATTAAATGACTTCTCCAAGTGCTTGTCACTTCCATTAACACCAAACTGAAGCCTTTTGGAGTTTTATAATACTGGATGATGGTTTACTCTAGGACAATCTCTTTCAGCATACATTGTTCCAGGAAAAATAATGTCTGTTAAGAAGCAGCTGCTGTCCAGTAAAGGGTCAGCTATTGCCTGTTTTGTGAGCACCCCCCACATGCAGGCCAACAGTTACCCCTGAGGATGACACATGTGAGAGGAGCTTACCAAGGAGTACCTTCCGTTGGACCTGCTGCTTGTAAAACACTGAGAACATGCCTGCATCACAGGCCCAGACTCTACTAGGGATGAGGGGGTGAACAGGACACAGTTTGGCAGATGAGTTGGAGGGCAGGCCCTGCTGTCTGCAGAGACCTGGTGCTCCCTTTCATCACAAATTTGTAACCACAGTGCCCATCAGCCCCAGGGACTGTATGGTCTGCAGGAGAGCGTTAGCATCATGCCCAGGCTTTCTTCACAGAGTGACAGGTACTGGTGGGTTAAGATGATGAGAAATCCTTTGTTTCCTGCTGTTTTCAATGAGAGAGTAGCTTTTTTTTAATTAGTATTTCAGCCTCTTTACTTTTAAGTCCCTTCCTCTTGTATATAATTTTCCCTTTTGATCCTACAAGTTTATTACCTGGAGAAATTAACCATCACACCAGCATCCTTTCAGAAAAAGATTAACATAGTTTTGCTTCACTGCATTTTTTTTTTTGCATATCTACCCTGTAGTTTAACATACCCTTGGATGCTGTCAAAGACATACATTAAAGGTGGTTATGGTTAACTTCTTACACTTTTTTTTTCTCTGTGAGCAACTACTGTTTAAATTTACAAAGTTGATTTCTGTTGGCAACAAGTGGTTGAATATTCGACTTCCAAGAGACGCCTTAAGTATTCTGTTGAGTTTTTCTACTTAGCCATCTTGTAATTTTGCTTGTCTTGTTGTCTTTTCTTTTGAAGAGTATAATTTTTTTTCTTTCTATGCCTGAACAGTTTCAATGTAGGGTCTAACATCTCATTCTTTTCACTTGTGGATCTTAGATTTTTTACAAGCTTTCTCTTTAATATATATATATTTATATATTAACCCTCATTTCAAAATGTAACATCTCATAAAAGTTCTTTGTCAAAGGCTGTTAAACCTAACTTTTTGTGAGGATGCTGAAAAAATTTTTAAATAGTCATCATGGGTTACTAAAGGTGGATATCTGAAGGAGAATATCTCATCAGTCCTACATTCGGTGCGTGCCTGGAATGAAAAAAAAAAGTTTACATGTATTTTTTTCTTTAACAGGAGTTATTTGTAGAAAAAAAAAAAAAAGTAAATCTTAAAAAAGCAAAACTCTATTTAGGTACTTAATTATGTGTAAGTGCATAGCTAAAAAACTACTTCAGCCAAACAGTATTTCAAAGTCTGATAGGTTATTCAGAATTGCTAGAACGGGTCAGGATTGCAGCCATTCAACTAGAAAACATGAAGGAAAGGATATGAAAGATATGGAGAAAAATAACTTCCTTGTTTGCTGAAGGATTTACAGTGATCTTTACTACGTCAAACTTCTAGTGAAAACTTTGGAACCTTACGTCATGCAGTTTATCAAAATCCTTGCTAAAATTTTTGCTTAACAACCCACATGTTTGGACATAATACTACCATATGATACTGGTGCCTAGCAGGACAAATATCCTTTCTGGAACAGGGCTAAAAGTGATAACCTTACATGTCCTGAAAGCACTGGACGCACTGTAACATTTTCCAGGTTCTTAGCTAGACAGGGATAGTGCCAGATAGCGACTGTAAGAGGGACATGCCCCAGTTGTGGCCACTGTTAGTGAGACCTTGGTAGAGGTGTGAATACGGGAGGGACCAGCTGCGTTTAGCTCTGGTACCACTCACCCTGACTTACAACCACATTAGACAAAACCAGGGTTTTGTCTAGTTCATCCTGACACAGCCTGAGGGTGTGTGTTTGCTCATATTCCCTGGAGCCAGGTCAGGCCATGGACTCCACAGTCAGGGCAGGGAACTCAGGGACTTCTGTAGCAAACACAGACTTCGTGTTGCTGAAAGCAGTGAAAGTTGAGTAATTTGGCCTTCAAAAGTATACAGTGAAATGTTTCTGCATATATAGGGGTTTCGTATGTGATATATTTAGAAAAACAGTTAGGTTTGAATGTTTGCAGCTCTGCATAGAAATACCCTTGGGTGAGCAAATTTCTAATGAAATAAGTAATGGCAGGGGGTATGTAGGACTGTCTGAACTGATTTCACCTGATTTGTACAACAGCACTGAATTTTTACACCAGCTCTAGAAGTTTAAAATTCTTTGACTTAATACCAGATGTATAGTTACAGAAACTGGCGGTCACCAAACAGAAGGTGAGCTCAGCTCTTCATTTGTTAATGTAGGTGTAGGATGTCTTCATTGTCAGAAGCCAGACAACATATTGCTGCTATACAGTAACAGTACACCAAGAAGGAATGTTGTCTTCTATGGAGAAGACCTAGACACATTTCGGAATCAAAAACTATACAAGGAGAAATACGGCAGCCTTTAAGATAACCAGCTGCATGATATCAATCAATACATTGCAGAATATAAAATTTTGGCTTTTACCCTAAACATGAAATATTTCATTTAAACATATTCAATAAATACAGCCCTATATCTGTTCTTACAGAACTACACGTTGTAGCAGGATAGGTGCAACAACGTGCTTATGTGTTACTACAGGAAGGATGAAGAAGTGTTTGTGATTGCCCAATTCCACATCACAGACTGAGCTTTTTGTTTTCAATTTGCAAATGCCTGTATGCTTAAAAGCTGCACCTGTAGCACTTACCATTTTAAGCCTCTCCTCCTGCTTTAAATACTGCACTTATTTTTAGTGAGGTGGCGGTGAATCGTCCCTAAACATTCTCACGCGCCACCAAATCACCACCTGCATACCTGCTGCAGTCCAGGAGACTGCAACAATCAGGAGTCACTAACCAAGCCCTAGGTCCTGCCGTGAAAGTGCTCGTTACTGATTGCTGTGGGCAAGTTGCCTCTTGAGAGTACAGGAAGCATCCGGATTCACTGTTCGATAGATTGCCGCCTGCAGCTTGCCTGCAATAGCAAGATTTATTCTGCCTGAGGCTTTAGCTCACCACAACTGGATTTAAAGGTGCTGAAGTCTTCTTTCAGCCCATTTTCTTGCCCTGCCTTCCTTCTTCCAACATACATTAGATTTTTACCTAAAGACCAACCTTTGAAAAGAAGTTTATTTCCTCATTGTGCCTCCCTCATAGAATAAAGGTAAACCCCAGTGGGTTATAATTACTAAAGATTTAGGCTGATCTTTCCTACACATGAGCTTCATACTAGGGTAAGCTTACTTAAAAGTAAGCAAGCTTACTTAAAACTAGCTTACATAGTAAGCTAGGTTTAGTTTAGTTTGAGTTTAGTTTTAGACTAGCTTAAATAAATACAGGCTTAGTTGCAGTTTTCAGAGAGTCCACATTCTGAGTTGTCAGCCAGTTTTGAAAGAACACAGCTCACCTGTAGTCTCTCTGTAAGGAGAGCACCAGGCTGATGCTATATGGACAAGGAACATGCTTACACACATTAAACATTCAATGAGGAAAGTCACACCACACCCCATGCCCCTTTGTAAGTGTGCCCAACAGATTCAGGTTTCTCAGGTCAGTCTTATCTATGAACAACCCAGTTTTAGTCTTGCAGATAACAAGTTACGAACTTCAGGAGCAGAAGTGGTGGTATGATTCTTACACAGGATCTGCTGACTGGTCATTGCCAGCAAAACCTAACTGCTCTGTGACAGTTCCCGTGTCTGGACTCTAATACCTTTGAGCGCTCTTAAAAAAGAAGCTGGAGTGAAATCTTCAACAACTGAATCCAGTGGCAAATTTCTCAACCACCTCAGGGGTCTGGACTTTCCCTGTTGTAATGATGGGAATGAGCAACACAGGCAAATTTACTTGTACCTGTGTCATGAGTTCAAGTAGTTGCATCTTTTTAATAGTTTAAAACCACTGATCAACAGAAATAGTAGAAACTGGAGAAGTTCTATAGACTCTCATGCTTTGACTTCGAAGGAATATTTTCTAGGACGAGATACTGTTGTAAGCACTTGGGGGTGGGGGTGGGGCAGGGGGGGAAAGACTTTTGTCTCCCGTAAGAATTAATGGAAGAAGGGAAATTTCTGTAAGGTAATATGAACTTATTCCTCAGTGTGAGACTTGGATTCAGAGAGAAGTCTCATGTTTTATGTAACGTTTTTTGTTTGAATAGAAACAGACTGGGAAATAAACTCTTAATATCAAAAAACTGTTATCCAAGTATCTGAATATATACAATTCCAGTTTGTTACTTCATTTATTTATTGTTTCATCACTAAGCTTTTAACCTATAAAATTAATATGTAATATACAAGAGTAAAATGTACAGAAGTACCTTTAGATGTAATAATTTAAACCATCTGTATTCAGAAAGCGGAGATAACAAGTTTAACGTTATACAAACAATTGCAATTCAATTTTAGCTGAATTTCTCAATATCTAGGAAAAGTGGCTTTGCTTAATTAAACTTTATTTTAATGATTGTGGAAAATATCTTTTTTAGAGTTTTTGTTACTTTTTTTAATTAAAATTATTTTGTAAATATCGTTTTCTATGTTTTATACCTTAGAAAGGCCATTAATTTGCATTGACAGCAGCAGATACTCAACACACTGATTAAAAATGTACTTCAGAAGACTGGGGTGGATGTAGTTGGTAGTCTGATTCATCCTTCCAGATTACTGTTCCTGTTACTTCTATAGGAGTAGTTTTCTGGGGCAATTTAGCCTGCTAATTTTCACAGAATTGACTACCAAGTGTCATTCGGAAGTGCTTACCACTTTCATATCGTATAAAGAGTATGTACTTTAAAGTTAGCGCTAGTTCTTCTTCAGTTATTAGTGTAAGAAACAACACAAAACTCAGACATAATTGGAAACTCAAAATATTTAGCCCAAATATAGTATAAAGACAAGGAAAGGTATGGTATCTCTGTGCTCCGAGGTGTCAGTGGAAGTGATAAAACCTTATATTGGATCGGATCATAGAGCCTTTTTTAGGCAAAACTGCTACTGAGGTCAGTGGTAATTTCACCTGAATGAAGTTCACTATGATCATGTCCATCACCTGTTAAGCAGGAATTTCTGGTAGACTTGATTTCAGGGGGAAATACCTGGAGTGTAATACTGGTTTCTGTACCAATTTTCTCCATGTAAACCACTGGGCAAGAGTGACATTTTGAACCCTTGTAGATGCTGCTGGGACTTCTAAGCTTTATTACCAATGTAAATTATGTACAAACAGCTATTTCCATATGAAATGTACCATGATAGTTTAGAGCAAAGATAGTGAATAACTGTACAAAATTTGATACTTAGGAAACAAAATACAGTGGTCTAAGCTTTACCAATATTTTAACAATACTATCAGATTTGTAGTAGAAAATGTTGTTGTAAATGTACCTTATAAGAAAATACATTTCTTTTGCCTCTGTATATTAATGGCTTTGATTATTGTGTCAAAGCTCAAAATGAAGCATGTAATAAAACTTTTGTTAAAATCACTTTCATAATAAACTTTAAATGGAATGGATACCCCTGCCTGCCATTTATTTTTGTACATGGAAAAAACTCCACGCACCAGTGTAATGTGGACGGGAATCAGAAGAGAACCTCTGGGTTTTGATAGCATTTATATATTTTGGTCTAATCTTCATCTTCATTTTTTTGATGAGAAAGAAAAAGTTATCTATTTCCTGGAGTTTGTGAGTGCTAAGACACTGAGTTAAGTTCCTTCCAAGCAGACTTTAAGGAGAGCTTGTCAGTGCAAGAAGAAATCCTGGCTACAGGAAGGTGCCACATCACCAACATCCCTCCAGAACCTTTAACCAGTTCTAAAAATTACTCTGATATTACTATGTATGGCTCATGCGGGTGCCCTTTCAAACACTCCCTCTATTGAGTAGCAGCCTCAAAGAAAGAGGAAGGAAGCTTTCTTCCACTGGTGGCCTGATGGGTTATTCCCACTGCAGGCTGCCAAGACCAGTGACTTCCAAACTCACCTGCTGCTTGTCCTGCTGAGGACTAGGTTGACAGGAAACTCCACTTGCACCCAAAATGATGATTTAAAAAAAGATCAAAAGTATCCTTTTCCCCTTTAGGCCTCTATATACTATACACTGTAGTATACACTGTATAAAAAGTATATTCTCCTAGGCCCTCCTTGCTGCTGAATTTTATGACAGATGCTTTTGCAGTCCAAGATTATAAAGCAAGTAGAATCTGTACAATCACCAGCCCAAGTGAAACTCCTGATGCTGGTAATGAAGAACAATGACAGACTGACAGAAAAGAGACTATCCATAGTGACCTCAATAAGCCAGTTAGATCTGATTTAAATCCTTTTGTGCAGTGCAAGTGCAAGCTGTCACTGAGGGCACACAGCACGCTAGACCAAAGGCACAGATGTTATTAATTGAGCTGTTAACACCTGGTAACGGGTTTGCCACTCAGAAGTGCTTGTTAGGAGATGCGCCCAGCCTGTTAACACCACAGCAGCCACCTACTGCAGAACAGGCAGGAGACCTCATGTACCAGCACAGTGTGTGGTTTTCTGCTGATACTCTCATGTCAGCAGTTTATCTTGTTAATAGAAAGCATTTGTCAAATGACAGTATGCTCTGGTGATTTTATATGTGTTGTAAACAGGGCAAATGCTATCAGTATGACATGACTATTGGTGTCACTGACAGGTTTGTCAGGCATAAAGAGAGAGACAGCTAAATTCTGACTGACTGCAAAAAATCAATTACTGCCTTTTTCAGCTGGTAGCAATCCACTTTGGTAATACAGGCAGTTATCCTCATTACACTCCAAGAAGGTACAGCATCACTTTTATCAGACTACAGATGTGCCATGTGAGATGGTGCTCAGCTGTCTTTTATAGTTTCAGAGCTTTAAAGGAGTAACAGGATAAGTCAGCTCCTATCAAAGACAGAAAAGCTGAACTCAAAAGTTCTAAAGGTCATTGGAAGCAATTAATTACTGGTAGTGAAGTATCTGTATACAAGGGCAAAAGCCACTGAAAGTTCAGCAGGCATGACAACGTGTGTTTGAGTACAAGATTAGAGTTTACTGAAATAGGCAGTGCTTGGTGAGAATCACAGAGGGGTCCCATTCTCATTTTAGATTTTCCATGGCTTCCCAGCAAGCTCACAAAATATAATGGCCTGATGAACGGCATGCAAGTGTGACCCAGCAGGTAAGTGAAGGCAGATTGGGCATAGATTTATTCTTCAATTTGTTCAGCCATCAACATTGACTGACTCCTGGTGTCACAGAAGGGGTCTGTCTTGTACAATCATAAAAAATGGCTATTTTTGCCTTTTTAAAATAATGTCTAAATGGGTAGTCATCTGTGAGCTGCTAGCAACATTTCTCTGAATTTTTATGTAACTTGCAAACCAGACATGGTTCCCAGAGCATCTTGAGGAGGAGTTACCCTACCCCAGGTGCGTTTTCTTGAACTCCTGTAGCTCAAGAAGTTAGCACAGCTGCAGTCTAATTTCTTCTGCCCCTGTATGCCTCCTGCTGCTGCTGTTGCTGCCTCGTACCCCAACAAATTTCCTTCTATCATGTGTCTCAGCAGGTAACATAAACATAGATGCACTTCCTCTAGGTAGCCACAGACTAGTTTTGCTACAAAATGTTTCTATTTTTAAAACATAAATCAAGAGAAGGATGTAAGTGCCTATCTACGCGTTTTATCCAACATGGTATTTATTTAGGAGTCAGCATTATTACCAGCCACAGATTTTTTTATGATCATTTGAGGAGATCCATCACTGCCTAGCTCTAGAGAGCCCCACCACTGTTCAAGGAGATGGATGCTGGGCACCTGGCCTGTCAGCAACCTGAGCCACGCCAGCATGACCATGACACACATACCATTTGTCACCTATGCTGTGTGCCTCCTGATGCACAGTGTGAGATACGCTATGCTCCAACAGCTCTTCTTAACGTGCAGAATAACATCACCTCCAATTCACTTGTATCATGTGTACAACAGTACTCCTAAGTAATGGTCATATTTTTATAAAAGTAATATATTAGATGACATGCTATGTATGCCTGAAGGCACAGGAAAGGGAAGAATATGGATATGCCTTTCTGAAAGCACCCAAGCAGCTTGTGAGAAACTGTGGCACCAGTTGTGGAGGTGCAGTAGGGTGCCTTGGGGCTAAGGGAAGCATGCTGGGTTGCCTACATGGACATGACATGAGGTGAAGATCCTTGGAGCTGCCTGGCAAGCTGTTTTTTCATATTGTACCCCCAGTATGAGTGCAGCCTCCCTCACCCCAGTACTGCATGAGCAGTGAGACTGTCTGAAATTAGAACTCCTGCACTTGTCAGTGAGTGTGTTATGCCAGTGCATAATATAAATATAGTAAATATATTTCTTGAGGGGATACCATGAGTAAAAGTATTGCTTGTGCCAGACAATTTGTTTGGCTTATTATCCTTAAGACACTGATCTCATCAGACTTTTAGGCCAAAGACTGAGTCCAGCCTGCTAATATCATTCACCCACCTGCAAGCTGCCTTCCATGGCTTTTTTTCTCCAGGGCATTTTCTAAACTCCCTGTTCACATGAGCACCTGTCCCAAGATCAAAACATGGGTTTCCCTCCTCACTCAGGTGCCCATCCAGCCATGCAGTGGGGTAGTGCAGCCCCACTGTCACAAGGTAGGCAGTGTATGGCTTCGTACAAGGCCCTTGATGAACTCCAGCTGACAGGTGGGTGTTGCAGATTTAACTAAATTCAGTGCTTTATTTTTCTTCTCCTCCTTCTGTCAGTGGTTCAGCTTCTAGCCACGGCATATGCAGAAATCTGTTCTACAGCTCTACATGCAACATTTGTGTGCAGCTACATGCCAGAACATCACTGCAGTTCAAAGCTCTGAGCTGATAACCCCACAGCTATCTGAGCCTTACATGGCTCATCAGAGTCATGCTCACAGCCTCACAGCCGGTTGCTGTCATTGCCTCTGCACAGGTTCCTTGACAGTTGAGTGCAAAACACAGTCAGTGCTGTTTTGGGGGTTCTTGTAGTTCGGGGGATGCAGTACCTTCCCAAAAATATACCTGTCCACAAAAGCAGGTAAGCAAAAGCTACACACAATCACTGATATTTTCATGCAGAATACATTTTGCATTCTTGTAACAGCATCTATGAGATTTTAGGCTCACAGATACAGCTATGACAAAGTATTTAAGAAAATTATGTTCATCTCATCTAAAGCCCCCATCTCAGCTTTCCATGCTTAGAAGTTCTAGTTTTACTGTTTAAAAATTTGTTTAATTGAAAACAAATGGTTTCTTTGATAACATATTAGAGCATTTATTGTAAAATGCACCAGAAATATGTCCCCTCATCTCCTTTTTACTGTTATGTTAAGGGTCTCTTCTGCCCCTTACATCCTTACCTTTCTTCAGGAGAAGGTCTCCAGGACATGCTGCCAAAGAGGAAGGTTCTAACATGAAACAACAGGAAAATGTAGTGGGGAATGCATGTCAGGCCTGTCGGGATCAGATAGCCATAAACATTTGGAATAAAGCCAGAAACTGCCAGACTCACAAAACTTTGCAAAACTCTAGCTGTATTTGTTGGGGGCAAATGCTGCTTCACACTTGCTAACTCATGATACATTCCTGCTACAGGCTGCTACGGGGCAGGAACTAAATGAGGTTAGTGGTGGGTAAGTTATTGAGACTGCTGTGACAGAGAGGCAAAACAGCTGCATGGGTTGGCCCCCTACAAATAGTGCCTGAAGGCTAAATCCTCTTATTTTAGACTGTTGTAATGCTAGTAAGCTCAGGCTTGCTAAGAATTTTTTGCATTCTCTGCAAATACCTATGTAAAGTAACCCAGTAAATTTAACAAGCACTTTGCCTGAGTAAGGACTGCATTGTTCAGGCACTGTGAATTAGTCACTCTTCCTAAGAAAACAATCAGAATAATATACCGCGGTAACTTTTTCTTTACAAAGATTATCCACAAATACCTGCTTTCATAATGAGAGGCTGACAGTGGTATCTCTGTGGAATGACGGCTCCCAAAAGCCTCATGTGCAGCTGGCAGCTGAAGCAGTGACAGGAGAGTGGTGAGTGCTGGACTCCGCTCCCTGCTCAAGGAATTACTCCTGTTGTGGAAAACCAGCAAAAAATTGGGGTAGGCTGCCAAGAACAGCAGTTGAGTAAGACTGCATTGGGTAACAGTTGGACAAAGCCAGGGAATAGCCTACCTACAGTTACTTCAGTGTCTCAGCATCTTACCTACTCTTAACCCCAGTGATTCTGACTGTGTTTTATTACTACTCAGAGTTTATCAGCAGCAGCGTAGCCTGCCCCTCAAATTCACCCAAACAGCCTGGAACTACAGACAGCTGGCCAGCGGCCAGAACTCCTACCCAAAGTGAAGTGAAAGTGCAAACAAGCAGTGAGAAAGAACCTGCCTGCACTTGGTGAGAACAGGAATTATGTAAATCTCATGTTGGAGCGGGATGATGTTCCCCTTGCCTCTGGACAGGGCATGATCATTGTGGCTCTACTGAACAAAGAAATTAAAATACATCCCACTTTTTTTACTTGTTCTGTCTAGGGAAAAAAAAGATTCACTTTTTTTTTTTAGGTAATTAAAAAGTTTTACTAAACTATAGAATTATTATTATATATTTTCTGGGACTTTCTCATTTCTATAAAGACATCCAGCAAAAAAGAAGTAAACAACCAACAAACAACCAGTTCAAATTAACAGTCATAAACACTCCCAGCTCCAGACAACACTTTGTGAACAAAATCTATGCTAAAAAACAAGTCATGTAAATTGCTATACTTGATACAGGCTGTGCAGAAATGTATCTTGTTGTGTCCATATATAAAATTCCGTCATGTATTAAGTTTGTGGCAAAGAAACAGAAATAAGGAAAGGATCACACAAGTGATTCAGTCTCCACATTTTATAATACTAGCGCAAGATCACAACCACAGCCATCCTCTTTTTCCAAACCACACTATTAGCAAAAACATCCTCAAACTCTGAGTAGCATGGTGGGAACCCAGTCAAGGAACACTGAAAATACAACTATTTTTTGATCTTCTGCTGTTTAACCAGGTAGGTCTCCTTAGCAACAGCCTAGTAAAGCCTTTATGCTGGGGCAGTACAGGAATGCAGCATGTGGTGAGGCAGACACAGTCTCAGGCAAAGAGGAAGATTTGCCTGCATTTAGTATTCAGATAGCCAACCTGAGGATTGTGCTAGATCCTCAACTGCAGAATGGTGATGTATAATTACAGCATGTAGGCATCGTTTTTAATTTCTTTCTACTCTCTCTTTGCCTGGCCAAGCTATTGCAGCTCTTTAATATGCAGACCCTCCTCCTGATAACTCTGATTATGTGGAGAAGGATTGCTGCTCTGGGTCGTTACATAGGACACCAGTCCAGCAACACAAGACAGGGCAGTGAGCAAAGCAATATTTCTTCAACGTGGCAGTCATGTTCATTCTCCACTGACTGCACTACGTGAATGTGAGGCTCTCTTGACCAGCAACTGATCCTAAATTCCTATTATAGAACCTGCCTTTTTTTTCTAGGGCTGTAGGATACTTCTCCCAGCCTAGTGCCATGCTGCCAGCAGGAGCAGCGCTAAAGTCAGGTCCTGGTTTGAACTGAGGGTAGGCTGGCAGGAAAAGCAGTTTTGAAAGCCCCGGGAGCAGACAACCCACAGAGGGAACAACGCAGCATTCCCAGCAGCAGCTCTTGGCTAGCCACAACAGCAGGCACAGCAAAGCCCTGGCCTGTGCCCCAAGCAGCCACCAGTGCCAGATGCCTGGCTTCACTCTGGCAGCTTTATAACTATACCCAAGCCGAGACCAAAGCTACCAGTAATGTTTACGGAGCCTCAGGTTAAACTGGTTTAGGTTATTCCCTACAAAATGTAAGAAGGAATGGATTTTCTTATGTCTTCTAAACAACACAAGAAAAATACTAGGAAGCCACCTCCCTCTTACCCTGACAGATATTTAAGAGAGGCCTTGCGCTGTTTTTGGCTGGGAGAGAGTCGATTTGCTTGATAGTAGCTGGTATGGGGCTGTGTTTTGGCTTTGGGTTGAAAACAGTGGTGATAAAGCCGAGGTGTTTTTGT
>JAVJGJ010000057.1:16358189-16394049 GCA_035590215.1 Microhierax caerulescens
ATAAAAGGAATATCTGGGTATTTTCTCTCAATCTTTCAATCTTATGTCTTTGTTCCCCATCTTGTTTTCATGAATGGCTTGTGAGTCAGGTGGAATTATCTGCGTTACCACTGGAGAAGTGATTTCCTAGAAGACAATTAATTCAGCCTGTAGTTGAACTTGTCTTATATTTCTGGCAGTGGGCTGCTTGAATATCTTAAGTTTAATCTCTGTGCTCCTTTTACAGAAGCAGAAAAAGGCAACAGTAGTGCTACCAACCAATTTAAAGTTTATTCATTCATTCAGGATATTATCATGACAGGTGTTGCGGGAAGGGGTGTTTTGATGATGTAACTCAACACTTACAACCAGCTGTTGGTGCAGGAGGCAGTTCTGCTGTCCTTCCCTTGTAAGCTGTAAACTTGAAACTCCTTTTAGCAAACTCTTTCTGATAGAAACTGAAGGAAAATTAATCTTACCAAAGAGCCTTCTGCTGGTTTGGCGCCCTGAACTGGCTAGTTTGGTGTAGGGGAAGCAGGTCTTCTAGGCAGCAGCAGTAGCATAAGAAAGATGACAGGACTGTGCAGTTGAGATAGCAACAGGCTGTTCCCAGCAGTAGCTGGATGCTGGGCTGGCTTAGCCTCAGAGTTGCAGGGGTGAGAGTGTTACTGCCTGCCTAGCACCTGCTCACAATCTTGGCTAGAGTAGGAAACAGAGAAATGGTGCAGTGGGTGCTTCCAGCACCTTCTGTCTTGCGGTGCTTTTCTAGCAATTGATATGTGCAGGATGTCTCACTCTTCCTAATCGTGCAGACTGCAGAGGAGAAGGTTCCTGTCTGGTACATTATGGATGAATTTGGATCACGCATTCAGCATTCAGATCAGCCTAGTTTTGCAACAGCACCTCTGTTTTACATGCCGCAACAAATTGCTTACACTGTTCTCTGGCCTTTGAGAGACCTTGAAACTGGTGGTAAGTGTGCCAAGTATTTTTAGTTTTTTTTCTCATGCTTGCAATAAAAGACAGGACATATTCTTACAAGTCATTGAGCACTTTGCAGTAAAACAAATATTTCAAGACCAAAATGAATGCATATTTGTAATGCTATCAAATGTAAAAGATCTCTGCTGGATATTTCCATAATTTATGTGACATAGAGGCCTTTATCAGTAAAAAATGTTGCTAATGTTTTATTGACAGAGATCTGATATCTTGAATCACTGTCTCTGAGAGCAGAAAATTTCCTTCAAAGTCTGTTTGCAGCTTTGAGTCAGTAAAGTACTGGCAGTTGGGAAATGCCAGGCCAAAGATTTATTCCTGTCCTCTTGGTTGGGGGCCCCCATCATGTGGATGAGAAATGGCTTCAGACTAATTTTTGCATCCTAAATAATACCCTTCTTAATATAGTTTTTAAATTTAATTTTACATGTAAATAACAAACGCTGTAGTATTAACTGTTCAACTGTTATTTGTGTGATATGCCATGAGGAGGATTTGCAGTGGAGAATGAAGGGCAATTCCTAAAGGTTCTCTTTGTTTTGCTGTAGATGAAGTGACTCGTGATTATGCTCATGGGGAAACAGATCGCTTGATCAGGAAGTGTGTCTTGTTACCATGGGTACCTACTGAAGTGTTGGATGTCAACTGTTTTACACCAGAGCCGTCAGATGAGCATTACCAGGTATAATTTTAACAAGTTACTCTCATATTTTATCTCTTTTAAGAGGAAGCAGTGTCTGAAAAAAACATTGCAGGAGTTCTGATTTTGCTTTTTAGGCTTAAAGATTGATTTAGAGTATAACTATTAAATAAAGAAAAAATTTTGAAGAAAGCATGGTGAGACAAGAAATGTCCTACATACAATGTTTAACTGTTTAAAAACTGAAGCATGAGTTCTAATGTGTTTCTGCAGTAATTTTTACAAGCATGCTACAAGGTACTTCTTATGAGGTACCCGTCTTCCAGTTAGATATCTGATAACTGTCTAATAGGCTTACCAATTTGATGTATTAGTGTAGCACTTCTGGTCAGTCTTGAATTACAGAAAGATTTGGTTTAGTATTTTAGGAGTGGTTATATTTTTCAGTCTGTTACTCATTTCATGTCATGGATTAGAACCATTACATATTGGAGCAGAGACATCTTTAATTTGATGGCACTGTTACAAAGTGCTTATCTGTTTTGCTCTCCTTTCTACTAATGCTTGTGGTATTTTAAGGATGTGAAATTACCATTGTTTGAAATCCTCTTTTCACAAACTAAGTCTGCATGAGATTCTTTTTTAAGAACAATGAAGAAACCTGATGTCTATGAGGATGATAACTGGCCACTAGCTGTCCAAAGTGCAGCTTCTAAAGAAAAATTTATAACCCATCTATCTGTTTCTTATGATAGAGGATAGGCATAATTGCTGGATCCAGCATGTTAACACTATCTAGTCAGAAATGAAGTTAACCTGCTTCTGCCAAATGAAAGTATACTCAAAATAGCTAGGCTGTTTTGTAACTGAAGTCAGATTGCCCTGGTTGGGATTTTGCATTTTTGGAAGAGAGACGTACTTTGCATTTACAGATGAGGAACAACAGTGTACCCACAGTTCCACGTCATACAGGTGTTCTCTTGGCAAAAGTGCCTGGATCTCAGATAAGGCGATTTTTTGCATGTGTTCTCTGGTTTGGCATGGTCAGGTCAAGTTAAAAAATTGTGTCTGGCAAATGGGCAAACAGCATACTCTTTACTGCTGCACCTTAAAAACATCTTCTCAAATTATCCTTTTTTACCTTTATTGTGTCTCTGCCACTCAGCTATTGAGAAGACATGACAGGAAAACAGTGATGCTAGAACCAACCAACAGAGCTTTCTTTTACTTCAGAATGTATAGCTGTAGATTAAAGTCTTAACTGGTGACAGACCCGTGAATAACAGCTTAGGGCATTGCAGATCCTTGAACACCAGAAGTGAGATGGCTATAAAGAGATACCATGTTGCTGACACTAATGCCCCTGTTTTCACATAAGCAGAGCTACCTGTGCAAAAAAGTGCAGACAACTTCAGAGGTCTGTTCACAGCATTAATATGTGAGCCAGCAGTTATGCTGGGAAATTCAATTGTGTGAAAATGTTTCTAAATGTTTATGCAAGTCATACAGTTTCAAAATTGCTTGCTGCTATTGCTGTACAATTTCTGCTTTACTACTGTGTGAAAATAATCGCTTGTTAAATGGGCTGTGTTGTTTGTTTTTACTGTAGCTAAGGATGTTGTATTTCTTATTCTAATTTTCCTTTAAATAAACCTGAAGGCTTCAGTGTTCTATTTAAAAGAATCACAGAGTTGTTAGAGCAACATTGTGGCTCAACTTTTACCTGCTCTTTGCTCTGTTACCTAATTCTAGTGTTCAACACAGACCTCAGAGGCTGTAACTGAAATAGTACATGGGTAATGATTGGGCAATGGTTGCAGAAACCAGTGTCAGGGGAGGTAGCTTCTAATGAAATGTCTGGGATGGAAGAAGTATCTGTTGGGGGGACTAGAGTAGTTGCTGTTCTGAAACAGCTCCCTGTGCTCGAGTTACTGAGAAGACAGTAGTGAATCCTCTGGTATGTTCTGAGAATTGTAGGCTTCTCTTAAAAGTACAGGCTCCCTTCCTATTGTTAGGTGATTGTGGAATTATTTTGTATTTGTACTGTCCAGTCTGTTTTAGAAAGTGATGTCTGAGATCTTTGATTATGGTTTTGTTTATGCTTTCCACTTATGTATGATTGTATCCCCTATAACAGCCTTAAAGGTAAAGAGGTATATCCATGGCTGCATGGACATTTTACCGCTGCTGCTTACAAGGACAGCCTCCAGCAGCTGGAACTCGGAGCTCTTGCAGAACAGCAACTACTTCAGTTTCTCAAGATGTACTTCTCCCATCCTAGAATTTCTGTGAGCTACATCCTGTGTCAGGGTATCAGCAATGATCCAAATATACGTTTCCTTTTATCAGTCAGAGGTTGTAAAAGATGGAGTGTGATTTTTCTAGAATGTTTACTACTGAAGACTGCAAAAAGCCTTTTGCTCATTTTTGCAGGAGCAGAATTAGGCCTCCTATAATTTAATTTTTTTTTTAGTTATCTGTAATAAAACACCATGGCTAAATGGTCAGTCTTCTGTTTTTTTTGGGAAGATAGTAACTTCATCTTTCACTGCATATGATCATCTGTAATTTGATATTTTGTTTAATGCTTAGGAGAAACAGGAATTTCTCAGGGTGTGTTGATAAGCCCTGGTCTTGAAGCTGATTTCTTGTTCCTTTTTTGCTAATAGCCTTTTACCTCTGATTCCCTTCTGCCTCTGCTCTAGTACTGATTGTTTTTTTCTGAGCAGCATATTCATAGCACTATATTTATTAGAATGTATTTGGTGAAATTCACCTGCGCTGAAGGCGATGGATCAATAAGATGTTCGGTTGGACTGTCATTTTTACTTTGACTACAAATGCACCTGTATATATGTATTTATATATATATACTTTACATACATAAAGAAAGGAATTGTAGAAAACAACCCGTAAAGGTTTACAATTTAAGAAAATTTCAACAGGCTGTTGCTAATGAAACACTTGGATGAACATCAAATCATACAAAATGTTTTACCTGTAGCTTCTCCTTAAAGCCTATGTTGGTTTTCAGTCACTTCTTTCAGTAACCTGATTGTGCAGACTTCAAAATTCAGCTTGGTCTAAGCTGCTGCTCATATCTGCTGAATATTGTGGACCTTTATCTAAGGCTGCTAATTTATTCTGCCTAGTATTAACTTTCTGTGTGTTTTTCTGTTTTGTTTTGTGTTTTAGGCTATTTTAGCAGAAAACAAGGAAAAACTACCTATAGCAATAAACCCACCAGTTTTTGACAAAGGCAAAGTTTTCAAGTACGTATCTGCAAACACAATGCTTTCTTACCAAGTTTAAGTATAATAATTGGAGCATGCTGAGGCTGAACAGCTTTTTCCAGCTTTGAACAAAGGCAAGCTGAAGGTGTGTTTATACGTAGCCGCTTGCTTAAGATGCTGATTTACTAGTTGTTCTTGTTGGATTCTTCAGAGTAAATGGATTGTCACTTACAGAATTTCCAAAAATATACATTTAGATTGTTTTTTTAAAATAAGTGCCACCTTCTGGGTGAAAGAAGAGTTGCATAATGTTACTTTCAACTATGGAATATAGCTATAGTATATAAGAAAGACTAAAGACTTCTGCATTATAGCATGCATGTCCATAGGGGTACGTATGCTTCTCTGTGCTGTGTGAATATAACAGATTATTCCCCTTCTTCAGTTGAGATTGCCACATAGGAATCTTGTCAAAACCTGGGATGTTTTAAACTGGGTATGTGCCTTACCGCAAAATTGTGAGTGTATGGTGTGAAAGTATTTCAGAAGAAAGCTGGAATAATGTTGCAAAGATGGGGATTTTTGTGAGCAAAAGCAGTTGCACTACATGGCTAGACTGCTTTATTACTAGTTTTATTCCAGAGAAGCATAGTATTGCATAGCATGTGCTGAGAGTTGCACTCCAGGGTGTTCGTAGTCTGACACTGGAATCCCAAGTTCTTGCTTGCAACATTTTGCTTAAGGGTTGAGGTTTGACTAAAACATGTTTAGTAGGTATACGCATACCCCAGCTGCTTGTGTTGAGGGGATTTGTTATTCTTTTGATGAACTTTGATTTTCAGTAATTCTTCTGAAGTAAAATCACTTTGAGTTGAGTGCCATTTGTTAACTTGTTCAGTGATAGTCTTATGTTTCATTGTGTAGTATAAATCTCTGGTTACAAGACTGTGAGAATAAGCAAAAGCTTATTCATCTAGTGTACTTGCCTCTGTTTCGGATAAGGGAGGCAAAGGTAGCTCCACTCTCATAGAGATGGAAAGAAACTGAGGATCTTGGGAACTGTTGAATATTTTTCACTGCTACCTCATTATTTTGCATCTCATATTTCAGGTGAATGGCATTCACATCAGGGAAGGAATGGGGGAGACATGCCAAATCCTTCCTGCTCTCCTTCTAAGGAATGTCATCAGCACTGTCCATGTACCCTTAAGGGTTTTCTTCTCTTCTTTATCCAATTTCTGTCTGGAATGGAGAAAGGAGAACAGCTTGGCTTCCACAGGAGGCCAGAAGATCCTCCTTGCATTCTGAATTTTATCTGCTAAAGTTCTTCCAGGAGCAGGGTAGCATCTCAGAGTCCAGATGACCTAGTGGGAGCTACAGTCTTCCAGTGCTCTTGGCCCCTTTCAGAGCTTGAAAGGTTTTAAGGCTGCCACCATGGATGCACAGATGGGAATGTATGTAGCTTCTTAATGTGCAAGCTCTGCCTTGTGTATTGCCGCTGTGTAGGGGATTTGGAAGAAGTTAAATGCATGCAATTATGAAGTTTAGAACCTGGGACACAAGTTGTTAGTCATCTCGTTTCCAAGTAAAGCGAAGACACAAAATGGGAAAATGAAATAAATGTTTAACCTGAATCCTGAAAAGCAAGGGAGCAAGTAACATGTAGTTTAATATAGAAAAATTATAGGTTCAAGTAGGTCTTGTAGCATTAATAGTAACTGCTGCCCTAGGGAGACTGTTCTATCCAGCTATGCTGATTGCTGGCTTGAAAAAAACGTGGATTAAAAGAACTAAATGTTTCAAAGACAAATTCATATAGAAAGTCCTTCCAGTTTGTGTTGGGCTTGATCATCTCTTTTGATCTCTTTTTTTGTTTCTCTTCAGCTACATCAGTCATTTTTTAAAGATGCCCAAAGAGCTGTGACAAGATGACAGCTCTTTGTTTTGATCAGAGCTTGTCAGCTCTGTGTTTTGGAAGTTGATTCTCATAACTGCTTCTTAGCTTTAAATGCTTTGAGTAAATTAAGTAACATTTAACATTTTTTATCTTACTTGCACAATACCACTGAATAATAACTTCTTTAATCTCAGACTTAGTAGCATCTCTACCAGGACTTCTGTATGACAAGGAGGGAAAAAATCATTCAGGAATTATGGTCAGCTGGCTTCATTAGATCACTGTGTCATTCATATCGGAGTGAAAGGTTCAAAATAGCTCTGCTAATACCACAGTACTGCAGTGTAGAGGTTCTATCATCTGTCAAACCCAGAATGGGACTTGGCGCATTTTTTTTATCTGTCTGTATTTTTATGTCTGTATGTGGATGTTTATTATCAGAGCAGACATTGTAACATGTACCAATTTATTATTAACATGTACTTATTTAACTAGAAACAAGGGAGTACCAGAGAAGACCTATTAGTTAAGTTTGGATCCAGCTACACAGGACTAGCGTCTTTGCAGGATGATAACATGTTGTAGGGTGTGTTTGTAAGGGGATGTTGGATGCTTCAAGACTTCCTTTTATCTTTCCCTTTTATCTTCAGATCACTGCTTTGATTCACTTTTGCTTCAGCAAGGACTAAAAGTTGCTCCACACCAGTGGGTATTTCGGTAGCTTGTATATGAAATGGGCTTGGTGGAACCTTGTCCTGGATCCAGTACATCAAATTTGGTATTGTGCTTTCCCCTAGTGTGCAGACTTAGAAGAAGCCACCACATATTGTAGAAAGAAATGCTAGGGGCGGTATGAAGATACTAACTTTGCTCTATTGCAACAGTGGGGAAATATTGGTGACTTGAACAGGGGTGCCAGGCTGATTCTCTTCATCTACAATGAAATGAAGTCATCTTTCTTAATCTTGGTCTCCAGCATAAACCGTATAACCATTGTAGTATGTCACACGTGGAGATATGCAAAACATCTTACATACTTTCCTTTTTAAATAATGTATTTCCCCCTGTGACTGGGCTGTTTTTACAATTAATTTCAGAGAAGTCTGTCTCGGGGGAATGTATCTTCCAATTGGTTAGTAGCGGAGGAGGAGAGGAAACTTGCACATTTGATAAGAATAGGTCTGGAGAGGAGGAAGAATGTAGTGGTTTCTCATGGAAAAAATTAGTAGTTATTTAGTCTGTTTAAATGTTCCCTTATTAGGAGAACTATTTCCTGTGTCAGTCTGTCTTCTTGAGTTGTCATGCTGAATTCTGAATGACCTCACTTTAACTGTAAAAACACCAAAATTATGTATAATGCTATATGCTTATTTTAGCATGTCAGATAGCGAAGTCGTTGGGTTTATTTGAAGGAGGTATTTAGTAAGATATGCAACATCTTGCCTTATTCTTAGTTATGCTCTGTAATGTGTATCAGGTTTGGGTTGGGTTTTGATGTGGTTTTTTAATGGGGCTGGGAGAGGATTTATATTAAACTTAAGTTGTGTGTTCTTCCTGCGCGTATTTCCATATGTTTTGATTGTTTAGAAATTTCTGTGTGTCAAGTTCTGAACAAATGAAAATAGTATTCTGAGGATGCTGAATTAAACTGTCAAGGTTTCCTATTAATTCTCGTTGATGACAGCAGGTTGATTTTTAGAGTTCTTCCTGCAATGAAGGCATTTATAAGGTCTCTCTTATGCAGGGGCTTTTCATGTAGAATAGTGATTTCATTAGTGCTTCTCTGTCAGGGACTTCGTCATTGTCTTCTGAATTGCCATTTTTGTGAAGTTGTAGGAGCTAAAGTATCTTTGAGGTAGCTGTCTCAAAATACAGGGTTTTTTAGCCTGTCCCACTTCAGTTTAAAGTGTTTGTATAGATTGAGATTGTCACAGAAAGTGTGTATTGGTAAAGCATAATTCCTGTAGAAAGCTAAGCTTAACTTTTCTCTGTTCAAGTTAATCAGTTTCAAAAACCAAACTGACGTTTTCCTTCATATGCCTTTTTTTTCTAGAGTTTTCACAGACATTCAGCAAGTCCTCAACAACCTGACACATCCCCGTTTTGTATTCACAGACAACGAGGGAGAAGCAGACATCCTCTACAACTTCTCACACTTCAAAGATTATAGGTTGCAATTGTTCCTCTGATACCATTTAGTTTTTTGCTATAAAAACTGTGCTCCCAAAGGCCTCCCAAGCTTCCTTCTTCACCCAACAACTTCTCTGTTTTGCAGAAAGCTAAGTGAGGAAAGGCCTGAGGTAATGCTGAACCAGTTCCCGTGTGAGAACCTCCTGACTGTCAAAGACTGCCTGGCATCCATTTCTAGACGAGCTGGAGGACCAGATGGGCCAAGATGGTTGCCTCGTACTTTTAACCTTCAAACAGAATTGCCTCAGTTCATCAGCTACTTTCAGCAACGTGACAGAAGGTAGCTTGTGTATCCCCTTCTGTGCTTTCTTGATCCCACTTTCTTCAAATATCGGTAGCCTGTATTTTGGGCTTAGCAGCTGTACACTGCCATGAGTTTGCTCTTCCTGCATTTATGTTCAAGTGAATTTTACCTGGAAATGGTGAGCTTAAGCAATGCATTTTGAAGCGCAGAAACTTCACCATTATTTGAATACAGATTTGTGTTGCTTTTTGTCTAGTCAAGATGTTACCTCTTGTATTTAACAAATATGCAAAGGATCAAAATGTGTTTGCAACAAATGTGTGGTTTTTTTTTTCTCCAGGGGACCAGTAGCAGTTGTACTTGCTCTTAAGCCAGAGTGGAAAATGTTTATAGGAGTTGTGTACTGGGTACTTGGGTTCTATAAGGCTGTGAAAGTAAAACAGTTTTAGTGTTAGCCAAATGCAGTCATGGAGCTTTAGGGTTTTAAATAACGTGCTCTTTCCACTGCTGCAGCTGCCTTGGAGTGGATGAAAACTAAGATTTTCTTTTAGTAAGACAGAGAAAGAGGTCATTAGGTACTGCTAATGGAATAAGCTCTTATGCCTACCATGGAGTCTTCTGGTTTAAAGACTGCTGCTTTGGTGATGCTTGCTTATGATGCCACCTGCCAGGTGTTTAATTTGGCCGTTCTTTGCTCTAAGTATTCTCTTACTGACTGGTATGACCAGGAGAGAGTATTCCTTACATGTATCCCTAGTGTGTGATGTTTTGATTCCTTTTTAATTTCAAGGATTGAAAGTGATTGTAATGTGTATGTAGGGAATGGGAAGGAGAGGATAGGAATTTTCAAATTAACAAACAAAATAGACCCTCTTAAGTTAACACCACAAACTTCAGCTCAGTTTATGCTGTTTATCGTGAAGCTCAAGAAGTTTTTTAGGATGCTGTAATAGATTGAGGAAAGGACGACATCAGGTGTCACCCTGCCCTTATTCAGAAAGGCACATTGAAAGACCAGCATGTTGCCTGTTTTCTTCAAGAATATTTCAAAGAATTTTGCCCCTTGAGGTAACTAGCTACTAGAAGGTGAGACGGTGGTGGTGTGCTTTCGTTTTCTTTCAATTTGCACTGTTGAAATATTGTGTGATTTCTTCCCAAAGAGCTGAGTTATGGTGTCATTTAATGTGAATGATTTGGAGATGCAATTAGGGAATCAACTTGGAAAACTGCAGATTGCACTGTGACCTGTGCGTGTTCATGATGATGCTGTGCTGTTGATGGGGGGGTGGGGTGTCCCTTTTGAAGGAGTCTGATGCAGAAGAAGGAAATAAACAGTGAAAGCATGCTGGGCCTTAACTGAAAAGATCATTAAAAGCACTGCCTTTTCTCTCTTTTATGCCTAAGGCCTGCTGCTCCCAGTTGTCAGTCAAAACTCCTTAGTTCTTGCACCATAGCCCACAGCTTTATAAAGTATTTATTCAGGGGAGTACATAAATCAGTTCAAATGAGTGTTCAGACAGATGAATGAGGTGGATACTTACAGGTTTTGGCTCTTCTCTCCCTCCCTCCCTCTCTCTCTCCCCCAGAGGAGAAGACAATCACTGGATATGCAAACCATGGAACTTGGCCAGAAGCCTGGATACCCACATCACCAACAGTCTTAACAATATCATCAGGCATAGGGAAAGCAGCCCAAAGGTTAGAACACATGGTTTTGAATATGATTTAAAGGCAACAGCTGAAAAAAATGCTTCATAGGAGGAGTCTAAAAATGCAAAGAAGGAAATTTATCTTCTACAAATTTCACATACTGGCCATAAGCACACTGTTTCAGTCAATTCAGAATTGATTCAGATTCAAATTGGTCAGCTCCATTTGTTGCAGTGATGAACTTGGAGCCTGCTGTTTTCTTGTTTAAAAAATAAAACTTGTCCTGACAGTAATGAATACTCCAGTATGGTGATGCTGTAATGCTAATCCTCAGACTGACAGATGAACACACATTAGGTATTGTTAGCACTGTTCGTAAATTCTGGGATGTTATTGCTTCTGTCCTGTGGTTGATCATTAGTGCTGATCCACAGCTCTACTCGGTGGCACGAAGTACCGCCTTTGCCAACAACAGATGAATCATGGAGCTTTTTATAGGGAGTCTGCGATACACAGTCATACCTCACAGTGTCACTTCAGCTTTATTTCTCTTGGTTTGAGGACTACGTGTATTTTCTGGAATGCAGAAATACACAAAGAATTGCTTCACATTTCTAGTTTAAAACAAGATCACTGAAACACAGTGTTTATAATAAATAATAAGAATAAAATTCTGGTTTTGTTTTTTTTTTTTAAAAAGTAAGCATATTCTGGCCTCCCACTTTACCCCACCCTGATGTCAAAGAGTTTGATAAAAGGTACCTATTTGCATAACAACATTTTGTATTGTTACACATTTCTAAAAAAATCCTGAAGTGCATATAAGGATACCTTAAATCATTGAGATCCAGTGACACTTTCTTTTCATTTCAGTTTAATTATATTTACTGTGTTTTTGCTTTGTTATAGGTAGTGTGCAAATATATTGAAAACCCAGTTTTGTTTCACCGAGAAGATGTGGGGATGGTTAAATTTGATATCCGTTACGTTGTATTGCTGCGGTCTGTAAAACCACTCAAGCTGTATATCTATGATGTATTCTGGCTGCGCTTTTCAAATCGGTAATTATGTTCCCCTCACTAATGTAGAGGGGCTTAGAATTAAAACTGATACTTTGGAATCTAAGGCATTGTTTTATTCCTTTAGGGCATTTTCACTTGATGATTTGGATGACTATGAGAAGCATTTCACAGTCATGAATTACGCTCCTGGTATCACATTAAAACAGGTAAGCAAACAGTCTAAAATACTCCCTTGCCTTTCTACTGTTAGAAAATCTTCTAGTGCCTCCTTTGTGACTGTGGCCAAATAATCTGTTCCACTTAAACAAGCAGTCAGGGTGTTGAAAGTACCCAAAGTCCTAAGCAAGTATTTTCCTAGACTCTTTCCCTCCCACCCATGTCATCTGTGATTATATAAGGTAATACAAACCTACATCCTGAATATAACCCAAATTGATAGAGAGCAGTAAAAGAATTATTAAAATGGGAATTAAACATTGTCAAAGGCCTTAGTGTGATCTTCTGTAATGAGAAATACTATAACAAGGAAGATATTCAGGAGTTGTCAAATTCCCTAGTTCTCTACCTGGATTTGCATGAATGGCAAGAAATACTTGATACTCTATTTTCTTGTCATGTTTGCTCAGTCATTCCCAACCAAAACGGTCTTTGATGTTGCTAAACTGTTTTAGGTACACTGTGAAGAATTTATTCCTCTGTTTGAAAAACAGTATCCTGAATATCCTTGGACAACAGTACAAGTAAGTCAGTTCATCTTTCTTGTGTAAATGTTCATGGATATTTTTTTTTACTCAACAAACGAGCTTTTCCAGAAGTGTTGGGTGGTTTGTTTTTTTCTCATGAGACGTACTTCATGTGTATCGGTTCCACAAATTATATCGATGTTAACCTTTACTTTAGAAACATTTCTTAACTTAGCATAATTGCCCCCCCAAACACTCTGTTGTTAGCATTTGAGAATTTTATTTCATGATTATACTATGAGAATTCTTTATATTGGACTTACTAATAAAGCCAGTCCTGACTATCATCAGGATCCTGCGATCAGGATCTTTTTTGCTTGCAAATTCTTTTTTGCCGAAGGTTGCCAATAATCTAAGCGCACAGTTGTGAAGATTTAGTACTTCATGCAAAAGGCAGGGAAGTCCAGAATATAAAGCGTGCTGATCACTACAAATGTTGCTCACATAACTGTGTAAAGGTTTTTTCAAAGCCTTTGCCACTCTTCAGCAGAATATGAACTCTGATGCTGAAAAGCTGAACCACTGAGGTATTGAGGCTCTTGCTTCCTTTGTTCCAAATGGCTTCACAGGATAAAGAGGTGTCAGAACAAGTAGGAAACTAAAGTGAATAGGAAATTACAGTGTATAGTAATCTCAGTGGAATGACCTCACAGGTTTTGATTTATCCGTTTTAAGTAGAGCTGTTGGTCTAAAGGTCTCCCTGTACACTTCCAGGTTAGCTTGCTGTGCCGTGCACTGGAGCTCACTTACAAGATAAGGTTGTGCCCAGGTGGCTGATAGAAATAAGCACTACCCCTGCTCCAGGTGTACTATGCTTGAAGGGTCACACTGCCAGATCGGATAGTGCAGAGGCTCTATTTGTATACCATATATATGCCATATGTATGGCATTTTCAAAATCTTACTGTCTCTGAGATACTAAGTTAGAACCCCTGTTAATTAAATTAATTCTTGCCTTTGAGACTGCATGCAGAATTTCCAGCTGCTGACACAACTTCTTTGTGTTAGTAAGCTGGCTAGAGCCTTGTGCCCTGGTCATCACATTAATAGCTTTTTCACAAGAAAACAGATGGTTGCTAGGGCATCTTTTATCTGGGAGGAGGAAGCTCTAAGTACTGTAGTTCCATAAAATATGCAGGAAGGCAGATGAGTGCCACCTTATTGATCTTTGTCTGTAATTCATGCTTGAAAGAAGCTGAATGTGAAGGGATGGTTCAGAAACATGCACAAAATTGAGTGGTTGCATAATTGCATATTTATCAGGAGCTAGAAGATGTAGAATAAACAGTAGCTGAGCATTTATATGAGCATATGCTTTCAAAAATAAATAAATTACCCAACCGTGGGCTGATTTCCATAAATTAATTTACATTAGTTTTAAGTAGAGCCTCATATCCAATCAATGATGCTCAAATATGACAGGTTTTGCAGCATTATGTTTAAAATAGTCTGGAAGAGACTACAAGGAAGAGAGATGTCAGATATATACTGTAAGTTACCTAAAGTGGTACTGTGTGCAGAATAGGAAGTACTACACCATCTTTTAATTTGCAGAAGGAATGGTTCACTGTAGTATAAATTCAGTGCTAAAATTCACACCTGTATGTTCTTTCTGGTTTATTTCACTTTCACATTGGGTATCTGACTGTTGCTCAAAATACCAATGTAGTATGTTAAAATCTCCATGTCCCCATGACCCTTTTTACGGGGGTGTAAGTAGGTAGAATATTTTTCATTGAAGAACAAAACAAAACAAGAATACAATTTAATAGGCAGAAAAAAGGTCAAACTTCACAGCCGTACTGCTGGTCTTCACAGCACTCTCCTGGGCTTTCTTTTTCCCCTCCTCTACATGTAAGTGCAATACTGTACACAATGCCTGAGAAAGAGAGTTAATGCTAATATTAAATTCCCTGTTTTCAGGATTTCTGTGATGCTGACTTGCTCCCCAGAAAAGGCCATGGATATTATTTCTAGGTGCTCAGCACTTTCTCTGTATTGTCTTTAGGTCTAAATGCACATTTTGAAGCTAATACTGTGCACAATTATAATTTGTTGGCTAGTGTAACTTACACAAACTCTTTAAAAAGCTATGTGAATAAAGTGATTAAAAACATGTTCATCACTTTTATTTATGAGTTATTGGAACCTCACTTCTCATTCAGATACCTTTTTCTGTTATTAGGCAAATATTTTTAAGGCATTTGCTGAATTGTTCCAAGTTGCTTCAGCTAAACCTGCACCTCTTGGCATCTGTGATTATCCATCGTCAAGAGCAATATATGCTGTTGACTTGATGCTTAAATGGGACACCAGCAGAGATGGTGAGAAGCTCGTTTCTTTGAATATTGAATTATTTATATTTGTGGACCCTTTCAGAAATGTATTTCTTCTGTCTGAACTCTTACTGTTTTTTCAAGCAGTGTCAATTGTGTGCTCTGTGCCTCCTACTGACATCAAAGTGTATCTGTAGCTGCAGATCTGCGGGGTTAGCATCCACCATGCTGGTTAACAGGAGTGATCAGGGAGCTGTTAACTGTACTAGGCCGAGTCCTTGTTTCCCTTGTGCCCCTGCTACTGCTGTTCTCTGGGGTGTTTTTAAACAAAAAATAAAAACCACCAAACCAACCAACACACACACACACACACACACCCCCCAACCTCAGCTGTACAGCAGTGTAGTTACTCTGACAGCAGCGAGTTTTCTTTCCTATTTATGCTGAATGTCTGAAATACCTGTCTCTATGAAAACCTTAGCGACATCTTACTATCTTGTGGCTTCCAGGCTTGGACCAGTGTCTTCAATGCACAGTTACTTATTAAAGCAGGGAAGGGACCACCTTCACCATTTCAGTGCTATTGATGTCCTCAGGACCATCACACAGTTGTTGCCAGGTCCCTGCAAGACCATGTATCTGAAGGTGCTTCATGTTAGTGCTACAGCATGGCTGTCTGGACCTTTCTTCCAGCCAGTTGTGGAGGACTGGTAGCAAAATTTGCTAAATAGGGTGAATTCTTTATTACCTCACCAGGAGCCTCAACAATGTTCTTGTACAAAAGTGTACAAGACACATGTCTCTTGTAGGTAGAAAAGCAGCAGAGGCGCCAACACAGAAAGGAGTGCCAGGGAGGGGAGTATTAAACAGAACGGAGTGTACTTTTTTCTTTGACATTGTCCCTGGGATACAGGAGAAATTAATTGCTTCTGCTCAGGTTTGTTAGAAGAGTGATTAGGCATTGTATGTTGGGTGGGTGCCCCTAGCCCACTGCTGCAGTAGTTGATTCTGTAAATATTGAATCACTTTCATGGAGGAAGATGCTTGAGAAAGAGGAGGTATAGAATTGAGTCTTTGCTGTTCTGATCAGGTGAAGCAAGGGATTGAATTTGGGTCCAAGAATATGTCCAAGTTGAATGCTCTTTCACCTGTCCCAGAGCTGACTGAATAGGAAAGGCAAAGCAACTCACTATTACTACTACCTTGAGGAGAACTATTGTAGTAAAAGGAACAAGCTGACATTACAGCCCTGGCTGAACACGAGCTGCACACATCCCTAGCCTTTTGAAGATGGGGACATGGGTGCCAAGGTCACAGATGTGATGCTGTAGGCAGCCTATGGACAAATAGGTTAGTTGTTTCTGAGCAGAGCATAGTATGATTTACCTATGCATCAGAAGCTTGTACCCTCACTTAGATCTCAACACCAGACAGAAATAAAATATTTTGTTTCTCTTTGCATAGCATGTATTTGATTCTGAACTCTGAACAGTACTGATGAAGTTTTAAGAGAAAATGAAACTTCCTTACTTCAGGAGCGAGATAAGTGGAAGGTGGGAGTGGCTGGAGTGTGAAGGAACAGGACTGCTAGAACTGGGAAGGTAGAAGTCTTTAAGAAAGGAAGGTTTATACTGAAACATGAAAAGGGAAGCAGAGTTTTCTGAAAAACGTTTCACACTGTCAAGCAAGACAGCTGTATCAAGGAGATCATCCTATTAAATTGCTGCAAATTCTCATTCTAAATAAAGCATTGGATTAGCATAATGATAGTAGAAACTGCTGGATAATTGTCCTTTGGATAATGATGGTAGAACAGACCTTTGTCCCTCCAAAGAAACCCAAACACTGAAATAAAAACATCCTACCGGCTTGCCACCTGGGGTCATAAAAGATGGCTTTTTCCAGTAGTTTTCTATAGTCTCGGGCTTGAAGACAGGTCGTGATTCAGGATCTCTACAGAGCTTGTGTTGAGGCAATGTTTGTGTTCCACTTTGCAGGGAAAAGAATTATGCAGCCTCAGATCCTGGAAGTGAACTTCAATCCTGACTGTGATAGAGCCTGCAAATACCACCCTACCTTTTTTAATGATGTCTTCAGCACCCTGTTTCTGGATGAAACAGACAGCTGCCATGTGACATGTATTGTCTAGCCACAGGAGGCTTGACTATTAATTTCCTTCCCAGATATGCTTAACAGCAAGATTTATATTTCAGTTCTATGAGCTGCTGATGCAACAATTTTCCTACACTGGTAACCCAGGAAGAAAAAAATTCATGTCAGAAGAATATGCATATACCATATACATATGCATATGCATATACTGTATTGATGATTGTTTTGTCTACGTTTTCCTTGTCTTGCTTAGCTCTATATATCATGAGTTTGTGTTGACCAAATGTCTTGTTTATTGACTATGGGAGACCTCAAAACAGGACAGTAACTGGAGCAACTGACTTGTTTTTCAGGTAGCCTGATAGCTTGCTTGCTGGGAAACATTGCACAAGTTCCCTGTGTCAGCATTAAAACTATAATTTACTGAATCACGTTGGAGTTTGTATGTCTCTTTCTTGTCTATCCCTCTCACACAAAGATCTAAAATGGGAAACTAATACGGTATTTCAGTGCAATGAGCCACTAGGGTAATGAGATTCAAGATTTGATGGCTCCTCATTTTTTCTTTTTTAGAAAAAGGCAAACAAAACCCACAGCATTTAGGAACCCTGTATTACTGGCTGTCATTCTTAGCCTGCCCCTTAAAGAAATATTTTTGAGAAGGAGCCAGGCAGGAAGACACAATATCTAGAGCAGCTCAGGAATGCAAAAGAAGCCTGAAGGAATTAAAGGGGTCTGTAAACTGCTAGAAGCCAAAGCAGTCTTGGTACTTCAAAGTTTAGAGCCTAAGATAGAGAGGTATTTGGGAGTGAGTGTCAGTTTGAAAGGAATTATTCCTAATATCTCCTTTCTACTCATCAGGGTAGCTGGCTGAAATTTAGCGATTTTAGGCTGTATTTACATTGCTTTGTGTTATGTACAAGCTGCAAAAATTCTGTCTGTCGTGAAGTGTATGTTATGTGGGTAGTATGGTTTTTTTAAGCTAGTTTGCAGCAATCAGGATCTGCTTGAGAGTGAAGTAGTTATAAAACCATAAATGTTCTAAACCTTGCTTCAAGCTTTGCAAATACACAACATGTTATTCCTCATGATCAGGAAGGGGAGAGGTATTTTAGGCAATTTCAGGCTGGTCTACATAAAGCTACTTCTTTCCACTGACTGGAACATAGGCTGCAGAAATAAGCCATCTGCATCTTAAGAAAATTCAGTCACTGCACAGGAGGGAGAGCTGGATTGCAATCAGAAGTGGTGCTGACATCTGTACCTGTCTTGCTCACAAGTCAGAACTTTTTTGGACTCCTTGCTTAAATGTGATTGAAGAACTGGTGAAGTGCTTAACATAGATGGTGTGACTACTTCCAGTGTAGGGAAAAAAATTGTGACATAGAAAAATAGGTGCTCAAGAGTGTGTGTAAGGGGACATGGAGTGCTGCTCAGCAGATGGATGTCACTTGTGGGAGAGCAAAAGGCACTTTCTGCCTTCAGAGTACCTGAAAACATGTAACGCTTGTGGATCTAGAGTAAAGTGATGGCAAACCAGAAGAATGACATAAAAAATAGTAAGATTTGTGCAGTTGGACCACAAGCTGAGAGTAAAAATAGTCTGTTGTTGTGCTCTTAGAAGTGATCTTTTTATCTTACAGGAAGCAGCTGGCTGAACATCCCAGACCTTACTATGTCAGTTACCATAATCCAGAAGAAGAGAAACCCTTGTTTTTATTTCTAAGCAGCTGAAGTGAGAAGGTGCAGGTAGGAGACACCAGTAGCTATGGTGTACGTACTGCCCTGCTGGGCAACAGATCCACCCGTGTCCTGGCTGCTGGCTCTGCTGTCTAAATCTAGTGGTGAACTGGCATCACGCCAAGGGTCCTAGTGGAGTGCGTTAATGTTGTTTGGCCAGTGCTGCTGGTGATGCCCTAGAGGTGTGTGCAGGGGGCTGCTGAGTATTTGGGTCCCCTCAGTTTCTGTCCAGGTGCTCTGAATTTCCTGCTTTGTCCTTCCCATTGCAATGGTGAGAAGTGTCGAAGGGGCTATCTTTGAGGCTATAGCATCCTGCTGCCTTCAGTATTTTTTCTGCTCAAAACCATTTAAAAACAATAAAAACAGAGGAAGGCGGCTAGTTAGTTTACATGTAGTTTAATGTATTTAGCTGACACTAGATTGCGCAATGCTTCAAAGTCAGAAGGCACAAATAGCGAAAAAGATTAATCTTAAAACATTTCCAGAGTACAATGACCAGAAGTTGACTGGCAGCTGTAGTGGGACACATCACAGCAGTAAAGCACTGCGTCTAGTGGAAAACATGAAAGATTCAGGCCATGATAATGCCTGTCGCTGTTAGGAACACCTTTCTGGAAACTATTAATATATGGCCAGATTTCTTCATCTGAACACAATGAAGCTGGAGTTCATGCTTATTTCTGGTAATAGCTAAAATGCTGTTGTCACATGAAATATAATGCTGTAATACAGAAAACTAGTCTTTTTCAATTAGCACCATCTTTTAGTTTGCTATAAAACCAAGTCAGGTATATGCTCCTTTGACCTGCCTAGTAAAGGCATATTTGCTTTAAACAAGTACTGCTTTGTCAACTTGTAAGTAACAAACTAATGGTATAAGTAGTTCAGCTAATAATAAAATAAGGTCATCATTTTATTTAGGAAATTCTTGTGAAAAAAATATTTTATCTTTTTGGCTGAAAACTGTTTATTCAGATAACTTCTTGTTGCGATTGTCCTTCCAGATTCGGTAGTTGAGTGCAGAAGCCATGGTTAGCCAAGCTAAATAAGGAACCATCAAATAAGCTGCTGTTTTGTTGATGTTATACCAGGAAGCAGTTGTAGCTGTTGCTGTACCAGTTGTGAGCAGGAGAGTCACCAACCCCTGAAACACAGGAAGGTGGTTAGTGTTTTTTTACTTGTGGCGTTTTCTTGACTAGTCTTTGCGTGGCTCTTTCCACTTAGCTCTAGCGCTTGTTGGATCCCTCTGTGGGTTAACTCCTTCTCAGAAGACCAACCAGCAGAAGATAGATTTCTGCTGAGTTATGAGTCAGATTGACTTATAAAATGATACAAAAATCACAAGAAAGGGCACTGCAGCTGGAAGCAGAAGAAGAATAAAATCCCTCTCACCTGTACCCTTTCTTTTTTTGGCAGCAGGAAGTGTTACATTGAGTACAAACCCAGTGTGACTTGGAGCAAGCCAAGTAAACTTGTGCAATTTTTTTCATGTCATAGATGCTGCCTGAAGAGATGTGGAGTGAATGAATTCGTGATGGATTGCAAGTCTTCCACTATCACAGCATTGCATGTATATTCAGAGAACCAGGCAAATATTTTTTATTATTATTACTGATTTTTATTTTTGAGGCAAGCAGTCTCTCTGCAGACTGCAGAACATTAGTCTTCCCTAAAACGGGTGCTGATTACTTGAGTAATGTTATGATAAACTTCTTATCACTGCTTTTTGCCCAGATACCTAGGAATTTCAGTAATGCATAAATGTTTACATTTCCTAGTCACACAAAGCTCTTATCAAAGGGGGGGCAGAAAGAGCTGCTTGTAATCTAAACATTTAAGGATGTTGTAGATATGTAAATTCTCTCAGGTGGCTGCTGGCATGCATTAAAGAGAATTTCAGAAAACTTCTGCAAGCCATATTCTGTATTCACATTCATTTTTAGGGAGAAAAGATTATAACAGAAAGTTTTCATCTTATCTTGCAAATTACAGCAGAAGCCTATGATTAAGAAACTTAACTTCTCCACTTACCCATCCCATTTTGTGAGCTCCAAAAAATACCGGAGTCCATGCCCAGTTTAATACCAGCTGCCCTGCATACAGACCCAGAGGAACTACTGACTTTTCATTGAAGCCACCCAATTCCTTCCACACCAGGTAGCAGCCATAGCTGGAGAAAGCAAATGGAAGGTGTAGTTCAGTATACTGGTTAGAAAGCAACCACAGGTTCTTGATGAAATAAAATAACTTCAGTTATTTTCCAAATAATATTTGGTAAAGTAGATATCCAGACACTGCTTGGCAGAGTAACCATTAGAAGTTCAGTAGTTTATCTTTGTCAAAGGCATCAGGACCCAAATCTTTTTCTAAGTGTTGTACAGAGCCACAGTGTAGACTTACAGTTGTTCATATATCTAACTTTGACTTCAGACCAAGATCATGATGTACAAATCTGCTAGGAAGCGAAATGTCAAGGCAGGCATGTAAACTTTTTAGATCTTGCTTTTAGTTATTTCTTGCTTTTAATATATTCAAGAGATTCTAAAGGAATGACATGTCTTGATCATTCAAGGAATGTGTGCACATGATGGATTACAGAAGAAAAGGCCTAATGATAAATCTGATCTTTCCACTGAGCTAGATGTATAGTACATAACCAGGACCATCCACCTCAGAATATACTGATTCTGACATTATCAAAGTAAGTGATAAATTGTCACAATTTGGATTTTTTAAATATTTAACTTAATATCCATGTTTATGATGAGGAATCCAGAAAGTTACAAATTGTGCAGTCAACTCTTTGATAAAAGGCATTTTTTTTTTTATTCTCAGGACAGTAACAATATGATTCAAATGCTGACTCTTGGAATAGCATGAGTAGAGAACAATTTTTAAAAGTACACTCTGTAAGAGGAGAAAGAAAAGAGAGTATTGATGGGAAAGGAGGGACAGTACATGAGTCTATAAAAATGACAAAACTTTTCTAGAAAGAAAATGAAACCAAAATGAGAGAATGTATGAGACCAATGGAGCATTCAGGTACGGTTCTGGATATTGCATCATTGCTGTATTTTCCAGCAGGTGGTGTGGTATTTGAGATAACATTCCATAGTCATCCTGCGGGTTAACCTGGAAAAGCTTTGGTCTCTTTGAAACTATGTGGTTATACCAGTGCTAGGTACAAACTACAAATCACTTAAAATGTAACATCATGATGGGAGAAATGGGAGGGGGGTATGCTAAAAAAAGGCATATTGCAGCCTAAAAACTATTACTATTGGATTAGCAACAGGGTGTATTTGACGCGTAGGAAAACACATGCTGAATCCTGGTATGTAGCTAGTTCTTAATGATGGAGTGCAGAAGAGACACAAAGCATCAGTTTGTGCTGGGGCGGGGGGCTGCACTGAGCTGGCGCTTGGGGCTCTTGGAGCAGAATGCTGCCTTTCCTCTGGGGCACGGCTCACCAGAGTTCCCACAAAAGCACATCGTGTTGGGTGGACGCTTCTAGAGCAGTCTGTGAGGAGCATCAAAACTGCTGAAACAACTTCCAGACAACCCACCTCTACAAATATTTTTGCTACATCTTACTAAGAAACATCTGCCAAAATACAGTATTACTAAACTTTCAAGGTTCCTGTGGGAATGGTATTTGGCCTTGTGATTCCTTGTTCATTTGACAGTAATTACTGTGCTGCAAGTATTTTATACTAATTAAATAAGGAGACAGTAGGTGGTTTCAAACCTTTACAGTTTAACAACCTGGCAGTTTTATTTGAAAGGACGTGTATGTTTTGATTTTGGTTTCTTTTAACTGAGTTCTGTTAGAACAGTTCTATCCGAATTCTCCCCTCTAATACCCCACTCTCTTCTTCCCCCCTCCAAAAAAAACCCCAAAAAACAACACACCAACTACTACTGAAGGACATACCAAGAAGAAATCTCAGTGCTTGCTCCATCATTGCCAGCTTGGCAGGTCTTCCCCTCAGAATGAATAAGGAAAGCGAATTTATGGCAGCTTTCCTAACTCCTGCTTTTGATGTGGATACTTGTGCATACAAAATACCCTGTCAAACCCACGCACAACTCCCAAAACATGTTTTTACCTGTTAAACGGGCAGCTTGATGCAGTTTCTTACAAACAAACAGTCACAGGAATACAATAATTCTTCTCTGGTCCAGCATTCTACAATAATCAGTTTTGGGATCGGATAGGCACCTTAATACAATGTGAAAAACATACCCCATAGATGTATAGAGAGTTCCCCAAACAGGAGCAAACACCCAGTTAGGTGGACACCAGGATGGCTTCTGTAGAGATTCATACCATACTGGGATTTCCTTTTTGGTTATTTTGCTTCCTAAAAATCCTCCTGCGTGGGGCAGGAGTGTGAAACCCACTGCTGGGGCCCAGGCTGGTACCATTTCCATTGAGACAGTGAATCTGAAACAAACACAAACAAGTTGATTGTCAGAGCAATTGTAAAATGCTACCACAAAAAAAATTTACATTTTTAGCAGGTTTGTAATATATATACGTGTGTAGGATCTGATCCACAGCCTAGTCTTGTCCCTGAAAAAGACTGCAGCTGAAATTAGGACCTTGTACCAGGTTTGCTGGACAGTGCTCACCCCCAGAAAGGCCCCTATCATTTACATTGCAGGGGGGAGGGGCAAGTGAGGCCTTTACTTCCCTCTCAGCTTGGTGCACTAAGATTACTGAATTGTACCTACATAAATATCCTTACCCTTAAGTATGCCAGAGGAATTTTGTTTGTTTGCAAATTTGCAGTTTGATATTATATGAACTGCACTTGGGGGGAAACAAATGCACTAAGCAGCATGTATTCAGCAAAAAATCCATTCACCCAGTGAAATGGCACAATTAAAGAGTAAGAAAATCACACTTTCCTATGCTCAAGCAAAACAATTGTATACCTTGTGCTGCATTTTTTGCCTCAAAAGGATGCTCAGGATACTCAGTGGCTAGCAAGAGTGATGTGAATTAGTAGCAAACACTGGAGAAGCTGCCTCAGTAAGTAAACACCAAGGAGGACAGTGTATTTAAATGATGTTTTGCTGAACAAGGAGATCCCAGTGGATAAATGGGGAGAGTACACCTGTGGCTTCTTCATGAAGCATTCTATCAGTTGCAGCAATCTTAGCTGCCAAGCCCATAAGGCGTACTGAATTAAATTTGCCTACATAAGTGACTGTTGAATGCCTTGCTCTGGTAGGCTGCACTTCCTTAGTTAAGAGTACAGACAGCAGGAAAAAAAGGAAGCAGGAAAAAAAGTCTGCAGATTTTCTGGCCAAAAGCCAAATGCTACAGAAAAGCTGTGTTTAGCTTGCTAAAATGTAAACAGATTGGAGGTATGATAAAAAAGGGTAGAACCAAAATGCATTATTTTTTCAAATATCCAGTAGGCAAATACACCCAATTCCTGTTTGTCTGTTTTGCAGGAGAGGGACACAGCAGGGAAGGAATAAGAGGGATTGCAGCTGCGGGGAAACAGCAACTGTGGAAGCCCCAGGAGAGAAAGTTTTAGAGCAACCAGCGTTTCAGAGGCTTGTGAAAGAAAAGTGCCTTACTGACTTGGCTGCTGTCTTGGCCTACATTTAGAAGGTTTTATTGCCATAGTTATGACTGCTGGGATGAGGAGACAGGGAGTGGGGAAGAGGAAATCCCACTTGTAACAGACGTGCTTAAACTGAAAGGAAATGGTGCTCTGATGATGCGTTGTCACAGTTCTGCAGGTACAGTAGGTTTCTGTTTGGAGAAAAGTTATAAGCTTGGCCAGCAAGGGAGCTCTCTCGCATTATGGTTATGCAGATTTAATTGAGAGATTTCAGTAGCTGGGACCACAAGCCAGACTGCATGTGATCAAGAAGAAAAATCCTGGTGATAGAAGCAGAGCAGAATTTTGAAGGCAGAACAGAGTGTGGAGGGACTAGTAAAGCACACAGGATTAGAAAGTTTGTAAGGAGTAAACAAGAAAGGGCACGCAGGCTGCTGGGCTGGGCTGTGGGCATGCCTTAGAGGAGTCATGGGAGGGAAATCAATAGGCATGCGCACAAAAAAGGCAGCAGATAAAGCAGTACAACAGTCCAACCTCAAAAACAAAACAAAAAAATGACTGGGTGAAAGAAAACCTAACCAGGGGAAAATTTAGAACTAAGGATGGGGAGAAGGAGAAGTGGGAGAACCAATGCGCTGGTATAGTATCAACTAGGTCTTGGGTGGAGCATGGACAACAAGGAAGGGAGGAAAAAAATTCTGCATAGCTCTTTGCCACAGACATTGCTGCCATACTTCCTGCGTAGTGGATTCTACTTGCTATTTACCAGGGAGCATCTTAAATGGAGCACAGGAGTTAACATGTTCTCCTGTGCCTAGATGTGTATTGTTACCTTCCTGAGGCATCAGGCTGTCAGCTGCAGCATACCCTAGTTATCAGTCGTATTGACAGCATGAAAGGCTGTTTTTACTGGGATATGGAGGAACTGATATGTGCAGGAGCAACAAATTGTAATGGAAACAAGAGCTCCAAGCACAATGATTATCTTTGGTTGCCTTCTGGTAAGTAATTCCCAAAGGCTAAGTTAGAAATTTCAAGTTACTAAGATCTCACTAATTCCTAACCCTGTTGCTCTTGCTTTGCCTACAGAGAGAATATTAGGCTTAGTTCTGTACACGTGTGGTGAAGTTCTGGTCATCTGTGCAGCTCCAGTGTGGCTGTCAAATACTAGTATTGTTTTTAAAGCAATAAGCGATGACCCAAAGGGTTTTATGCTTTATTTGGATGTAACAATATCAGGGCGGTTTCATGCAGGTATTAAATAACTGGACTTTATCAGGGGTTCTGCCAGCTTCCCCCCAGGGAAGAAAGTCTGAAAGTGCTAAATGCTATCAGATTGGAAAAATACTGCTCTGCTGCAGTCACTAGTGAATAAATGATGTAGCCATGTGTCTGTCCTTCCATGTGTTGGAGGAAGAACACCAAATTCTAAAGTGACAAGAGAAAGAAACTCTGGCAGTCAAACAGAAATGGGGAAGGCAAAGAGACTGGGAAAGTGAAGCCATGCACGCATGGGAAAGGGGGAGAAATAGAAATGGAGACACTTAACATACTGCCTTGAATTGAGTGTTGGTGTCCTAGTCTTCTGACTACTATTACTATTAATTATATACTATGTTTTCCAGTAGTATTTCTCAGGACTTCCCAAGCATGGCAAAATACTCTCTCTTGGACACTACAAAGGAGAAAGAGGAATGAAGCCATACAATAAGATCAGAATGTGCTGGTAGGCTCAGCCTAGCAGACCACTGCAGTGGGAGCTCATGTATTTTAATTCCCAAGAAATTAAATACTAGTATCAATTTCCAATAAAAAGCAGTAGCTAACTTGGGGAGCAATACCAGTTGATTACAGAAGAAGCCATGTCCATCTTCCTCTGGTTACTTGGTGTAGGTCTTCAGTGAGAAAGTAAAAGGCAAGGATGTACTGGAGAGTCAGTGCTGTAGCGTTTGGTTAGCTGTGCAGCACGAGATCTCTGCGATGCTTATTGAATGCCCAGTACATTTTTTTGAAAATAATGTAATCACAGAGTTATATAAAGAATGGTGAGGCCCGAGTTCCTTTTACTGTATAGCTCATAATCCTGAAATTACTTGGTGAAAACTTACACAGCACAGGCTTGCTAGCACAGCCCCTCTGGCTGCATTTATGTTACACAACCTAGAAATAATTACTACTTTCCCAATCATATCTCAGCTCCACTTCAGGATGAGATCTGGTTGCACAATATTCTTGCACTCCGATTTTCATATGAAGAAACCAATGTCTGTGGATGATATCTGCAGCGTGCCCAGCAGATATCTGCCTCTAAGGACCACCAACAGCTGGAAATCTTTTCTTCCCACACACACTTAACCTGTTTATTTCTGTTTCCACTTCTTATCTCTGCCCTACAACATTTTCTTCATCATCCTGCCCATTTTCTGTTTAGCCCTACTCTGACTTCAGTCAGTTTCAGCAATGCAGTGAGGGCTGCAGCAGGCCAGTTTGTTTTACAAACATGTTAAAATAATTTTTCTAGGTATTCAAAACATCCAGCTTGCCTAAAGCTGGTTCCAGCTACATAAAGTAAGAGGAAAAATAAAGGGGGAAACCCCCAATAGTGCAACTTGCTACCTAATGGGCTTACTATCTTTTTTGCAGATTGTTTCTCCACAGTGGTGTAACATGCAGAGAAACAAACAGAAGCTTTTCCACATCCTCCTCTTCCTGGAAAAAACACTGCACACCCAAAGAAAGGGATGGGGCATGCTATGGGTGAGACTAGGTATATGATGACAGAGGAGCTGGTTTGCTTCAGCCTGATGAAAAATGAAGTAAAACTTCTTTGCTTGGAGGTCTCTGAAAGGCAGGTGGGTCCCTTACTCTGGGCACTCCCAGGGGAACTCAACAGGAAGGAGAAGGGAGGAAAGGACAACTACTTCCACTGCATTTTCTTACATCCCTCTGCTGATAAACCTCTGACTAATCCCTTTCTTTTGCAACTTCGTGCTGGCTACCCAATCACATGGGGCTTAAATTATAGCTATCACATTAAAAACACAAAGAAAAAATCTCTCAGCAGAGTTAAATCACCCATGCGGTGCTGGGGTTTCCAGTCCCCACCGCTTTAAAGTAGGTTGACAGAGCTGTGAGCATACTATTGCGGGGGGCAGGGGGCTGTCCCCAAGACATTTACTTTCCATCTTATCCTCTACAGTATATATTTTTGAGGACAGATAAGGCTCTACCCAGGACTGAGAAGCAGCGTGCAACTTTTCCATGGGAAAAAGGCTTCTTGCCAGACAGCTCTCTGAAGAATTAAGGGGTACATACTTAATTTATATTGATAAACTATTTACATGTGTTGTGGCTTTAACTCCTGGGAAACTGCAACACTAAAACCGAAGTTATATCACAGTGTGTGACACAGAATACAGCTACCACAAAAAAGCAGTCTTATCTTTGTTATCTAATCTCAATAGAGAAACTTAAAACTACATATTATATAAATACATATAATATATAAATAAAATATATCAACAAGCAAGTGTATATGTTTATAACATGCGTTTATAACTAAAAATATTAATAATTATTATTAATAATATAAAATAATTAATAATTAAAAGTATTTATTTAAGGATGTAATGTGAGGTATAGTTATTAGGTTTAAAGACAACAAATCTCACTGCCCAGGTTACATGTCTTTTAAAATGGCAGAGCACAAGTGGTGGAAATAAATCTATGATTTATTGAAGATTCACATACTGGAAACTGAAACGTACACTAGAACAAAATCTTCCCAAGTGATAATTTGTCATTGACTGCTCAATCTCTTCCAGTTTTCCCTATGTATGTTTGTATAGAATCCTCTGCACGCAGTGTACTTTAAAGCCAAACCATCCCTTTAGCTGCCTTCCTTCCAAACAGCTGCCCAATGTCCTGCTGTAGGTTTTTCTTCTTCTTTGGTCACCCACTTGGCAAGTGTCATCCACATCTATTCTTTACAGTTAAGTTCCTCTTGGATATTTCTAGTTTAAGTGCTGCCTAGGCCTGAATTTCTTCAGCTTGCTAGGTGTTCTTTTAACAGAGTAAAACAGAACAAGCACCTCATCCAAGGGGTGCTTTAATAGCAGTGGGACATTCATGGCACATCACCACTGGTAAGGCTCAGGAGCTTTACAAGCGGTCTGTGCCCTTTACAGCAAACCAGAGGTGACATGGTTGCGCTGAGGTGCACTCACCGCTGCAGCATTAGTACCTGGGCTGCTGCAAGGGTTTATAGGAGCTGGACTCCACGCTGGGCTTTGCCTCTGAAAGCACCAGGTCACAACCGTGACTCTTTCCAGCGCTTCACGGGCAACCGGTAGAGTCAGCTCTAATCTGGTGGCCTAGCGCAAAAGGGGCACCCCCTGCTGTCGGGGCTCACGGGGCACCTGGTAGTAAGGGTGCCTAAAAGCTGTAGTACAAACTAAACGCAACAAGAGCAACCGTTACTCTCGGAGTTCTCACTAAGGTACTACCTCAGTTGGCCCAGCCGGTAACTTGCCACCCAGCATCTCCTCTTGGCTTAGTACAAGAAGCATTGCTGCTTACATTACAGGTCGAAGCAACCATCATTGAGGGGGATGTAGTCATACATATGTCATGAATATCCTATATTACAGTTCATATATTTCAGCTAACTTGAAAAGCTTTTCCAGGTATTTTACTTGGACGCTGACAGAAATAGAGAAAATCATCTTACGAAGCAACACAGCACTGAGATTAAAAAAGCGAGTGATGCTTGCTCACCGTGATGCATTTGAATCACCCTGAATAAAAAGTCAACACAGTTTCTTGCTATTCTGAGCCATTTTCCTTCTCCCGAGCTATACTAATAGGATCTGTTTTACTGAACTGCTCTGAAGCCTGACTCACTGCTTGATGCTGTTTCATAACCTGAAGTGATGTAAAGTCCTTGCACAACTGCAACTTTGGCACGGCAACTTTCACCTTTTTTTTTTTTTCCTTTTTTAATCTGGCCATTGAATGCTCAAACTAGTAAAGTGCATTTTGTTCTGATTTATAAGCATTACTTGGAAATCCAGAAGAAAATAAAAGCAAGCCCTTTCTTTCGCCCTTAAAGAAATGTCCAATCAAAAGCAAATTACGGCGACTCTGAAAACTGTCTGCACTCGAGTGTACAGGGTAAACAGGCATCGCCCGGAACGGGCGGCGGAAGGGGACGAGGGGCCCTGGGCAATGGGAAGCGGGGCCCCGGGGAACGGGAAGCGGGGGATCTGCTGTGCTGCCACGGCGTCTGAGGGCAGCGCAGCCACGTGCGTGCACAGCTGGACAGCTGTTAACGACGGGAAAGCTCATATGCAACACCAAAGTAAATACTAAACTTTCTTGGGTTGTTTCTTTAAAAAAAAAAAAAAAAAGAAAGAAAGAAAAGAGCACGTTCCATCCAAATACCGGCACGGCAAAGCAGTGCCTGCCTGCGAAACCCTCGGCCCGAGCGCTGGGACCGGCCCGGGGCCCACCCGGCCCCGCCGGCGGAAGCGCGACCGGCAGCAGCGGGGCCGATGCTCCCTCCAGCGCCCGCCGCCCCCGTCCCGCCCGGGCGGGGCCTGCTGGCCGGGGCTGGCCGGCTTCGCGCTCGCCACGGGACGCCCTCCGCAAACTGTCCCACCAGCCCGCTCCGCCCCGCGCCGCGCAGGCACCCCCGCGCCCCGGCTTTGCGCTGCGCTGCGGCGCCGCTTGCGTTCTTCCATTGCAACATTGCAAACCCTCCTCCCCCCCCCTCCCCTTTCTTGGCTTTTTTTTTTTTTTTTTTTTTTTTGCATGAAGATGGCGGCGCCTCTCGCCAGCAAGGCAGGGTCCGCTGGCACCACCAGCAAGCCTCCCTTCCCGGAGCTGGATTTCCGATCGGGAGCCAGGGTGGAGGAATTGAATAAACTCATCCAGGAATTCACCAAACACGACCAGAGGGAGTACGACGACCAGCGAGCCCTGGAGATCCACACGGCGAAGGACTTCATCTTCTCCATGCTGGGTAGGGCAGGGACCGTGCGGGGCGGGGGCAGCCGCGATGCCGGTACCGGCCGGGGACCCGGGGCAGGGCTCGGGGCTGCCCGGCGGGACGGCACCGGCGGACCCTTTCCCGGGCGCGCCGAGCTGGGGGATCCCCGGCCTCAGGGCGGGTCTCATCCCCAGGAAACTGTTTTTCCCTGTCCTATCCACCTGGCCTTTAGCAGTGCTGTACAGATAAGCACAGAGGAAAGGCTGGGTCGCAGAGGTGGCCGGTGCCCGAGAGACACGCCGAGCCAGCAGAGCGAGGCGAGCCCCTTTCTTGTTATTCCCCACACACACACACAACTCTCAAGGCTATAGGAAACACAGACTTTTTTTTTTCTTACTTTTTTTTTTTTTTTTTTTTTCCTGGACTGCTTAGTTTGGTTATTAGACGGGCTCATGCTCGTACAGGAGCATCCACTGCGTTTCTTGCTTAGGTTGCAAAACTTGCTGGGAGTGGAGCAAGTGAGATTGTGGTGGGGGAGTCCACAGCTGCGTGAAACTTTGAATCGCGGGCAGGGATCCTTCAGCCAGGGATCCTTCAGCCAGGGTGGAACATGTGTCGGCCCTTGCAGAAATCACCTGGGCTCTGGCACGACTAAGGATTCTTAAGATTAACAGTGGAATGACTAACAGCTCAGATTCTCCAGGTAGTCAGTTCCTGGTAAATATTTACCTTTTTTCGACTAAGAAATCACTCACAGGAATGAGAGCCTTCAGGATACGAAAGGATGCTCTTTAACATGCAGGTCGGACCTGGGAATCAGTCATCCAAGTTTGAATCAGTATCTCAAACATTTTTGCACATAAAATATGAAGATGGGTAAACAGCAGGTGTGGCCAGTGGATTCCTCTTTGTAGCTTAGAGGTGCACATACACCCTTGCAGCATATTTGGCACAAGCCTAGTGTATGGGCTACACGTACTTTGTGAATAACCTGCATCGCTTTTCTCATTTAGAAGCTATCCTATGACAATAATAATTGTTTTCTGCATTGGGGGTAATCATTGTAATAGACTACCTTTATAGCCATGAGCATACCTACACTCACTAAGTGAGAATCTACCTGTCCAGCTCATTATCTTGTAAGGTACCTGGCTAAGTTTAATTGCCTGCTGTGCGATTTGCACGATTTTGTGTGTGTGTTGCTTTTTCACCGATGGCTGGACAGGATATAGCAGACTAAATTTAGCTTGAGAGCAAGGACAACAAGTTGAAAAGTCAGTAGCATGTGTATTTATAGTTGCTGTTATAAATATTTTTCCCTTCCTGTTTAAAAAAAATGAAATGATGAAGCCATGGTTGCATCAAAGCCTGTAGGATTTTTGTTATTGAAAACGTGATCCTGTGGAAGTCATCCACTATTATGATCTGATACATTTTTCAATCAGGGCTTTAAATAACTGGCTGAGGAAGCAGGGCTGGATGGGATGAAGCAAAGAAGAGTGGAGAGAAAACAGCCAGAACAGCAGTTCTGGGTGTGTGGCTAGCAAGCAGAGAAAGCTTTATATGATCCTGTTTAAGCATTACTAGTCTTTGCAGGGGATAGGGACCACAGCATTTCTTCCTGACTCCTGCGGGAGAAGGCAATAGAAATACAGAGCAGGCTGGAACATGCCTTGTATTTCTGCAAATGCACCCTTAATTCCTTGCTGTTGGTGAAAACAGGGAGCCTTAGGCTGTTTAGAAATAATGTAAATTAATCTGGCTGTCTTTGTTAATAAAATGGCTTGGAGATGAGCATTCTTCAGTTTTAAATGTACAGGCTAAAAATGGGATTTAAACAAAAGCTGTATTTGTTTTAAGTTACACCTGGCACTTCCCAATAAGACTTGTTTCTGAATAAAAGAAGAGACTTGAGGACCAAGCCCAGGGCTGAAATGGAGGTGGGGTGGCTGATTTGTCTGCATTAGACCTGGAAGTTGTGTTTTTAGATCCAGACCCTTCTTAGCCGGAGAGGCTCTTAAATCTAAAAGGATTTAACTTATTAATAAATAGCTCTTTCCCCTGTGCCTGATCCCTCCCATACGTACTGCTCTTATCTCATCAGGTGATGATAGGAAAATTAAACGTAGCTTTCCTGATTTAATTACATTGGTGTGTGTAATTGGTGGCTGAATGATAGGCGAGGAGACTTTGTGCAGATTCTCAGATGTTTGTACGCTGCATGGCTTGCCCTCTAGGTCAGATCTTTGGTTTATATTAACTCTTTTTTCATCTGTGTTGTCTTGCCCTGGCTATTAGCAACTGAACTCTGGAACATCTCAAGTATTGGGCTATGATTAGGGAATTATATATATATATATATATATGAAATTAGGGAGAGGTATTGCTTGTCATGCCTTTGTCCAAAATCTTGTGCCCCAAATATTAGAACAGGACTGCAAATGACTTATCTATCTGGTAGGGGAAGTATTTTCTGAATGTGGGCAATTCCTGGGCATCCCATTCATAGTCACCAAGACCGTATGTTCTTGCTAACACCCTACTTTGAAACAACAGGTGTCTTTTGATGCCTTTGCTGAGTATTTGCTGAGTATTTGCTGAGTACTTTCCTATACTCACACTGGGCTGTCCCGAATAATTAGTTATCTCTTTGGGACAGGTATAACTGGACCTCAAAGCAGGGGAAGGCTGTATTAATCAAGAAAAAATGGAAAAAAGTCTTGTGTTCTGGGCAGTGGGCTGGCTGGGAGTGACTGAGAGACCAAGTCTGCTTGCCAGTTGTGAAAGGAGCTAATTGCTTACTCTCCTTGTGACTTGGGTTTGGGGTATTTTTGTGCTCAAAGAGTGATAAAGGAGTATTTTTATCAAGTGATATTATAGTCAATGATATTTTGATTTTTAAAGCACTTGCTGCTGTTGTGATGAGAGGTGCATAGCACTCCTATTAAAAACCTTTTTGGGCTGTCTGACATAGAGAGTATTGTTCCTGTAGTACAAGTACTTGCAGATCCAGACCTAAAGGAAACTTCTTTAATAAACACTACTTGTCTTATACCTACTGTATGCTCTTCAGCACCTAAGTAGAAATATGTTGTAATGCATAGATGTGCTAGGCTTAAAAAAGCCATATATGATGTTAATGGGAACTATAACATTGCATATTAAATAACTCCTTGAAATTTTTAGTGCTACTTTTTCTTCAAGTCAGCTCATGTTGTTAGGTATACTGACTCTTGTGTTTTGCTTCTTAACAAGAGAAGAGAAAAGAGTGGAGGTAGGAATAAATACAGGCTATACAGACCTATTTCCTCCACTCCAGGCACACATTGGTGTTCAGTCCTCTAGAGCAGTTTTCAAGCTCTTCAGGTTGGTATTTTGTTTCCTTTTCTTATCATGAGACCTTTTCTTCTCTGTAGAGTTAGAAGAGGGATTCTCAGGACATTTCATGCTGTTGCCTTTCCTCTCATTGCCCCTACCCCCCCCAAATCAGGGGAAAGACTGGTTTAGATTGGTGCTAAAGTGGCCTCCTTTTTGTTTTTAAGGCCTCTAGTGCGTCTTTTTGTCAGTTCAGTGGTTGCATCTCACTTCTGCTGGAGGTGCTCACTGGGACAGACCACACTTTGCGGATCTGTAGCCAGCTGCAGCTTTGAGCTGTTGACAAGACCTCTAGAGAGCTTGTATCAGCACCTGATACAGGAGGGGTGGTGAGCTTGTTCTGAGAGCATTTCCTTTCTGTCTGGTGTCTGCTGGCAAGTGTTTGTGATAGAGGCGAGTCTTGTAGCAGAGGCAGAGCTGGCATCGGCAAAAAATTTCTGCTGCCAATACCAGCTTCCCAAATGGAGTGAGTTACCCTGCTGGGCCCCTGCATCTGTAGCAAGGCTTCCAGCTGTTTCTTGGACTGATGGGCTCCTGAAATATGTGCAGTGGAGGTGCAGATTGCTGTGCTGAGTACACAGGTGTCCTGACAACAGCTTGCTTTTATTAGCATCTTCTATAAGAGAAGCATTTTACGTTCATCCCCTGTACCCAAGGTCTGTTGTAGCAGAACAGCGTCTGTAGTGTGACTCTTCTGTTGGTTTGTGCGGTGTTTTTTTTTCTCCCTTTCCCTACCTGGCATAACTTGGTGATGCAACTTCCATTGTAGATTAGGTTTAAGGCATTGTTTCCCGTTTGTCTGTGATACATCACGGAAATTCTCTGGTTTCTGTTGTGGTGGTTTCTCAGCTGGTGAAATAGCAACAGGATTGGAGTGATCTCTCTAGGGTTAATCTTTTGTGTGTGTTCGCCTTTTCTCAAGAGAGGCCAATCATGATAGGAGCACACTGTACTCTGAGGCCTATGTTAATAAAGGCTCCCTGCTGGCATTCCCTGTGCTGTTGAATGCATAATGCACAGCTGTTAAAAACAACCTTACTGTATCGCAGATTTCATTTCTGGCTTCTGTTGGGTCTCCTCTCCCTGCAGGCCACATGTTTTTGTATTTGCATTTGAGATTATGGAGGTTTTGTGTTGTTTTTTCCTTAAGGGACAAGGGGCTAGGCTGGTAAAGTAACCCTAGCAAGGAATCAGTAGCTTCTGTTTGGTTATAGTTACCATAAGTCAACCAATTCTATCTAACTGGCGATTCTGTCTGTGTAACTAGTTAAAAAGGATCTGTACCCTCCTCTGTCTCTTTGTTCAAAGGGATTACTGCTCCGTGTGTGTGCTTGGCGAAAATAGCTTAAAAATCTTTCTCTCAATTTGTTTTAAGATGCTGGTACTTCACTTGCTCAACTAGTGTTTTGAAACATTAGACTGTGATGCAAAGTATTTAGTATAATAGCTAGGAACATGTCCTAAGGGCACAAATTCTCATGGCAGGCTTGTCAGACTGCCCACTGCCTGTTCCTTCAGTCTGTGGAAATATTTGTAAAAGATTTGGGTGAATACTTGCCAAGCCCAATTATGCAATTATGTTTTAAGGGCAATTTTATAATTATAGTGGAGGATGGTAACCAGGATACATGAGTTATTGGGGTTTTGACTTTTCCTTTTTTCTTCCACATGACTTTGCTTGAATGTTAACACATTTGGAGCAATTTAGTCAGAAACCAGTTGTTCAACTTTTAGGCAGCTGGCTATTTGTATAGATGAAGCTAAATTAAAAACAAATACAGCATTACTCAGGAAGTCTAGAGGACATGTTTTATTATAGCTTTGGTAATTTATAAGACGGATGTGTACTCAGATACCCAGAGCAGCCCATGGGCAGAGTCCAGTCCAGAAGAGACTTGGCATTAATGTGATAGTCCTGCCTGGATTGCTCAAAGGGAATCTTCAAGCTGTGTACATTTTTTTGAAAGTTGGGATTGTCCTTTATTTTATTTGACAACTGCTAGGTTCCTGATGGCTTTAACCATCTCCTCTACAGCTAAAACTTTTGCATCTTTTCTTGGGCCTTGACATGTACAGTCTTGCCCCTGTTTATGTCCCAGTCCTTTCGCTGCAAAGATGGTTTCCCCAGGCATATTCTCTGTCCAGGTCAGTCCCTATCTGTACTCTGCAAGATTGGTTAGGTGAGAAAG
>JAVJGJ010000057.1:16401751-16413459 GCA_035590215.1 Microhierax caerulescens
AAAATGGGGCACCACGGGGACACCAACAAACTAAGGAAACCCTATCCTAGACCCTCATCATAGGCTTTACTCATTGACACTTACATGGGAGTTAGGTGTTGCCGTTACCTACTTGTCAACAAAAAGGTGGGAGAAAAGGGAGAGCATACCCAGCTTCCACAACCAATGATCCTCTTTGTCCAGTTATTGTTCAAAATATTTCCAAAGCTTCTTATAACACTTTTAATAATATTCCATGTCTGGAAAACACTGATAGCAACCCTGATGATTTAAACAAGAAAAACCAAAGCAAAACAAAAAAGAAAACAAAAGCACAGGGGTAGAAAATTCATTCTAAAAACTAGCAAATAAAATACCAAGGTTTAGAAAACTACAAAAAGAAACCCAAAATCCCAGCACGTTGTTCCTGAATGTCTATGCATACATGAATATTTCTCTGAATATTTAGGAAGAAGACCTGCCAACTTAGTAGGGCTTTGAAAGCAAAAGGTAATTTGGTTTCAGATTTAACTTATCACTAACATCACACGAGGGAACACGCAACAGAGCTCCTGAATGACAACTTGTGCCTTTGCTCTTGTTTCAAACTCAGAACAGCGCAACCCAACAAGAGCTGTTGATTTCTAATGAATCAGAGTTTGGGCCAGCAACACAAGACCAATACAACAGCATGAAACCAGCCTTACTGAGGGAGAAGTTACATGACTACATGCTATGTCTGGGAACACAGCTGTGATTAAATTGCATTCTCTGTAAGTCCACACTCACTGACTGCCCTGCCCCTGAAGCAAGGGGAGAAGAGGTAGAACTGCATGTGAGTGAGTACTTGGGGCTTCAGATACAGATTATGTATCTTGGGTTAGGACATTACTGCCTGTCAGTTAATAACTATCCATGACAACCCTGTCAGCTCACAGCAGATAAAAGGCAATTCAAACTAGCCTAGCCACGTTTTCTTCTATGTGCATGGGTGGGTTATTTGACATGCAATAACAGGTTAATCCCTGAAGCACCACACTTAACTAGGCTGCAGACCTCTCATCGCTCAGTTGTGCTTAAAGACACTGTCTAACCTAGAAAACTACTGTGCTGCTGCGTACTGAGAAACAAATTATTTAAGTCTTTGGACTGTAAATGGCTGTAGTCTGTGGAAACAGTTCACATTATAAAGCTCTTCCCTGTAAAATAAGCTGCAGTACCTGTTTTGGTTTTTTAAGTTCTGTATGAAGAAGCAGTAGTAGCAATAAAATTAAACCATTTCTGTTCATCTATCTAACGTTTTTTTAAAAGGATCTGAAGAGTGTGAGTGCCAGTAAGGTAACTTACCCACGTGCCAGGTGAAGCAGTGTATCTTCAAACTTTCTGTGATATGTCCTGTTAAATTCATCTCCAATCAGGGCCAGCTGATGGCCAACCTGGGTAGCTGAGCTGTAAGGCGTTCAGGTTGCGTGCGTTAGAGGAAAATACTGCAAGAGCAATTAGGTAAAAAGCACTCTGCAAATGTCAGGCACAGTTACTCCCCTAACAGTTGGACTAAGCTAGGCACGAAAAGCAAAACATTAAAGGTTGGGGTTTTTCATGTTATTTATGGTTTTTACTGATTAGGCATCTTATGCCTGTCATTATATGCATGCAGGAGTGCTTTGATGCTTTCATAAAAAGCTGCGTATTTGGCACTTCTGAAAAACTGTTGGTTTTTTAAGTTCTCATTTCTTTATACAAGGCGATGCAATCAGGTTTGGGTTTGTTGTTTTTCTTCCGAAGTCAAAATACTGAAACTGCCTTGACATTGGACTTTTCAAAATATCTCATCTTGCGTAACTGCTGGCTTTGTCATCCATCCAGCAGGTTTACTCCACAATGCAGTGTGGCTCTCCAGCTAATAGGTGGTGCGAGGGTATGAACTGACCAAAACCTAAAGGCTCTTAGGGAGGTCCCGGGGCATGCAGAACCTTGAACTACAGGGTCAGTGGCATATGTTGATGCCAAGAACTGGGTACGCTTTCCTGATGAAAATTTCCAATTAGATTTAGCTTCTCTTAGACACTCATTTTTTATTTTTATTTTTTTAATAATATGCCCATACATTTTTATTTAAACTTGTATTTGTGTTGAGATCTGTTTGAGATCTGCTGAATAGTAAGTGGGCTTAAGAGCTTAATTCTAGAGATCTGCTTAAATAAACCTCAGCTTGGTTTGGTCAGTCCAACAAAAAACAACAAACCCACAGAAAGGAATTCTCACAGATGGGGGGAAAAGCAGTCCCTGACTCTTGAACTGGAAAAAATGTATGTATGGGATTAAGAAAACCCCAAAGCAGCACTATCAGTTTGTTGTGAGAGGCGCCCAGACAATTACGTAAAAATGGCTTCCTCAGCTGCTTGCTGCAACAGGTGGGTTTCTAATGAAGAGCCACATCTGTGTCCCTGTGCAGGATAAAAACTTACAGACATTTAATGCAGCATAATCTTGCATGGTCAGTGTTAAGCACTACAGGTTATCTGCACTTGCATCTATTCTTTTTCCAATAGTATCCACTATGATTATTTGGCTTAGCAAAGTCTTCTGGAAAGTCTGGGGGGGCTTTGTATTTGGGAGGGGGACGGGGAGGACAGAAGGAGTATTAATGCAGCATGATACCTGATATTAAACTCCATTTGCTCTGTGGTGCCTGAAATTGTTTGGAGGTTACTGTAGGTTTCCTCTTCTGGTGCTCCATTGGGGTAGCTGGAGGGGGCGAAGCGCCTGGGGATTCTCCTCATTTGAGACATCTTATTCTGCAATGAGTCATGAAAGACAACCCGGTGGTTTTTATAACACAAGGTCTTCTCAGTTTGGATGGAAATTGTTTAAAGTGCTCTTAAAGTTACCTTTTTTATTTCTTGAGTCAGAACGCAAGCGTTGCTAAGATAACTATTTTGAGAGCAAAGGAAAGTTTCAGTGACCCAACAGATGTACAGCAGTTCAAACATGCAGTATTTAGATGCCTGCTGCTTCATATCGGCTCAAAACAGCCTAGAAATTGGAAAATCTAGGTAAATGTGTAGCTAGTGTAGATAAATATAGTCTCCCAGTAGTTTCACTCAGTATAAGGTGCTTTCCTGCACTGTTTGCAGTGACCTGCCTGGCATTAAATCACTCCAACCAATGGAGGTCCCCAGGCACAAAGTACCTAAACCAGGTTTTCCTAAGTCTTTAATTTAGATCTGAGTTTACACACATTCTTCAGCTGGAGGCTGCCACCATGGAAATTACAAGCAGCTCGCTGCAGAAATAGAGCATAAGACTTAAACAGATTAATAGCTTTCCAAATGGAAGAGTGGACAGTAGGAACCACTAAAATCACTGGATCTGCCTGCTCATACAATGGGGAAATTACTCACAACCAGAAGCCAGGCTCTAGCGTGTAAACACCTCACGGGAGGCAGCCCTCTTCTCAGCAAAATAAATGCAAAACTGAACAGGTTTCAGCATAATATGTACAATATTGCCAGTATTTGGGTAACACTCCCCTGAAAGCACTAAACAAATTCAGTTCACCAGCAGCAGCGCTTGGAGCGGAGCTGATGTTTCTGTGATAGTCATGACTGTTTTATTTGGTTTATCAAGAAGAACAACATCAGAGCTGTGGACAGGGATTATTTCAAACTACACGCACGCCATTGAGTAGGTAATGCTCCTTGTGCCCCTTGGACATCTGCTGCAGCAGAAGGTTCTGCCCTTTGTCTCGAGGGTGCCTGATGATGAACTTATTGACAGTGTTCTGGAGAGCCTCTGGTTTTATCTGGCATGTTTCTGGCCAGCTCTGTTATGATCACTTTGCTTCCCAGCTCCATCATTGCAGGACTGACCCCCTTTGTTGACAGAGTGATCTTGGACAGCAACGAAGGGGATTTCCCCCCAGCTGGATTGCTTTCTCCTTCTATGCACACTCTCTGCAGGTCAAATGACTGAAACTCATGTAAAATATTCTCAGATGGAGCTCAACCAAGCAAAAGGTACCTGTCATAAGGCTTCTTAGCAGAGATTTGGTTTGCCACATTTCTGCAGTCCTGGAAACCCTTTTAAGTCTTACACTTGGGATGAGGTTGGGGCCTTTGTGCCCTGAGGAAGCCTCGATCGTCTTTCAACATTTAGATGAAATTTACATTTCCCACAAAGCAAAATTATTAATGATTAATGTACACACATTATTGCATAAGAAAACACACAGAAACATGATACTAAATATATGAAAGTATACTTGGTTCTGCAGAAGTGAAGGCTCCTCTTAAATTATGTTTAATGTGGCTGGGGAGAAGCACGCTACAGACTAGTTTCTGCAGGGTAGATACTATGTGTCCTACAGTTTGTAGTTTAATATTCTGCTTTTTTCATTCTATTTGTAGCATTTCTGTTTTATTTGTACAGATGTTTATAATCTAGGATTTAAAATATATCCAGATTTCCAAAGACCTGCGTAGTTTAGCAGTGACAAAGGGGAGCTGGGGTCAGGCCTTCTGAATTCTACTGCGACCACCATGAGGGAGTTGTGTGACCCAGCTCTTAGTGAGGGGGAATCCCACAGCCCTTTCCTCCAAGGGGGTACCTATGGCTTTGTATGTAAGAGCTGCAGGATCTGAATGCATTTTACAGGTGAGTTAAAAGGCTTAATTAAATAAGAAGATATTTTGAGAGAGAGAATAGTTTCAGGTGCTGTTTTTGCTTCAAGAGATGCCCTGCCCTGTTTTAAACACTTCCTTTATGCATTGCTGTATGTCTATCTCCCCAGTCCAAACAAAAATAGTGAAAAAAAGGGTAATGTCCATAGAGGGACTTCGGGCACTCCAGTACCATACCCAACTTCCAGTCACCCCAAGGACTTTGTAGCTCTTAGTCAGGTGCCATACATACCCCACAGTGAAACTGCATTACTTTAAATAAATCCATATTCACTGGAGCAGGTACTTGAACCAGCTATTCCATTTCCCAGGGGCACATCTAGACCAATGGGTTACTGAGTGTAGTGGCAGTCGGTGCCTGATCACATTCCCACAAGTGCATCGCTGTCCATTTGTTGTGCAAGGTCTGATGTGACATGTACACTATCGGAGTATGGACTGGATGACCCAGGGCAGCTCCCAGTTTGAGAGCTCCACCAGAGCTCAGGCAGGAGCTCCAAGGGGTCCTGAAGATTCACAAATGAGAAACACGGAATGGCTTAGCAAGGTTTGAAGGATCCCAGACATGCCAGAGTACTCACTTGGACATCCAAAACGTCAGTTCTCTGGATGCAGTTAGTCTCAGTGGACTGCATAGAAAAACAGTCAAAGCATGCAGTGTTGGACTTCTTGAGGTTAAACAACCCAACTGTATGCTCACAGGAGCAAAATAAACAGCTTGGTATGTAGTGATGTGTTCCTGAAGCCTGCGGGTACCACAGGGAAACTCAAACAAGCAGAAATGTATTAGTCGTGTTTCTTCACAGCTTATAAAGTTGTTAAAGGTTTCTAGTAAAACAATTACTATAGTGGATAAAATGTATTAAAACCCAGCACAAAGTCAGCTGTCTGTTGCACACATATACTATTCTTAGCCTTTACAACTGTGCATTGTGAAAAATAATAATCTAAAAAAAGGTACTTTTCTTTCTTTTTTCTTCCTAGACTAGATGCTAGTTTCATATTCACAGAGCCATACAATGGAAATGTCTATATCTGTGTGAGATGAAAACTGTCTTCTGAAAAAGACCTATAGTAAGTCAATGCACTACAGAACTCAGACATGTAAACAAACCATACAATACCACAACAAAAGCCCAAAGAGCAACATATGCTACCTCACACCTGTTATAATACCTTCCTCCCACAGGCTAAAAAAGAAACTGTAGTAGCTCTTGGGTCGTGCTCTCCACAACTCAGCTGCAGCCTGGTATGCTGGCTTTGGCCACGAGTTTGTCTCAATGTAAGGACAATCCCACAAAGAGGGGATTTATAATGTATCTTACAGGATGGACAGTGTTGGGGCAAAGGCAGTCTGGTAGGGCTACTGGCTTGAAGATGTACAAGATGGGTCTAATTTAGTTTCAAAGAAGAGTTTAGAAATTGCCTTTATGGCAAGGAAGGAATGAGCTGTGATTTCTGTCATTGTTTTTAAAATCTAGGTATATATAGAAATGCACATAAAAGCTGCATTAATATGGACCTGTTCTGTTCCTCAAGTTTGGATCTGTCAAGAGCTGGGCAGGAGGAGCACAGGCTCTTCTGGTTCTCCCAAGCAGGATGTATTAATCTTCTACCACCCATCTCATGCTTTCCTTCTTCCTCTCATTTACACAGAAAGCAAAGGCAAACTGATATTGGTTTACAGAAACCAAGAGGTCATATGTGGGCATGAGTAATGGCTTGTGATTTAAAGAGCAAGCAACCACAACAGAGTCCTCACAACACCTCCAAGGAGGCAGCAGCAGGATCCCATTCCAGCAGCAGAGATCATTTCCAAACTAGCAACTAGATCAAAAAGCTCATGCTTCTCTGTAAGGCTTTGACTGTGCAAGCTAAAAAGCTTAGTTTCGATGGTGAAATGCCTTCAGCAGAATAAATAATGTATTTCAAGTTAAATACATACTTAATGTTTTGCTGAATAGAGGCCTAGATCCAAATTCTAAAAACCAGCCCTATAAATGCCTAATTATATCATGGAAATTACAGCTTTTTATGAACAGCATTATGATTGAATAATGAAGCATCTTCAGTAGAAAGAGTATGTTGACACTGTCTTGGCTTTGCATAGTCAATTTTTTCTATTTGTGTCTTTATTTTACCTAGCAAAAGAGAACAGAAAATCTTGAAAAAAAGAATGTGTTGCTAAATTGAGTATTCCGGCAGGAGACAGGGGGAAAAAAAAAAGGTCCTGAAATTTCCTTGTAGTTCAATTAGATTTGCTGTGGTAGTAACTTTTTAGGATAGGCATGATGATACTTCAGTATAATGCACTGAAATGCATTAATTATAGTTTATGTATTATCTTTATCTGTTTTATGACTTATCTGTAGTATAGTTTATGCATACTTTATGTCTTACATGTACAATCTTATGTATTTTATGCAGACATGTCATGATAAAGCTACTAATAATTAGTTAGTGATTTAGTAGGCTTCAAAGCTGGTTATGAAAATAGAAAACTACTACAAATAATCTGATTTCAATGTTCAGGCTTAAAATTACCAGCACCTACCTACATAAATATGGATTGTCAGATAGGACCCTCATCCTTTACCCCCAAAGTATCAAAGCGTATCTCAAATTGTTTCAGATTCTACCAGCTGCACATGCAAACTAAATTTAAATGAAAAAACAAATACAGGCTTGGTTGTTTGCATATATAGCTCCAATCCATAGCTACCTCTTTCAAAACATGACATCATCCTTGCTGTTGCAAATACAAATCTATGCCATTTTACCAGGACAAGTCTTTGATAAGATGACCAGGGATTAAGAGCTAGTTAAGGTTTCAGAGAAACGGGAATTTTGGACACACAGAGTGCCGTAGCAAGGAAGAATAAGCTCTTTAAAACCCCAGGTGTTTTTTTTGTTTTTATTTTTTCAAGTTCCAGGCTCTCCTATGACCCCTGTCAGATTAGCAGCTGGTTGCCCTTGGCTGTTGACCCCTCTCCCTTGCAAGTCAGAAGCAGTAAGCCATGGGCAGCATGTAGGAGGTGGGAACCGCAGCCATGGCTACAGGGTATCTCTGCTCCTTCCCCTGTAGGGACATCTGGGCTTCCACGGGCCTTCCTCCTGACCCGCCACAGCTTGTGGCAAAGCATCACAAGGTTGCCATCAGTAACCTCCGTTGTTCCTCTGAGACAGATGAGAGGTTAAGTCGTTGTTACTCACTTTGGAATAGTGAGGTTAGTTAACCCAGGTTGCCAGATTAACTCTTAAATCAGTATCAGGTCAAGGATCAAAGATAAATCTTCGTCTCCCCGTCAATTTAACATCAATGACCTTGGAGACTGTTTACACATAAACACTTCTTAATATTGCCTCAAACAGCTATTAAAGGCACACTTCTGTAAATCCAGAAAACACACGCTCTACTTTTTACATTTTATTTTTTATGGTTTTGTACTCAGTAAGTCAGTGTAAGAACATGCCTTCCCTGCGAATTTAACACCGGCTCTTACCTCAAAACAGGATAGGAATGAAGTGTTTGATTATATTTAAAAATAAAAAATGTATTCCTTAAGCAAGTTCTGTTACCTCAGTAGTGAAAGAAATGCATGCAGCAGACTTTAAATGGAGGAAACCTTTTGAAATAAAGGGCTCACACAGGTATCTTCTATTTCAGTCTCTACTGAAAAATGTTTTAGGGGCCCTGACTGAAATTCTGAGTCAAGACTTTAAGACTCTCTCAAGATTCTTATGCATAATCAGCATTTGCATGTTGTCTGTTAGAGGACTCAGCACCCATCCTTACTGTGACGTTTAATATAATGACTGTAGAGAACAAGAGGTTTCCACCTTAAAAAGTAAATAGTATTTACGTCTGCATTAAAAAGCCATGATTTGTTAAGCCTACAAAGTATCATTTTCCTTGAAGAGTCTACTCATTTCTTCAGTGCTCACAAGCCTATTTCAAGGGTTTCTAAATACCTGGAGAAACAAGGCAGGTATCTGCTTTTACTAAAAGGAAAGCAGTAAATTCCCAACAAGCTTTACGGGAAGAACTAAGAACATTGAAGAGAAAAACATACTGATACCAAAGTGAAACTAACCATTTCTATTAAGAAAAAAAGCAACAGCATTTTTTCTGCCACACTCAGTTTTGGTTTGTGACAGCACCACATAGGTCAGGGATGTTGCCTTTGTTCTGCTTGTTCACAAAGAGTTAAGGTTTACATTAAATCAGAAAGCTTCTGATCTAATATTTACATTTTCTTTTCAAAACATCTTCTGTGCTTTGCACTTCTCATTCTCACCAAAAGGTCAAGATTCTTTTATAATAATAAATAAGAATTTGTTTTAAATTGTTACTTGAATTGCCTGGCCAAGTTGTAGGAGGTAAGTATGACAATGTATGTAGTTCAGTAATCCATTAATTAACCATAAAGCTATGGAAGATGTTTCTTTGTTCACATTTATTCTAAAATTTTGTAAATTGTTAGATTTTTTTACTTTTGAAAGCTAAGTGATGCAGTTAGAAAAGTTGTTATTGGTAGTCAGAAAAGTTCATGCAATGCTTATAATTATTAATACAGTTACATAATAAAATTGGAATGCTTCAATCTAACATTAACATCCATTCAATCACACTGGTGAAAAAAATAATTTAAAAATTGATGTAGTTAAGAGACCTTATTCTACTATCCCATCCACTTGAAGGATGAAGTACCTGCGATGCGCCTGCTGACATCCTCAGCAAGCAGATTACAGAATTCATGCCTTGATATTAAATTCAGGATTAAAGGATGCTGACCACTAAGGTCATGATCTATAAAAATACACTGATGCTTAGCTTCAATGGACAAAATAATCTTGTTAATTTAAATATGATCATCCATACTCTTAAAAAGCTGGCACATTTGGGATAGCTATGGGCTACCATCTTCCCTCACCTGGTCCCCCTTAGCGCTGCGAAGCATGGCACATACGCTGTCATGTATTACCACCTTGCACCTGCATCCTGTCCCATTTAACAGGGACACTTTATTAGACTCAAGGTCAGAAAACTCAGCATCTTTAATGACCTTTGGTGGTCTTCTGCAGGTGTCTCTGAGATCCCACTTATTGCTGCCAGATTGGGAAGATGAGAGAAACTGTTGATAATGCAGGTACAGTGTAACTGTAAGTCTAAGAAGCCAAATTTAACTCACTGTTTATGCTGTCTTTCTTGTTCTGCACACAGTATGAAGAATTAAAATGCTATGTTGTTCTCAGTTTTAGCCAGGCTTCCTGCATTGGTGAAATGCTGATAGTAACAGTGTTACAAACACTGCAGTAAAATGACTTTGCCTGAAAATCCTAGTTCTCCTACAGTATATTTAGTGGTATTTTTACATAATAAAATTACCAAGTCACCATTGGTAAGGCATATTCCATACATCTTGCAGACAGTGTAACTAACAATAAAATAAGGTATCTTAATAAATAGATAAAATGTATAAAACCGATGGTGAAGAGCAATCAAAGAAGGTTTTATGCATGGGAGTCACACTGCCCCAATACAGCACTGTATTTCTCCAAACGCAATGTGTTCTATACTCATTTTATTTTTGTAGATTTGTAGCCTTTACTCATAAATTTTGATTTCAGTATTTTGCTTCTCAGTTTCATTTCAGATCCTTACTGCATTAGGAGGGGTCTTACCACTCTCTTTGGTAACCCCAGGCTCAAGCTCACAGTTAGTATTCCACTCCTGCCAGCTCTCACTTTGGCTAGCAGGGTTACCCTGCAGAAGCTGAGTGCATTCACTTTTTCTCAGTCCTCTCTAAATGGTCTTACGGTCAATGGCCTATTGATACAAAAGTCCTGAATAAAAAGAGCTACCACGCACACCTACCAATCAGGTAAAGCAGGCAATTTTCTTAAATTTCTCCTTTCAGAGAGCCATGGTCTCTACAGTGATGACATTTTGACATCAGAGGAGATCAAACACCTTGAACAAACACTGGTTTTCTTCACTATACTCAGCACTAACTCCCATTCAGCTGACATGCATTAAATGGCAACAAACAAAAATTTTTTAAAAATCACATACCCACAAGACATTAACTCAAAATAACTTTGGCCATGTACCTGCAGGAGAAAATGACAACGGGGACCACTCTGTCTTCTGGTTTATACATAGGTCTTTCTGCTGCGGCCTAGAGAAGCAGACTCTGGCTAATACTCACTTTGTAATTTAAACACCTAGACATCTGCTTAATCACAGAACTCGCCACGCTCCTGCGATCACTCCTTGTGAAAGGACCTAAACAGTACTGAGCACATTCTGCCGTATGGATTTCTTTATCCATCTCTGCAGTCGCACATCGTTCCTGTTAGTAGCATTGTTGCAAGCATACAGGTACAGAAAACGCGTTATTCGGAAATATTTTTCACGTGTCTATCGGTGGCACTTTGTGCTATACATTCCAGGCTGCTTCTGAGGGCTTAGTTCCTGCTTTGCTAAGAGTGAAAGTACACGTACGCCGCTCCTCCCGTGCTTAGGAGACAGCAGCCGCGTACAAAGCGCGCAGGTCCCGCAGCATCCTCCGGGAGGGCACCGGCGTTCCTGCGGGAGCCAGGGCCGGGACAGCCCGCTCCCGCCCAGCGCCGGGCGCCTCCCGCCCCGGGCCCGCCCGTTGCCGCCGCACCGACCGCGGGCCCGGCCCGCCAGTGCCCGCAACCGCTCCGCTCTCGGCGCTCCCCCCTCGCCCGGCGTGTTTGCGAAACGCCACCGATCCCCCCTCCCGGGGCCGAGGGTGCTGCGGCACCGGACCCGGGCGAGGTGCGTGGGGGCGGGCTGCCTGTGGAAACGCGCCGGGACAGCCCCCGCCCGCGGCCGCGATATCCCCCCACCCGGGGCCGGGACCGCAGGTGAGGCGGCGGGTCCCGGGGCCGCCGGCTGCCCCCAGTGCCCTGCACCGCGCGGGAGCGCGGAGCGGGGGTAGCCGGGACAGCCCGGCCGGTTCCCCACGGCCGCCTCAAGGAAAGGCGCCACCGCGCCGCCCCCTCCCGCCGGGACCC
>JAVJGJ010000057.1:16414472-16445736 GCA_035590215.1 Microhierax caerulescens
GTGGGGCATAAAGCAGGAGAAGCTCTGGCAGCACAGCCAGTGCAGAGTTAATGAGGGGTTAAAGAGAAAAACGCCTGCTGAAACCCTACTGACCTCTTGCCCAAAAGGTTTACTAAGGTCATGGGACTTGCAGAGTTTTTCTTTTGTGCTGTAGATCACAGTGTGGTGACTCTGTCACTATCACCCATCACTAGAGAGCACAGTTTACTGCAGAAAAGCTTTAAAGAACCAAAACCCACTATTGCTCCACACTTCATTGTCACGTCAAACAGGGGAACTTCAACAGTTAATGCTTGCAAGTGGACTTTGCCCTCTATTTATAGTATGATTTCATCTCTGTGTCAGTGAAGGTAAACACCGGGAAAGGTAGAACAGTGGCACAGATACAGAAGTCCGCCTGAAGCTGGGATGTCCGTATGCTTTTGTGTCTTAAGTTTTTAAATGTAGAAAAGTACTTGTGCATGTGTATATATGTATACACGCATATAGACACACTTAATGCAAAACACTTCTTTTTGCACTATGCATAATCTCCTTGTACCATGGATGTTTTTCTCTCATCTTCCAAGCCCTGTACGTGAGGTTTACTCATCTGTAAAATGAACATGACAATGCTTATCTTCCAACACATGCCAAAGACTTGAGTTGTGAGGATGGTGTTTACATTTATATGTGCAACAGGGTAGATGAAAATTGCCTTGAAAGTACAATGTAATGAAAGGGAAATTAACCCCAGCATTATCACTACTTGCCATGACTTCGTTCTACATCCCTGCTCCAATATTTCAGTTTTCACATTTACTTTGCTTCAAATTAATAATAGTTCCCCTCCCGAAACAAGGCTTAATTTTGCACATACAGGTAACCTTGCTTAATTCAGTGAGTTGACTCAAGCTTAAAATAAAATATGCAAGTTTCATCACTGGAGTGATTTCTGTCACAAAGATAGCACACTGATGATGCTACAGCATTTCCTGATACAGTAACCATAATCATCGTTGAGCTGCTCTCAAATTCTCCCCAATTTCCCTTGTTGGAACAATACTGTCAGAAAGTGGAGATGCATCAATATTAAAGACTGCAGCATCTATTATTAGCTGTGATGTAGTACTGTCAATGTAATTTTCAGAGAGACAGCAAAACAACAGCTTTTTATACCATGGAACTATAACTTTGATTAAGGACTGCTGAATTAAGCTGAATGACTCTTACATAAAAAAACCCAAACAACTGTTTCTGTTCTTAATAAATTATTTAATAGATTTAAAAAGTGGTATTTTTCAGCTTTCCCCTGAGGTATGATGGATGCAGGGACAAAAAAGGGTTGACAGCAAGGAGGAGATTCAGGTTCACTTTTCTTGCTGCCAGCTGTCACAGCAGACGTACCTTCTTGGTTGAAAGAAGGCTGTGAAGGCTGCTCCATGCTCTCTTGTGCTGCCGGATGTATTGCTGTGCCAGGAAATTTCCACTGCATGTGACCGATGGAAGACAAACTGCATTTTACCGCTGCTTTCATAGTTAACTAGGGACTATTTAATAGCTCCAGATATATTAATTATTAAACTTAACTGTTTCTTTGTAGTTGCATCCTTGAAACGGAGCCTATTACCGTAGGATGATCTAGTAAATCATGTTTATTCTATTCAGATTACTTGGGGAATTAAGGCTCTTAAGGAATATAGATTTGTATCTGTTACTTGCTGTATACCAACATACTGCAAACTGCATATTTCAATTACTGTCTTGATGGATTTATTTTTTTAATATGTAATTTGTCTTACAAAATTAATAAAGGTAAAGTAAATAATTTTTTCTTCAGAGACTCTTCAAATTTCTGGAGTTCATTATGTAATACCTTATTGTTTTATATTGAGTCTATCACAAAATGCCAGTAACCTTAGTATCTATCAGGCGTTTTAACTTCTCTCATTTTGGAAGGAATTTTGTATGCAAGCATCAGGTTCTCTTACAGGCACTAATACTGTGACTTCTTAGGTAATATTTCTCTCACCTACTTTTCACTGCAGATTATAGTTGATTATTTTGAGGAAAATTCGCACACTTCCTCAACAGTATCAATACAAAAAAAGCTATTCCTACAGCCACATGGTGGTGGGCCTCTTGGCATCTGACATGCTTCAACAGGGACTTCAGCTTCAGCATCTGAGTGACCCTGGGTTTTTTAGGTATTCTGGTAACATCCAGGCAGGGTTTATCATGCTATGACCTTCTGCAAACCTGCATTTACTCACGATCAGATGTTTGTCAGGGACTTTTTTACTGACGAAGGGGCAGGCCGATGCCACAGAGGCTTAAAGATCAAAACGGGCCCGGGCCCCGCGGATGATGGTGAGGCAAGTGGGCCGGTTTCAGGACCCTACCGTCAGGCTCACAGTATTCCCCTTTCCTTCGGGGCTTCCGCCGAGTCCCGGGCCCGCCAGCACACTCCGCACCCCTCCTCCCTCGCAGCGCAGCTGACGGCCCAGCCCTCAGCAGGGTAGCATGGCCAGGCCTCCCTGCCGCGGACACAAGATGGCCGCCGGCCGCGCCCCCGGGATGCGCAGCCCCTCGCGCTCCCGGGGCGGGGCCGCTCTGCGTCTCCCTGGCAACCGAGCACACACCGCCGCCACCGCCCCGGAAGTTCCGCCCCCGGCGCGTGGCGGTTGCTAAGGAGCGGCAGCGGAAGGGGAGGGGGCAAGGCGCTGGTCGGGGCGATGGGAGCGGTCGGCGGGGGTGGCTGGGCGTGACGGGGAGCCGCGACCGCCTCCGGCGGCAGGTGAGCGCCGGGGCGCGGGTTGCGTCGTTCCACACGCACGGCACTCGACTTCCCTCCCCTTCCGGGACTATCGCGACATCTGAAGATTTCTGTGGGATCACGACGCGTCCTGGGAGGTGGAGGGGGGAGGTAGTCGTCTCGTCCGGGTCCCGCTCTGGGAGGGGTGGGGGCAAAGCCGGTCGTGGCCAGCCTCTTCGTGCGGCTGTCGCGACATGGCGCGTCGCGGTGCGGGTGAGGCGTTGGTGCAGGCCCGAGCCCGGCTGCCTCCCCCGCGGCGGCTGCTGCTCGGCCCGCGACTCCTTTCCATCGCCGACGGTTTGGGAGCCGCTGTGGCGGGGCCTCCCCAGGCGGCGGCACAGCCGCGTCAGCCCAGCGGGATCTTGCAGTGATTGCCTTCACAATGAACCGCAGTTACGCTTTCAGCTGCTACAACCGAGCAGAGCTCGCCAGACACCGGCGCCGCTCGCTGGCGCTTAGTTTTGTGGTGTGGAAAGGTGGCCTGTGAGCAACACGGGTAGCCCCTGCAGTGGGAGTAACCACGGCCAGGATGCGTTTGGATCTCACCGTCACCTCATAAATTGTGCCAGGCAGGAGACCCTCGCCTTGGATGAGGCTGCTGCCAGCTGCCCTTACGTGTAGGTGCCGTCCCTGGGACCAGGCCGGGTGGCAAAGGCAGTGTTTTGGGAGGCATCGAGCCTGCTGAGCCTGGACTGTGTACTTGCTGTCCTGGGGTAGGAGGTCTGGTGCTCTGGGAAGGATTTGACTTACTGTACCATTACCCCGCTGTACAGAGGCTGGGGCTGTGTTCTACAGCTCTTTTGACATTGACAGAACCTAAGGATCTTGGCTGACAAGAAGTTTGAATGTGTGGTTATCTCATGCAATCTCATCAAGCTATCTAGAATACCTAATTGCAGGTTAAAGGATTTCTGTAGAAAAATTATTGTATTCAAATTATGTTATTGAAAATAAGAAGCTTTTGGTATAACTTAATATAAGTTGTTTTTAATGACTCCTTGTTTGTGGGTTTCAGTAATCAAATTATATAAAATCAGGAGATTTTATTTACAGGACAGTTAAATATCATCCAAGATGATCAAACTGTCCACATAAACCAATTTTCAGTCTGCTGTTGTATTGCTATCCTTTCAATCCTCCTGTAGTGGGATGGATCTATAAGACCTAAAGTTCCCAAAACAGGAAAAGAATGACACTCTTGTAATTTTTCTTATTTTTTCATTTTTAGCTTTGGTGTGGTTTTAGCTCGCCTTCCTGTGGGCAAGTCTTCTGTTGAATTGTCTCTGGCTTCTGAAATAGAACAGTGCCGTTCTGGGAGTCAGATAGCATAACTAGTCATGGAGCAGTCCCACCTGCTACCACAAAACCCACTTGCTGGATCAGTACATGCGATCTTTCAGGGTTCCTTGCCATAGGATGTGTAGCATGAGTTGAAATCTCTTTATAAAGCATCCACTAGAAAGGAAGCTGTGACAGCTGTTGCATGCCAGGGTAGAAATGAGGTTGCAGCGTTAGAAGTGCTGTCAAAGTAGCCCTGCTTGTGGCAGCGCACTGAGTCTCCTAATCTTTGCCAGGCGGCAGCTACGTGTGTCTATAAAGACAGAGAGGCACAGGCAGCTACATTTGTCAGATGTAATATTTCTGGAAGAACAAGCCCTGAAGGCAGCTGTAGCTTGTGTACTAAGGCTGCTGGAGTGAGACACACTTGGGAAGTAGGGAGACAGATCAGGGAGTCGCATGACAGAGAAATGGGTATAGCTTTGGGGCTGGGTGTTGGTAAACCTAATAGGGTAGCTTGGACATGTGGATGACAAGTTTTAAAGCCTTTTGAAAATTTTATGTTGTGTTTGATTAATGCTATTGTAGCCTGTAACACATTTACTTTTGAAGGGGCGATTCTGTTCCAACAACAAGATGGTGTGTGGTACTAGTGAGTCACTAATTGTGAATCATACATATTTTGATACAAATAAATGGGTCCATTTGTTTCATTTATGTTTGTTTTGGTAGTATCTAGAAGGCCCAGAGAAATATCATGACCTTGCAGAACCAGGTGTATAAGCACACACAAAAAGGCAGACCCTGAGCTTTCATATACTTTCTTATGTCTATTTAAGCTTGATTTCAACTTTTTTAACCTATGTGAATAAAAATGTGTGTCTAAAACTCTAAAATTAAAGTCTAATAGTAAACATTTCTGCCTTGTGGAATTTGGCAGTTTAAGCCATGTAGGAAGGAAAAGGTGGGAGCGGTATGTAATGGGCTATGCCTCCCAGGAAGGTGGCACTGTGGGGGCGTTAACTTGCTGGCAAATGTACATCTCCATATCTAGTCCTGGAAACTGAAAACTCCTTGAATTCCAGTCCAGTGACTTAGTTGCAGAAATTGTATTAACTACATTAATTACTTATTTGCATTAATTATGGCACTGCATTAGTAGAGATGATTTGAAGATTTAATTGACTTTTCAGTGGAAAATCATATGGAGAGGGAGCAGTAGATGCAGTGTGTGTGTGTATGTAACTCTACCCTCTCCCACTCCCTTGCATGGGAATCTGCTTTTGGTTGAAAGAGATTTTCTTCGTGCAGTTCTTTGCATTTCTCTGCAGCTGGTTTATGTGAAAACATAACTGAAGATTCACTAGGCTGCAACTGCAAAACCAGTTTGTGGAATGAACTGCAGAAAGACTAAACAGCAACACTGAGACTGCTTATGAGAGCTGTCTACCCTTTATCAGTTACTATCATTTGCCCATGAATATGTTAGCTTGCTTAATAGTTTATATTAATTCAAGCCTAGCTCCTGGGAGGCTAGACTTCAGAGATGGGGTAAATATGTTCACTGTGTAGTGTTCTGTCCACATCAACTGGCTTCTAGGCTTTTGTCTCTAGGCTATGTATGCACAAAGGATTACATGCTTTAATTCATGTTTCTTTGCCCACATATTCATTGATACTACATTAATGCACGGTATGAGGCACGGTGTGAAGGGAATTTCTCCAAACAGCCTTGGTAAAGGGAGGGTGCAAGTATGTGAGTGCCTGCTGCTGATGGAAAGCTGCAGCACTTCAGAGAGGCAGCAATTGTGGGTGCTGGGCTTGTCTGCACTCCTCCTTCAGTGCATTTGCTGTGCATTCTCACTTTGCTGGATTTGGCTGTCTTTCTCAAACAAAAAGCACAAGGATATAACACAATGTATCAGAGGATTGACAAAAGTAATTTGAGCCCCCCAGAACAAGACAGACATCAATAAACCGGAGTGAGTTGAGTGGAGGGTTACCAAGGTGTTCAGGGACCTGAAGAACTTGTCTGGTGAGGAGAAGCTAGGGGAACTGTATTTCTTCAGCCTGGAGAAGAGGTGGGTCTGGGGTCACGTAATAGCTGCCTGCCTGTACCTATGAGGAGGTTATAAAACAGACAGATCCAGGCTCTTTAGGGTGGGAAGATGAGAGACAACAGGCATAAGCTGAAAGAGGAGAGGTTCAGAATATATGAAAAAATACGTGGAAAAAAAATACTTTCCCCCATGAGGACAGTCAAGCAGTGAGACAGGATGCCTAGAGCAGCGGTGCTATCTCCATCTTTGGAGGTTTTCAAAACGTGGCTGGCTGGAGCAACCTGGTCTGACCCCTTAGCTCACCCTGCGCTGAGCAGGAGGCTGGGCAGGAGACCTCCTAAGGTGGCTTCCAGTCAGAGTGGCTGTGTGTGATCCTAACAGGAAAGGCTGAGCTGGACGAGTGAGAGATCTAATGTGGAAAGTGACATCTAGGTGTCAAGAGTTGAAATGCAGTTTGTAAGCGCTGTCCTAACAACCTTAGGTTTGGGAGATCCTGTTGTCGAGGGGTTTAATGGTACCAGTTTATCCATATCTCCCCCATCTAGAGCAGTACGCAAAATCATGGCTGCATGTAACATAGAAGACAACACAAAGTTGGTAACGTTACTTCGGTTCCCTTCCTTGTGGTATATCTTGACAGAGCATGTGAGGGATTTCTCTTGGAAATTTAATTTCTTCTCGTTTTTTCTTCTGCAGTCACTAAGTGATCCATATGAACTCTCCTACTTCAAAACAAAGCAAAAAAGTATATGCATGTTAAGTCCTGGTTAAAAATAATAAATTGTCTGTGGTCTACACTTGGTTTTGTAAACATTACCTAGTAAGTGTATGATAGTAATTTCTGTCAGTGTATTTAAGGGGAGGCATGAGTTGTGTGGTCATTTGTGAATGGTGGACTGGTTGGCGAGTGTTAAAGGTCCTTGTAACTAGCGTTCTTGTTTGCAGTTGTCCAGTTGACAAATGCAAGGTTTCAGTCTGAACCTGAGATGTTATTTTCCTTGAATTTTAAATTTACTTCTATCGTATTTATGTTGAAGTGCTTTCTAGGTGCCACTTTTTTTCTGCTTTGACTTTCCTGGTTTCTATTCTCTATTGTTTTCAACTTAACATCTTTAAACTTTTCTTTATTAACAGGTTGATTCTGCTTTAGGATAATGGCAGGAAAAGTAAAGTGGGTAACTGACATAGAAAAATCTGTTCTAATAAACAACTTTGAAAAAAGAGGCTGGATTCAGGTGGCAGAAAATGAAGACTGGAATTTTTATTGGTAAGTACATTAAAAATACTGATTTCTAAATTTGTGAAGTGTTTTAATATCTTAGGTTAATTCCATTAATAATATAACAAAATGCATATTGAAAAGTGAAAGATACAGGAATTGCCATTGATTTACTGCAGTGCTTCTAAGAGTGTAACACTGTTTGGTTGCTTCTGTAATTTCTTAGGCTGTTGCTGGCCTACAGTGTAGATTTGCAGTGATAGATTCCCGTATCTGTGCAGGCCTGCTGAAGTCGTTTGGGTTCCTCAGCGCAGAAGGTCCCATCTGTATGGATCCATTCCCATGCTGCTGATCTCATGCATCTTTGTAGTTTGCCAAAGGTTTTGTCAGGGAGTGGAAAGTCAGCGACCTAGCAAGATATTGATCACTTCTGGGAATATCAATTGTAAAAAGCCCAGGGGAAAGGCTGTGCTCAGTGGTTTTTTGCTTTGAAATCTGATACCTTATTTATTTTTTTTTCCAATTTTTTTTTTTTATGTTGTAAGCAGAATTATTCCTTTACTGTTGGAGGGGATTTGTGGTGTGAGGGGAATCTTTCAATATATCTTTTACCAAAATTTTCTGACAACATAAGTGAAATAATACAAGAGTACACATACAATATATGATAAAGTATTCTTTTATCAATGTCACGGAGGCTTGCCCTGTTACCAGAGTCCAGGCTCCTGTAACAAAGGCCTCAAGCATGGTACTTGCCTTCTCCTTCATGATAATTTATATGCAGACTCATTATTCAGCATTTCAATACTGAGAGTGAATGTGCAATTAAATGAAGAAAATGGTGAAAAGATGAGAGTAAATAACGTTGCTTTTTATTTGCCATTTGTCTAATATAAGATGGTGAAATGCTGTCCTAGAATGCAGTATTCCATTAATTGGCAGAAAGAATACTCTTTAAGTAAACCAAAAATTTTAAATTGTCCCTTTCAAATACGACAGAATGGCAGTTTGTGCTGCCAAATATACCCTTTGTGAACCACTTATTTAAATGGGTAGGAATCTAGTAATCTGCTCATGCTTTTGGAATGTGGTTGGGAGGGAGTGGGGAAACAGGGCACTCATGGAAACTGTTGTGTGACTGGTTGTTTTGTTTTGTTTTGGTTGTTTTTTTTTTTTTTTTCCTCCTGAAGTGATAATGTAGCCGATTGTGGCATTCAGGAAATAAATTTCCAGTGTGAGACATCTAATACAGAAAATTCTTCGTATCTATGGCCCTGCTCTTACCTTCTGTGAAAAAATGAAGTATATAACTGATTTGATGACTTTGTCACTTCAGCCCTCTGATCTAGCATTTACGGGTGTTTTTAGCAAGATCTCTGAATCACTGTTTTCAATTCATATGCTTAAAGTCCTTTACATCCAACTAGCAAGGTAGTCTGTAGGAGGTTGGTTTTGTGGCTTTGTTTAAGAGGGAAGCTGAGTTTCCAGAGAGTGAAGTTACAGAGAGTAAGAAGGATGCTTCTGTAGCATGTGGGTGCATATCAGTCATTTTTAGGCCCTGCTGGGCCTTGACCTGTTTATCAACAAGCCACAGTCCAGTAGGGCCAAGTTGTCATCTTCCTTTCCTCACTTTCTGTGCTAATTTCAGTAGTAGTAGAGAGACTGGTATAACCTCTGGCAGGATTTCATTGTTTTTTTCTAATATAAGTTCAGGATATGTTGGATTGTCACTGCAGTAAAATATTGTACTATAAAGAGAAATGAGAGGGAGAAAAGATGAGGTGAATGTAACAAATATTTCAACTTTGTCCTCCTGAATTGTTTTTCTTGGGATAAATCATTTGGCATCTGTTTTTGCTTTCAGGATGAGTGTACAAACTATCAGAAATGTTTTCAGTGTGGAAACTGGTTACCGTCTCTCTGATGACCAAATTGTCAATCATTTCCCAAACCACTATGAGCTGACCAGAAAAGATTTGATGGTAAAAAATATCAAGCGGTATAGGAAAGAACTTGAGAAAGAAGGAAGTCCTCTTGCAGAAAAGGATGAAAATGGGAAATATATTTATTTGGGTATGTGGTTCTCGTTACAGCATTAATCTTTTTTTCTTATGTAGTCAGTAACCTGGAATTGACCTAGCTTTTCTGTGCATAAAGCACTGAGTCTCTGAAACGTTAGAATATTAAAGTGACTATCTTGAAACGCTCTGTCGCTGTCAATTAAATGAAGTGCACTTTACCTAAAATTTTTGCTGGATTCTGCAAACCTAACAGCCTTTTCTCTCTGTCTCCTCCTTTTCCTTCCCCTCAAATCTGCCATTAGAGAGTACAGAAAACACAGGAGTAGAGAAAGTGATAAAAACAGTAGTAGTGAACATTTCAAATGAAATACTATATTTTCAAAGCTCTCCACAACCCTTGCTTTGAAGAATAATGGCTAATATTTTACAAATTAAAAAGGAATAGAGGGGATGCCAATAGTTCGGGTCTTTGTTGAAATTAGACACAAAGCAGGAATAAAAGATTGAACTTTTCTGTTTCCCTGTCATTACCACAGCACTAAGGCCCAGTTCCTCCACTGTGTACTAGCTAGTATTCAGCAGTATTCAAGAAGGAGCACAAATCCTGTTTGTGTGCATGGAAGTTGTATGTAGACTTAGTTTTGTAAATAGTAAGGTCCTTAAAGATGACTGAACTTAACAGTGCAGCATTATCTGAAGCAACATTGGCTGAAGTGATAATGAAATTACTGGTTTTAAATGTATGAGTGCAAAAATAGATTTGTAACTTGGCTTTTTGTGGTTGAGGGGGAGAGTCTGGGGAAGAGGTTGGTTGGGTGTTTGTTGGTTTTGTTCTGGTTTTGGGGTGGGGGGGTTAAATTGTTTTGAAGAGGGAACATTGTGGGATTAAGGTACTTTGCAATGAGGTTGTGGTGAAACCATGGGCTCTGGAACTTCAAATGAGACAGGGTTCGTATTTTTTAATTTGAAAGGAAAAATACATTATCTGAAAATATATATATTATACAGGAGCAAAAATTAAAATAAACTTTTGCAGAAAGGCTCTGGACAGTACTGAATGAACAAACTCTTCATAGCAGAAATTTGGGAGAAGTTGTAGAACAAGTAATGACTGCTAGAAAATAAAATAAAAAGCAAAACAAAACAAACACCACCACCTGCTGCCAAAAAAAAAGCTCAAAACACCAAACCCAATCCAAACCAGCAATAGATCAGGAATGAGGAGACTAAAGTTATTTTGGAGGTCAGAAAGCACTGGAGTGAAACAGAGATGGGGATCTGTTGAGTTGATTTACATCTTGGGAAAGTGAAGTGAAAGCACTGATCATCTGTGTAAGAAAGAAGCAGTTTTGTATGGATGGAAATAAAGATAATCTGATAATAAAATGCAAGAAGCCCTTTTCTTTAGATTTCAGTAGGCAAGGTAATACTGATTGTGGGAGCAAATAAGAATGACTAATGGGAGGTACATGGAAATAAGAAGTATCACATCCAAAGGGGAAGCAACATCAATGCTTACATTTTTGCATGCACAGAGGATGACAAGGTGATTAGCAGAATAGTAAAAGCTTGACACAGGAAATTGAGAAGGTTTGATAAAGTAAAATTGGAATGGTATGTGGTACTCTAATTTCACAACAAATAAACAGAAGAAGAAAACATTCATGTGAAATAAAATTTATTAATCTTGTTAGCAGCATGCAATATTTTGCAATTGTTTAAGTTAAAACTAGAATTTAAATGAGATAAATGAGGTAAAAAGCAACATAAGTGTTAATGATGGTGGATCATGCCAGACTGGAAAACTGAAAAGACAGAAATTTTTTTTTTTTTTTAGTCTGTGTCACGAGCCTTTTCAGATACAGTGTCCCTGATTATGCACCTTTTTTTTTTCTTTAACTCAGATTTTGTTCCTGTTACTTTTATGCTTCCTGCCGATTATAATCTGTTTGTTGAAGAATTCAGAAAAAATCCCTCCAGCACTTGGATTATGAAACCTTGTGGCAAAGCTCAAGGAAAAGGAATATTTCTAATCAATAAACTTTCCCAAATTAAAAAATGGTCTCGAGATAGCAAAACATCTTCGTAAGTTCTTAACCTAAACTCTTTATTGTGCTTTCTGTAATCAGGTGAACCACATCAACATGCTAATTGTGTGATGCATGGGAAAAATATTCCATTATTATTGCTTTGTTGTTATATAGTTAGTTTTGCATTTAATCTCAGTTGTTATCTGACTTCCTCCTTCAAGCACATTTTAATATGATTTGGTTTTGTATGAGGAGGTACAAAGAACTGTTCGAATAACTATTCTTTATTAAAATACTTCCAGTGTTGTTGGGGGAGAAGTTGCACAAAAATAAATTGTTTTGCTTCATTGTATTAAATAACAGGAAACCAGAGAAATCTTAACCTAAGCAATTTCAAAAGTTATTTTACTTAATATATATTAAGTCACTTTTAAATTAGTACAAAGGAAGAATGCATTTTTATGAAATAAATTAAGTTATCCATTTAGAGCACACAACAATACAACTCATGTTGGTGATCTACTATCCAAACGGATGAAACAGGTTAGCGGTCTATATCTTTCTCTGACAAGTAAAAGTTCTGATCATGCAACTAATGTTAGTTTTTTTCCCTGTTGTAAAGTGACTGGCTGAATATCACTTGAGGTTGTTTTTTGGGGTGTTTTGTGGGTTGTTTTTTTTTCCTGTTTGATTTGGAATCTGAAGAATGTCATAATCAGAAAGTTATCTTAGCTTTTCACAGTGGTTTTGAATTGCACACCAAGTGTAAATACAAATATTTTAGGAGTAAAAGACCTTGACTAATGAAGGTAATGTACTAAGTACTTTTTGCTTGTCTGAACCATGCCAAGCTCTAAATGCTCTCCAAGGAAAAGACTGGTTTGTACAGCTGCATTTTGAATGGCTTGGTCAGCTGCCCTGTTAACTTCAAAACTGAATTTAAGTGGTTAATTGATCTTATTTTATCCATTTAGTATTTTTAACTTTTTTGGTATATGATATCTGATGCCAAGTGTGTATTATTAACCACTACAGCATTCTATGTCTTGGCAAAAGATGCAAGATTTCAGTCAATCCAAAATTTACAGACTGCTTCTAAAGAAGAAAAAAACTTATCAGATTATATAGTTTCAGTTGTCACATTCTGAGACGTGATTTGTGTTTTTCAGGTTTGTATCTCAGTCTTCCAAAGAAGCCTATGTGATTTCTCTCTATATCAACAATCCATTGCTTATTGGTGGAAAGAAGTTTGATCTTCGCTTATATGTTTTAGTGTCTACCTATCGTCCACTGAGATGTTACATGTAAGATAGTATATATTTGTATTTGGTTCTGAGAGAATGTTTAAGGTAATCAAAATAATGTTGCGCTTGTTGCACAAAGAAGTTTAACATGTACGTGGTATCCTAGGATGCTCTTTTCCTTATTTCTTACTGGGGTTTAACACATTTTAATGACTTTTTGCATTTAAGGTATAAACTTGGATTTTGCCGATTTTGCACAGTAAAATATACACCAAGTACAAGTGAATTGGATAACATGTTTGTACATCTTACAAATGTTGCCATTCAGAAACATGGGGTAAGTGTACTGAGTTCTTAGGCGTTCTTTTGTAGCAAGACTGATTTTCTGAAATTATCCCAAAAACTTGGAATGAAAAGGTTTTATTTGTCATATTCTTCATCATCTTGCAATTAAAATACTTCAGCTTGAACTTACAAATAAATTTTGGAAGACTGTAGATCAAAAGTATGCAAGATGATGAGCTGCAGCTCTGTAATATACTCTAGTATCTTCAGTATCGACTTGAAATAGTTGAAAGCAGGGGTTTTCTTCAAGTCTCCTGTCATTTAAATGCTAATATGCTCACTGAAGAATTGATTCTGTGAGCAGTGGAATTAATGAAGCCTGGTTCCTGTGGATTTGTATTTTATAATAGCACTTTAATAGTGCCTTCCTGATCTCCCCTTCCCTCTCTCTCCTATGCAATTAATTCAGCTTTTCTATTTCCAGCACTTATTCAGCTTTTTCCTGTTTCCCCACCCACCCTCACCTTCCTTCTGTGGGTAAGAAGGGGAATGTGCAGTTGCAGTCTTGGAGAGAAGCGCTTGCTAACTGGCCAGCTAGTGGCTTTCCCTTGAATGGACAAAGATGGAGTTCTGCCTGCAGAACAGTTCTGTCCTGTAATTTACCATTGACGTTCATAAGACATGTGGAAACCTGATAGCTTTGACAGAACTTCCTTATGTCAAAATAGGCTGAAATTCACCAGTGGCAGGAAAGGCTAGTAGTGGGTCAGGGGTGACACAAACAGATGGGCATGCACTATCACTGCCCAAGCCTTGTTTCGTCAGGGAACCCACTTGATGATGATGACTGTCCCTTGTGCATTTTTAGCGGATGTCTGTGATTTATAAACCATGCCTCTGTTACAGTAATTAAAACTCTATTGTTGCACTTCCTATTTTCATAGATTTTATTTTAAGAGTATAGAAAATAAATGTGTATGTACACACACGCATACACTCATGCATGTATATTCATATGTGTATACACACACAAAAGATACATATAATGTGTCTTAAATTGCACCCTTGCTATACACACCTTGTCTGTTATTGTTCTGCAAGATGTGCAGCATAACAGAACTGTTTTTACCTGGATATTATTGTCAACAGCAATGTGAATTATAAATGTTACTTATGGTGGTAGTTATAAACCAGGGTAAGTCTCAAAATGTGGCACTTTTCAGTATTACAAACGTTTTCTTGCTTAGGTGCTGATTTGTGAAATGCATCAAATGCATTATGGTTTGGCAGGGCACACTGAGAATTAGTTGTGGTGAAAGCAGATCCCATACAACTTAGAGCATAAATCGTGGTGCTGTGGCCAGTAGCAGTGAAGAGGTGAGGCAGGTGATATGTCGCCTATCCCATTATTACGCACCCTTTTATCTTCTCTACCACTTAAAGAATGGCCTTCAAGATTTCTTCCAAATATAAGTAGAAGTAAAAGTAGTGGTGAGGTCACTTTGAGAGAAGAAAGGTCAACAGAAATGGTATAGAAGCAGAAGCTTAAAAATGTGAAGTCATTACTAGAGCATTTGAAAAACTTCTTATAAATTCTGAATGACTAATGTCTGTTGGGTTTTGTAGAAAGAAGTGAGAGAAGCTTAATGTAAAGCCGCTCCCTCCATCCTGTCTGTCCTTCTGCTTTAAACATGTCTGAAAGTTTGGGGGCACTTAGGCTGTACAGTTTTAGAAGAACCTATTTTGAACTGTCAAGTAATTTAGCCCTGTGTGGACTGTAGAGTGTGTTTGCACCCTACATGCTCATGTGACAATGTCTTTAATTTGGAAAGTGTGCCAGTCAATAATGGGGAGAGGGAAAGAGTAAAATGAAGGCAAGAGGGTAAGTCAGTATACCCGTTGTAATGTTTGTGTTGGAAAATACAGTTCTAAGTCATTATTCACTGCACGTGTAATTCAAACAAAACAATAGTAAGTCTTCTACCTAATTATTTTCAGTTACTGATCTTCTGTGTAGCCTGTAATTTCTACTTTGGTTTAGTATTTTAATTAAACAGCTGTGATTGTGTAAAGCTCTACCCAGTTGCAATCTATTCTGATTTGAGTACTTGTTCTGAAATGCAAAGAGCATTGAAACTTTGATCTCTGTTCCCTTGCTGGAATCTGGTCTCAGGAAATTCTTTTCCATGCAGCAAGTCCTAAGAACCATGTTTCAGGTCTTTACTTGTACAGTTCAGTTTTCCAAATTTACTAAGGGAGGAGCTGTAGAAAAAGCCTAAAAATAGGTAGAGGCTTTTCTGACCTTGTCTTAGAAGATGACAGTTTTTGTTCCTCTGATAACTTTTCTGCTTTAGGCATTCTGTGTTTTATAATTAAGCAGGCATACAATAATTAATTCTTAGAAATGCTTAGAACCTTTTTTTAAGGAACAAAGCATTTGTCCTGAGAATTTTTTAAAAGCATGTGTCTTTTCATCAGTAAGAATACCCTCAGTTTGTTCTTGTCTTTCTGTTTAAAGAGAATATAGTGCAGAGCCTTGATAGCCTCTGAAAAGGCAAATATAAGGTAACCTCCTTTTTTCACTGTTCTGTTGCAGTAGCACTTAGTGTTTTTTTCTATATCAAAATGCTGAATGACTTGAAAAATTAACCTTTAAAAGTAATTCAGGTGTCATTTCACTGTCTTCTTGAATGTAACTTGTCAGTAGCACCATTAAGAAAATACAGTCAGTGTTTGCCTTTTGGGAAACAGATAAGTCACATATTAAGTAAATAAACACAGACAAGCACTTTCAGGTGCTGCATTTTTAAACAGCTAACTTCAGTGAAATTTAGCTATTGCTCACCTAATTATTTTTCCCTTATCCCCAGAGGAGGAAAAAGTTCAGTTCTTTCCTTTCACATTTTAAAATTTATATTTCCAAATCATAAATTACGTTTAATGGTAAAACCATCAAAGTACCAGTTGCTTTTTTCTTCTAAGAAAGATATACTATTTGATTTGCAATGTGTGATATAAACATATACCACTATAATAAAAACAGTTGTTTCTACAGAGAGCAGTTCAAAGTAAAGCTGAAGTCTTCATAAATAGAGTAAAAAGAATTTTCTGAGTTTGTTTTTAGAGCAATACTTGAATGTAAGTATAAGTGGGTGCTTTTTTGTAAATGAAACAAAACTGCTGAACAACTTCAAAATCTTAGACTGAATTAACTCCTTAACTCTTCAGGATGATTACAATCATATCCATGGAGGCAAGTGGACAGTGAGTAACTTACGCCTGTATCTGGAGAGCACCCGCGGAAAGGAAGTCACAAACAAATTGTTTGATGAAATTCACTGGATAATAGTGCAGTCCCTGAAGGCTGTTGCGGTAAGTACAGTTCCTGGAACGCTGCCAGTGATAGCGTTACGGCTGCAGGCTTCTCATAACCATGCAAGTGAGCTTACCATCAAACCCTCTAAAATCTGCTCCCTGCTGTTTGAATGGTGGCGTTGATGCTGATTTCTATAATTCTGTTATCTCCTGATTTCTCTGTGCTGAGTGGATGTGAATTGTGGGTGGGTGGGTGAGCTACCTGTGGTATTGAAAAAGTGAACGAATCTGTTTCCTTGAGGACTCTGTGAACTATCTAATATGACTTGATACTGCCCTTGTGAATAATATTAAGGTCTGCCACGGTGTGTGATGTCATTGCAGCAATAACAAATGTGTCACTTAAAAAATAGCTCTGGAGGACAATTTATTAAAGAAAACATAAGGCTATTAGTTCAGCAGAGTTACATAACTTACTTTCACCTCTTTTATACACGATTCACATAGTTATCTTGAACTCTTATTTTAAAAAGGAGAAATAGCAACCAGTCCTCTGCTTCAGTGACTTCCCAGCGTTTGGGTAGTATCCCATGATTAGATTAGAGAGCAGATATCACTCTGTGGGGTCAGCTGGGGTAACTGAAGAGCTCACCAGTGCCAAGGGTTGTCCTGTTCCCAAGTGCATGGTCCTGTCACCTCTTGTGGGTTGGTCCTGGCACCATCATGAGCTGAATCAGCTCACTCGCCCAACTGACAATTACTACCTTGTTTTATTGATGGGGTAGTGTTCTGCCAGTGTAATAAGCTGAATCACTTTACTGAAGGACCGGTTGAACACCAGAATCAGCACAAGGAAGGACAAGGTCATGAAGCTGGGATCAGCGGGAGGTGGGGAAGCATGGCTCGACTGAGCCTCTGCTGAGCAATCATATTTGAAACCAGGTTTAAGAAGAAAAGGGATTTAACCCAAATGTTAGTATGACCTTTAAAGAAAGAGAAAAATGTTGAGAATTACTAAGCATGAAATGTTTTGGTCCTCTGTCTATCTGATAGCGTAACATAATGTAATGAGATGCTTGTTCCTCCTTCCTCCTTTCACTCTCTGAAGAACTGAAAAGCTTTCCTTATTAGTCTAGGGGACTAACTATTAGTCTCACTAACCTGTCACAAAGGTTTCTTTAAAAGATCTGATGAGATTTGTGTAGAAAAAAATTCTTACCGTGCATGCTGAAAATGTTCAGCAGATGCTGGAAAACTACTGATTCTCTAGAGGATGTGCATCTAAGCACAACTTGGTCCTTGGTCTCTCTTGGCTTTTGAGATCGTAGTTGACTTGAGCTAATTATAATTATAAAATGTATCTGGTGATTATTTGACCTTAAATTTCTGCATAGTTACAGCAGCAGAATAAAAGAAATGTCTTTGAATAAGTCTCCTTTTTCTGAAGTTTAAAGAATTCACAGTTATGTGAAGCTGTGTTACATAAATTTTAAACCTTCTCGCTTTTTCCTGATGCAGGCAGGGTTTAAATATTGTTATTTCTTTTGCAAAATATGAAACCACTTTTATTTTCCCGCTGGAAGCATAATGGAAAGTTAATGTAACTTAGTACATGGCATTAATGCAATCATTAATATTGAAATATTTATTTACAGCTTGGAAAAAATTCAGGCAGTCCTGAACTTACTAGTTAGCAAGCTTAAATTGGAGTTACAATATTGGAAACTGTTGTTTTCATAATTCATAATGTAATCACATGTTTCTAGCAAACAAGGTGTGTGATCAGGGATACTTACTGAATTGTTGATTTTAATGCATGTTCTTGTCTTCTGTTTGTTTTTTTAGCCTGTAATGAATAACGATAAACATTGCTTTGAGTGTTATGGATATGACATTATCATTGATGACAAGCTTAAACCATGGCTGATTGAGGTAAAGTTATATGAAATACAGGGAAAAAATTCCCTTCTTATTTCACAGGATAAAACTTGAGCAAATTTCAATGTAATCTTTCCTCTTTTGAAACAGTATCTTTTGTTCCTCAGGTAAGTGGATTAAGAAAAATGTTGGAAAGTAAAATAGACCATGTGATGACTAAGATAGCATGTACTTTTGTTTCCTATTTGTTTGATGTTTCTATTTTTTGTGGCTTTCTGTTTTGTCCTTTAAATCCAGTGCATCCATAGTCAGCCTTCAGAGGCAGACTGAATGTTAGCAGCCTTATTAGATACTGTATCAGTAGCTGTTGGCATTGGCTTGATGGAGCGTACTATAAAACTTAAGTTTAAAATGCTATTACTTTATTTAAAATGCTATAATATGTCCTTCATGTTGCAGTTTGAGAGGAAAGAAAAGGGGCACACAAAGGATAATTGGGATATTTGGAAGGCTTGGGTTTTCTTCACATAAATTTCTCTTTAGTGTTTTAATTTTGAAACTGTACATTCAACATGAATTTCATCCAGGCATCTTCCTTCTCAATCTAATTGAAAGTGGAAGATCAAAGGTGAATGGAATTTATAAAAAAAATAAATCCGCTTATGGTTCTGATACCACTTCTCCATAATAAATGTGGAACACAAGAGATATATTAAATGAACCCCTGTTTTAATTAAAACAAGATGCATTGTAGTGCTTTGAATAAGAGCACATACATGTTTCTCTAGCTCACAGTTTAACAGGGGAGAACTCAGATTAAGAACATAAATAAATGCTTTTTACTGAGAAGAAACCCACAGACTCCTAGATGTGACAACTGTTGGAGTGGACTAGGCAAACTGTAAGCACTGAAATTTATGGGGTTTGTATCCATGTAAGCTTAGAAAATTAAAACAAAAATCTGTGTCTTGTCTGATTGTCATTTGTCTGGTGAATCTGGTCTCAATGAAAATCTTCAGGCTGAAGCTACAGACAGACAGTGGTGTGGTGCTTTTTGTTTTAAGTAAAATTCCCCCAGTGGGGAATTCCTTCCAGTGTCTGAAGAACTGAAAGATATGCTTTGAGACACTAAGTCTTAATTTCCCAGATAGTACATATAGTCATCACACATGCTTTTGGAGAACTACATACCACTCAAAAAATTGATGCTGACTTTGGTTTTTTTTTTTCTTTTCTAGGTTAATGCTTCCCCTTCTCTTACTTCCAGTACTGCTAATGATCGCATCTTGAAATACAATCTTATTAATGACACACTTAACATTGCTGTGCCTAATGGGGAAATTCCAGACTGTAAATGGAATAAATCTCCACCAAAAGAGGTTCTTGGCAATTATGAAGTCTTGTAAGTTTTTTTTCAGTGTTCAATATAAAGGCAAATGCTTTTCAGTCACCTCACTTTTTTAATAGGTAATGTAGACCATAGAGCTAAGTTGAACTTCATGCTTATGTGAAAAATGGGCACCGCTTCATTTTTTTTCGAGTTGCAATAGCAGTGTTTGAGGTGGGAGTGCATTAAAGCAGAGTTGTCTTGTCTCATCTCCATAGGGAGTGTTACTTGTCTGATAAGCCCCTGCCTGCACCTTCAGTGCTTCCAGCAGCTAGATTTGAGGTTTAGAGGCAAAGAGAGTGTTTGTCTTATACTTGTAGGACATTTAAGTATAATGAGTGTAATATATAGATGGTAATTAAATAGATACAATAGCTATTTGATAAAAATTTTCTCTCAGTTCTCTCAGAAATTATGTTTCTTGGCTTCTGTAATTCATAGATGTAATAATAATGAGTTGTCAGATATTTTTTAAATTCCCCAAACTGTATTACAAAGAGAGAAATTAAGGAGACAGAGATCTTTATGCTGGAGTGTGTGAAGGATTTATCTAGGATTGATTTGCCTTATGCAGAGGAACACTGATTTAAATACTATATTGATGATACAGTTTCTCATATTTTTTGAGAAAATGCTGGGATATGTACTCTAGAACTAGTGATACAATTGTTCAGTGTGTCAGGAATGTGGTCATGTACATAGTTGATCCACTAGTTCATACTGATGTTAAATACTCTTTCTATGTGCTTGTAAAGGCAGTTAAATATGTGTTGTCTGAATTATGATTTAAGTTTTAATGAATGTTTTATACACAGTAGCTGCAAATACCTATACAATAGCATAACTATTATGACTGTTCTACAAAATATTGTAGTATTATCTTTTTATAATTATAATTATGGATCTATAGCCAATTTCTGCTTGGAATTTGTACAGCAGCTGAGAGGTAAGTATATACTGAGGTTATCTGAGGCCATAATGGGTTTAGATATTTAAGGAACTACTTGTCACTGTGGTTAAGTGTTTCAAAATACATGTAATCAAATGCATTTAATTTAAGCATGCTGTTGTTTGTTCACCTCATTCTTTCTCTACTTGCTTTCTGATGCAACAGTGGAGGGTTTTAACATTGCAACTAACAATCCTCTGTTTGAAGCAATAGCTTAAGACTTGATTAAACTGCCAGCAGTCTGATGTTCCTGCTTAACAACAGACCTACGCAGTGAGGAGAAATACAGAAGTACTTGGGAAATTTCCCAACCATAAAATTTCACAGACTCAGGAGTTTGACCAAAGCTGCCACAATGGGCCCCTCACTTCAAGAGGGACGTAGAGGTGCAAGAGTGTGTCCAGAGAAGGGCAACAAAGCTGGTGGAGGGTCTAGAGCGCAAGTCTTATGAGTAGCAGCTGAGGGAACTGGGGTTCTTTAGCCTGGAGAAGAAGAGACTCAGGGGGGACCTTACTGCTGTCTACAACTACCTGAGAGAAGGTTGGGCATATGGGGATAGGTCTCTTCTCCCAGATAACCAGCAACAGAACAAGAGGAAACAGCCTAAAGTTACACTAGGGGAAATTTAGATTTGATGTTTGAAAACATTTCTCCACTGAAAGGATGGTCAAGCATTGGAACAGGCTGCCCAGGGAGGTGGTAAAATCACCATCCCTGGAGGTATTTAATAGATGTGGCGCTTAGGGACGTGGTTTAGTGGTGAACTGGGCAGTGCTGGGTTAATGGTTGGACTCGATGATCTCAAAAGTTTTTTCCAACCTAAATGATTTTATGATTCTATGATTTGTTTCTTTTTAAAAGTAGCTGAAGATATTTCAGTTGATCTGTATTGTAACATCATGTGGTAATATAATAGCCTTGAATAATAGCCGCATGTCAAACTATGCATGTGTAAAACAAAGTGCTGAACAGCTTGTATTAAATTTCAGTGCTAAATATTAAGCAAAATATAATATAGAGGACCCACTTTTCTTTGTGTATTAGATAGCAGGACAAGGCATTGAACGGGTTATCTGGTTTTCAGATATGATGAAGAGATGGCGCAAAGTGATGGGCCTGATCGTGACTTGCGAAGTCGTTCTGGGCAAACCATGGGAGTAAAAGGAAGTCGTGCAAGAGATTCTGGAAAGCCTGTACTAACCACATGGAAGTGATAACAGAAAAAACAGCTGCACTCTTGGTAGGAGGACATCATGAACAAAAATTAATTTTTTTAATAGATTCCTCTATTTTGCTACATTGCATGTGGGAAATATTAAAAGAGGACAATACAGCTTTTGAAAAGAGGTGAAAACACTCTAAACCCAGGAACTGTACTACATATACACTGACTTGATGATTATTACAATAATATATATAGTTTGGATGTATATATATTTATTTTGTGTATATATACACTTTGTATAAACTAATATTCTCTCAGTAATGATTAAGAACTTTCTTTATAAAGATGACAACTCAAAATATGCATTCTGAAAGAAACCCTTTGCTTTTCTGGATTTAATATATTTCCTATAGTAGCCTGTCCCTAGCTTTTCCTATAATAAATGAGCTGTGGATTCTGTAAAAGGCTGGTACTGGTGAGTATTGTCACAATGACACTTCAGATTCTTGTTAGTAAAAGATCAACTTAGAAAAAATAGCAATACATGGACTCAAGGTATTGTCAGCTAATGCAGCTAATGATTTATAACCAATATTAAGAAATTGAAAAGCAACTTTTTATATACTGGGGGGGTTGTTTGGTTTTTTATTTCCTTCAAGTGTTTTGAGCTGCTGACTCTTTAAAGGTAGAAAGTTTCATGGACTGAGGGAGTGTTTCACATGGTATATTGATGCGTTATTTCATTAGCCATTAATTTTTATTTCAAGAGAATGCATGTCTGTGGAAAAAAAGACAGAACAACTACACAGTGTAATAAATCTTATTGCTTGAAGCCAATGGTAAATCCTTATTTGCACCAGAGCCACTTCATGTGTTGATGCCTGTATATAAGTACAGTATTTTTTTGTATATTTTGTATGCACTACAACAAAAATACTATTGCATGTGGTAAGCTATTTCTGGTAGCTATGATAACAACAGTTGTGATGATTAGCTACTAAAATGTATAGAGCAAAAGTTAAAAATAGGTATTTCAGTCTTCTAACAGCACAGCATATAAATAAACTGGTTAGGTCTGTGATTGGCTGTTGCTTCCACTTGCTTTTCTACCCATTATTGGGTGGTTATTTATAAATGTCAATATGCAGTTCTGGTTGTCTTTATTCTCCTTCCCCTTCTCCCATTTTATTTTTTTTTTGATGGTGTAGTACTGCGGAGAGAAAGATGAAGGAGGCTGAGAGTTGCAAATGTCCACGTAACCATAATATAGCCTAATCTGGATGCCACTAGTGCAGCAGTACTCCATCTGCCTGCCACAGCAGGCTACGTGCTTTACCCTCCTACGTGGCCGGCCACTAAAGTGCATGCAAAGTAAACTTAACCTCTCCCAAAAGTTTTGAGTTTCTTGAACACATAAACCAGACCACCTGCACCACAGAAAATGTCAGTCCTTTTCCTACTTTTGAAAGTCCTGCTAGAAGTGGGCAGCTGCTTGCAAACTGTAGTCTTTGAGACAGTTGGTACTGATGACTCTTAAGTCTGAACACAACCTGGCAAGAGCAGTTTGGGCTGGGGAGGGAGGGCAGATGTGGGCTGGGCTGACCAATATCCTTACACAGGATCTGGGATTCATCCTTGCAATAAAGGATGTATTGCATGTAGATGGAATGAGTCACTCCAAGCGTAATCCTCATCTTTATTAATCTTGTCTATTCCATTAAAGTAAAGACAAAAATCCAACTGATTCTCTGGTCTTCAGACCTGAATCTTCTCACTGGGCTCTACAAAAGCATATTCAAGTTGGCTCTTGAAATACGGCCAAGAAAAGATGATTACTGGAGGGTAGTAAAGCTCATCTAAATTCCAGGTCTCATAGTTTTTGGGGTTGGGGTTTTGTGTCTGGTTTGGCTTCCCACCCCCCACCCCAGTTCCCAGTTCCTATGAGTCTTACTTGTATGTTTGAACCTTGACAGTTAAACTACTCTTAAGTGGATATGTGGTCAGATATTAAGTGTTGTTTTAATGATGTAATATTTAGTGGGTAGATGCTTCCAGCTTTACTCCCAGCTGTCTGTTGGGGGTGAAGTAGGAAGTGGTGACAGCTTTAGGAACTATGAGACTGTAGTAAATACTATTTACAGTGTGGTCATATTCCTTACAGACAAGCAACACAACAAGGATACTCTGATAGAAGGAAAATGGGGCTTTCTCACACTTTTGTTTCCACTGCTTGTAATGAATTTCTTGTTCTGCCATAACAGTAGCACCAGCGAGGATGGCTACAATAGAATGATTACTCCTTCACTTTATCCTTATTCCTGTTTGTGCAGCCTACACTGGCTGGACTTTATAGGGAAGAGGTATACTGAGAAATGCAGATTCTGGTAAAAAAGTCAACTTCACACTGTTACTTTTTGAGTATGTAGAAGTCCTGAAATACTAACTGAGCTGCAGTGACTTTCAGTCTTCTTATTGAGAAGGCTTAATGTGAAAGCAAATCCAGGTCTGGGTTATTAGAATTTATTGGAGTAGAAGGCCTTGGAGATTTAATCCAGGGGATACTCTTTAGCTGTAGTTTCACCATGAACAAAAAACTATGGTAGCATCTAAATAATCTTGTTCTTCCAAACTTGTTTGTAGGTGGCACTCTGTGTTGGCAATGGTGTCTTTTCAGCCAGGCAGTGAGTTGAACTGGGGTCTCCAGAATACAGACTTTGGCAGGACAGAATAGGAATGGCACTACCTGTAATAATACTAATACTGAATATTCTTATTTAATTTTTGGGGATTTTTCTAATGGCTTGGAAAGGGTCAACTTGTTTGAGCTTGTACTCTTACTACTCAGTATAGTAAGGCATCTCTTCCAGTCCTGACTTCTGAAAAATTGTCATCATGTTAAATCAGTGGAAGTCTTACTGTTGCTTTCAAAGAATAAGGATTTCTGTCCCAGTGTGTGGCAGATAGTGTTCAAGGCCAGGCTGGATGGGGCTTTGAACAACCTGATCTAGTGGAAGGTGTCCCTGCCCATGGCAAAGGGGTTGGAACTAGATGATCTTTAAGGTCCCTTCCAACCAAACCATTCTATGATTCTGTGGTTCACATACAGTATTTGCAGAGCAGTGTTTTATATGGAAAATATTTTTGTAACAGTGCTATCAATTTGAAACAAGCAAATCTTTTCCTCTGCCCACTGTAGTATTGGGAAATCATATTTCAGAGACTTCCCTTAAGGATGAAATATCTCTTTAAAATATGTAATAAATTATTACTACCTCAAAATCAAAATATTAAAATATTACTAATTGGGAGGAGAAAAAGAGAAAAAAGCTCCGATAGGAGTCTTTGTCTATGCAGTACTTAATCTCAGAACAAGAATTTAGACTTCCAATACTGATGTCCTATTTTATGCAGTTATATCTCCAACTATTGTATCGCTAGTAATTTCATCCTGCTGACCCAGACATGAATTCAGTAATGCAATGTTCTTCTTCAAAGAGCGAGAAGTCAAAGAGACTGCAGACAGAGACCCTCTCTTCCTGGTATCATTCCACTTTCTTTTTAAAAACAACAGACTACTGATTAGATACATCAGGCTGCTTTCTCCTCATTTGCTTTTCCAACAGGCTTTTTGCAGAGGTTGAAGTTAAAGGCCTAACTGGATTTTCACTACCAATACATGAAAAACCTACATATGCAAAGGGAGTTTTAAGGAGCAAAACTGAAATAAAGTGAAATTCTAGGTGACTAACACTGGCTTTCTGATTATCAGTAACAAACCAGCCCAAACAAACCTGTAAGCAAGCAGAAAGTCTTCTTTTCTGTGAAGAACTTGAGGCTTCAGGTAAGTAGAATGTTCTTGAATGAGGAAAGGGTCATGTTCTTGTTAGCTGGAATGAGAGTTTGCTCTGTGCATGAAGCAGCTTGCCTGCAGACTCAGAAACCCAGAGGAAGACAAGGAAACAAAAGTAGTCAAAGGTAATAATTCTGGTGAGGAGGAGGAGGGTTGTCTGTGGATATCACCCTGCGAGGTGCTTGTTTGTACATGGCCTTGAAAGGTAAAGATGAAAATCTGGTAAGGAGGAAGCAAAACTGGAAATGAAAACTTCAGTTGCCTACTGAGGGATAAAATCTTAACTTTTCGTTCCTGCATCCTTAACTAAATCTATTGCTGCAGTAGGAAGAACTAATAGTACAAAGTAGTGTACAAACTGGTCACAGCCTGGGGCATGCTCTGCTACGAGATGGAGCTGAGGTGATCAGAGATGTGTATGCCACTTGGTGCATGCATCTACTATGGGAGTTAAGGGGACTTGACTAGAAGTGTGATGCTAACATGTATAGTAAAAGATGTTAAACGTCGTGTAGATGCTCTCATTCAAAGTAAGGCAGCGCTTTTTGCCAAAGCCTAGTTCTCCAAAAGATTAAAGACTCTTTTACCTGTGACTGAGAGGGCTTAAGTGGGCTTAAATCTGAGTGACTGCAAGCAGACAAGCTCTTAGTTCTGAGTAACTAACTGTGGCCCTAGGGCAGTCATCCTCCACAGGTACCTAACTGCAGGATAAACTGTTTTGGCTTTCAGTGGAGCAAAATACATCAGAAATAACAGTTCTCAAAAGTCCTGACTATGGCTACTGTAATAACTTGCCGGGCAGAGCTAAACTAAATGTGCGTCTCAGTCCTAAAATACTGTTCTTCATATGCTCAAGTGATCACTGGCATAATGACAGTATTGTATGAAGAATTAAATAGACAAGCTCTGAACAGCTATGGGAATTGTTATAATGACATCAGTGTAGAAGGAGCTTATTGCTAGAGTTGAATAGTGGGGCTCGCTTCCTGGGCACTAACCTTTCTCCCTATTAATTCTTTGACATGGAAGGAATTAATAAGATCCCCACAGAATAGCTTCTTTATATGGCTTTAGGAGCTTAATTAGAATAAAAGAAACAGTATTATCTCTAAAGCTACTTGGTTGCTGTTGGCCTTACAATAGAACTTCTGCCTAAAATGTCCCCGTCTCCTGATTCACTTCCTGCTATAAACTTCGCAAAACAATAGACATTTCACAGAAGATATATAGTCCTGCATTTCATCAGCAGAACTTGTCAGGCAGAGCTCATCTGTAGTAAAGGAAGGGCTTTACTCTGTCATTATAAACTAGTGCTGTTTCTGAAGTATTTACTGTTCAGTTTACTTAGGTGGAGAAACCAGAAGACAGCTTAGGTTTTGTGCCCACTTTATTGCAATGACTCGCTCAAGCCTTCAGGTCACTGGGAAGGGCTCTGTGCCGTCTGGTGCGTAGGTATCAAAATATAACACTGGTGTCCATAGCTAGTTATGCTAACCTGTAGGGTTCCTTAACAAAAGCAAACAAAAACTTTACTCCTGTATTCCCTGCAGAAAATAAATCAGTGTAGTTGGAAAAAGCTGACTTTAGCCATAATTATGTTTAAAATTCATCTATTAAGAGGAAATGGGAACATGAATGAGTATCTTGGAAAAACTGATTGTTTTTACTGAATACTAGGAAGTTGTTTGTGCTAGACTATATTTTTTCCACTTTCTTTAAGTTGCCATCAAATCTTAGGCAAGCTTAAAGAAACTCTCCATACTTGAAGCAGTCCATAGCCCAAACTTTCCCGACTGTTAGATGACATAGGGATATCTTTACCATTGACAGAGTCTTCTGTGCCTTAATTCTTAAATTTTGTAGCTATTAAAAGCCTATCATTCACATCTGAGATAATCATAGACAATTGTTGTGAAATAGAAAACTTTGGACAGCATGAATTACTGATTTAAAACATCAATGTGAAAAACAAGGAGATAATAAATAATACATCAGACAGAACATGTCTTACATGTGCAGAGTTTTTTCCCAGTGAAAGCTGAACAGTGAAACAGTGAAATTGATTGATTTGAGTGGAATTAAATTTAATATTCTCAAATTCTGTGTGATTGGTTGGCATATATAATCACTAATGGCATTACATTTGCAATCAAAATACGGTTTAGGATTTAAATTTAGTTTGAAAGTGTAAATAAATAAATAAAGATAACACCTGGGCTTTCTTAACTAGAGAGAGACATTCTGAAGAGAATGCTGAAATGTTATTGCAGAAGTCAAGAAACACCAATAAAATTTCCACTGAGTGAAGCCGAGACAGAATTTCTTTACAGAGAAAGTATTAGTGCTTAAAAGGACACATGGAATTTCTGAGGACAGCAGAAGACACAAGAAGCATATTTAAAAATAGATTGTTAAAAGTAAAAATAACCGTGGGATACTTGTCTAAAATGAGAGAGGATTTTTAAAATTTTTTTTCCCCAGATACTTCCTGTCCTGTTCTGTTCCTAAGTCTAATGCTTACCAGCAGGGCTGAATGGACTGTTAGCCTTTCTTCCAAGAAAAAAGACTGAGATGATCTTTCCCAGGATGTCACACTCAGAACATAACAGAAAATGTTTAGAGAACTGAGAATTTTAATACCTAGGAAAAAAATCAAAAAAATAAAATCAAAATTATTAAAACGTTTAAAGTATGATTCACTGTATCAGTAATTATGGCATCATAATCGTGTCATCATGCTGAGAGCGTGAGTAACTGATGATAGATATAATTAAACCGGTAATCTCTTATAATTCACTGCAAGAAAAACTCAGTGTATGAATATGCATAATTTACATTCTGTAAATTGAAAAAAACAGTACTTTATTAACCACCGAGGTATATTTCCCCAAGCAGTTTTTGAAGTACATATATGTACGTATTCAGTGCATGTGGCCTCAAGCCTGTGTGTATTTACACATACATTAAACTGTGTTACTGTAAGTAACGAAGTCAAATTACTGCACCAGCATGTGTATTAACCCCAATGCAGACAAATTCTGCCTTCATGTACAGAGGTAATTAACAGGAAGATAAACTGTGTTGATCCAAAAAGTAGACTAAGACGAGACTAATAATGTTGCTTCAGAATTGTTTCAAATGGTACACTTGGAAAAGGGGGAAAAATTTAGAAATATATATTTTTAAAATTGTGACAGCTGTTATTGTCTTACTGTCTTCCAAAGGTGTCTAAGCATTTGTCATCTAAATGTAAAAAGCACATGAAACATCTTGCAACCAGAGAATATTCAGCAGCTTGAAAACACTATTCCCTGAAGTGGTGAGTTGAGAAACCTCCAGCTATTAAATTAAAATGTTCATATAAATTTCCTTTTGATTAATTTCCTTTTTTCCAATTGATAGTTCTGCCTTTACCTTTTTATGTTTAAAACTGTAATTTCATAGTATTTATAAAGATGTTTCATGGCATTCATTCATCAATGTGTTAATGAAGATGTTTAAGTGAAAAGTTGGAAAACACAATTGTTACTTCTCAAGTTGTATTAAAATCTGAATCCAGTTGTTAGTACCAAAATGCTGTGTAAATTACTCATTTCTGATCACCCTCCATCCCCTTGGAAGGGCAGAACCAGTCCAAGTTCTGTATGAAGAGGACTCCCAGAACACCAGCACTGCCTTTGTGCTATGACACAAGAGCTAAATTTACTGTACTTATATGTGTGTGTATATATATTCTAAAATATATATAGTATAGTAAATATGGTAAACTTTATGTAAATATAGTAATAAAATGTCTACAATGTATACACAAACACACTATAATGTAATGTATATAAAATATGCAAGCAGAACAGAGGCCCAGTGAAGTCCATGCATAGGAATAGCTGATTTAAAGAATAAGGCACTGCCTTCCTTACTATTAAAAGACCAATAGTTTTTGCAACCAGACTCTGGGCCTGACTGAACATCCCTTGCTCTGTTTATAGTCATTGCTCCTGTACTGGCCTAATATAAGAATGTGAGCCCAGATTTTCACAGGCGGTAGCATATATGCGATAGGCACCATTTTTGTGCACGGTGAAGTGGTTTTTGGGGCACAAGGATGTATCCAATCAACTCTGTGTGGAATAGTTGGGCTGTATTTTTTTGTGTCAGTTCACCACCGGCTGTAGGTTGAACTTCTGTCCTCCACAAAAAAGGAATTCCCATTCATCACAGTATGAGCGCTGACTTACACTGAATTCCTGTTCTGTTTCTTCAATCTTTGAACAAGTTTGAGCATTATTTGACCATACAAAGAGAAGAATGACTGTTTTGATGTTGAGGTTGAAGAAAGTCTAAGTGTTTTGGCAGGGAGGATTTCCAGCGCTGACAATGCTCTAGGCAAAACGGAAGTTTGATTCGTGTCCATACAGAAAGAGCTGTATTTACAATTATATATATCACTTGTAATCTCCTGTAAAGAGAGCTGGTTTGTGCAATGCTTGATCTCCTACTTAATGAGACACACTGTGTGGAAAACTAAAGCGCATCTGTGGTCAGAAATGAGAGAAGAAACAATACATTTCAGCATTTCTCCTCTCAAATGTGAACTTTTAACTTTCAAGACAGGAGAGAGAAGAAAAGATTAGGGAAGGGAGAAATCACGTTCCATCTGAGGAAGCTCATCAACCTGACCAAATTTCCCAGTAATGTTAACTGCAATTAATTCAAATCAATTTTTTAAGGACGTTTCTTCAGAAGGTAGAATTCACCCCAGTGCTACGGGCTTCCAGTCCTACAGAACTAATCTAAATTCCCAGCGAACTTAAAACTCCTTAGGTTTATGAGTCACGCACTTTGCGATGGAGCACAGGAAAACTTGGCGTCTCTCCCGATGATACGCAGGCTTGTGTAAGAAACGTGGCCAAGAGGAAAGTTCGGCTCGGGATCACTCTGCAGCCCGATCCAGCGATCCAGAGCTCCCGCTGCCCTCAAACCGGGCTGTCCGCCGGGGAGCAGCTGAGGAGGGAAATGCTGACATTGGTAGGGGGCGAGGCAAAGGCTTGAAAGGACCAAGTAAGGTTACCGAGATGGCGGCTGCTGCCAACGTGAAACGATCCTACGCCTAAAACAAATAAGTCTGAAAGACAGGCAGGGGCTGGGGGGACGGCTCTGCCCGATCCCGCTGCGGTAGGGCGCACGGAGGTTTAACCACAGCAGCGGTGCTGCTGCGCTGCTGCACAGGTGCCGCTGGCAGCCGAGCCCGCGGGCCCCGCGGCGCCCCCACACGCCGGGCCGGGCCCCCCCTCCCAAGCGCGGATCGGGGCGGGCGGCCCCCGCCGGGCCCCCCCCAGCCGCCCCCATCTTGCCGCTGCCGCCGCCTCCCCAGCCGCGGCCACGTCGGCCGCCTCCCCCCGTGGCACCGTTGCCAGCAGCCGTCCTTGGGGGGGGGGAGTGGGAGGTGGGGGGTGTATCATGACCCCTGACCCCCCCTCACCATAACTTTTGACCCCTGGCCCCCTCCCCCATACCTGTGGCAGCCTCCCGACATTCTAGCATTTTCCGTCCTGGTGGCTTCGACCACATCCCGGCCACAAAGTGTCCCAGGGCCCGGCCGTGGGTCTCCAGCCATGCCTGGGGGGGGGCAGCGCCAGGGCAGCCCCCCACCCAAGCCCCTCCAGCCCCTCCCCCCCTGCCCTTCAGCCCGCGGGGGGCACCCAGGCGCGGCCCCGCACTTTGCCCCCGTCCCGCCCCGTGGACCCTGACCCCTGCCTGGGGGACACAGTCAGCTGCCCCCCACCCCCACC
>JAVJGJ010000057.1:16451942-16496832 GCA_035590215.1 Microhierax caerulescens
GAGGGCCTGGAGCACCCCCGTCCCCTCCTTCTGCGCTGACCTGGGTGTTGCAGGGCTGTTGCTTATGCATGTTCTCACTTCTCCGTCTCAGCTGCTGTTGCACAGCAGTTTTCCCCCCTTCTAAAATATGACAGCGGCGCTACTGCTGTTGCTGACAGGCTCACCCTTGGCCAGTGGTGGGTCCATCTTGGAGCCAGCTGACGTTGGCTCCATGGGACATGGGGGAATCTTCCAGCAGCCTCTCACAGAGTCCAACCCTGTAGTGCTCCTCCCGGCTACCAAAACCTTGCCATGTGAACCCAGTAAGTACATGGCCTAACAGTGTATTTGATGGCAGGTGTATTATACCAGAAGTTATGCCTTTTGGTTTAACGCATGTAATGATTTCATGCAGGTGTTTTTTTTTTAAGGTGTAATGAGGTGTACTCTGCTCATGTTGTCTCCAGGATATGTAAACTTACTTGCAAAAATTTACTTCCTATTCTATTTCTTTCTTACCTTTTTTTTTTTTTTTTTTTGTTATTTAATTTTGGATACGTCCTCAGGAGTGTGTTTTAGAGATAGCTTTAACAAATAGGCAGTTTTTAATCTGTGGATTGTGCACTGACATCCTATAGATATGTAAAGAGATGATCTTTCATGCAAACAGATTTTAGTTGCTACTGCTCTTAAAAGCAGTAGTAGTTAAAAAGTAGTTCATTAAAAGTAGTAGTTAAAGTAGTTTGATTATCCAATTGCTAATAGTATATAGTACAAATGCAAAAGAATGATTAATAGATTTTTAATCCAGAAAGGAGCCATTTGTAATCATCTGGTCTTATCTGAAAGAGACAAACCATAGGATTTCTGAGAATTAATACCTGTTGGAATCTGATACAGCCACAAAGAAAACTTCCCATTTAGAAAGAACCGATGTAGAGTCCACCACAACCCTGTTAATTGCCTAGCTGGCTAATTAGTCCTGCTGTCTCTAACAGGGTACTCTCTCTGATATATCCTTATAGCTGCCTACCTCATAGTACTTTGTTTATATCCTACAATTTATTGAGCCCATTCAACTGAGTATTCCTCTCCATTTCAGTATTCAAACAATATATTGGGCCATCTTCATGAGATAGGAAAATTTAACTTTGTTTTGGTGCAGCCCAGTATGAATTCCAAATTAGTGTCTTTAGCTTGTGCCTATTTTGGCAAACAATCCAAATGGATTTATCAGCACTGGATTCTCAGTTATTTACTGTTTCCTCAGGCTTTTTCTTAAATTGGCTGTGCAGTAGTTCAGTCATGACTCCTGATCTTTTTTGAGGTCACTGATAATAGTGGTAAATGGCTTAGCTGTAGCTTGGTGGACACATCCTGCTTTTTAATATTTCTTGACTCTGTATGTTGAGAGCTTAAGATTAATGTAATATCAGACTGAGTGTGTATCATTCTGTTTCCTAATCCAAATACCTTGTCATAGCAAGTTGAATACTGTGTTGAAATTTAGGTCTTCAGCGTAGTCGTTATCACTCAAGATGGTGACCTCATAAAAAGAGGATGCTGTTAAGAAGTTGGTTGCATTGATTTTCCTTTTTACCTATGTAATAATAATTATCAACTTTTTATGCCCAAATGGAATCTTATTTGTTCCAATTTAATTGACTTTCTTTGGTAAACTAACCTTTTAAATGCTTTAACTCTTTTAAAATGCTTATGTTTTCTCTAGCTTTCTGGAACTTGCCCATTATTCAGAACTTCTTAAAAGTTCATGACTTAGAACCTCCCAACTTGTATTTTAAAATTCTCGAACAAAACCTAATTTGGATATGCTTGTTTGCACTCCTAAGCACTTTTGACTTCTAATTTCATGGCTAATAATCATCACTCAGATATGATTATTTGTCAGCATTCTTAGATCTTCTGCCACTGTTAACTACATTAAAATGTATCATACCTTATGAATGATAGCACTGCTGCTAAGTTTGTTATTATAAGGACAATAAAGGAGCTTTAAATATATTTGAGAACTACCACTACAACTGTTTCTGTGTTCTTTGTGCTGTCTTTCATCATTCCTAGCTTTTACATTTGTAACTATGAACTTCTCTTTCCCACTTCACATACAGCTATTTCTGTAGCTAATGTGTTTTTTCTTCTAATGCAGCCCTGGGGACAGCTATTAAAAAGATCTGTGTGATTCCCTGTGATTCTTGCATGATAAAGTAATATTATTTTATTGGATTGCCAAATCTGAGTGTATTCAGTTGAAGCTGGAAATGGTCTGAGTCAACTCAGGACTGCTACGCTTCTTTTACTTCCGACATCCATTCTCTTTTGAGGTATGGCATACGTGGAGTTCCTTCATGTTGAATGCAACATGCCTTTTGAGTTAGGACATTGTCACCTATAATGTGTGTTAAAGAATTGGGAAAGTGAAACATGGAATGTAACTCAGTGGGCCCAAAGGTGCTCTTCACACAGCAGCTCACTGCAGAAGCAGTTGACTGTGCTGTGTTGTTCAGTGCTTTAGTGGTCTCTGGTAGACAGCAGTTGGTGCCCATGTGGTGCATGAGCTATTGAAGATGTTCCAAGATGTCTGTGCAGTGTTAGTGTTCTTTAAAGTTGGTAGTAATTCAAACGAGTAATGAATATTATTGCAGAAGTGTCACCAGTCCTTTCTGGACTACTTAATCCTCTCTACCTACGTTATAACTACTTACAAACTGTTCGGTCGTGTGACTTGTACAGTGAGGTTTCAGTGATATTAAATGGGCTTGATTTATGTTCCCAAATGCAAAAAATCTAATCTCTTACTTGTGTGTTTACCACATACATGGAAACAATGAAATCATCTTTTTGCCTGTCTTTAAGAGTCTTAGACTTTCTGAAGTGTATCTTGTGTTGTATGTTTACTTGCTTACTCCCTTTGTTAGCATAACATCTTGTAACTCATTAAACTAGCTCAGAAGCTTGTTGCCACTTCTACTCACAGTGATAAGGCAAATAACTTCAAAACAAAAACTTCAAAATGTCTGTGCTGCTGCAGCGAAAGGAAATTGGGTTCTTTCCCTGGTGCTCAGCTGTTTGTTCTTGCTATGTGCTCTGTGTTGGCTCTATTTATGCAACTGTGACCAGAGTTGCTTCCCTGATCCAGCAAGAAATTTGTTGTTTTTGGTAATTTTCAGCTGGGTAAAACTTAGCACCTGGCTTCTGAAATAGAATCAAAGGCATAAGGATGGGTCAGGAGGAATGCCTGGGGATGTGAGTGAAAACCAGGTAAATTTGTCAGCAGAACAAATTTATACCATAATAAAGTGATCAGGCTAGGTATTGAGATGAGCAGGACAGTTGATAATTTCTATAAAGTTGAGCTGTAAGTCGAATGTTGAATGTAAACAAGTCTTTGTGTAAGTGCTTTTGTAATGCCATGTATGCCAAAGATGGTCAGGATGTAATAAAGTATGGAAAACAGAGTGCATATAAATGCAACATCCTAGCAGCTGAAGCTGTGCTGTGTGAGCTGCTGAAATACACCTGAGAGAGATTTAACACATTGCCTAGAGGCTGTACCCTTAAACTGTTACAGTTAAGGGAACTGAAGATTAACTTAAACTTAGTTTTTTTGATTTTTACCAATTTCAAATGCATGGCTGAACGGGTAATAAGTATCAAATTATCCTGAATTAATAAATTTAAAGGTAAAGTTGCTATTTTTTCTGAATTTTTGCTTAAAATATTTTAGTGTGGAAGGACCAGAAGACAGAATTGAAATACTTCTCCAAGTTGAACAAGTCCCAAGTTGAAAGGAGGTAGAAGTCTTTGCCTTTTGACTTTTAGAATACTCACTTGTAAGTCATGCTGATATACAGTATTTCATTATATGAGAATATATGTATTTTTTTAAAGAAAGTGAATGCTAAATAATTTTTTGAAACTTCAAGCAGAAGATTTAAACCTGTTAATACTTGATTGTTAAACCAGGTTTTGAAGAACTAGCTTTGAATTCCAACTCAATACTTGATTTCTAAAATTGGTTCAATCTTGTAGCAAGAATAAAATTTTGTTTAAGAATGTTTTTGTTTGTTTGTTTATAACAGGGGAAAAATCTAGGTATACATAAAACCCCATGCCAACTCTCTTGTTTTCTAGACTGGAAAAAGTGCTTCCCTGCCTTATTGTAAGCTGTTTGGGTTTTGGTTGTTTTTGTGGGTTTTGGGTTTTTTTTTTTTTAGTTTTTTTGTTCTCCCACAAAAATAATTGAATAGAATTAGTTTGATCCTCCTGTTACTTTTGTTCTATGGGACTGCCCAGTCTGGTGTCTTGGCTGTTCTCAGCAAGTGCTGTTCCACCTGATGTTTTCTTGAAGCAGGTGCACAGATTGGCTATCAGAGAACATCTTTCCAAGCAAGCAAACTGAGCAGTATTGCAGAACACTTTGTACTTTTCTTTAATTGTTCTCAGCACTGGGTAAGGTGAAAGTTCATTCACTTGATATCATGAACGTCTTGTCTGTTCATTGAAGTAAGACTAAATCTGTTATTTCTGTTCCTGAACACAAATTTGAGATGAAAGGGCAGTCCATATAATTTCAAAGGATGTGTACATGAACCTTAGAATTGATCTGAAATGAGGTTTGATCTTAAAATTGGTTTGCATTTGGCTAATAAATCCTTTGTCCAAAATAGCATATAAGCAGCTGCTTCTGCTTTGGCTTGTAGTATCCTTGCATCAAAGAACAATATGTGGGTCTAGTCTGTATCTAATTACTGTATTTTTAGCACTTGGTTTAGGTCAGGTTATTACATAGTTTGTTGTAGAATGTAAATCCTGTGAGTTGTATGAGTGTCATGAATAAAATTTGTGCTGTGCAATTTTAATCATTGTCAAATCAGTAACAAGCAGTTCAGTAACTGATACATGCAAATAGATAAAACAAATATACATGAATTGTGGATTTATTTTAGGTTATGCAAGACAACCTATAGCACCTTTGCTTTAGATTTTGATTGGTTTAATAAAATGTGATGTAGTTTCACTTTCTCCAAAAATCCAGTTAGCTGGGGTTTTTTAATAGCCCTGTGGAAAAACTAGAACTACAATTGAAGGTCTTTGATGTTTGCAGAAGAGACTACATAGGAGGCACCCTTGCTTCTATGTGTTACTAGGTATTGCAGAAACACGGTAGTTAAGGACAAACTGTGCTAAATTTAGCATGTAATGCCTATCAATATATTGCTGAACAAAATAACTAGTTTTATGCTAATAGCGTTAAGAGTTTTTATTGCTGTTTCCAAGAAATCTTACTGCATAACAGGGAAATATGTAAGAGTTGAACAAGTTTTGACGTTTTCAGGTACATCTAAAGGAAAGTTGATTGCGCAATTTTATGTATTTTTGCATTTGCAGCGTTTATGTAATGTTTCATACATGTAGATAAAATACTACACTTTTTGGATGAATAATGCTGTCCTAGTATGATTGATGTCTATTGAGATTATTTTTCTGAGTGGTAAATAATGTTAATAGTGAAAATAAAAACTGAAGTTTATATAGAGTTTCTGTGAGACTTTTAATTTTCAGGCTTCTGTAAAGTATTTGATTTGGCTAGCATACTCACTAGAATGCAGTTTATTAGGTAGGGAAAATACTGTGAAAAGTTGTGCAAATTGGCTTTTTAAAGCTGAAGATTTTACAAACATGCTTCTCTAAAAATGTGTTTTGAATTTGGGAAGGAAAAATGTATCACATGAATCTTTCAATTTTTATTGCAGTGAACAGTTAGAGAACAAAGTTATAATCTCATTTCAGAAAAAAACCCTTGATAAAGATCTCGAAACATTGCAATGCAACAGCAATTGACTTGGGCAGGGCTGCAAATGGGGAGAAGTCAGCAACGTGAAACTTAGAGCTGTTGTTAAATTGCTTTCACTGTTGTGATAGCTCTCCCGTTTTTGTTTTGTTGTATTTGGGTTGGTTGTGTGGCATTGTTTGGGGTTGTTTCTTTTTTTTAGTATTAGACATTTATGTGGGGCTCCTGATGGTTTGATATGTGTGTGAATAAGGTTGTGGTTGGCTCATGCCCTCAAATACAAGTAGTATTAAAACTATAGCTGTTATTTACCAATAGTCTTAAAATTTCTAAACAGGGAGCATACCTCGTAACTGTTGAGGGTTAATTGTTGCCTGTCCTGTTCATTTATATAATAAATAAGAGGATGTGTGTTTTAAAATAATTACTGTTCTCCAGGAATCTCTGCATTGTTCTTCAGAGCATGGGTCTGTCTTCCAGAATGAATTAAATCTGAGCTACTTTCTCTAGTTATGCAGCTGTGTTGGCTCATGAGAATTATTGGAATGTACAAAAAATAGCATATTGCACCTAGGCATTTACATCAGAGCCAGCGGGCAAGTTTTACATTTGGAGTACTGCGAAAAATCTCAGTCTGGCTATAGTATCTGCCCTAAAAGAGGAAGGAATGCAAGTCAGCATCTTCCCTGTGTTTTGCCATTGCCCATTTTCAAGTGCTTAACTGCTTTATGTAGCTGTGCATACTGAAAGGGATGCTGGAAATCTAACTACATAAGCTTAGAAAGACATTTTAAAATCATTTCCTATTGGCTAACTCTCTTTATGAATGTTTTCCTCTTTTAAGAAAAAAAAAAATCATTATCTTGCATGAAAAACAAGTACAAGCAGAGATTTGGCATGTATATGTCAAATGCATAAAAAGAAAATGGAACAGCCTAAAGTTTTGCCTAAAGCTAGCCTACTGAAACTTGCTTCAATATTTAAGTGAGAAGCTACGTACTTAAAAACTTGTTTATAACTGGATTGCTTCTGATTTTGTTTAGGATTTTAAACTTGCTGTAGAATTACTGGTTATCTGTGCTAAGCTGAATGAATTCAGATGGTAACTTGCATCCAGATCCTGAAATTGTTGAATAAATCCTTGGAATATTACTGTTGAAATACCCTAACTAGAGGACTGTAAAAGACAAGTTTAGAGATTTTCAGAATTTGGGTAAGCTTCCAGTGCCTTTAACTTACAGGCAAACGTGCTGCATTTGTACTTGCATATCTGACCGTGAGCCAGAAGTTTTTCACATAGCTGAAAGAAACCTTTCTATATCATTGCATTCTGATTACTTTGTGTCAGTGATGTTATTATGACTTTTTTTGCACCTTTCTACCTATCCTACTTATATTGGTGCTAGCTTCTCCTGAGTCTTACCTTACCCAGACACTAGAAAATGGACAGCAGTGTTGCATTTTTATTTATGTCTGTCAATTGGAATCATGTGGAGTTAGTAAAACAAATTTCAGCGTTAATTTTGCTAGGACTTAGTCAAAGCTGTGAGTCAGCACTAAACAAACGCATTCAAATGGCCGCCTTTGATGCTGCACTATTTTTAGGTTGAAAAAGCTATCTTTAGAAACTTCTTAATTTGATGAGTGCTGTAGGGATATAGTTCACATATTCTCATATAAGCAACCAGGGAGAGCTTAGAAAAATCCTTAGGACTCTTCTGGTATCACATAACGCTTCTTATGTTGCAATTCTAAATTGTTCCAGTTAGTACCAGGCTTTGTTATTCAGAGCCTCAGAATGAAGACCATCAGATTTTTGTGTCAACTACTGTAGCTTTCTTTACAAAAAGCTCTCAAAGCTGAACTATAGGTGGATACTATATTCTAACAAAATACTGACTAGACTTAAATTGGTTTAGTGTCATTTTAATTCTTCAATTTGTATAAAAATAAGCACATAAACATTCTTTAGAAAGAATAGTTGCCTTCCTTTCAAAGGAGTTTTAGACGCTGGTGGTAGAAATGTAAGACGGAAATATTTTGGATTTAGAGTTTTATCTTTTGGGGGGAATGTAGTTGGGCATTGATCATTGCTGACTCTGCACATTGTGATTTGTGTGAAGAATTGTAATGCTGGATTGCCTGTGCTCTCAAAGCAGCATTAAGCACAAGATTGGATAATTGAGTATTTAATAATTGTGTGAGGGTAATATGAGATGACAATGCAAATACTGAGGGGGGCAGTAATAAAGAGAACAAACTTTGTGCCAGGGAATGTTACAATAAAAGTATATTTGTATCATAAGAATTGGATAGTTATACTGGGATGTAACAAGCCCAGGACAAAGACTCTGTTGTTGAGTATGTGTGTACCAAATGAGCGTTCTTTGAAGCTGTTAGTTACTTGTGTATTTGTGATTTACATTATGCAAGATGGACTATAATGGAAACCTATATCATTACATGAATTAGGTATAGCTTAGATTTTCTGTGTTGTACCAGAAAAATGTTATGTTACCATTAGATTTTTCTTCAGATATTAGAATTTGTAGCTAAAAGGGTTAGTTTAGGGCTTTGGTGGCAAGATTCAACTGTGTTGCCTTCTACTTCAGCATAAGAAAAAAAAAAAGTACTACAATTGTGTCTGTGTGTGCAGGAGGTAAACAAGCAAATGAAATGTAATTGGCTGTGAGAATGGTGCTCTGGTGTTTGTGTTCTTGCCCTTTGGGAGTTGAATGATTGAAGATGTCTTGTGAATTGATAGATAACAGATTGTAGAGTCTCCATCACTGGAGATGTTCAAGATGTGACTGGGCAGGATGCTAGATAATCTGATCCAGGCTGCTGTTCCCACGAAAGGTTAGACTAGCAGATCTTGTGAGGTCCCTTCCAACCTGTCCTGTTCTGTGGTTTTGTGACCTTTGTAAATTGACAAATACTTAACTGAAGTATTTCTTATGGGGCCTGATTACTGTAGCAAACTGTGTGTTTGAAGACCTACTTGACATGGGGTAGTCCAGCCTCATCAGCTCCAAGGACTTGATTTGTTTTCAGGATCCCTGTGACCCTCACTATAATCCTCATTGTTTGCCAATCTAATAAATTATTGCATTGACTTCCCATTAAAATACAGCATTAAAAATGTGAATAGATCTTACCTTTATTTTCTGGGAAGCTGAAAGAAGAGGGATTTCCTGTTGAAAAGAAACTGTCCTGTGTCACAGCTGACTAGCTCATTGATTATCTGATTTCCAATGCTGAAGTGTTACCAGTCCCTGAAGGGATCAATAAACATTAGCTGCCTTTGTTTTCTTTGTTTAGGTTGGAATTAAGGGTACAGGCTTTTTAAGGTAGTGTGGCGAATACAAACTAGGTAATGAAACTGTTTATCTTCCTATGAAACATACTGAATATTCAAATTCCTTGCAGCAGTTATGAGGGGAAAGGGTAAGCCATTGGTTTGAAGGTGTTAGAGTTGAACGTAGTTTCATTTTCAGTTTCATAAATTGGAAGGAACAGAATAAATGCACATTGTCTAAGGAATCAGCTTAAGCATATTAAGCTCTTGAATACCTGATATACCACATTCTTTACTAATGCTGTTTTTTAGATGTGGTAGAATACAATTATATTTTAAGTAGACTGCCTGTTTTTCTTTTTTTTTTTGGGTGGCTCTGATGCATCCAATATACAGATATTTTGCCGCAGTGAAACACCTATTACTTTTCAGATATGGAGAGTTGTACGGGTTCTTTCAGTATACACTGAATTTCAAGTTAAAACAGAAATATTAGTATTCCTATTTCTGCTGTGAGGATAGCCTCCTTGTTACAAAAGGATAGAAGGAAACTTTGGTACAAGAGTATGTGTGTGTTTGTGTACCATTCGGGTGGTTGTACCGGAGGTCAGTAGTACTCAATGAGGAGAAAAACCTTACAGCTAGATTCAGGATCACTGTTGTGCTTTTAATGATGGGTTGTTGGTTTTTTGTTGTTGTTGTTTTGGGGGTTTGTTTGTTTTGTTTTTGTGTTGTTTCTTTTTTTATTTATACATATGTCTGAAACAATTCTTTGCACCTTCTGAAATAACCTTAGCAAATCAAAACACACATCCTCCACAGTATGTTTTAAAAAATATATTTGAAATTTGGGGTTTTGAGTGCTTTGTACCCTTAAGCTCTTGAGTAAGGACATTTGATCACTCTAAAACAACAGTGACAGAGACCTGACTTGGTTGTGTGAAGGTTACTTGTGATGATGACACTTCAGCTATTGAGCTGCCTCTATTAAAAACAATGAAAAGTTACCTAGGTCATAGCTGTAGTTACTAGAGGGGTTCTCTTAGTAGGTTAGAGAAACTTCTGGCCTTCCCAAGAAAGCTTACAATGAATAACTGAGGAGTTGCCATGTGTCCTGTTTATTACTGGAGCTGACATGAGCTTTGTGGGTCTGGTTGGGCTTTTGTCATCTAAAGCCTCCTGGATTTGGTATGCTTTGCTATTTGGGCAGATCACAATTTGCCTCTGATTTATGCTAGGAACTAAAGGGAGAATGCCTGCCCCTCCAGTAAAGCCCTTCCTTGCATTTTGAAGTCATGAAAATCGAAGAATGGTGTGCAGAAACAAGAAAGGAAGAAGTTTTGGGAGATTTTTCTAGCTGCAGGCTTACTTTTTCTAATGCTGTCTATATCAGTAGATTACAGTAAGGTTTTAAGCCTTCAGAACCAAAAGATGAAAATGCCTGTACTGAAGTTTCACAGGTGTTCTCAGCTAAATCTTATTGACTTGGCCTGTGACACTGAGTATGATTATGAAAAAGATCATTATATGTTACTTGTAAATTTTTAAAATAATGTATTTTGTATATAATTTTTTGTCATGTTTTCTTTGTTGTCTTTATTTGTCTAAGCTTTTTTTCTGCAGTATTTTAAAATCTTATATACTACTTTTAGTCTTCCCACTACCATATGGTACAAGTAGTTAAATGTGAAATTTGTTATTCATTGAGTAGGGCTTGATTTTCTTGTTCCTGGGTAGTCCTTGGTCAAATAGAATTCTTACTTTCAGTGACACCTTTAAGGCATTTCTGCATAATTGAAGCTTTCAGCTAACAGCTGTTTCAGCTGTTGAACCATTCAATCTTTTTTGATTCCTTTGCTGCTTAGGCTCTTAGCAAATGAGCCATATGGGGATGTGGCTTTGTCACTGTAGTCATATGTAGATGGGTGACTCATATCAGTAACCCCAAACTATTCTAGAACATTGGCTGAGACATCAGTGTGACCAGTGACACAGAACCCTGCATTGATAATGTCATGGTTCTGTCTGTATGTCATTGTCCCCCGCCCCATCCTTGTGCTTGGAAGTAAGCATGGTGATCCCATCCTAGCTGTCAGCTCGAATACAGTGCATTCAAGTCTTGGAAGACAAATATGGTGTGTAATCTAGTCAAACATTCAAGCTGAATTCATGAGCACAAGATCACTATCTAGTCAGTAAAATCTTGAGCTGAAGGTGGACCCTGGTTAGCACCTTTTATGATCACTGAAAATTCCCAATGTGTTAAATACAGCTTTAGGCTAATGTCACAAAAACTGTAGTACTGAGAAGAATTATCTTCCATTCCTGGCTGGTTTTATACATGTGTGTGCACGTATATTTTATGCCCAAAGCATGTTTTAGAAATCTGTCTTAAGCTATTCCATTTGAGTGTGTGCAAGTTTGATATTTTAGTTCCAGAATGATTTTATTCCATGATACTAATGTTTTCTGTTCTCATTACTTCATGTTACTATGCATGATGCAAAAATACCAATTGAATTCTATTTTAATTTAAAATGGGATGTTGCATTTGAATGTAATGACTCCAGACTTTCTGGAGTCTAATGTTATGCAGTTTTTCAGTTTGATTACAATGTGTAGAATGATTTGCAGTAGACTAAATAGCTTAAGAAATTTGATCGCTTCATTCTGAAGCTATTTGTGTCGGCTTTTCTCAGCTGTTATCACTGTCATATCCCTAGTTTGTGAGTGTAGAGGTTCCTGACATGCAAATTTAGGTTTAGTTCGTAAAGCAAAAAAGGCATATAATTCTGCCTTTAGTAGCAATTTATTCTGGTCTTGAGAATCACTGGAACCATTTCAAATGCTGAAGTTATTCAGCAGCATGTACAATGAAAAAAGGAAGTTGTATATTATGTGCTTTTACTAAGCTGATTCAACACTGATCCACTTTGATTCTGGACCATATATACTATAAAAAGTGGTCTTGCATTCTTGACTTTTTAACACTAGTGTTTTTCTAATTGAGAGAGTGCTAAATTGAACTTTGTGTTATTTACCTCTCGTTCTGTCTTAATTGTTGCTGAGATGCTGGCTAGAGGCTGCTGTTTAAATGCTCTGTGGTCAGTGATGGCACGGACTTACTGAATGAAAACACAATGGTAATTGCAAGTGCAAGAATGGGTAGCTAATGGGGCCTCTTGTCCCAATTTCCTTGAACTTCAGTCCAATTTAGATTGTAGAGTAGATGGCTGACCTACTTGTCCTTCAGTCAAGCATTAATTGAAAGTGGCATAAAAAGCTTTCCTTTTCCTGAAAAGCGGGAGAAGGGTAGAAAAGACTAGTCTTTCTGAGATTGGTTGACCAAATTAAGCATTCATTTCACATTATTGCATGTAGGGATTCTATATATAGAGTGGGTTTTGTGTTTGAGTGCTATATAAAAGTATCTAGATCTCTGAAAATCATAAGGGAGACTGGCTACTCTGTGGGGTTGTTTTTTTTTTCTAAACAATAAGATTAATGAAACACTGAGAACCAAAGGAAAACTTCCACCTTCTTTTGTGCATAACCTTGATCTCATATGCCTGTGTTAAAGCAGCACCATGGTTTTTTGCACACTGAAAACTTAAGGTTTTCAATAGCGTTAGGGTTGGAGTAGGTGTAAATGTACTGGCTGTGATTAAAAAAAAAAAACCAAACAAAAACAAAACAAAAAAAACCCACCACATCTCACACACACAGACAAAGTGAACTTATCGTTTAGCTTGTCAAATTATATGTACAAGGAAGACCATAAAATGAGATCTGTGACCTTAATACTTGAGTAATGCTTCCAGGTAGCTTAGTTTAGTGCGTTTAGTACATGATAAGGAACCGGTTTGTTATATTTATTTAAAAAAAAATAGTTAAGTGTTATAGGGACTATTTAATTCTACTAGGTCAGCAGCCCATGTTGTATAGATTACTAAATGGTAAGCAAAGGTCTTCTGTCCTTGTTGCAGTAATTACTGTTCCAGGACCAGAAAATTAAATTGCCTAGAAACATGAGGAGTCCTAGCTAAAGTTTACCTTGGATTCACTGAGCTGAAAATCTGCTTAAACAGAATTCAAGCATGTCTTTTTTTCAGTGGCCATGTTAATGAAACTAAGTATTGAGCAACCTTCTCCTTCACCTTAACACAAGTGAACAACTCAAATGCTCCTAACTGTTCTTTAGAAGCTGTATTCAGTTTGCTTTAAAAATCTGAATTAATCTTACTTAATCTGAAATATGAAATACTGTCACATGGTCTTTTGTACTGTTACAGTATAGCATTGATTTTGAAACACTTGAACAGATCTTGTATTGTTTCTAAAAGAATAATTGGTTATTTAACTTGCTGGAAAGAATAATAGTCAAAGCTAAGTGTGCCTGTTGCTGTTTGCCTTCTACGTTTACAAATTGCATTCTCCAGAGGTCTGTAAATTCTGTGTCAGTTCCAGAAATTACACTGCTGAAGTGATGTATAAAGTTCATCTGACAGTGATCACAGCTGCAAATGTTGCTTTTAAATTGTAAGGCTATCTTCATTAGCAATTTTTACATTGATAGTGTTTTCTTCAAATACTAAACTACCGTTGAATGTATTTTGAGAATTGAGGAATATTGCATGATAATTTGACCTGCTTTTTGTCAGCGGTGCTATGATGGGATAATGGCTGCAGAAGGAATTAGTAATAATTGAAGCTACTGTTTAGAGATGGTTCATAGCCAGCAATTATGGTGTGGTTATTTAATTTCTGCTTTAGCAAGGATCCTGGGGTACAGTTCTGTACTAGCTTATGCTGGTGCCTTGAACAAAAGCTATACTAGCAAAACATTTCTATGTTACTGGATACTTCTGTTACTGTATCTGTGTTAAGTATCCGAGGTAGCTGGTGGTTTTGTCTAGTAGAAAATAATCTGTCCAGCCCTAAGGAGTTCTGTGTGGAAACGTGATGCCTCTGTACTGTTTTTAATTAAGTATAATATGAGCACATTATGGTCTGAGAAACTTCATTTATTTTACTAGGTCTAGGTCATCTTCAGTAATGTCCTTACGAGACACTGTATAGGAAGGTCTATTTTTGTTTGTTTCTCTTACATCCTCCATGGTGAGAAAACAATATTTTCCCCTTTTTCCTTTTTTCTTGATTATATTTACATCTCAAAAAAGTGACAGAAGAATTAATTAATACTTGAGTGCACAGGTTCATCTGACTCCACCTGTGCAAACTAGCTTCCCCTGCCCCAGTCGGTCTTGCTAGTTTCTGCCAAGCATAATCATCTATATCTCCCTCAGAAGAATAGAAGGTAGAGTATGCTGACATGTTGTTAATGCACATCTTTAGTTTCTAACAGTGATTTAGTCTCTGGAAACATAACTGTTAGAGACAGTCTTGAGGCTAGATTTAGTTCAAATAAGGTCTCTTGAATTGGTTCTTTCCTGAAGTAAAGAACAGTAACTCTTTAATGTAACCTTCAGATTCAAGATTAGCTTATTTCACCTTAATTTAAGCGTTTAGATATGCTGCTGTTCAACACACATCGATATTTCATTAATTAATATTACAGCCCCATATTTCCTGAGATGGAAAAATACAGCTTTTGACTGTGAAACACCAAAATAACGCAGCTGTTTCCTAATGATGCATCTGCAAAATGTGCCTGTGTGTTTCACTGAGGTATTTAAAAACACTGTTCTCCACCAAAGCCAGTGTATGATTAAAAATATCTTCCTTTAGTGTGGGCTACCTCTGGTCTTTCCTAAAGATTATAGTAAACTTGAATATTGAACTTTATACATATATATATAGAGCTATACAGAACCATTAGAAATGTGTGTGACTGAAAAACCCTGTGTTGGTTTGGGTGCTGCAGTGTGTGTGGGGAAAAATGACCTTAGCTTGAGCTGCAAGGTTTTCATCAGCTCACAGGAAATGATGACGTCTGCTCTGATGAGAGAATTCTGTTTGTGGAAATGGTGGTCAGGCAGAGCTGTGCAGGTACTGCCGCTCTCCGTGCAGTTCTGTTGCTGAACTTCGTATTTGGAAAAAATGCAAGTGAATTAAGGCATGTGTTTTAAGGTGCGTATTTTGCAAACGGTAGATCAAATGACTTGACAAACTGCTTTTTTCCTACCAAAAATTTACTATGCTGTGTCGTAGCTGATATGGAGGTATTTTTGGCCAAGTGAATGTGATATTTTGCAATGTTTGTTTGAATGTAAGAGTATGTTTCGTCATGTTTGAAATGATAGTTCTGGGCTTAAATAGTCTGCTTTCTAAAACACATCTCTTTCCAGAATGGTTGTTGTATTACTTCTTATTTATGTATTTCTGTGGGGTCTTCTGTCTTCATGTGCAGCAGTGTTCATGTTTTGTGGTACTTGTGTGGTCAGGTAAGTATCATGTCACCTTTTACCTTCTGAAAGTTTTGATGCCTGAGGCAATGCTTCTTGTAATATTCTGTTTTGCTTCTTAATTGTGTGCTATTTTAGAAATTCTATACATGGCACTTTGCATCTGCTTTGTCAGTGTAGATGTAAATGCTGTTTCATGTTTTCTTGGGTGGAGAATACATCATGAGTATTCCTCTGCACTATCCTTCTTTTTACATCATTGTAAAATTCTACTTAAACTAAATATTAGGTGTGTATGCTTTAGGTATTTCCCTGAAGATTTTGCTAAAATAAGATTTCATAATAAATGTGTGTACTAGCCATCTCATTCCACTGACTCAGGGGTTATTTATTTATTTTTGAAGTATGTGGGCACTTTAAACCTTTCTTGCTAACTAAATGCTTACTGACTGTAATTTGCAAGTTGAAGGCATGTGGTCCTGTGCTCCCTTCTTGCTCCTTTGAAACAAACCTAAAGGCATATTTATCTCTATTTTATTTATTTGTGGAGGATGCCAAAATAATAAGGTTAATTTAATTTTAGGAGACTTTGACAGGACATGTAAATTAGTGGGTGATGTCACAGGCACTGCAGAAGTGAACGTTAGAAAAGGGCAAATGCTTCTAATTAAATTGAATTTTTTCCTGCACTTTAACGTTTTAATCACTCAAACCTAAATAATGGAAAAGCCTGATGTAAGAAATAAAATTAAAAAATATATACACGCACTCTTTGATCTTTCAAATTATTTTAATTGCTAAATGGTCTTGAGTTCTTCAGGTATTCTGGCAAAATTTACTCAAAGCCAATTCTAATGTGCTTTTTTTTCTTCAGTGAAGATATTGTTAATGCAGATTTTTCTGTGACTAGAAAGACTTGAGGCTCTTAAAGAATCTTTTAAATTTTTTTCTTTATTTGGAGGACAACCACTTAATATTATGCTAGATAGCATAGTACCTAGATCTTAGGGCTCTCGGTACCTTACAGTCCTTTCCTGGGTCTAAAGTTCAAGAAATATGACGTTAGAATGGGAAATTTCTTTTATAATAGAGTGTTTCAGACTTTAAACCTGCAACACAGGTGATTTGTGGCCAAAAAGTCTAGTGTAAAATTGTTCTCTTATGTTTCTTCTCTTTTGTGCATCTCAACAGAAACAGGAGGATGTTTTACTTAATGTTTTATGGTTAAATTCTGTACCTAATGTCAGTGAAGGGTACTATTCAAGCGGACTTTTTCCTGTATTTTCCCTTGTTACCTGAAGGTTCTGCAGGTAGTACTCGGTACTCAACAGGACAGCACACCTCCTAAGTTCATGATTAAAGCCAAGATGAGTTAGTCTGTGTGCAAAACAATTTAATACAATCTTCATCTTATTTATTATAAAACATTAAAAATTGTCTTTTAGCCTCATTAGAGTACTTTAAAATAATTTTACAAAGAGTTATTTTCTGTTTATAAGAGCAGTCTGTACAGAAATCTGTATGAAAATTTGGAGAAGAGAACTTGGAAAACAGTTGTCTCCCTTCAGTGGTTACAGATTAATATCCATACAATATCCAAAGTATTCGTTTCACTATTGTACAGATATTAGTACTATGATACATATTCTACAATGTCTAGAAGTAAAGAAATAATGTGTATGATTTGGGACTTTTTGTGTGATTTAGCAACTACTTTTTTTTTTTTTTCTTGTATCAAGGTCACCTTGATTTCGGCTTCAGATGTGTTACTAATTTTGCCTTTTTCTTCTACAGAAGAATCCTAAAGGAAATGTTGCTAATAATGATTTCAATAGGGAGAATTAATTTGCCAAGAAGTGCTGTTGGTCCAGGAAATGAGATACAACTCTGGATAGTGTATCAAACTACTCTAAATTGAAGATACTAATTTTTAGAATATAGTGTACAAACAGATGAGGGTTTTTTTCCTCCAGTTGAATGGAATGAAATAGCTGAGCTTTTGGATCCAGGTAATTTCTGCAGTGAGTTCAGATTTCTCCTAAACTTAAGAATTTTTTAAAATTTTAAGGCTAATGCGAGAGTTTAGAAGCCTACGTTGAATACTTTAGCCTAAAATCCAAGTGCTAAGTAAGAGTTAAATCAGATTCTTTATTAAACAAATTATAATGTCTGTTTAATACATACTAATTACACAGTTCCTTTTATGCCATATATGCATCACATACACTATTGAGGGAAATTATAGAAGAAAAGTAAGATTTTTGGCTGCTAGATGCTCTAAAATTTGCTCAGAATGCCTAATGGTTGTCTTGCAGGTTAATTCAAATGCATATCAGAGCTTGGCATTGGTGTTTGGGTTTCTTAACACAAAATTAAAACTGACCTCCACAACAGAAAAATACTTTAAAATGGTTTCTCTGTTGTTTGAGAACTTCAAATGTACTTTTAAAATGTACATTTCAATAGCTTTTTAATATATATGTTTTTGAATTCTTAACTATGGTGCTCTTTTGGTGTCTTTTTTTTTCTGGATATAAATACTAATGCTGTTGAGTTTTAAAAAAATTGTTGAAAGTGGAGTTGCTTACCTCTTCATTAGGCAAGATCATCAAAGTTTTATCTGAAACTGATATCTGAATTTTTGGAAGTACTGGGAATACAACACAAATCACAGAACCTTTGTTTATTTTGTATTACGTACTCTGATACTTTTGACAGTTTGTGGCAACTGTATGCAAGCAATCATTTAATTCCCTGTTTACATTTCCTTTCTTAATACAGGATGGTGTTTAAAAACATTACAAGCTCTATTTTTGAAGAGTATAGAATAGCATGAATGACTCTTACTATATTTCACCTTTCTGTCATTTAAAACTTGTAATGAAATTTAACAGTGCTTTTGTATTAATAAACTGGTTAATACACTCTTGTCTGTCTTAATCTGTGTCGAAGGCCCTGTTTTGGCCTTTTGCATAGGCTTAGCAAAGTGATGTAGGAGGAAGTACCTTGCAGTGTATTAAGTAATTTAAGAGATGTGTTCCCTACTTAAGAACACAGGAAGTATCACTGTATTCAGACAGTATCTTGTATCTGAAATTAAGAGCTCTGTCATCCAAAAAAGTAAAAGAAAACACACAATTTTGAGTTAAGAATACATATGAAAGTGTGTTTTTGTTGAAACACTTCCAGAAGTAACATACTTTCCTTTTAATGACATTTAAATTTAAGGAGGTATTCTTTAGCAGCAAGCATGGCTTCAGTACCAGGTTGGAAAGGCAAAAGATGACTCCTTGCCTCTGCTCAGCACTCCACGTAATTCTCTACAGGCATTTTCCTATAACTTGTATGATGCTTAACACTCCATAACCTGAACTTCAGTGGTTGTTACAGAGAAGAGGGGATGTGGGAGGAAAACCAACCCCCAAACAGTATTTCAGAAATTCTGGCATGGTAAAATTTTGGCTTAGGGAAAGTTGAGTCTTTATTATTGTTGAATGCTCATACTCTTGAGTCTGTAGTTTGAAATCTCTCCTGCAGTATCTTGCCACTTGGTGGAACTGAATTTGCAAGGCTGTAGGATTTGCTCAGGGGTGAGCTGCTGTAGTTGAAAACTGGTTTTAATGAAAAATAGAAAACAGTGCACATTTTTTTTTATCACTGAAATAATAATTTTAAGGGCTCTGAACTTAATCTTCACAAGTCTGGCTGAATAAAGCTGAAGGTAGCCATTTGCATTTTTCTTGGTATGAATCATAATTGCTGAAACTTCTCTGTAATTGATTTCTCCTTTGACTTTCAAGGCACAGAAAAAATTGTATCAGAACACTTTCATGTTCTGATATTTAACCACTTAACATTGTGCAGTGGTAGTAATTTTTAAAAAAAATGTTCTTGATTAAATACAACAGAGGCATGTTAAGCAATGAAATCTTTTTAACAGCTTTGAATATTTTAAAAAATAAAAATAAAGCCTAGCGATGAAGCAATTTCCATGCCGATTGGTACTAGGGATTCAAAGTAAAAACCTACAGTGTTGGCATGCTCTAGGTTATATATTTGATTGGCATACAGGAGAAGCATTTTAACAATGCTATCCAGCTTTGAGCAAAGTGTTGCAATTTCAAGTGCACTTTCTGCAGAATTGGATATTTTCTTTCCCTTGCATGGTTTGTGCTGGTTACTACATTATCCCTCATAACTCCAGCTAAGCAAAAAGTATAATCTGAGTATGTTAAGGTTTGTTTTAAGTATATCCAAATATTTTAAAGCTCCATACATAGCTGTGTATCAACTTTGTGTCCATAGCTGGCATAGCTATGCCATTTAAAGCTTGTAGTTCGCAGTGTTAATAATTTCTTGTGGTCAGTGTTAATTTAACTTAAAAGCAGAAACCTCTGCAGAGCCTCTGAAGGCGATTTAATAACTTTACTTGTTAAAACAAAAAAAATGCACAATCAAAATAATACACAGAGTGGCTTGTCAGGCAGAGAATGACAAATCGGTTTTCTTCAATGTCAGTATTTTACTATTTAAGGTATCTCCTGGTTAGTTGGAAAAACGCAGAGGGGTGGTTATGCTGGCAGCATGTAGGAGCTCATAAGGACAGCCTGGCCTTGAATCTGCAAAAAAACAGTGTGTCTAGTAGCATGTTAAGATGAGGAAGGATATGACATGAGAGCTAGTTATCTGACAACTACATCACTCTGCTCTTACTGCTCATGCCTGCAGTAAAGGCATGCAATTCCAAGAGACAATTCCCTGAGAGGCTTGAAGGGTTCAGACATATTGTCTTTGAATATAAAATGAGACAGAAACAGTGGCTTATAACTTGGGCCTATCTTCTCCAGAGTGTGAGTGAGATAGTACTTGTACATACATGAAGCATAACGTGCAGGTTGAGAGCCTGTTTGACAACGTTTGGATCATTGTCTCACATTTCAGAGGTGCATTTCTGTGCTCTGTGCTATTCAAAGAAGATCAAGCTTAATCAGTAATTTTAAATTTAATTTATTTAATAAAATATTCAAATTGTGCTTAATAAAGTGTAATGACTAAAATAGTTGTCCTTATTCCTTATTATGCATTGCGAAATTTATACTCTGTAAAATTTCAGTCACACAGTGTTGGTGTGCTTGGACAGTTACATTTGAGATACTGTCTTCTCACTGTAGATGTGTGGGGTTTTCCACATGTAGTAAGTGTCAAGGACATTTTAACTGCTTCAGTGATCTGATGTGTGCTAGAACTATGGCTTTGAATGTGTGTTCATTGTTTTCATATTTAGGCAGTGATTTAATGATACTTTCAGTGGTTTTCTATCGCATGTTACATGTACAGGATTTAACAAACATAGGTATGAGTGAATATAATCCAGCAGTGAAGAAATTGTTGGGAACCAAGCAGCCTTGACTCAGGGTTTACTTAATTGGCATTTAACACCAGCTTCTGATTGCTGGCTTGGAGCATGGGGAGAGGGCAACACCCAGAAGCAATGGCACACCTGCAGGAGCCCCTTCTCTCTGCTGTCCTCCAGTTGGGCTGAAGCCAGGCAGCTCCCTGCTCCCTCCACTGTGGCTCTTGCCCTGGTGGCTTGTATGTCCACCCTCCTGCCTGGTTCCTATCAGCTTCTGGCTGCTTCTTGCTCCTTTTCCCACTGTTTGCGGGCCACAGAAGTGCAAGGAATCTTTTGTTACTCTTATGGTTATGGATGATTAGTACAAACTAGTAGCTTCTTACTATTTAATGTCATTTTATATTAGCTAACTGAAAAATGTCTAGGTGGTGAAATACCCTGGTATTCAAACTAGAAAAGAGAAGAATAAAATACTGCTCCTGGTCTGAGAAGCATGCATGATAGGAAGTAAGCTTACACAGTTTGTAACAGCATGCATTTCCTAGATGAGTTCCTTTAGTGCACAGGATACAGGGTTCACCAAATGGATTGCTGTCAACTTCTTTCAAAAAATCATTTGGTGTGTGGCTCTGCTAACTTTAACATACGGGCAGAATTCCCCAGGAAGCGGTGATTCAGCTTCCTTTTATGGACTTCTGTCTGGTGTTTGTTGCTGTAATTGTTTTATTGGCAGAGCCTAAGAGATTTTCTTAAATCTCTGTGAAAGAGCGTGCTATTCACCATATTTTATAAAATGAAGAATGAGAACTAGGCCAAAGTCGTTGATCTGAGGCTCTACCTTTTGAAGTCTTAAGGCCTGACTTCTATTAATAACATGCACTCTTGTCTACTGATTGCAATTAGAAGAGTTCACAGCACTGAGCAGTAGTGACTAATCCTGGTTTGATGCATTTGTTCCCTGCATCCAGGAGCTAGAATTCCTTGGTGTCACTTGCATGTGTAAATCTAAGTGACCTTTTTTTCCTATAGTTACTTGTCCTGTTAATTTGTGGATTTTCCACTGTTGATAGCTGTGATTCTTACCAGGTTTTGGCACATGATTTTACAATATTGCTAAAGGTGTTATGTGGCTTTCTTTCTCTCTATGTGAACAGTGAACAAATTGCAATCCTGGAGAAACCGGAACTCTTATAGAGCAAGTTCTTTGGACAGAATAGAAAAGGAAGCAGTCTAAATGGCTTTATTTAACCAAGGAATATGAGATACAGCATATTAATGGTAGTTACACTTAGTATCAAACAACAATAGTTGTCACTTAAAGCATAGGATATGTTTGTTTCCGTACAGTGAAGTCCTGTTTCCTTCCTATTGTGTAGAACAAAACTTGAGACTTAAGTGAGTAATAAGAAAAAAAATGCTATAGCTGAAAGTTTTTATGAGCAGCTAATCCAAGCTGAGTGGTGTCCTTCTGCATAGGTATTTCACTCCCTAGTCGTGAAACTTGGAATCCTGCTGAGTCAGATCCATAGTGACAAGTCCTGTCATTCTAAAAATAAGTTTAAAAGGTAATGTGACCAGGTGCTTTTTTCTTCTAGAGGCTAGTAGGCTGTCTTTGAGCTTGCTTCTGCAGAGACCTTGGAGACAACACAAGGGTAATATTAACAGCTGGAGACACCATTTTGTTTTCTAAATACAGATTATTTTCTTCTGTGTCTCATCTTGAGGACAGTTAGCTGAAATAGGTTGCACAGAGAGGTTGTGCAGTCTCCGTCCCTGGAGGTTTTCAAGACCTGACTGTATAAAGCCCTGAGTAACCTGGGCTGACCCTGCTTGAACGATTCTGTCATTCCACAATTCCCAGACTTGTGGACCAGCTTGTCACCTAGAGCCACAATACTAGTGACTGCCTTGCCTTAAAGCAGCCTATAGTACATAACAGAATCGGAAGAGAGAAGCATTATGTCGTGTTGTCACTGACAACTTCTGTCAGTTCTTTCTGTTCTGGAAGTAAGAAATCAGGAGTCATGTCTCATGTTTGTTGTCTGGTTTGTACATATTTGGAAACTGGCTACGTCTGAAGGGCAAGGCTGTTGGTATTGCCTTAAGTTTCAAGTATTTGAAATAGTGTTTTGTCTGCAGGCATTCTGTGTGTTGGAATATCTAGTCTTTCTTATCATAGGATTCAGCAAGCAGCACTGAGACAGCAATTTTTTTTTTTCTTTTTAATGCTCTTTTTGAATGATAGTGAAGTATCTAACCAAAATAAACATAATCTTCCAAGGGGTTTCAGAATGTTAAAATGTATCTTTCAACCAACAACCCTAACCTGTTTCACATTAAGAGTTCATCAAAAAATCTATTATTGGGGGCTGGGGAGGATAAACTACAGGGTTTCTTCAAATGTTTTTTCCCCTCTTCCTGTTGGAAAACACTTTAACAGAAGCTTTGGTATTCACTGGATTATTTATCATCTTAAAAGACTGCATTTGTTGCACAGATTTTTGCAAATTGTGTGTTGTGCTAATCTCTGCCACCTGACACATGAGGAAAAAGGGACTAAAAAAAAATAAATCAAGTGTTTAAAGATGAATGAGGCAAAGATTTTTGTAAATTGCTTTCAAGGTAGCATTAAAACCAAATTTTTGAGAGCAGAGGCAGTATATTCTATTCAGATGCTTTTGTGTGCAGTATCTGAAGGTCTGCTTGCTCGTTATTAGTTAATATTTTCTAAATACTCATGTGTTAAACCTTCAGGATATTTATAGCAGTTCTTCTCACAGTGTAGGGCACTAGCAGCAGAGAAGAAATCCAAGGTCTTTAGCATATAGGATTGCTAGAATGTTCCTTGAGAGGAAGCTTTTAAAAAAAAGTCTCATTTATTTATTGATCAGTTTCCCTGTGTCTAAGATCCATGATCCTAATTTACAGGAATTGCTTAAAAATCATTAAGTCAAGAAACTTGAGCCTTGCTTGTTTTGCACTATTTCTGTAGCTGTTATAGTTTGTACTTTATAGTTACTTTTTTCAGTTAAACTTTGTTGTTTACTTCTAGCCTATATAAGTTCTCTTAGCTAATGCGTGCTGGGACTTCTTATGACAAAAGGCAACAAGGGTTCGGTGCTGCGTGGTGTTTGGTGTTTTATGTGCCTGTGGTAACACAGGTAAAAACTTGTTTTAATACCTTTGGACTTGATGATTAGTAAAATACTGAGATTGATTTTTAATGGAAATTACGAAGTTCTTTGATACAGGAAGAAAATCTCCTGAGAAGTATGAGAGTTAGGAGGTTTCATTTGTGTTGGCCAAGAGCGTGATCCAGAGGTGGTTTCTATTCAGTGAAGACCTGCTTCCTGAGGAAAATGAGGCTTAACACTTTTGCCTTCTCTAACTTCCTGCTTCCATAATTTTGGAATCCATTGGTCAGTTTCAGACAAATGTTACAGAATAACAGAGAGAAAGGTAGACATTTCTTATCAGTTTCATGAGAATTGCCAGCTAGATGGGAGAAACCTAAACTGATGTATCTGCTCAAGAAAATGTTAATGTGAGCTCGGTAATAATCTGTCCTGTTTGTTGAGCTGGTTTACCAGTCAGCGTGGAGGTGGGTGGAAACTGCTAGAGCACTGTGCTACTGCTTGCTCAGCAAGTATTTGAGGGACAAGAAGGCGACAGTGTAGGTACTCCTAGAGGGTTGTGCCTGGAGTTGGAAGATAAAGGCCAGAGTGGATCAGTGGTGTGGGTTTTTTGTTTTTTTTAAAAAAAAATTGGTTGGAAACAGAAGTGCTGAGGTACTAACAGACTGACTGCTCTTACCTCTGCTGTCAAGAGAGGTTTCAAAGAATGTTTATCAATATGGTGATAGGTGATTTATATATATAAATATAAATATATATTTATACTTTGGTGGGAATATGGGAACTGGGTGTGTGCACCATGCTTTCTTATGAAGTTATTGGTTCTGCTGCAGTCTAGCTGACCATAGAAACCTCAGCGTTGTGAGATGCAGGTGAGAATTTGTACAGAATCTGTGTAGAACTTGTCTGTTTTTGTCATCTTGATCTAAATTTCCCAGACTGTATACTGACAGCTGTAGTTGTTCCTAGGTTTACTTTTTGTAGTGAAATGGAAGACTGCAAATCAATGTGCAATAAACTTTCTTTGTGAAACCTCTGCAAATTCACTTGAAGGATGGGAGAACCAAACCCTAACAAAAAATGTGCTAAAGGACTGGCTGCTGTAATAATTCTATTTCATGAGGGTAGTATGACTCATACTGCTTAATGTTCCTATCTCAGTATCCAGTTTATTTTTAAGTAGTGCTGTACAAATAGTGTTTTTCTGTGCCAGTTGTTGCTATGACTTCATAATATTTCCCTAAATACGCTTGCTCATACTTTCTCACAGCATAGTATTTGGCATATAAAAACCCTTAAATTCATCAGAATTTCCTGAGTACTGATCATTTTCATGGTTTTATGGGGGGATAAAAAAAAGGATAGGTGCGTGTATGATGTGGTTTTAGTTGGAGGACTAAGTGTGTTGTTTTTGTTTTGTTTTTTTAAAAAATCCTCACAACCTGTTCCCTCATTTAAGAAAATGTTCCTCTGTTTCAGCTTTTCCAGCTTTTCCGTGTAGCTTTTCAGATTAAATTTCCAGCACTGGTATAGTTTAGGCTATTTTGTTAAAGGTAAGCAGACACTGTTTGTTACTGCTTGAGAACACTCTCACTGTCTTTTTGTATTTGTAGGGAAAAAATACTTTCTGTGTGTTTTGGGAGTGGGTGGGATGGGTGACTCGTTGAAACTTTCCTTTAGGTTTATACTTCTGTGTAAGGGTTTCTCTTTCCAAGACGCTGAACTTTACTGTTGTCTGCCTGATCTCTTACAAATGGCAGTAAACACTTTTGTTGAAAGATCTTGGTGTACTATAGAAAAACAACTATAACTCTTCCTGAGAACCTTTGGAATCTTTTCCTTCCCTTGTTCTGCATGGCATGCTGAGTAACACAGTTTTCTCCAATAGCTTACCTGGTTTTAGAGTAATGGAGTGTTAGAGCTGCCTTAATGGGAAAAAGGCAGGAAGACGCAGTTAACAGAATCCAGCTAGCAATGTTTATTGATCTGACAACTTTTCTTTAAAATCTATGTCTCCATTTGATCAGATAAAATAATAGCAGAAATTATGGTTAAAGGTACCACTGTATAACCTTATGTTTTTGTGGAAACTATAAAACTCTTAGAAAAAGCTGACTAATGTCAAAGTATTCTTTTGAGTTTGTCCAGCTAGTTTAGTGCAATTTAGTGCAATTTTATTGTACTTGTTTTCCTTGTGCTGCTTATGGCTGTCTAAGAAAGGCTCATCAGAAATTATAATGATAATAAATAAAATTTATTATAAATAAAAAACAATGATCTTTGCTTACCTTGATCTACTGGAAGAATTGCAAGGGCTGAAATTTATCTGAAAGAACACATTCCATGTAAAGGTGTGCTGCTAAGAAACTGACATTTGAATGTGTTTTAATGTACTTTTCCCTCTTGGTTTAATAAAGCACAGGTGGAGAAGCAGAGTTTTTGGCAATTACTAGTAACATAACAAGTTGAAGATTGTTTCACTAACATGTAAAAATACTTTGGCTCAATAGATCATGTTCCTTTCTAATTGTTTCCATTCTGCAGAACCCTTCCTGTATTTTTCGTTATCTTTTCAAAATAAAAATTTTAACAATTGATGTTTCCAGTTCTGTATTCAGTGTTAAGGTTATTTAAGCTTTCTGTGATTTTGATGGTGGAAATTAATTGGATGAAAAACTTCAGGAGAAACAGCTTGTCTTCCCAGTCAGAGTAGTTTTGTTCTGTTTGTGCTGTAACTGTCTGAACAACTGTTTTGTTTCAGTAGCTAGTTTTTGTTACAAGTGGTGTATGCCTTCCCTTAGGGCACAGTTATTTTCAAAGTATCCAAGAAATGTGGATTTAGTGTTGAATTCTCCTTGGCCTTGGAGGCTTTCAATTCTGTTTCTCTCAGCAGCATGTCATAACCTCTAGGCTGCAAGGTAGGCAAGGTTTGTAGGCATTTTCTGCTCTTCCTTTTGAAGTGGCCCTGTTGCATTAAGGGAAGCAACATTCATAGGGCAAGAGAAAGAGGGAGCTTCACCTTATAGTCTACTAATAAAGGTATTCATCCCAGAAGGGGTGGTACAATCTGCTCACCCTTGTATGTAGCCCTGGCAGTAGTTGTAGGGAAACTTGATAGGAGAAATCTAAACAGGAGAACTTGATGAGGTATCTGTAGAGATCAGGCAGGGATTTGCATGTGTGTGTTGTGGGAAGGAGCTGTTTCCTTCCTCTCCTACCTCTTGGTTTCCACCCCACAAACCACACTTGTGGATCTAAGTGCCTGAATTTTTGCCTTAGTACTGTTTTTGATACTTACCTTAAATGTTAGCTTAGGGTAACCTTAAACTTTTTTATACACAGGAGTTTATAAACAGTCATCTCCTTCAATGAGGATAAATCACGTTTTTCTTCTGTGCAGCTGTGTCTGTATAAGTGACAATGCCCAAATTGTCAAGGTAATAACCTTTAATAAAGATCGGAAATTTTTTTCACTGTTTGTTTTACTAAAAGAAAACAATGAAGTAGTACTGTAACATGTCACAAAATGCAGTAAAACTAGGTGTGGGAGTTTCAACTTCTGGTGAAAGTAATTGTCAGCTTCAAGGAAACCTTCTGTCGTGGAGCCTGTAACCTCTTGGTATATGTGGAACAGTAGATACTTGCATCATGCCATCATTTAGCATCTATTATCTGCAATGCACAAGAGTGTTGGCAAGAAAATAACAAGTAGCTCAGGTAGGTAGTTACTAGCCCAATAAGAGATTTAGTCACAGCTGGCTGGGCAAGAGAAGGAGGGCTGTCTGAATATCATAAACTATACTAAGACTTTTGGGAAGGAGGCTGTCCCTGTCTTCAGTGTTTGACGTAGGTCGCTGCAATGCTCTTCACATTGGTTCTGCTTTGCATTGTTGCTGAGGAAGCTCTTTTTTGCATTTATGGATGCCTTTAGCTTCCAAGTAGATGAATCTTAAGTTTCTTACAGAAATAAACCTTTTTCCCTTCTGAAAAGAAGATCTGTTTTTGTTTAAATCAGCAAGTGGTTTTGGCCTTTAATATTTCCGTTGGGTTTCATTATAGAAGATAGATTTCCAGTGAAAAAGGAATAGGAAGCAGTGCAGGTTATTGTATCTGTAGCACAAAGATCAGTTGATTCTCTTATGGAATACTTCAAAGTGGAATACTTAGTCAGTAAACATCATGCTACTCAAACTTTTCTTTTGGTTGTAACAGGAAATGTTATGATAAAGTAAATTCAAGAGTTTGGTGAAATTTGTTATAGGCAGATGGACTGAACATTTTCTGGACAACAAACATCATGATAAGAGCCAAGAACTTTCTGTTGCAAAATGTACTTGTATGCCCTGTGTGATTACTTTGTGTTTTTATTTGGCATCCCTATATATCAAAAAATTGAAGGATGTTAGCTAACTTAATTTCTCTTTTGATAGCTGTTTTTCAATATTAATGCTCATAAATATTTTGTTGTATCTTTTTACAGATTCTGAAGGTGTTTAAGCTCTGAATACTGACAAGCTGTTCATACATAGAAATGTCTGGCTCGTATGATGATTCCGTTGGAGTAGAAGTTTCTAGTGATAGCTTCTGGGAGGTAACCTGAATGTTTTTTTAATGTTTATTTTTATTTTTTACTATTGTTATAGAAAATACGATTTTTGTACATCATAAATGTTGGAGAGAGCTGCAATACAAGACACCTTTGGTTTTTGTGACCTGCATAAATAGCCTTCAGGGTAGAAATGACCTTTTAGATTTTGGCCTAGTTCTGTCAAGGGTTTTTAATGGGCACAAACTTGAGTATCATTCATTTGGGTAGGATTTGTAATTCAGACTTGAACCTTTTTTTATTGCCAAAGAGGGATATGTGTGAGTAGCTTTTAGAATTACCAAGGGAGTTGAATGATCAATGTTAAATCTAAAGTAACTGTTAAAAACTACTGTAAGTGTACATAAATTAGAAATGTAAGATAGTGTGTGAATATACTGTATGTCTCCTGTTGTGTCCAGTTACAAGTGTAAACTTTTTTGAAAGAAATTATCTTATGCTTATCTCAATGTAAGAGCGTATATGGAGAAAGACAATACAAAGCACACTGTAGTATCAGTAATTAGTGCTGCCCCAATCTGAAGGCATCTTTCAGATGTTATAATTTGATTGAGCTTTTAAGAGACCGAACTTCATAAAGCAGAAAGCATTTTAGTTTCTTGCAAGAAAAGGAAAGGTTTAACGTTGTCAATACTGGAGGCAGGTAAGCTCTCAAGATGAACTGTATTCAGTAGGGCAGACTTCTACCGTGTGACTGGGAGTTCTTTTGAGTTTGAAATGTAGCAACCATGAAAATGGTTGGGGGAAGAATGTCTGAGTATTTCTGTTACCAGAGACCTATATAAGACGACTTCATTTTGGTGGCCTAAAATTGTGCTACTTTTTAAATAAAAGCTTTTCTAGACCACTAACCCGTTTGGTGGTGTTCGCATATTGCATTTTCATGCAGCTGTCATATTATTTTTTGACCCATTATCTAAAAGACATAATGCCAGTGAGGTTCTTGTTTGGTAGACAGCTGTCATTTTTTGCAGAGATGTATTTACTATTATGTTAAATATGTCTGTCCTATTTATAAAGGAGTGGTTTTAAGATTACTGGATTCTGAGTCTTAACCCGTTTTTGTTGTAGGGGTACTCTGTAGTATGACTGCAGAGAGGATGTGGGACCTGTACTCTCAGAGGTGTCGACTCCACTGGATATGGTCCTGAGAAATCTGATCTATCAAACCTGCTCTGAGCAGGGGCTTGGGCTAGATGATCTCCAGAGGTGCCTTCCAACCTCACTTAGTCTGTGTTTTTTATTTTATGATGAGGCAGCTTTCTGGGCAGGCTTCCTTGAAGTGTTTCAAAATAAATTCAGGAGGCAAAATAATCCTGGACCAAAGGGGTTTTTTTTTGACGTGTCATATACTTGGCAGAACATGACTTCTGGCTGGCTATTCTGTACCAAGCTGTTGTCTTCCATAAGTAATCGGGTCTAGAAGCAGAAATGATGAATGAATAAGAATAGGAATTCTGTAAACTAATATGGTTATGTTTGGACAAATGTGGACTCAAGTAATTAATATTAAAGGATGATAGATGATCAAAAACAGTAATTAGCATAAGCTAGGACTTTTACAAAGCATAGCTTAAATCTATTTGATGGTTATTATGGGTGGGTTAAAGGCATTCTTTGTGTTTGTACTATTGGTGACTTACTTTGTATCATTTTGTAAACACTACTTCTTAATCAATGTCTTTGAACTTTTCTATGTATTCTTTCCAAAAGGTCAGAACTCCGGTCTGTTTCATAAGCAATGTCAGTGGGCTAATGTGTATGGCACGAGTTATATCTTTATTTATCCTTGGATTTAAAAAGTTAGACTTTAGTATTTCATTCAGTTTCTTTCCTTGTAGGGCTAATTCTTTGTCTTGCCCTTTTTCTTTTTTGTTGTATAACCACAAAGGTTGTTAAGTTAAAATGGTCAAGAGGAAAAATTTCAGATTTAATTAATTTATTTTTCTTCTGAAATTTGAGTACATCAGGCTCAAAGATTTTGGAGAGTTTACTAGCTTACTAGAACAGAGATAGGCAGGTTGTTCAAAGGGGAAAACTAACACTGTTTAGATCATATTGTCATAAGATGCTAAAATCAGTTCAAAGTAATCTCAAAAACTGAAGACACAATTATATTCTCATGGAATAAATTCAGTTCGTTAAAAATTCTAGAGACCATCTTCACACTCACTTTTCAGGGAGTGAAACAAAGGTATCACTGTAGTAAAAGGTTAAGTCCTAGTGATAAGTCAACAGCTTTGTTACTAAAGTGACTTCAAAGATGTTCAAAGTATTAACAGTTTTTCTGGAAACACAATTGGACTTTCCATGCAATTGATGACTGTATTAAAAGAAAAAAAAAAATCCTGTATTTCCTTGTACTAAGCTTCTTACAGTTTAGCAATATGAAAGGGAATATTTAATGGAATTTTGGAGTTTTGAGTATTGAATTATGTAGAAAGCACTATTTATTTTGCTCTTCCCTGCTTTGTGCTGTTTGATTCTTAAGACAGAAAAGTTTGCGAATTTTGTGGCTGCAAACGCTGATTTTAAAAAAATATTAATAGAAGGTTCTGTTCCTACTATGGCTGTAAAGGCTTTGTCATTATTTTAGCAAGGTGATTAAAGTTTTGAAATTTCAATATGTTGAAATTAAGTGGCATTTGAGTGAAACAGAGGGGAGGCTGTAAGAGTTTTATAGTTGGTTAGTGCTTAAAATATCATCACTGACATTTGTGTTGCGGTTAAAAAAAAAAACCACAAAGCAAAAAACCCAAGAAAGAATAGGTTAGAGAGTTCAAAAGATATAGCAGGTTATTGTAAAGTGCTGTATTGTAGTAGGTATGCCTAAATGTTTATGTAACTGCATGGGCAGTTGAAAAATGTGTGGTATGGCATCCCTGACATTCTGTGGAGATTTTACGGGTACACTAATATACTTTGAACTGAGCATGAAAAAGAGTACTTTCACATAGATGATAAATGATGTCATAGTAATGCTGAACTATTAACAGTAAAGATTGACATTGTAGTGAATTTTGACCTTCATGTGCTTGGTGAATTTGCAGAGTCTGCATAGTTTGAGAGAAAAATATGTTTGTAAAGCTGTCTTAAGAAAAACATGTATATAAACTCTTTATCACAATGGAAATAGTTGAGAGAATATGTTAAGCAAAGTAAACTGCTGTTTCTTTGTACTCTGATATCACAAGATGACTCCGTAGTACTGGGTATTAAACTATTCAGAAGACCATTAGTCTTGGCAATACCCTATTATAGTGAGAAATGTGAATAATGTGGAACTTACTGTTTTGGTTGACAGCCTTTATAGTTGCATGTAGCATCATGTGGCAAGGAAAGTGTTTATTTTGGTGGGTATTATTTTTTTTTTTAATCTCAACACTGAACAAAGTGCTTGGCCAACATAAGGGAAAGTGGTAATGTGAAGCTGTGCTGTCCACTGCAGTGTCACCTTGATGTAGGATATTATGAGTGATTGCTTTCATCCAGGGATAGTTTTCTTGTGACCTCTGCACTCTACTTGTCTGCATTTCTGTGATGCTAATTGTATTTTGACTTGCATGCCTTATATCAGGTTGGAATGTATTTTAATTTGTATATACTTCTGATTATGTCTGAGTGAATAATGAAGATATCCAGTAGTTTGCTTAGGCCAGGTAATGCCTTGGCAGAATGTACCATTTGACTTCAAACCTTGCCTTTCTACAGAGAAGCCTGACAAAATGGGAATTATCCTTGAGATAGAGTCAAGAGGTGGGAGGAGGTTTGCCAGGCTTCTGCTGTTGGTAGAACGTGAACCTAAAGTAAAGGGAGTCCTGTGCTAGTCTTAATAGATTTAACTTAAGAATAACTCTTCAGTGTTAAATTACAAGCATAAAATAACAGCTAGCCTGTTAAACTTAATTATCAAACTCTCATTTACTTCTGGTTTGGAGCCATCTTTCTGAACTAAATTTGACTGAATTTCTAGTCCGAAACTTCTCCTTTTTCCCTATGTCCTGAATTGGTTATTTTGTTTCTGAAGATTGCAACTTCGAATTTTGCTTAATCTTTCTTAAAATGGAAAACTAAACTGCTTTGATCAATGTGTTTTGTCTGACGCTGATTAGAAAAGATGTTGCGTCTCTGGAATGCCAGCCTCAATACTTGGTGTCTGGGGTAACAAGAAATAAAGAACTCTTAATCAGTTTGGAAGTTGTATTGTTACTGCAGATTTTGTCATTTGCACCTTTTGATAGAGGTTTTTAAGATACTTGATGTGATAGTTTTTTTTCTTCTTTTCAAAGATAGCCCACAGTTTGTTAAAAGCCACCTTGCTATGTTTCACTGCCACAACTGAAAGTAGTGAATGCATTTAAATTTGGCCGTGGCACAGAATACAGTCTGGCAGAGTGAGCTTTTGAATTTGTTCCCTCACACTCCAAAATAGCTCAAATTTATTTACCTTTGGAGTGTGCTGCAAAGCCCATCTTGTTCTTGAAAGACGTTTAGGAAAGAGTGAGGTGGCTGGGTGTGGGACTTATTTGAAGAACTTACTGTGAGAACTGTTTTTTGCTCACTGCATGTTTTGGAAACTAAATCACTTTTATTTCTTGAATGTTGATGTTCTGTTGAGCTGATAAGAATTGTACTTAATAAAATGTTGATAAACCAGCTTCAAAGTTTTTGCTATTGCTGTTGACAGAAATTTCTTACACTGTTGTCTTTATGAAATAAAACACTTGCTTCTAGAGCCAGAAAACCAATTAAGAACCATTTGCTTTCTTTTGGAGTTGTCACAGCCTTTGCTAGGGTTCCTTTTTGCCAAGATAATTACTAGCAGTTTGATCACATTTTAAAATGTGAATCTATAATGTATGCTTGTATGCAGCTAAACCTACTGCTGTAACCTTGTCTGGCTGCATATGCTCAGACTGTCCATGGAGCAATTCAATGCAGGTTACTTCACCTATGAAGCTTTTTTTAATTAGGTTGCTGTTTCAGTACTGTTCATGGAAGCTTCCAGTTCTGGCATTGAGACTCAAGCTCAGTGCTTGAAATCCAATGTGAATAGTAATTTGTTTCCTTCAAATAAAAACTAGTATTTTTTTATTACTACATAATAGTTTTGTTATCAGGTTCAGATTTGTGGTTGGGAAATAGTTGTGTTGTCAAAAGAGAACTGGAGAAGTTGCTGTTTGGGTTTGTATTCTTGGTGTTCACTTTCTGTAGATCTGTCTTGTCAAAAAATGTGGGTAGGATAAGGCTTAGGCATAGGTAGTATCTTGTATCAGAACAGCTGATACAACTGAAAAAAACAAAGCTTTCAGAAATACACATCTTTCTTTGGCATGAAATAGAAATAGCAGCAGCTTTCACAATTAAATTGAGGAATTTTTTTTCCATATTTAGTTAACCCAAACTACTACTAAAAGTTTTTTGTCTTCTAGCAGAGTGATAAATCCTTTTCAGGAGAAAAAAAATAATTTTCATCTGATTTGTCTAAGTGTTTACCAAACAAAAGTACTTTAGGAAACAGAGAATTTGATACATGTTTTTGTGTAAGCTTGCTTAGAGAGCAAGAAATTGTAAAATCGTAAGAAAAGAAATTCTGAACAATTTTCATAGTAACAGCAGAGGATTTCATGAAAGTTTTAGTCATATTAGTGGCTCAGTTTATTTAAGAAATGGAAGCTTCTTTTTCTTTCTTCTTTTTTCTAACAAACCTCGGTGTATCTTCAAGTATCTGGTTAAGCTCATGGCACTCTCTTGGTGCAGAAATTTTTTGCAACCGAGCAATCTTGTTGATATATTCCAAGAGGGAATTCTTTCATCTGTGTTACTTAGCTGACAAGGGTGGCATGCTTTGGGTAATCAAAAGGTTATTGCTGATAGCCTGGAGCAGGATGGCAGTAACTCTTCCAAGGGAAAGTGTTAAATTTGGAACCTGATGTGCAATTTGAAACCCTTTGTATTTCTTTCTCATCTGTCATATGGACTCTAAGAGTTTACTTGACTGCTGTAAATACATCTCAGTTTGTCATAATCATTCATGCCATTTTCTTGCATCCAAAAATAGACTGTGGCAATATTGGTTGGTTCAGACATTGTACTGCTTTAGTAGAACACAAGAAATGGACAACCTTATTGGCCTTGCTCTGCATAGGTAGTTTTGAAATGCACATGAAAGAATTCAGTATATTAATGATAAATGGAAGGCCAATTTTATGATGCATTTTGTTAATTAAGCTCTGGCCTTATGCTTGCTATTTGATGTTGTGGTTATATGGAAAGAAAAATGCCTTGAGCAAGCTGAGACCAATGCTGTTATTCACTTAGATACCTGTGAAGGTAAGAAAGGCAATGAGTAAGCATTCCTAGAGATCAAAGTAGAAGTGTATGCATATCTTGCAAGGTAAGACATCAAAAGGAACAGCTACCCAGCCTGTGGAAGCACTTACTTTTAATGAGCCATAGGTCCCTCACAGGTTGCGCACTACTTATTGCCTAGTTGCGTGTCCTTACTCTTCCTTATTTTCTGCTAGCATCAGTAATGTGATGCCCTCTCCATTTACTGCAGGGGTGTTTAACTGCCCTGTGAAAACACCTACTGATCCAAACAAAAATAGTCAACCTGAACAGCTGCTAAACCAGCAACTGGTATTCACTCTATGAACTTAGGCTTGTGACAGATTCCTTTGGAAGATGGGGTGGTGTGCATTTTAGGGTGCTGAGCACATGGCTTTCATTACATTCTGAAGTATTTGCTGAGATACCCACTAGCGAGATAAGATTTTCAACTTACTCAGAAAGGGGAAGTCGGTCCCCTATATAGTATGGGTGAATCAAATTTGGCCACCATATGCATTCCCATTCTCTGCACCCCCCACCAAAAACAAACAACAAAAAACCAACCCAAAGCAAAGCCCAAACTCAACACTCTGGATAGCAGAGCAGTTGATCTGGGACGTGCCACCCATAAACAGCTTATAAGCTGTCTGCTCTGGTGGCCTTGGTCCTGCCCGTTTGGTACTCTGAGACCTGTGCTTCAGACCTGTGCTTCGTGCCTGCTACTGTCAGCCAACATCTATGTGACTTGCCTGTTGAGGGAGGGTGTGATGGATGCAGGGAATTCTAGAGGAAGAAACTCCCCAAACTCACTCTTGAATATCGAAAAGGTATTCCTGTGCTGAAGGATTTCAGTTACTTGTCAGTGAATGCTTTTTGCTGATGAAATAGACTGCCTGGTTTGCTTTTTCATTTTAGAAATATTTGGACTCTGCAATAGTAGATTCCTGTCATATCTCCTATATGCATTGTTATTACTCTTTCTAACACTGAGCAACATAACATTCACCATTTATATTGCCAGATGTTTGTTTACTGGTATGTTTGGCTTTAAACTTTGTGGGTTTAAGAGCTTGCTCAGGATTTTTCTTGCAACCAGTGGTAAATTTATGTGGGTAAACTTTGAAAGCTTAGTCAGACCTAGTGCTCATAGGTCCTTGGACTGTGTATGTGCTAATTATGCAACAAGATAATTCTTTTTATTTTGAAAAAGAACCCACAGTATTACAGATATTAATGCTGGTTGAAATGTTTGGAAACTTCCCGTTTGACGTAGCTGGAAAGAAGCTGTACTCATGGTTATATGGAATGCTGGAAATAGTGTGTCCGCATACTGGTCATCAGTATGCGTGCGTTTGACTATGAGCCTTCAAAGCTCATTGTGTTTCCTGCCTATGATTATTTGTCCATTAAAAAACCCTTGTTGTATCCTATGGTGAGTGACTTTCTTTCAAATGGTTCCAGTTCATAAAAGCCAACTTGTTATGAATAAGTTAGGCAAGTTTGGAAAAAGACATCAAATCTTACTTCAGGCATTTGAAACTCCTGAAACATTTGTGATTATAGCAATTACCGTGATACAGAATTAACTGACCGGAGTTTAGCAATAGCTGAATGTTTGCCACCTTCTGGGCTGCTAACAAATTAAAATACTCTTTATTTTTCATTCAGTGTACCAGAAAAACCTCAGTGTGTTTTAACTCTTTATCAGCTTTTATCCTGCTCTATGGCTATGCTTAAAAAAGACCCAAAGGAGTGTATTAGTTAAGGTAAAAGAGCCTAGGTAATCTAAGACTCTCCCTTTGTGTTTAGTGCTGTAAAATTGCAAAACAATGAGGTTGTAAGCTCTTAAATATTCCCCCTAAAGATTGTATCAGTGACAGTTCTTGGCAATGTTAGTACGCTGGTGGTCACAAAGGAGAGATGACTGGACTGCTAATTCTGCAACACTAAATGCCACATCACAGTGTGCTTTCCTCTGGTTATTACAGATTTAGGGACTCTTAGATTTGACAAAGGTTTTGAGGTGACATTACTGTGTTTATGCATGAGAGGAAGTACCAAAATGAGAAGGAATGTTTTCTTGCTTGAGGAAAATGGAGATCTGAAGGCATCTATAATGCCGGTAGGAGATAAACAGGGCAAAATAGGATCAACTGAGGCTTATTAGTAGCAAAACTCAGTATTATTTAGTGGAAAAGGGGAAAGTGGTGGTTAATTCGAATTGGGGGTGTGTGTGAGAGAACTGTGAATCACAATTTTCATAAATTCACTGATCGCATCAAGAAAGTGACCATTGTAGTGTGGGTATTTTGAAGAAATGACCCCTCGGAGTTAGTTCCTTTTGAAGTGTTTCTGGCAACTAAGGGTAAACAGCAACTGGATTTGCTAATATGTCTTTTAAAATATTTTTATATATATATTTAAATAATTAAATGTCTTTTTCAGATGGGTGGAGTGTTGATGCTAAAATGAAAGCAGGTTAGAGTTTTTAAATATCTCTCATTCTTCTTGAAACTAATAAGTTTACAATCTTACAATTTACCTTCCTGAAGCAAATGTTTCATTTGTAGGAGAAGGAAACTGGTAACTTCATGTCTTAGTTGGCTGCTGTCTGTTTAACAGGAACTAGCCCAATGCTTGGAATGGTCAGAAAGTTATTCTAACTAGTGAAGTCATGTGTTCCAGTTCTGAACAGTGCTCATTCAGAAATCTGAAAATTGCAGGGTATTATGTAAACATGGCTGTGACTGAAACAAAGAAACACAGGGTTTTCTTAGTTTTTGTTCTTTCTTGGCCAGTTGCTACAAATGGAAGAATTTGTCTTTTTTGGTTTAGCTCAAATACTTTTTGTGAAGGGGAAGGGGGATGTCCTGCAGAACATTTGCAGTTTGCCTCAGGAGTTGGAGAGAATAGTCTTGAGTAAAACAATGTGTTAAGTAATTTTTTTTCTTCTCCAGAATTCAGGGTGTCCTTACTATCTTTACAGCTCTTTAATTTATCTACAGTTACCCTAGTAGTTCCTTGGTTGCATAAACAATAGAGTTCTCCCATTACTTTGGTGGTCTGAATACCCTGTGCTCTCATACCTCCGAGCCTGCCTTTTACAGTGGCAGCTGCACGCTCCACTTCTCAAAAAAAAAATTGTCATTGCAGTGTCCATAACTTAAAATGCACTTAAATAGGTTTTTAAAATGTTAAATGCCAGTTATATGATTTGTGTTCACAGAAAAATGTGTGTTTTCCAAAATTCTAGTATTCATCATAGGGCATGAAATTTGAATGTCTTAATATACTTTAAACTACTGTTTCATAAACCCAAATGAACTTTTTTTTTCCTTGAAAATATTACTGTAAAATACTTTCTTTGGAATACAGGGTTGTTACTTTCTAGTACAGTAGGCCTGATTTTTCTTTATGCTGGTTCTGAACTATGATGCTAGTTCCTTCGGTGCCCTGGTGGAGGAGGAGGTGGCGTGGGTGAATGATGCGTTGCCTGCGTGCAGCTCCTCCGAGGTGGCCTTACGCAGTCGTAGTCAGTGGGTCGACATAGGTGAGCTGAATTCAGCCCTCTGAATGCCTGCCTCAGACTTGGCAACTGCTAGATATTACCAGGAGGTTAGAATTTACTCAGACAGAGCAAAATGAAAGCATTAAAACTACCGTGAGGCAGCCAGCTCTCATTCAATATTAGCATTTAAAATGCTAATTTAATAGTGAAAATTTATGAAAGGAAATGTTCATGCTAGGGACATAAATCCCTGGGCGCATAGCTGGAGACACAAATTGATGCTAATAAAAGGCTGCAGTAGCTGTGCCAAGCTAGCATAACCTGTTTTAACAGTCTGCTTGGCTGTGAATCTACAGCTGGAGTAATTTTGAGCAGATGAATGATTTGCCCTTCCATTACAAAGGCTTTAGAAATTATTTTTTGAGGTACTTAATTTTCTTAATACCTTGATTACATATGTATATTGTATTAGTTACTGTACAGCGTTAGTTTGAAACTGCCTACTTCTCAGTTTCTATTTCTCCTGAAAATGAGAGGCTTTTCGTACTTTCTTGTTAATACATGAAATCTGCTTTGACATGAATGCATTTACTATCTTGATTTTTGGTGTCACCTTCCTCACAGTTGTGGTAGCTTCTTTTCTTTAGTTACATTGTGACATGTTTAAAGGCAGGGATAGTATGGACTGGCTTTTTTTAGGATTCAGACAAATCAGTGACTGCTAACACTTCTCTTAGCTGCTACCTAAATTTCTTTGATCTGTTGAAATTGATCTAGTCCAAAACCAAAACCATACCCGAATAAATCCTTTGAAGTCACTGTCTAAAGGAATTACTCTTGTCCTGTCACTGCTGTTTTCAATTCCCTGTCCCCCCAGCGTTGATGAGGACTCCTAACATATGTCTGCATTTATCAGCATAGTCACTTATTTTTCCAGCACTTGGTATAGGTTTTTCCCTTTTAAGAGTATTTCCCTATATACTTTGAGATTTTTTTTCCTCAAGCAGATGGCTTGCATGTACATCTGCTGACAAGATCCTGAATAAATGTGAACGTAAAAGTTGGATGGTTTGCTGTCAAATGTAAAAATTACAAACATGCTTTTTAAGTATTTGAATGTTTAATCTACTGCCTTACTGCTAATCTTTATTTTCCAGTCAGGTGGTTAGGGCAGATAAGAAACTGACTGAGATATTTTGTAGGTGATGCAGCTTCTGTTAACTGAATTCTTGTGTCTTGTTTAATGATTACAAAATCCAACCTGAGTGACATTGAAATCAGTGGAAATATTACTCTGGGAGCAGTATTAGGCTTTTTTTTTTTTTTTTTTTTTCTTTTTTCAGTCATCTAGATTGGCGATTCCATGTGGGTATATAAACAACAATGCAAGAAGGGTGTTTATTATATAATGTGTTTTCATTATATAGTGTGCATTTTCCTCCGTATCCTCATCCTTTTGTAAATCCTTTTGTAGCTTGTACATTGAGCAGCTGTGTCTTGGGATTTTTTTCCTTTAGAATTCACAAGTTAATTCTAGGTATGGGAACTCCATGTCATTGCTGTCAGTATTTTCCCATATTAAATTCTACAGTGTACTTTGGAAATAGTTGCTATATAGTTTGTCAGCAGGGAAGCACAGCTGTAACAAAGGCCACATTCAGTTTCTGCTGTATATATAATGGTTGTGCTTTTTTCATACTGCATTCTTAAACAAAAACTATTATTATGCTAGAGAGAGATGTTGCAGTACTCCTTTGCATGTCTTTGTGGTTTTGTTAATCCTGAAAGTTTTTAAACACAAAACAAAACTAAGGCACTAGGTGTTTTAATAATAATAAGCATGGAAGAGGAAAATCTTCCTGTATCTGTATCCTGTATAACTGTATCTGTGTTATATATCATATCTTATCATACATATCTTATACATATCTTGTAGATATCAATACATATCTTGATTATCTAAAACATTACCAAGCAATAATAATGTGGAAGAGTTGTGATGACTGCCCATAATTACATTGCAGAACTAATAAGATATAACAAAGCTTTTAGAATGAATAATTTTTTTTACAGGAGAACTTGTGTCCTGTGTGGTGGTGTTGCAATTAGGTTTTAAGATTAATTGAAAAATACCTTGTGCTATAATTGATTAATTCCTGCTAGATTATCTTGCTTCTAGGTAACAGTATTTGTGTTAATTAAAGATTTATCTTGGGTTTTAGTTATCCAGCTTTTGAGCAGGAATTGTTAAGTATTTGTCTCTTTATAGGTTGGAAATTACAAGCGGACAGTAAAACGAATTGATGATGGTCACAGACTTTGCAATGATCTTATGAATTGTATTCATGAACGGGCACGAATAGAGAAAGTCTATGCTCAGCAGCTTACAGAATGGGCAAAAAGGTGGAAACAGCTTGTGGAAAAAGGTAATGCATTCTGATTTTGAACTGTGAAAACTTTCTCAAATGGAAAAAAAAAATTATGTGTATCTTTGTTTTGGTAAGTACAAAGTAGAAATTTTGTACTGTTAGCCTATAATGGAGCCTTTGCCAAAGGCTTGGTAATGTAACAAATGATCAAGCTTTTCTTGATGAAAAATAAACAAAGCTCTGCTAGTTTGCTTGGTCTGTACTGAAGCAGATGAATCTTGCCTGCAGTGCTGAATGAGGTATCCAAGTAGATGCAGTTCTAGAGAACTGGCCATTTCTAGGTAATGAATGGTATAGAACACAGATTGAAAAGTGCATCTGAATAATAAGGGGGCAGTGGTTGTGGGGGCAGACTAATAATAAGACCCAGATATAGCTTGAATGGAAGGTTAATCTGATACCATTTTAATTTATTCCAAAATAGTTTGTCCTTTCCTGTTTATCCATGCTTCAAAAAGTATGTTGAGAAATTAAAAGCAGTTCAAGGAAGAGCTAATAGGTGGAATACTGAGAATCATGGTACAGGGAAAGAGGGGCCAGGTTAAATGAATGTTATTTCTTCTGGTGTAAAAAGTCTGTAATATTCTAAATTTGTCTGAAAAGAAACTGTTCCCTTTTCTAGGTTTGCTTCAATACTGCTGTTTACAAGTGAATATAAGTCAATAGCTTCAGGTAGTTTCTTGGAAATATAAGTTCCATGTGGGTGATGGTTACTGAGAATGACACTTTCTGTTGTGTTTAGGCCCACAGTATGGAACAGTAGAAAGGGCTTGGTGTGCTTTTATGTCAGAAGCTGAAAAAGTGAGTGAACTACATCTAGAAGTAAAAGGTTCACTGATGAATGAAGACTTTGAAAAAATCAAGAACTGGCAGAAGGAAGCCTTTCATAAGCAAATGATGGGAGGATTTAAGGAAACCAAAGAAGCAGAAGATGGATTTAGGAAAGCTCAGAAACCCTGGGCAAAAAAGCTGAAAGAGGTACAGCAGTAGATTATGTATTAGATATCCTGTGTTACAATATATTAATGTCTCAAATCTCTATAAGGGAGTAAACTCCCTATTCTCTCTGCTGGACCCTCCTTTCTCAAAGATCTCTTGCTTTCTGTCCTCTTCTGAAAAGAAGTATTTTTCTCTTGGTCTCTTCTAATCTCGGTGACTTTAGTGAAAGTCTGGAAAAACTGGAATTTAAACTATCGTTTTAACAGTATCCAATTTCATGCATTTGAAAGTTACAAATTACTCAAAGAAATGAGCAGGAGAAAAGAATGTGGGGTTTTTTCCCCTGTCATATAACACTACTCTTCAATAACAGGTTTGTAGAAGAAGGGGAGCAGGAGAACATGGGCATGAGGAAAAATTGTTCTGTTGGGGACTTCCTGTAAACCTTTTCTTGAGTCTGTTCCACACTGCTTTAAGCTGTATGAGTGACATTTCTTGTATGGTGAGAGAATGCTGATTCACAAGTACTACAATAATTTTCTTATGTTGATTCTCGTGTATTGTTCATTCCTTGGCCTAAATGAAGAAAAAAAACAAAAACAAACCACAAAGTAAAAAAAGGAAGAACATGCTGAAACAAAAACTGACACTTTCTTCATTGCAACATGATTATAAGGCTAAAAAAATTCGGTTGATGGTTGTATAAACTGTCCCAGATGCAAATATTCAAATCTACTTTGTAGGTGGAAGCTGCAAAGAAAGCATACCATGCAGCCTGCAAGGAGGAGAAACTGGCTATATCCAGAGAAACAAACAGCAAAGCTGATCCAGCACTAAATCCTGAACAACTTAAGAAATTACAAGACAAAGTGGAGAGAAGCAAACAAGATGTACTAAAGGTATACCATATGCTGACATACTGTTTGTACGCAGTCTTTTTGACTTGCAGCTTGTGCATGTTTAAGCCTTTTTTTTTTTCTTCCCGAATGTGCCATGGGCTGCAGTGCAGCTCACTTTCAGTTACAGTTCTATACCAAAATATAGAGTTTTCTTCATATGTTACTGCCAAGTACTTCTGTGAAGAGTGAATAACCTATTGCCTCTATTTCACGTAAGTACTTTGAGCAGGGGACAAAGCAGAATTAGTGAACTTCTAAGAGTTCTACTCATCTAGTAGTGAAGGTTGAATTATTTCACATGAAAGGCTGTGAGACACATTTAAAATTTCCTGACAACAGCCTAACTCGTAGTCATTCTTGACTGCAGAATACTTTTTTTTTTTTGCAAGCAAGCTGATCATAATCTATTTAAATAAAAGTAAATACACTTGAAAATGCTATTCTGTTGACCAGTTGGGTTTATCTCTTAAGTGGGCTGCTACAAAGAGGCTTTTCTTCTGTGACTTTCTTCAAAGCCATCTTTTCCCTTTGAGAACGCTGTTCTGTGATCTAAAGGCGGATGTTACATTGGGTGGGATCTTTTAATTCCTGTCTGTGGACTTCTTTTGTAAATTATTGTAGAGTCTGAGGTTCTGTCTGTTAAGTGAGGTCACAGCATATGCAATTTGTGTTCACAGGGTTGTATACGATGTTTAGGGTTTTTGGTCATAAGTCACAGTGCACTGTGTAAGTAAGAGATCTGTAACTTGAAAGGCTGCCTGCTCTGATTTACTCTGTGGCTCCTTTTGGGTTTTATCTTTAGTATTACATTAACATTTGTCAGACCAGAGAAGAGGCTTAGAGTTTAATTGTAACTGTTCTACAGTTTTGTTAGATAACTTTCATTGCGACCTAATATAGAAACAGCGGTCATGAAAAGATAATGCAATTTGGGAACTTCTGGTCTAAACCTTGGCCATTACTCATTGATGTCTGACAAATAGGGTAGTAATAAAATATATTGCTAATGGTTTGTTTTTCCACCACCAGACAAAAGAAAAGTATGAAAAATCACTGAAAGAATTAGATAATGCCACTCCTCAATATATGGAAAACATGGAGCAGGTATTTGAACAGTGTCAGCAGTTTGAAGAAAAACGCTTACGTTTCTTTCGAGAAGTGTTACTGGAAGTTCAAAAACACCTTGACTTGTCTAATGTTGCAAGGTAAAACTGTGTAAGACTTCAAAATTAATGCTTAATACTTTTCAGTGAAAAGCTATCCATACTTCAAGTAGATCAGAGTTTGCAATCTGATTTGTTTCTAATGTATTGCTTCAATTTGTTGAAAGTGTAAGTGAAAGAGATTATTTCTTTGTTTTTTCTAAGATCAGATCAGCATTTTTATCCCTAATACTTGCTAGTTTTATTTAACAGGATTAAATGAACCAAACCCCCCTCATTCTTTTATTTTTACGATCAAATGTGTGTCAGTTAAAAAGTATTTAGAGCTTAGAAACAAAAAATGGTGTATCAAAGATTGGGAAAGGAGGGGTTTAGTTTATTCTGTGTCTTGTATGTTTATTGGAGAACAAACTAGAATCTATTAGTATAAGACAGTGTGAACTTTGTAGTGTAAACACATTTATTGTTAAAATATTAGAGCTCAGTCTAAAGGAATTAATTACCTTAACTATGGGATGAATGTTAAAGATCCATTGGTTGACCATTGCTGAACTCTTATCCATCTTAATTTCAAAGACTGCTCTTTATACTGTGGTATGTACTTTGTTCTTTCTGCCTGGACCCTCCTCACTACATTCCAAGAAATCTAAACTTCTGCTAGGGCACTCAAATCAGAGCTCATGCAGCTTACTTTTGTGAAGGGGGTGGGGGGTGGGAGATCAGGGTGGGGAGATTTTCTCAACTCCCAGTGTTTGACCTGTCTATCAGTGTCCCAGGAAAACAGGAACCCCTGTGCCTGACCAGTCTGTCGGCGTCCCATTGCAGGGACCCTTCACAGAACAGTGCCGCTGGACTGGAGAGCGATCCGACTGACTTGTTCAGGGAAATGTGCCAGCAGCATAAAGGGAACCCCTCAAGTGGGTCTGCCCACTTGATTCTGCATTACCTGCTGCCAGTGACTACTAGTGTCCACAAAGGATTAACACTAACAGTTTATGGAATAAGGCTCTTTATTGATATAAAATCATGACAAATTAATGTTTGTGGTTGCTGGTGATAGAGACTGTCTGCA